>CM073774.1:97779256-98455737 GCA_037158775.1 Hetaerina titia | reverse complement strand
GAGCCATTTTTGAAATTCCCTTTTAAATTATACGAGGCACGTGAATTCTCTTCTATAGAATTACTCCCCATTACTATCTCGTCAAGTCCTCCTAGAATTCTTTTCAACACCAAAATTTAAATGAATATTCCCTTCTCTTGCGATCAATTACAAGGATGAATATTGTCGGCATTAAAAGTTTACAATCTTTCAAATTCTATATTACCTCTTCCTTAACCAAATCAATGGCGTATCAAAATTATTTTCTTACTAGATTAAGCTGAACTGCTAGGCTGGATATTTTTCTACCAAATTCATTTGAATAAAGATATAGGAATAAAATATTAATCCTAAACGTAGCTTACAAGAATAAATGGTGAGATTAATGCTATTCTTCCAAGTCAGTAACCAGAAATAACTATTAGGGAATAGACTGAATGTTGTAGAGAGTAAAATTATTCGAGTACTTGTTTACTAATTTTTTTCGTGGCGCTAGTATATACAGGATTCCTGTATATCTTGAAATTAGTCTACCTTTAGGATTATTTTGAGGAATCCTAGGACAAGGCACGAAGTTATGACTTTCTTAGTTGTTAAGTGGACATTCTTTTCTACGTTGCGAATGCACGCTAAACGAGTGATTAGTACAATAAATATGGTACAGGGTGCTCTCTTACGGAACCCTAATTGTGGATGTTTCACTGAGATTAAGTCATCGTGCCGATGGACTATGTTTTCCCTTCGCCCAGAAGGCAATAAACATAAACATGACCTACCACAAAAATCGGCCCCGTTTTGATGCCCCCCCCTGACTTTTCCCGGCACCGGTCAGAATGGCAGGCTTCCCTGCTCACTGCGACAAACGCACAAACATCCCCCTTTCATCACTCAGCCCCCCTCCAAACGCCCGATTCCCACCCTACACCACCTTAAAAAAATCAACCCGTTTGCGACGCAATTGCCCCCCCCAAGCACCGAAATCCACCTCCATCACCGCTCCCGTGGATGAAGGTAGGAGGGTAATTGAGGACAAAAATATATATTCGCACGAGTGAGCAGGAAAAGGGGGAGGGATTTAGAAGAGCAGGGTGGAACGTAATAAGGATTGAAAATTCCAATGAAAAAAATGAAACCCAAACCCGAAAACTTTTGCACATTTCCTCCGCTCATTATTTTCTTTCGCTTAAAAAAATAAAATGCGTATCTAGTCTTCCAGAAATGACTGCTCCCCTTGGAATCGAGAGGGAAACTCCCATTTCCCACACACCTGCAACTTACTCTCATTCTCCTCCCACAGCATAGAGGACAGAGAGAGAACCATCTCGCGGAAAGCTATCCGGGTCCATTCCACCCTCTCAACCCCATCCTCGACCCCCGGCGACTCCACCCCGTGAACCCTCGCTCTCCACCTCCCCCAACCACCCTAGATAAACAATCCCCACACTGGAAACTACCCCCATCGGTGAGTCTTCCCCATCCCCCCACACGCCCCGAGACCCACACCCTTCAACATCAACCCCCTCGACGCAACCCCCATGCGACTTCAACCCTCTCCCCGGCCACGCCCGCCCACTCTCCGAGGGCATTGCCCCCGTCTCCGCTCCCCCCACACCACTACCTTCCACACCCACGTTCCTCCCCTCTCCCCCCGCTCCCTCCTTCCAAGAGAGAGGGGGGTCGTTCTCTCTTCGTACGCCACTGCGATCCTCCTCCCCCTTAACGGCTCTCTTTCATCCCTTCGAAACACAACCACCCTGCCCCCACAACCACCCTGTCCCCAACAACCCCCTACACCAAACCCTCTCTCCACCCACACACGCCCTCCCCTTTCTCTCGCCACAACTTGGCTCCAGAACATTGTTGGGAGGATTTCGACGGGGCGAGGGGAGGAGGGGGTGGAAGTGGAAAAAGTGAAAGACGCGGGTCGTTCTTCTTTTTTTTCTCTCGCTTCTCCATCCCGGGAAACGGATAATGCACGCCCTTCCCCGAGATCCCAGTGCGGGAATTAATGCGTGCTCGACGGTTAAATAGTTGTCCCCCTACAGCACTCGGACGTGATTTGTCGTGACGCGCGCCGAAAAATGGGAAGGACAGCCGAACACGCCCCCCCACTCACCCAAACTTCTCCTCCCATCCTTATTCGTCTACTTTTTTCCTCCGCGATATTTGTAATATGCGATCGTCGCGCGTTTTGTGTGATGAGGGGCAAACGCAAGGATTATGCACGGCCCAACGAGGCATCCGTCATCCGCGGGCTCTTAAATTTCAGGGGTGCGTGCTCGTCGTTTGGTAAGTTTTATTGGGGACAAGAGGATCTTTGGTGACTCGGATGTTAAATCGGGCCGAGCTCAATAAGAAAGAAATTCAGTGGGGATCGTTATTGCGGGAGTGTTGGCTGAGCGGGGGGAGGGAGGAAAAGGGGGGAGGGAGGAAAAGGGGGTAGGGAGACTGGAGGAAAGGATCGAAGGGTTAGTCCTTCGATCCTTTCATTTCAAACACTCGCGCTATTTACGCAAACACTTCCGTCCGTATTAACCTTGCTGCAAGTCCTTCATTTGAAAGGCAAATAACGTTAAAAAAAATAACTCCACGCTGACATTTGTGACTCTTAGTTTTTGCTCGTAAAATTATTTCTACTCTTCCGGAAAAGTAGACATGAAATGAAAATATTTCCACAAGTTTATCTTGGGAAATGATTATTTTTTGAAGTATATCTAAATATTTCTCCAGCGACGTACCATTTGGCCCGCAATGTCAATAGGGTACGGAGATTAATTTATGATCCTTTATTTCAACTCTTTAAAGCTGAAATGTCTTTCGTCGAATGTATTTTTCCCAGTTTCTGTTAAATCGGTCTCGACATCATATCTACAGGTTAAATTAGAAAGAAGCCAGAAATATTGTAATTTAGTTTTTAATTCTCCGCGGATATCTATTCACAAATCAATTTTATATTAGTTTTTTAATACCTTTTAGCTTCCTACAAAAAATTATAATATTGAAAAGAAAGGGATGTGAAGGTTTTTCAGAAAGTTTACGGACTACACCGAACTTGATATGTATTCTTACGTTCTGCCCTGCCAATGTACGAGTATATACCTTGAAAATACACTGGCTTTATGCATTGAGCACACGGAAAATTCTGAAAAATATTACTTACTAATAATAATTAGGTAATCTACCGGTTAAGGTAGGTTATTGGATGGACACAACTATCAAATAAACATTTTGTGACTCCCCACCTAGCAAACTAATCTATATCAGGTCCCTCTTCATCTCGATGTACTTCTTTCCTCCCTTCATCCCGTCCAACATCCCTATCCTGTTCCTGCCCTTACCTCGTTTGCCAAACATTCTCCCCTCTATTACCCTCTTCAACATTCCACTACCGCTCAATACGCCTTTCATCCATTTTTCCTGCCTCCATACGATTTCTCTCAACAAACCCCTCTCCTCACCCACCATCTCCAGTACTTCCTCATTTGTTTTCCTTTCGGTCCATTTCACCTTCTCCATTCTTCTCCAAACCCACATTTCAAAAGCCTCCAATCTACGTCTATCCTCCTGCTTCAGCGACCACGTTTCCGCGCCGTACATACGCTCCATATCAGAGTTTTTACGAGTCTTGTCTTAACATCCCTACTCAACGTCCCCGTCATCAACTCTTTTTTTTTATTACTTACTGTGACATAAAAAATAACTTTTGCCTATCCTTGAGAATTCAAGCAAGCATGATTTCCAGAATACATGGGAATCATGAAAGTAGATTTAATACCTTTTCACTGAAAGGTTTAACATGTTTTCGTCGTCTATTTGCGCTTGTTGTAGATGGAATGAACTTATGGATACGGCAAAGCGGGAATGCTGTGTGTACACTAAGTAGGCAAAACCTTTTTCGGTTTATTACCGAAGGTTAAAGGGAGATCGATTCAACCCACGGTTATCAATATTCCTCCTTCGTGAAAAAAAGGATCGTACATGGAAGTGAATGGCGGACGGCGAGAGAGTGATGGTTAAGAGATTAAAAAAATGAAGGAAACGAGTGCAGCATTCATTCTCCGCAGTGGTGATTGAGAGGCCATAAGCCTCCCCGGTCTATTGTGATAAATGGATGAAGCGGAGATCTCGTCTCTCTCGACGCCTAGCGAATGATCCGAGTGAGGGTGAGATGGGTGGGAGATGGAGTGCGAGCAAAAAGCGAACGGCAGCCGGCGGAGTGATAGAAATATTCTTTGCTCTTTCCCGGCTCTACATTTAAGGGTAGCGACGGATAAAGGGCGAGGGATGTGATGACGCTACTCTAAACGTCAACAAGACGACTTGGGATTTTTTTTCTTTTCCTTGGATAATGGCTTAAGTTGTCACCGCGGGGACTCTGCCCTTTTCTGCAGAACCGAACACCAGGGATCAGGAAAGAGGGAGTGAAACCGCGGGACGCGAGGGTATGTCACCTTGACGTGGACGGGATATAATGCCATTAGATACGAAACAGCCTGTAGGGAATGGCATTAAAAATTAATTCTGACAATATTTACATTAATTTCAAAAATACGCGGGGCTATTTCATCAGATAAATCGTTTCCACATTGATCCATACGAAAATACATTATATTAAGCGATGGAAATAAATAAAAAAACAAGGGAAGTCAATTTTTTATATCAATTATCAGCATAAGATTCTGCTCGACTCTTCTAGAGCGTACACGAAGGTTTTCTTTAAAAATTATACCATAAAATTGCATTTCTGTGATCGGGAAAACTATAAAACCACTATTTTTTTACCGAAAAATAGGGCTTTCAGTGGTGACAATCTTGTGAATGGTCTCAATATAAAAGTTTCATTTTCATGAAGTTTATGAGATCTAAAAAGTCACCTAGTTCAAACAAATAATTCACCACAGTCTCCCAAGTGAATGTTCCCACTTAAGATCCAATCAAATGAAAAGTTTTTGAAGGGCGTATCGTTATTAGAAATCGATTTCTCGCAACGGAAACGGCCAGCCATCCACATGTTGCTGCAGAGGTATTGTCGGAATCCCTCCCGTCGTGAGCACCGCCCTAATGATCTACTTTCCACCTTTTGGACGCCCACGGAGTCACAGCCATTCTGCAATGCGAGGGAGGGAGGGGGGAGGAGGAGGTGAAAGAGACAGGTGGAGGAGAGAGGACTGACTCCTTGTCTCTTTTGGCGCGCCGCGGAGGTGAGGAAACATGCGGAGGTATTGAAAGAGTGGGCACAGGGATGCTAATGAGATGGCGCGTCGCTTAGAATGATTCGAAATACTTCGTGGGCAGAGTTAAATGGATCCCTCCCACCCCCCCCCCCTCAACCCTCACTCCTCACCCACACGGAGCGGGATTTTCTGCGCATTTTACCGAATAAACCTCGACATCAGATCTCTAAGCCTCGGTCAGAGCACTTCGGGATTCCATCCGGTGGTCGGGTTCTGGAAAAGGAATTATTCTTTTTTTCGCGAGTTTATTTTAGGATAGTTTCAAAAAATATAACGCATGATAACTTTTTAAAATTTGATTGGTTATTGAATCCGGTTCATTACACTTTTCTCCATATAACCGATTCTTTTTGCTTCAAAAAGATGTGGGAAACTTTTCTCTGCAATCCGGATTTTCATTTTCACAGTGCACAGTGCAATTTCCATAACCTGTTTCCGTGTACTCGATAGTACCGAACGAAAAACATCAAAGTAAAACGAACGATGCCGATGATTAAATTTTTAAACAGGTATTTTTTTTTTAATTTGAGCAAACTTAGCGTTTAATAATTCGTATTTAAATCACACAATCAAAAATGGGAAACTCATGGAATTTACCTAATTTAAAACGGATTAATGCCCAAAGCTGTCGGTGATTTATTATATACGGCGTTCATCACGTACTCTTAAGATAGGGATTCAAACCCATCTGCTTTGGAATACACTTGAAAATTTTCTGTTGGTACGAAGGAGGAAATATTCCACCCTCTGAATACATTTTTCTACTCAAAACGAAGACCTAATAAAATATTAAGGACCTCGGGATCGTATTGATAATAATGTTCAAAAAAATAATTTCCCTGTATTATTTTCGTGATATATGTACGGTATAAAGTTGACGTACGTGGCGATTAAACTCAAGGCGGAAGGGAGGAGGAAATGAGCCGACCGCTCCTCTCCCGGGGATCGCGACACCCTCCTCGAGTTATCAGCCGTCCCAGCGGTGCCGTCGCGCCAACCACGTCCGACGCTCCCTGAGGTGCCCTTCCGGGAGATTTTGGACCCTGCACGCATCTCTATGTATTTAGCAGAGAGTACACTCACCTGAATCCCTTTTTCTACTCAGCCTCTGCGCCGTCATTCCACTCGGCGTACATATCCCTGCGGGAGGAGAAGAGGAAAGAAACGTTGAGCGACCAGCAAGAACGTAGAAAAAAGACACAACATGCATGACAACTCTCGAGTGTTGTGATCAAAGGTGTTTCGTGGAGGGATGCGTAAAGAAAGGTTAAATGGGACGGAGAGAGAAGAGGGGAAAGAAAAGAGGGAAGTGAGGCGAGGGAGAGAGAGAGTAGGAGGGGTATCAAGGAGGATAGTGTTGTAAGGGTGACGGGAATGTGTGAGAAATCTTTTGTTTTGCGTGAGTCGGTATGAACACGCCAATCGTACCATCGCATTTTCAATCAGCATGGGAATAATTGTCCCGTTAACTAAGCGGGGAGGAAAACGAGATTCTGTGAGCGGCAGCTTATGATTTTTCATCTCTGAGAACATTGCAATTTTTTTTATTTCCCCACCATAGAGTACTTCATGATGCTTAAAAAATTTAATGTCTATGCCACATGCCCACGGAATTACTTTTCCCGCGATATAAATTTTTAAGTTATCGCACGTTTATAATTTCTTCTCCATTAAATTCTGAATAAAAATTAGAGATCCCTTTTGTCGTTTTACATTCAGAAGTGGATACGTTTGACTATAATTCACGAAATAAATTTGACGCTTTGACAAACAAAGCTCGAATAAATGCAAACATCTCCCATGAAATATTGTGATCTAGAGAAACACTTGTTTTTTTTTTAATTTCCAGTTCGAACACTTTATGCCTCTACATTGAAATACAACAGACAGCTGGCAACTCTGAAGTTTCATACATATCGTGCCAATCAACTACTTTCTAAGAACATAAATGTTGGATCCGAACGTTGACTTGACGTCCAACATCACTATGCACACTCAGGCTAGTTTATTTACGGTTCTGTCTTCATGACTAAAGACACTGCAAGGGGAAATCAGCCATCTCATATGATTTAACGCTAAAGGGAGACGACGGGATGGTAATGTGCTAGTGAGGAAATTTTCCCCACGATTACCACACGTTTTTGTGACGAGGAAAAATGTTTACTTTTCCGCCTCCCACCACTGACTACCTTTTCTCGCTCATCTCCTCCCTCTCGTCATTTCGAAAAACTAGATTTGGACCAAAGTTCGTCGTCCTGGGAAAATTTAATATCGATCCAAAAGCTTCGGATGAAGTGGAGCTGTCATGACCGCTGAATTAAAGGGAAGGATTTTGAGCCGCTGCCGTGAGAATGGCCCGTGGCCGGGACACAGGCGATGCAAGCTCCACGAGTCTCACGATGTTTTTTTTCCCTGCCACTACTATTTTCAGCCCATCAATAAGACAGAATTTTGTCAAGGATGCGCCATCGTTTTTCGTCGGAATAAAACTCAGGTCTAAGGAATAATGGGCTAGTCGAAGGCGAAGGATAAGAGAACAACACTGCCACTAAATACCTTTCAATACATTTTTCTCACGAAATAATGATAATAACAATCTATTGTACCTATGAGTACGATCGACGAAAAAGGCTTTTAAATCACATTTAACCGATGCTCTTGATACATTTTAATAATCCATTTCTGATTCAATCATGAGAATAATAGGTAAAGGGCATACTTGCTCAGTCCTCATTAAATAAATGGCATAACCTAATTTAAAGAACAAAATTTCCATCCGGTAGAATATAATAACGATGAGTCTTACACAGCCATCTATTCATTAAAGAAATACATTTAGACCGAAACATCGTCTGAACATTATGCAAGGATTTATGAAAGGTAGAAATGAACGTTCGTGATAGATAATAAAGAAAAATAATGAGAGAAATATTCTCGGCGAGAATGAATCATTCGGAATAAGCCACGCCTGAAATGTTATTAACGGTTCACATCAGGAGGAGGAATTTAGAAAAAAATGAAGAATTCCCATCACTACATAAAGGGGAAGTAATAGAAAAATCTGATGTTGTTTACGTTCCATAAACCCTCTCTTCCTCAGGATTTCGTCGCGAGGAAGCCTCACGTGATAATCATCGCCCCCATATCCGGCACTTCTATTAGTGCCCCGCTAGCTAGAGCTACACGGGAGAGAGCGAGGGATGGAGGGAGGTAGAACATCGCACATACTCACACGCACGCCTTGCCCCGTGCAACGTCGCAACCGGAGACACGCCCGTGCATTTCCGGCTGCAGCTGCGATGCCTCCTAAGGGGCAGTGATTTGTTCTCAGCCCACTGGGGCGTTGAAGAGGTAAGCGACATGATAAATACGCAGGGGAGAATACCAAGGGGCCCAGCTGAGAAAAAACTACAGTTCCGCATTTCTCAGCTCGCCTTTATTTCCGAGAAACGAAAAAGAAAACTCCATTCATGCGAACATCGCGAAAAGAACTCGTCGGGTGGAGTGGAGTGGGGAGGGAGGGGTTGTGGAGGTGGGAAGTTTTTAGTTTTTCCTTTTTAATAAGCCGCCTGTCTCGATCCTTTCACATTTTTCTTCTCCCGATTCACCAACTTCAAAAAGCAAAACAAGAAATATATCGTATCACGCGATATCGCATGCCACGGAAGATAGCAGTGTCCCTCGCGGTGGACCCGCTGAACTAAACCTTCCCTCTCTCTCTCTCCAGGCCCTCCCCCGCAAACACCGACCGACTCAGGGTGAGCCTGAGGATTGCGGAGGGGGGGGGGAAGTGGGGTTACAGCGGTGGAGGAGACGTGGAACTCTAACCACCTTCTCTCACACGTATGTGGGACATGCACGCGGGAAGGAAAAGGGCACCGATGGTGGAAGGTGCGGTTTCGAGTGAGCCCTCGCATCCATTCGCCGCCTCACAATGGCTCGTCGTCGGGCCGTTCGAGAAAAAAGGGAATTTCCTGCCCGAAAATAGAGCCGTGTGGAAGGGGGAGGACGAAGGTTGAGGGGGAGGAGAGCGTCTCGGTGGAACGCGAGACGGGATGGGGCGCGGGAAGCGGTCGGAGCGGCTCTTGAGGCAATGCCGCACCACTCCTGCACACACAGGCACACATGCACACTCTTGCCTCTCCGATCCACCGCTCAGGCGGGGAAAAAAAGCCTGGAAAAATATTTTCACGCTCTCGGTGTGAGGGCATTTGTTTCACGCCTCTGCGTGGGGTGGGGGTTGGAGATGGAGAGGGTTTTGGTGCAGCGGCGGCCCTGCTCGGACGTACCCAAGGGGGGAGGGGAGAGAGAGAGGTAGTCCCTCGCGGTGCAAGGCGTAATTGCAAGTTTGCGTGAGGAAGAGGGGTGGGGGGGGCGAGAGATGCACGTATTCGCTGCTCTTTTGTCCGGGGAAGGTTCTCGCGCGGGTTGAGGGATTGCTGATTGCAGAAGTGCATTATAATACATTAATGCAACCGCACTTCTCCAGGGATAACGATGCGGGAGGGGGGGAACGACAACCTGTCAGTAATTAATTAATTCCGCCATTCAATCATCGAGGCCCATCGTGCGGCTGTTTGTCTGGCGACGTCGAAAGGATAGATGGACGAGGGGGACGATGCGCTGACTTGATTTATTCCATCTATTTTGGGGAAATGCTGACGCTGCCCCGCAAGCCCACGTTAAGTCATTGTATGTTTAAATGGTGACTATACAGAGTCCAAGGAGTTTCCGAGAGGAAAATTGTCCAATAAGATGGAACGAACGACAATTTTGTATAGGTTTCCTCCAAAAACAACCTATCAAATAATATTGACGTAATGGAAATACGAAATAATTAATGACTCTCTTTGAATACATTCAAATCGTTTCCCATTTAAAATTTTTCATTTGCATGTATCCTTACCGATATTACATTCATTTCCTCAATCTGTGCCAGGAAAATGATGATTCAATCGTTTTAATTCAGACTAAAGAGTAGAGGAATGAAAGCTGATAATCCTAAGAGGGGATTAATGCACTAGATGTGAGCACTCAGGGATAAGCTCTTCGCAATGGAAGAGCGAATAAAAGGGGTTCATATGTTTTTAATAATTTCAGTCCATACGTATCGGATTAATGAAATCCAACACTCGACACAAGTTGAGCCCATAAAAAAAGGAAAGACCTTTCGTGGCATTTTCCAACCACCGCGAGACTTATTTTTTTTAGCGCTCAGAAAGGAGTCTCGAAAATCTTTTTCAATCATCTTTCCAGAACTATGGTCAAATGCATCGCACGGGGAGTTTTACTGCTTATCCAATCAGTTGCCGCTCGCGAGGGTAAACTCGAGGCTCACGTGGCACGGAAAGTACTTGCGTCACCGGAAAGTTATATCAGATTTCCCAGACATTGATTTCGTTGACCTTTTCTTCTTCGAAGTAAGTGTGTAAGTAACGGAGGAGTTTGATCAAATGTTCCAAAGAGGAGTTCCGGGCGAAAAGGAGTAAGGAGGATATTCTGGACGACAAATACATACGTTTGTCTGTATAGAGAACGATGAAATTAAATCATAGAGTACTTGCTGGCGACAATTTCCAAAGGAACTCTTTGAAAACCATTACTATTGGAATTCTCATCGAAATGTGTATATGTCTTATTCCACCAAATAATAAGCGGAAATTTGAAGGTATTTAAGAAGCACCCTGTTTTTATTTTTTCACATAAAAGTTTTATGTGTTTCGTACTACTTGAATGGATTGTGTCAATAGATGCCATTCAATGCAATACATGTCAATTTTAATACGATATATGCCAAGAGGCAACATCTCTCTCCTTTCACACTGAAATGTATTCCGTTGTGATCACCTCGACGTTTCTCGTTAATCTCACGGCACGTGCGTTCTCATCTAAGACTCACGAATATAGCTGAGTGGCTAGATACTCAAAAAGATTTATGATTCATTGTGACAATAAATCTCGATTAAAAAAACCTTCATTCTGAGACTACAGTTCTGAGATACATGATATTAACGTCCATTAGCAGAGTTCAAAGGAGCAGCTGAGTTTTGCTGGGGATATATCCATTAATTTTTTTTGCTAAGAGACCCTCTCCTATAATAAAATATAAAAAGTAATAAAGGGAAACAGAAGTTTGTTGAAATAAAAGTAGTAATAAAGGGAAACAAAAATTTGTTGAGATAAAACAATGTCATAAAAATAAAGAAGAGTAGTTAACGTACGAGTTTTTTTTGGTAAAAAATTGGCTTTGAGAAGAATTTTATTATTTAATTGGCCTTGTAGAACCATCGCGAACCTAAACACCGTTCCATTAAATCTATGATTACTAAATTAAAACTAAAATGAACAAATTAAATGAAAAATAATAAATAACACGCCTTTATTCACGCAATTTCAGCAGCAAGTAATTATCGCATAGTTCTACAGTGGGATAGAGCATGCATTTCCTTTGCCACATGCGCATTCAGACGCCCCGCCATTTTTAGACCGCGTTTATAAATAAACCATATTAAAAACTGTCGAATCCGTTAGGTTATCTCATTACGCCCCACTTGATAAGTCCCGCACGCTTTCATTTCACGCGGCTGAGTTTTCGCCGCAGGCCGGGCGTATCCCACCGGGAGAGATCGGCGCACGGCCGATCCTTGCGTGCATCGGAACAATCTCGTCTCCCACCCTTTTCTATTCCCCACCGCGAAACGGGGTTGTTTAATTATACACCCAATCCTGATCCGTGGCCGACTGGCCTCGGACGCGCGTTTGGCGGAGGGAGGGAAGAGAGAGAGAGAGGAGTCGGGGAGATGTGAGTGAGGGCTCCGATGGAGATGTGGAGGAACGCGGAAGTTGGCTAGGCACCGCGCCGGGGGAACGGGTGTGTGTGGGACGGAGTGGGAGGAGGGCCGAGGGGGGGGGTGTGGAGACGCGGCCCGGAGAGGACGCACCGCGTGAAATTGACAAAGGAAGATCGGGATGCGCCGCATGCGCGGCGGAGCGCGTTATATAACCGGAAGGCTTGAGGGAAGACACCATACCCTGGAGATTGGAGAGAACGGACGACGCTTACGCGAGACGTTAAAAATGAGATGCCAAAGGGGGCCGGGTGGGTGAGGACCCGATGAATTACACGTCGCCGTTCCACTGAGCGTGGTGACGGTGAAGGAGGCTGCTGCTCGCATATTCCGGAAGGAACATAAACAAAACGCCCCCGCTCATCGAGTATTTCGTCTCGCGGACTTCTTTCCTCCCTCCGCGATGTTCGACGGTTGGATATCAACAAATAAAAAAACGGAGAGTGCACTTAAGGGGGATGGGAATGGGAAAAACAAGGTGACCTAGAAACTCGACAACCTGGAGAATTTTACGGGTTTGTGACGCGTCGAGAGGGAGCCGCTGGGGATGAAAAGTAAAAGGTTAGGCGGAGAGATGGCACCACCGTTCATTGGGAACCCCTACTCGGCCTGGCGCTCCCGGTTTATTTTCTCTTTTAAATTTCGAACGCTGCCGAGAGATACGTCTTCCCTCCGCTTGCCATTTTGTTCAACGAAATTTATTATATTTTCGAGAGTCTTCCACATTGTAAAATGCCGCAGATACGTGATATGTCAAATATATGTGTCTGAATAAAATGTATTTACATGTTCACAATACGTGGCCACGGCATGGTGTTCTCATTCCAGCTTTTATATGTATATCATTACTGCCTTGTGGAACTTAGTTCTTATTTTATAGTGTCGTCAACATTATTCACAATAAATACCCGTAAAATGATTGACACGAGACTACCATACTATCTCAAAGAAGAAGGCTCAGTTGTGAATTTGAATACTCGTTCCGCTGGGCAATGGAAAATATGAATTAAAAGAAATAGATATTTACTTCGGTAAAATGAAAATGTTTACACATTATTTTTTCCTTGAATTTCTACATTTTTCAAAGTGTTTCAACGTCATAAAAGAAATATTTGTAAAATCGGCGATTGATTTCAGATTCATCATAATTTTGCCATCAAGTCAGTTTTATATTTTTCGAATCTTCTATTATAGTGAACTTATAGCGATTATTAAATCCCGAGTGCACTTATTCTAATTTTAATGATAGTACGTGTATATTTACAATGGAAGAATTGAAACATTTACGTTTGATATTGAAAAACGCTGAAAACAAAAGAATAGGTGAATATTCTTTGGCCCATCAAATCATTTTATTCGTCATTTATATTCTACCTTTTATATTCGATAGATTAGTCTAATTTGAAAACCGTGCAGATCTATCCATCAACTTGTAAGATGCCCAAGCATAAGGGGTCTCTAAGGAGCAAAGGTAAATGGCATCTAGGAAGTCAATTACCAATATCAGTTCCTCTTGGCATCGGAGTGCTAATATTATCTCAGCGTTGCACGCTTGGAAATCAATATAACCTTCGTTAGACTGAGATGGGTACACGCTGCGGCTTTTTATTTATGCCTTGCGGGATAAGGGAAGGAGGTCGAGGCCTTAAGAGGAGGGCTCCACTCTAATCCACGGCGCACGCTATGAGTAAGCATTCGTGGGAAATCACAAAAGTCGAATATCATGCAAATATAATCAGGAAAATGGAATAAAAGCAGTGAATCAAGCCGTTAGTCTTACAATGTCAATATTTCTCTACATTCACTCTGAAATCAACAGTAAAACAAAAGAAAACCTGATGACGAGCAAAATGGAAAACATTTTCTTGTAAAATCTAAACAAAAAAAATGAAGAGATTATTTTCGAAGTAATTCAAACGAACGTCATTGGCTGGTTGAAATGAATTCTATCAAGTTTGATTGCAGACTACGCATTTGTTGGGCATTTCATAATATTTGGATGAAATAACAGCTATTTTTCCTCAAAAGTGAGGTTCAAAGAGTCTTTGGGATTCTCATATTTCGAGATTTGTGGTTTGTATTTTAAGCGAATGCAGTAAACATTTCAATAGGCCACAATTATTATAAACAAGTGACAGCCATTTTGTAAACACTTCTCAAGGATATGTTTCGCAAAAATTATGAAAAAATATTTTCATCCCAGCAAGAATGCAAAAAGAAAAACCATTCCTGTGCATTACCCTAGTTCTTGTGATCCTGCTGATGAGAGGTAATCTAAGGATCCTTTGAGATAAACAGTCTGTAATTTTTACATGAGCTCGGGACGGGCACGATTTCTTTTTTCGGAGTCGTGTCTTTCCCATGTTTCGACCCCCTTCGTATTCTCTTTCTATGACGTCGACGGTGCTAGTTGTAAGGACCGGAAGGTGAGAGAAGGAGAGAGAGAGGGACACACTCGGAATAAGGGGACCGGATGTATCAAAATTGCTCCTTTGACCCGCGGCACCAAATGGAAGCCTTGCGAGGTTAATATATTATTTACGCTGAGAGCTTCGCACTATTCTCACCCGAAATCTCTCTCTTGCCCCTCACCTCCCTCCCTCCCCCTCTCTCTCTCCCCCTCAGTCATTTCACAAGCAAAACGTTACGTCAAAAACGACCCTAAAGTCCCACGCACACCCACACACACACGCCCGCCGGCAAAAGTGCACATCCCAAATCCAGAATTGTTGATGCACTACGGCGACCCACTTACTGGCTCCGCACGGATAGTGTGAGGGCATGTATGCACAAACGCGCGCCCTTTCAAATCCCACGCAATTTCCAGACGCCCTTATTTCTCCCACCCTCCTCTCCTCGCCCCTCCCGGCTCCTCCGCCTCCCCCGGCTCGGGAGGCTTTGATCGCCGCCTCGGCGTCATCGGCACGCCAATCTCCCTCTTCCCGTCCTCTAAACCCCTACATCTCCGCTCACTGTCTTCTGATTGACTCACCCGCAACAAATCCTCACGACCCGAACCGACCCCCTCCTCTCGACGAGTGGGAAAAATTTCGTTTCCGTCTTCAATCCTCGAGCCGGCGTCGTGCTTTCTCGGAAGTTCCCCGCGGCGCCGTCAATCATGACCCGAAAGGCGATTCCAACACTTTAATCGAAATAATTTTTCTCTAAGTCACCATTTTTCGCTAAACGTACTTACTACTAGTATGACCGATCAGTCAGGGAAAATTTATTCGTATATAGGTCTGGACAAAATATCCACAGTATAAAACACGGGTTGTTTCAATAGCTGAGGGGTGTACCCCAGAAATAGGCAATTTACAGCGTATGAGATATACGCTGTAAATTATCCTACACTCACACATCTTGGTAGGAGGACAAGGAGGAATACCCAAACATCCCACATCAGTAATATTAAACCCTGTTCCAATATATGTGCAGACATGAAGGGCTGGGTTAACTTCACGATGCTGTATGCGATTCTGACACGTACGGATATTTCGGCAGTTGATATGATAATCAAAATAAGTTCAACAAATGCGAGTTGGTTAAAAGGAGGAGTATGAATGTAGTTTAACCCGCGCCGTAGTCAAACCAGCAATCTCGAAGCTATTACGACCTATTCATACATCTGCGACTGGCTGACAGAGAACTTCGGGGTGTTTGCCGAGCGCACCGAGTGAAGAGGAGGCGGCTCGCTTGCCGTGTGTGATTTGTGTCAACTCTGGTAGAAGCCGTCGCCGTCTTGATCCAAACCCGGGACGATGCTACCGGCTCCCGCAAAAACGGATTTTGGCATCATACTGCCCACAACACCAGGCAAACTACCAGGTGACGGTTCCAGCCACACAACACTAAGTCCTCCTCCCCTCCTCTAAGTTAGTATCCCTCGGATTCCCTCTCTTCACTCCGGTCACGAGCAAAACACGATTTGGGTCCAGAGACTGAATCGCCGGCGTGTTCCCAACCCAGAGCCGTGAAGTGAGCATGGAGTCGTGCTCCATTCATTTTAAAGTGATTGCAATCACTCACTCTTCTCAATATTTATTTATTCAGGAGAGTTAATGTAAGCCCTACTTTATGATTATTATTTTTTTGCGAATTTAGCACCAAAAATAGAAATACATATTTTCTTCGAAGATAATGACCTCTATGCGGAAGACGCTTTTTCCGTTATTTTAATCTAAGTTAGCCACTCCATACATTTTATTTCTATGTATTTAAAATTGGGGATATAGAAATAATATTTAAAAAAGAATTACGGACGATGTAGACTGCGGAGAATTACTGTTAACGTACGGGAATTTTTAATAATAAATATTTTTATATATTTGTACACATTCAGGAGTCATAAAATTTTATTTTAAGCGAAACTGAATTGATATGGGTGACTTTAGGGAAAGTGCATCGTGTAAGCGTGAAAAAACGGTTGGTTCAAAATTGAAACCCAGAACTTGCACAATGCCAATGCGCCAGGCATCTAGCAGCTAGACTCTATGAAGTGGGAAGGCGAGAGGTAAAACATTATCTTATACGTTTTATTTGTTTCCATCCAGTCGAAAACAAATATGAAATGCACCTCCTGTCCATTGCTTCAGGATCAGCAACGAATTTAGTGTATGGAAATGTTGTTTCAATAAAATATTACATTTTCATTGACACTCGTTCTCAACATTTCTCCTTGACATACGAAGGGAAAAGGGCATATCTTTAATTTTATGAAGACTATATTAAACAAATCTTTTAATGCTCACTGAAAAAGATTTATTTTTGCGACTACTATTTCGAAAACATGTTATCCTCAGGTTTTAACACTCTGAACAGTTTGACGGATTTGAAGAACGTGAACAGGACAAACAAGGTCGAAGCCCAGGTCGTGAAGATATACTTTTATTTGTGGAGCACGCAAAGTATATTTTCTTCTTCCTCAATAATGGAGAGTTTCTAAAAAATAAAGCATGAAATCCTGCAGAGCGCACCTTTCAATTTTTCTCACCTAAATCACTCTGACACGGATTCTCTATGTATGATGTATAACTCCCATTCATTTACTGTTCGACTAAATAACAAGAATTTAATCAAAATTAATTATTTCTTATTTTTAATTATTTTAAGCAGGCGACTTCCATTTATTTATTTTGAAAATTAGAACGCCAAATAAAGAACCAAGGTGATCTCCCATTACCCACAAATCCCCAATCCTGAATATGCACCGGCAGCACCTACGTCATGACACCGAAAGATTTAAAATTAACTGGGAAAAAAGGGCATGTTTTTTTCTTGTGGAGAACGTGGCGAGGACGCCGTAGTTTAGAGAGCCTGGGCGAATTTTTCCAAAATACTTCCACCAGTTTTCTATGCTCTTAATACATTTTTGTGTCCTTTTCAGCGATGTTTATTTCTTATTTTTATTTTAAAGGAAGAGGTCCTTCATGAGGAACTCTTCTGGGCGCACACCGCATACCAAATCCTTCTTCCAAACCCTTAGTTATTTTCATTTTTTTCTATTTCTGCCCATGGATGGAGAAGGAGAAGAGAAAAAATAATAAGAAAAACCCCCTCATCCGCACACCCCAAAAAACCATTGAGTGGGGTAGTGAGATATCCCCTCGTCTCTTTTTCTCTTCTCCTCTCAAAACCCTCCCTCCATCCCCAACCGGCCACCTTCAATAGGGCACCCTCCTACGCCCAAAATTTTCAGGAGCGCACGCGCGATGCATACTGAGTCCCTGACGACCCACCTCCTCCTTCCCCCCCTCCCACCTCCCGTCCTCTTCTCCCTATCTCTCCACTTGACCCAGTTTCTCTTCCCCCTTCTGCCTCCACAACCCTCTCGTTCCCTCGGCGACACTCGCTCTGCCTCCCCGTAATTTCTCTCTCTCTCTCCCCCGCCCGACTCCCCTCGGCTCCTTTTCCTTCATCGGTTCTTGCCTCTCCACCTTTCTCTCATTACTTCTTCCCACGGGACCCCCACGCACACAATTACGGCGCCTCTACTCACGCCCGAATACGTAATATTTACTCACTATTCCACATCCCAACCAAAAAGTCCATTTTTCGGGACCTCTATTCGCACACTATTCCGTGACTGCGTCAGGTCCAAAAGAGTTGGTTTTCCTTTGGACCAACTGAAAATTGGGAGTTTGAAACGGTGCCTTGGTGACGGCTGGAAATCGCACGTTATTCGTCCACTACTACGTAAAGTACGCACCGTGCTCAATTCTTTTGGTCCACACACAAAACAGTAAATCGATTCCTGTGTTTGAACAAATTTAAAATACCACGTATAGGTAAAAAAATGTTTCCATCAGACATTGTCCCTGTTTGAAGACGAAGCTGAATGAGTCACGATGGTTCTAATGTAGATAGAGTTAATGTAGATCCTCATTATGTCCGGCAAAATTCACCGCGGGAACTAATTTTACTTTGCGTTTCCCCTGTCCTCTGGACACTCCATCTTTCCGTGGTTTCCGCCTCCATGCCTTTTGCGCTCTTTCGAAGGACGTCATTAGGACGCAAGCACTGCTTAAATCACCTCCCACACATCCCTTTCCAAAGAGCGAACCCCCACCCGCGGCAAACTCTCTCGCGACGCATTCGCTGCTCTTTTGCTTCACCATCTCGATCTCCATTTTGAGACACACGCACACACACGCGCGCACACAAGGGGGAGGGCTGAGCACCAGAGTCCTCATCCCTGCGCATACACGCCCTGCCGCATCTCGCATTTTTTCCATTTCACTTTAACGTTCTCATCTCCCTCACCACCCCCGATACCTTGCGCCCTCGCTTTCCAAATGCGTACTTCTCTTTCTCCGCCGCATAGAAATCCTCCCCACTTACGAAAACCCAAGTGAGGTAAGGGGATGATGCTCTGCTGAAAAAATTACTTGGACGCGTGACCTAATAAAACTGTGTCAAAAAGCAAACACTTGAGTACGATCGAGTCCATATGCGTGATTTAGCAATCCAAAAATTTGATAAACGGCTTAATTTTTTCTGGCACTTATAATTTGAAGACGTTTATACGATTTGGAGGCTGAGTTTCAACATACCGAAATCGCTAGACTCTTTGCATAAATTTGCGAATGTAACACACAAATTACCATACAATAAATGATTCAAAGACTGGAATATCTTGTAAGCAGGTATTACTTATTTGTATAAAAATGGTCTCTTAAGGCTAACCCGGCATTTATCATATGTCTATTTTTATTCTGTATTACGTAATCATATGAACTAACCGTGTAGTATCATATAGTCAAAGATAATATATTTAAGGGCTTAACTCCATGCCAGTGAGCCACCATTTCTGTTCTGCAATTTACTTACTCAGGTCCTTTTCTTGTGCTAATTCATCAATACACTAATTTGTAAAAAATACAAGTACTCATTTCAAAATCACCACATTCAACAAACCACATTGCCATGGAAAAATATTTTGGTATTTGAACAGGAAACATGACGAGCATCCTGTTATGACATTTTGATTTCGTTTCAAATTAAGAATCACGCATTCACTTCCATGTTTCACGCAATGCTCTGAACTTAATTAGCGCCGCCCCATGTGCGTGATTTAACTCTTTATTGCCACTTCGGAAAACAATCCACGATAATGATGGTCTCTTCAAGGAAGATAAAGAAACCGAAAAATTCTGAAATACACGTGCATTTATAGCGGCGACAACGCTTATCGTAGCAATCCCTAAGGGTGTGCTTGCGAGAAAATAAACTCATTACTGTAGATTCAAGTCGTTGATTACTCTTTTTCGTTACCTGTTTGTAACCACCCTTCTATGATTACACTTATTAATTCATTTACTATTTTCTCTAGCTTCTTCTTTTTAGTGTTTATCATTCTTGTTCTGGCAACGGAGGAAAAAAGAAAAGTCTAACGAATCAATATTCCATTTAATCGATAGAATATATCTTTCCAACTTATGTCTCTGTCTCAATACTATATATTAAGCCTCCACCAAATGCCCTTTACTCCTCTTCCTACCATCGACTATCCATCCTGTTCCACTCCTCACTCTGTTATATTTAGAGTTCTCTATACATATATTCCATCTTGTCCTGACACCTTTGAAATTTCAAAGAATGTTCCCGGCGGGACCGGGGGAGGGGGAGGAAATGGAGGGCGAATGGAAAGCGCGGCACGTAAGAAATCCTGAATAAAAATACCCACTCACAAACGAGACGGGGACGAGGTAATACGCCCGCGCGTCAAGAGCAAAACTAGCTCCGAGAGTTAAACCATCGTCACGAAACGTGGCCTGTCATCGCAGGTCTCTCCGGAAAGTCCTCCAAGATTCCTAAAGCTACATGAAAACGTGGAATGCGCCACAAAGATGTCGACTTCGGCCAGCTGGAGTTCCACGCAAAACTATTCCTGAAAACTAAAACGAGAGAGAGAGAGAGAGAGGGCTTACATACGTAGTGGGATGAGCACGGGCGGATACCCTTTACAAGTTTCCCTGCGGGATGCCATCTGCTTAGGCGTATGAGTGATTCATAGGGCTTCGCGGGTTTGGTTGCATGACTTTGACATTTATCCCCACCATTTATTTTTCGTCCCCATTATCGTCGTTCCCTTCTGTCACTCCCTACTTTCGACTGTTTTTGTTTGCCACACGACGACTATCTGACGAAATGACTCCCGACTCCCCATATAGTATGCTTTAACCATGGCTCTTCATTTCACGGCGGCTTAAATTTTGACCCAATTAAGCACCTACACGTCAGCGACTACGGTCCTTCCTAGGTCGTTTGAACGTCGAGTCTGAATGGAGGGGGTAAGGGGTGGGTTTTGGGTGGGGCCTGAGCGGGATGGAAATAAAGTGGAATAATCTTTAAGAGGAGGGATAAAACACAACCCGGGAAATAACAGACATCAATGCTACTCGTACGTTTAACCGAACAGGAGATCGCAAAAGACTTTGACGAGGAAAATCCTCGCAAGAAAGGAATGTACGAAATGAAGCTGGGTAAAAATGAAATAAGAAAAGAGGGAGGATGCTGAAGGAATTTGCAGGGAAAGATCCTGACATGAAACAAATCAATGGGACGGTTAAGTGATCACGAGATAAGAAGAAGAATATGGAGTTTATGAAAAAATGTTGAAACTCAAATTTTGAGGGCGAAAGAAGAGAAAATTTAAACAAATTCATTTTCTGGAAATGCATGAGGGAAATTTATACCGTGTTAAAATAAGCGTGAAACAGGGTGAACTCTAGAGAGAAAAGTGATCTCGAGAGATGTGAAAAAGAATGAAATAAAATTTTAAAAACTCGAAAACCAGAGACGTTAAGGATGATCGAAGTAAACCTAATAACGGAGGAATGTTGAACGCAGAAAGGAAGCAGAGGAGGGAGTAACGTCAAAGATGAGCGGGGGTGGAGTGGGCGGGGGTGAGAGGGAGGGCGGCGAAAGAAGGAAAATCCGCGTAAGCCGGCGCGAAGGCTGCCCACTCCTAGAATAAAGACCTCCAGGGGGGAGGCGGGGGACCCAAGCCCACCCACCAGTCTTCTCCCCCTTATATTCCTCCTACTCCCACTCCATTCCTCCCCCTTCTCGGAAAAACCCTCCTCCGTGCCTTACGCTTAGTGCATCGAAGTAGTACGTCACGTGCATTCTTCTCCCTCCCTCCCTTTGCCCCGCACACCGTCCGCTCCTCCCCCCTCCTCCCCTCTCGCCAGACTTACTCTCCCTGATTACGCTGCAATTCACTCTTACTTCCTCCAACTACGCCACTTTCTCATCCTTCGTGCCCATGCAAAATGCCACTCCTCTCCTCCCACCCGAGAATTGCACGTGCCCCCCACCAACCCCCTCCACCCTCTCCATCCCTTACTCCCCACTTTACTTACGGAACGGGGGAGGAAAAAATCCATATCCTCTCCTTCACGTTCCTACGCCACCCTCCCTCTCGGCAAATGTGCCCCCCCCCGCCTCCTGGGGGGGGGGGGGCACATTTGCGGTCCCATTACTGAATGATCATCGCACTCGTCCGCCGAAGACTCCGCGAAACAAACGATTCCAACCCCCGCCCCCCGACTCCTCTCTTTCCATTTCCCTCGAATGATGCATTTCGTTACGTATTCTTCCGCGCCTGGTCACAAGTGTGCGTGCGCGTGTCTCTTGGAGGGTTTGCTCGGAACAGAACTTCGTAGTCACCCTCCTCCTGTCTCCATTTCCCTCGCCCAACCTAATTCCGATAAATGCAAAGCAATATCTGGGTAAATGGGTCGGTCTGCTTCATTCATAGGCGGAGGCGAGACGAGGGGGAGACCGCGGGAGGCGGCTCCGCTCACGAATCCTCCCCTGAATGTTTGTGCACCACGAGAATTTTTGCCAACCGGTGTTTTCTTTTTTTTTCTACGCCGCGCTATCCCCCTCCCCAGAACTAATTGTTCCGTCGCGGAAAAAATATCATAATTTGTAATGCCATTCATGCCCTCCTTCGCCGCAGTAAAAATCACGCTACGAAATTGTAGATTGGGGAGGAGCGCGGCAAAAAGTTTTTTTTCGTTTACCTAATCTTTCGCTTTTGATTAAAGAAAAACAAACTTATGCTCAGAATGTTTGTAGGAGAAAAATCAAGGCGATTGTCTAATTCGCAAACATGCACACACAATTACAAAACTTTTTTAGGATGAAGTGTTTTCAGTTATGGATATTGGCAATCCAAAGTATATAAAACAGGTTGGAAAATTATCCTACCGCTTAGAAGCGGGAGCATAGTTTTGCAACTTGTATGGCGGAGAATACATATTAGACTACTTTTAGAATACTTATGCATGTTTTGCACATACCAATATACTAATAGAATCTCTTACATTAATTAATTCTGAGCAAGTTGATCTAACAAGGGTAACAACGAAGTAATCGCTTTCTTATTTCTAATCACCATGAAAAGGATCAGTGTTAATCGTCGAAATAGTTACTAATTCTCCAACCAACTCGCACTCCTCTTACTCTCAAATGGTACTTTTCGATGTTAAACGCGTTGATTTTACTTTATCAAGTTACTACTTATAAAACTCTCCGCCTCATATTTTGGAATCTCCCTCAAGGTTTTTTTTCATAAAGTTCTTGTTTCCTCGAGTTGTTTCGGAGTGGATTTGGGTGGCAGAAAAGGCAGCACCGAAGTCGTTTGCAATGAATCACCACACATTCCCAAGAGCAAAGCTCGGTATTTCGGGCAACAACCAAAATCCAAAAATAGCACACACACCCACGGTATTATCTTTAGGCAGCATTCACCAGTAAATCACCTCGCCCAGTAAACCTTTTGGAAGCTTCGCGAGGCAAAATAAAATGCGAAAACGTTCCAAGGAAAAAGGCAGAAACCACGACGGAAGAGGCACGAAGAAACGGGTGCAAATTATTACATCATTTATACCAAAAAATGTTTCCTACGGTGCAGAAAGTTTATTCGTCCCTCCCTCCTCCTCCTTCTCTCTTTCCTCAACCTTTTCGCGAGTTTCTTCTCCGCTTCCTTCTCGCCTCATCCTCGATTTTCCCCTCATAGAGGAGAAACATTCCCCGCACCAGCGCCGCGCGCAGCCAACAAAACCTACCCCACTCCCATCCGAATAAAAACTCTTTTCCTCCCCCTCCACCCTCGCGAAAAACCATCCACTCAAATGCGCGGAGGAGAAGGGAAAATATGAGCCCTGAAGGCCGTTCCATCTCTCACTCACTAAACTCTCCAAACCGTCCCGCCCATTCCTCCACCCCGCGATACTCCCTCCCCCACCACCCCCAAACCAAACTCCCCCACACCTCCTCACTTCCCCCTCTCACGAGCAGTATTGATCCCGCTTCCCGTGGCAACCGCTGAGATCAACAGTTGGAGAGGTGAGGCTGGTCGCGGAAGGGGGAGAGTAGTTGGGGTAGGCTATGACGTTACGAGCGGTCGGAAGCGGTGGGGAGGATGAGGTCGCGGGAGAGAGGGGCTCGGAGAGGAGGGGTGTGGGAGTAAGGTGCGGGGGAGGGGTGGATCCTTAAGGCGAAGGGAGAGGCCATAAGGCGAGGGGGAGAAAGAAGGGGTGAAGGAGGATTAGGCCAGGGGGGGCGCGGAGGAGGAGGAATCGCTGGCTGGCAATGCCGTGAAGGCGATGGAGCGAACGAAGAGGAAAGAACGAGGGTGTGGGGATATGATGGTCAACTCGTCGATGACGTCACGGCAGGCCCTGACCTAACCCAGGGAGAAGCATGGTGGACAGATGACTTTGCGGAAGAGAGGACAACGGAGGACGTAGATGCGGACAGGCGAGAAAGATAAAAGAGGAAAGAGGCAGGAGGTGAGTTGTGGGGAAGGGGGACGAGAAAGAAAGAGTGGATGACTTTAAAGGCGATCGCGGGCGTAAACAGGATCTGGATGGAGCCGCGGCGACTCGCATTGCTTAAGGGGGGGGGAGAAGGCGAAGGAAGGGCCATGTGTTCTTTTTTTCTCCCGAAATCTGGGTCATGGCGCGGGAAATAATCCGCGGAAACAACGATGAATCGCGGGGGCGAAAGAAAATGGAAACCGCCGGCTGAGAATTATGTGCGGGTCGCCAAGCGGGCAGGAGGCGGGAAAAAGTGCGCAAGGAGTACGAAAACTCGGGCGAGATGCGAAGAAAATGTGAGTAGGAAAAACCGGCGAATATTCTCAAGTGCATTGCATTCCCTTGAAAGAATCCATCAAACATGAACTGGAAATTTGGATGCATAAAACTATATTGTATAAATTACTACAGGTATAAGCCACACCATAATTAAATTTACATACAGTATTTACGCCCAATAGTTAAATGTTGAACACTCTCCAAAAATAAATTAATGTTACATTTTTTGTACTTTCATACTATGTAAATATTGGATACGGATTTTATCTTGATTGGTTATGGATCTGAACATTGGTGACTGAAACAGACTAATTCTCCTTTTAACACACTAATGTTTTGACTTGGCCTTCATCGAGTCTCACTTTCTTTACATCTCCTAGAGTGTTTGAATCGCTTTCAGTCATCCCCTTGACCTCTCTGTCTCTATTGTTCTTCCCTATTCCCTGTAAAACCCAAGTTCAATCGACATTTGTTACGATACACACATGGACGTGCTCCTATTACCTGGAAAATCTACCCCACGGACCAGGTGTCAAAGTACTTCAATAAAAAAAGGTGACGCAAGACGATACACTTCACTCTCGCCAACCGTCACGGTCGAGCGGAATCGGATGAGTGGGCATCAGAAAAATTCTAGGATCTCCGTGGATCTACTGGAGAGTTCCCATCTGGCCCAAGACTGGACGGGAGCATCGTGTGGAAGAAAGAGAGAGTTAAGGAGGAGAGACTAAGGAAGGGAGAGAGAGATAAGTGCGGAGACGGAGTTGCAGCAAGGAGTTGTGAAATGATTCCGGAAGGGAAACGAAGTCTATAAATAGTCGCACGGAGAGAGTGCGCGCGACGGAGACGCGAAGTATGAACGCCAGCCGGATCATAATGAGGAAAGAGACGAGGCAGGCACACGAGGATACGAGACGCACGGCGAACGAATGACTCCGGTCCACGAGAATGTGACGGCATCGGGCTCCGTTCTCCATCCAATTCATTACTTTGGACCAGCCACAAGAGTACATTCTCCACGAACCACACAACGACACGCTTTTAAGCCATCACGATATATTTTGTTTACATTTCAACTAAGGGACACCAGCCCCACCTATTTTACCAGCAAATCTCTCGATCTTCGAATTTCCCTCGTTCGCTAACGCGATTCTCTCCTCTTAATATATCCATCAGGGAACCCATTCCCATTTTGCAAAGATGACTAAGAGTTGCCCCCATTGACAAAAGATAATAAAGAGTTATGTGCAAATATTTATCTGGTTGAGGCACAGAGCAAGTGAATCGCTTTGATTTTAGCCCACCCTCCCTCCCATCTACGACGTGAGTGTGCATCTTCCACTTTACTGGGGCGGGGGCGTGACTGAAATTTCCGATAACACTACTCAGCCCTGTGGATAAAAACCTATGCGAAAGAATACCTCAAGTTCATTAATGTGGGGATGCACCTGAGGTGGACCCTTTGGGTCTTAAAAAAACTATACAAGTAGACCTGAAGAGATTAGAATAAAAATTTAAAAAAAACGAGGAACACAAAAAGCGAAGCGATGAGTGAGCAAACAATTTAGATAATCCGCTTGTTGGACCGCTCATAAAAAAATAAAAATTAACAAAAAAATGGATGCTTGCATTTGGAGACAAACAGAGTGAAATTGAGATAAGAGCTCAAGGGTTGAGTATGCACCATGCATGCTGCAAGTAGAGCTGGTGAGGAACAAGTTAACTTGAGCTGAGTAAATTACCAAGAGGGAAAAGAGATTTGGAAAAACGTCACCAGCAGGATGGACTCCGTGGGTGTACGTAGATGTGGTGGGTGAATGTATGGAGAACTACGGACAGTGAACGCATGAGAGAAATAAACTTGGGAAAGGACATTTTACTTGAGATAAATAAGACGATAGCATCGATCTAATGCAAGTATTATGATGATTCGGATGCATTCAAGACTATTCAAATAGTTAAGCATGAGTTAACAGACAGTAAGTAGTTCCGTCAACCTATAGAAACAATAATAACTCAAACCACGAAAATTTATTAGCCGAACTGTGTTGAAAAATGCGGTAATAAAAATACTCATTTCATGAAGTATACTCCGCTGAAGACTACTAGAAAAAATTCAATGCGAAAATTTCAAATTCCATTTTTATTATTACAAAACTATTTCTTATAATTCAAAAAGCAACCTAGCGATTTTCTTTGGGGGCTCCGTACCGTTGAGTTGTGATTAAATGCATAATGGGAACATAAATACGTATCAACTGAGACAAAGAATAAATGGGCCGTAGTTGGGAAGTTAACTGATGCCTAACGGACGAAAGTCTATGAGCAGCACTTAAGGGGCCTTGTTGGAATACTAAGCGCACTCGACTTGCCATTTTGTACTGTAAAATACTGCCTACTCAGGAGAACAAGTTCTCTTCGCCTAGAGGCGAAACTAAACTTCTTGCTGGGCCCCTCGGATTTATTATTCAGTAAAATGTTAAAGCGAGCAGTCTTACTTTCAAGTTTCTACAAGCAAACTAAAGTCAGGATAAAAGCTTTCTCATTCGACTCAAAATGTTTTTCAACATCTCCCATCTCTGACGGAAGCGTATATAACATCTAATTTGTTGAACAAATATGAGAAAAACTGGAGATAACAAATGTTTTTGCAGAAAGCCGTCATTAACAAAGAAAATTTAATTTTGAAGAAGGCATGGACTATACTACTGCAAGCATGTACTATATTTTTCCTGGAGTACAATGTGTCAGTTAACGAACATTTTAACATGTGCTACTTGAAGACGCAAATTCTTCACGGAAAGGACATGTAGTTCAGGACCCTATGCTACATTTTCATTCCCAAATTCCTGACTCATTATTATTTAAATTTATGGATCATTCCTCGCGCGCAGTTGAAGACCAAATTCCTCTCCCTGACTGGCGGGTGCTACACGGCCAAATTCCTCGCCGGACACTCATGCTCCGTTGCGTACAGCTCGGGAAACCTTGCTCCCCACCAGAACGGACGACGGTGGTCCGCGCGAGACGGACAGAAGCGAAGAGGAGGGAGAGAGGAAAGAGGATGAATCGAACGCTGCGCACACGAATGGGAAGGAAAACTGAGCGGCGAAAGACATGGGAGGGGACTGAATTGTGGATAGTAGAAAGAAAGGAGGAGACGGCGCAAATGGGGAAAGGAAGAAGGAAGGCAGATGTTGTAAGGAAAGGGAAGAGAGAAAGATGAGGAGAACGGATAATCCAAAGAGAGAGGGGGGGAGTCGGGTGCGGGAACTGCAGGCTGGAAGTGCGGGAGAGGGGAGGGAGGAGTGTGGGAAGAATTGGGTCAGGCGGGCAGATTGAAGAGGGAGGGAGGGGAGAGCAAGCGAGGGGAAGGGAAGGAAGGGGAGGGAGTGGGGGAGGGAGTGTGGGCGGCCGCGGAATTAGGTCACTGGGGAAAGGGATAGGGAGAGGGACGTTAGCAGACGGGAGGTTCCGAGAGGAGAGGAGGCCGGGAGGGTAAGGACGGAGGGAGTGAAAATGGCGGACGGTACATCGAGCGATCTGGGAGAGTGGAAGGATTGGCGGAGGGAGGATAGGGGAGGAAGAGGGGAGTAATGACAGGGGAGGGCAGGGGTGTGCATGGGAAACGGTTGCGTGGAGGGCTGGGAGGGAGGGAGGAGAGCGTCGTTCGTACGGAGCGAACGTGCTCACTACTGGGAGGGGTTTCCGAGCTACCTCCCTCCACCAACCCCCATCCCCCGCCTCTACGTCTCTCCTTCTCTTCCGAAGGATTGGGATAAGTTTTTGGTCGTTGTGGGAGGCCATGGTGGAGCTTTTGACGTACAAAACGGTGGCCGGGAGGGAGGGGAGAATAGAGCGGGGATACCCATCCCCATCCCTCCCTTATCTCCCGGCGTCTGGAATAATGGAAGGGGGATGATGATGATGGTGGAGGTGGGGGAGGGATCTTTTCCGGGGGAGTGGGTTTTAGAGTCGGGGGGCTGGGGCGTGTGGGAAGGGGACCGCAGTCATTTTTACCGAATCGTCGAAGGAGATGAGAAGAGGTAGCCGCGGTGGCGGAACTGTGAGTGTGCTGGATGCAGACCAAAATATAATTAAGAGAATAAACGCACGCTCACTATCGTTACGGCGAAGGGGAGGAAAAGAGGAATAAAACGGCGAGCAACTGTCGTTAGGGGGCTCTTAGACTTAGCAGCAAGAGAGAGACTCTTCCCTCACACCACTCTTGAGTAAATTTTTAGCGCCGCCGAGAAACAAAAACAAAGAAATAAATATCTTGTTTAACCTATGCGTATATTTCTTACGCGGCGTGGGGTCGTCTTCATAAGATTAAGTGCCCGATGAGGAACATTACAATTTGTTAACGCCTCGCGAGGTCATGCACGCATGATGAGAATGTATAGCATCTCAGAAAAATGAGATGGATGAACGGTTTTGCTTATTTCCCGTTCACTGAAGCTCCTTTTGTCTTTCACGTGCATATCAATAATATCGCACCGAAATACGGGACCTCGTGTAGACACTGATGATCCAGATAATCACCGAGTGTGGTCGGGAGATTTTGCGGGATTCGGAAAAGATAAATGGTCAACTGAGGAAAACATAAAGGGAAATAATAAAACACTTGCACCTGCTCGCCGTGGTGCATGGTGCATGGGAGGGTGCGCCACTGATGTGTGAGAAATGAAGAATCTAATTTTTCAAATAATTTTAGTGCTCGAATTTACTCAAATCAACTAATGTCCTTTGCAGCGAATTGAATTCACTCATTAGCTCACTTTACTCATCTTAACTCTGGATAAGAATAAATAAGACTAAGGCATCAACTGGTAAAATTGCCTAGAGGTAGCTGTTTCAATATTAACTAAAGAATAGAACTGACGGGAGAAAGATATTGTGTATTGTTGTTGAAAGAGTCCTCAATCAAGAGAGAATCCAACGATGTACATGTTGAAGTATCGATCTCGTTCCGAACAGACTTAGAAATTCCAAAAAAAAACAGCGAATTCCCGACTTGAAACACACAGTTTACTAATCAAGTTCATCAACTGCACTATGACTGTATCTTGAAAAGAATAAATGAAAAAATCTTCCATTATAAAGACTTACGGTTAACTTTCGTGAAGCAAAGAAAGCATCGCAACCAGGGCGGGTGAAGGGACAGAAAATATATTTTTTTTTTCAAGAAACCATTTCCGCCCAAATTTCGATAGGAAACCTACAGCATCCAAAATTGAGGAGTTGGGGGAAAAGAGAAATATAGAGAGAGAATATTAAAAAAACAACAAGAAAACGACAGACAAATTGACGCAGACCAGCGGGAAAGCATTTCAAATGGAGACCGGTTCCATACAGTCTCCCATACAGCCTGAACCAAGAGAGAAGGAAAAGAAACGATTACGACGGAGAAGGCACAAAAGGGCGCGAAAATGGGGGAGGGAAGTGGGGAAAGGCGGAGGAAAAAGGTGTTCCGCCGACGCGATTTGGGTCAGAAAGATATGGGTCGAGAGGGTGGATGTGTGTGTGTGTGTGTTTTTGTGTGTGTGCGAGGGGGCGTTGAGAACGGGGGATGGGGGAGGTGAGAAAGAGGCAAAAGAGAGGGGCGGAATTGGGGAGAGGGAAGGATCGAAGGAGGGAGTGGACCAACCGAAAGCTGGAGATAGGGAAAGGGTGTAGGAGTAAGTGGGTGCTTTTTTTATGAGCCGGGAGAGGAGATGACAGGAGGGTGGGACGATGGGGGGACACCAGAGGAGGGGGGTCCGTCTTCCCCTGCCGCTGGCGGGGACATTTGTGGGGGGAGTGGGGGGGTGTGAGAGGAGAAAGGGGATGGCACGGAACGGCGGCTGGATTTTGTCGACAAATGCCTCCTGGGTGTGGAAAGGGATGGTGTGGGAGGAGGGGGTGGGGAACTGGGTGGTGAAGGGAGGTGTGAGAGATAAAAAGAGCGCGGTGGGACGAAATTGTGACGCCATCTCCTCCACGCCTCCCCAAACCCCACGACACTGGCCTCACACCACATAGCCGGGCGACTTTGAGGATTCTTCACCCCTCCTCCCACATTTCTCCTTCCTTTATTATTTTCGCACAGAATGGCCCCGGGATGAAATGGTCCGTGACACTACCTCTCTAAAAATCCAACCAGGGAGAGGAGGGAGGGAAAAACCCTTCCTCCTCTCTCTCTCCCATCCCTTATCATCCCTCACGCAAAAGATTTTTCCTCGTTCTCCTCCGCGTTCTCTCCCCCACCATCGCCCTCGACAAAATCCAACCACTCCCTTCTCGGCTAATGAAGAATGAGTGGTGGGCCTGAGGAAGGGGGGAAGAAATGCTGTGCGCCGCGGAGATTTTGTTCGGCTTTCCTCGGAGTAGGACATTTTCAAGGTTTTTATTGGGACCCCGAGAGGATGTTCAATGAATCGAGAAAGAGTTTTCGGTTACTTTTAATCAAGGGCCATTGAGGGGGAAAAGAGTTCGAGAGGAGGTGCGGAGAATGATGTTGAGTGCTTCAGGAGGTTTCGACTCCTCCATGAAAAAAATTCACTTGATTGAGTGAGAATTCTTATTAAGCGGGAAAAGGTGTTATCCTCACGGAGCTATCGCAGCCAGGAATTAGGCTTCCGAGGCAGTTTATAATCCTTATGGAAGGAAAACTCGGTTGAAATACCACGGAGTCATCTTTCTCCTTTCCTGCTGTCGTCAGCTATCGTGTGGGGGATTATCTGTTTACGATGAAGTGATGTGAAAATAGGTGGTCTATGTGAGCATCTTACGGCACCGTAAAATTTATATCCACAGTTGAATCTGTATACCTAGAGAAATCAATCTCAAACCGGAGGGTAGAATTGCAAGTCGTAATCAATTTATTCGTCGAATCGCACATAGAAAATGTGCAACTGGCGCACATTTGTGAAACAAAGCATCTATTTAAAAGTTTGTCTGAAATTACATGTTTTAATTTTGAAGGACATTGCTTGATAGTGTTGTTCTTTTGAAAATGGATCATTATATAGTATGATTTTTTGGTTCACGGTAGCCACGATTGAGGCTTAGTGGCAGTTTCGAGCAACTTTACGAAAGCCATTTTTTGAATGGGAATAAATATCGGAAAGGAATATATATCAGCCTCTAAAAAGTATCATTTGTACATTTGATTTATATCCAACGGAAATAATGTTTTCAAATTGAACGACAGGCACTCAATAAAATAACAAAAACTGACATGATTCTCCTCCTGGGGAATTTCTACCGTGTTCTTTTAGAAATTCCGAAGGGATTTGGACGAGAAAGATATCCGATCATGCCTTTATCATCATAATAGTGCGCTGGAGTTGGTGATACCTCGAGCAGAATTCTTTTGGAAAAGGCATGTGAGGCGGGTAGAAGCGCAAGGTGCAGCTGTTCCCGCATCTATGTTCCATGGAAAATAAGCTGAGCACGTTTCATGACCTGAGTGAAGCCTAGAGAAGAATGTATCTGCCCATCAAGCTAAGGTTAAACTACTCCGAGATTTGGAAAATGTATTGGAAAATGAAAAAGAATTCCTATCAAAAGAAACACAGCCCCGTAGGAGATTCATGGAAGATCCACCTCTATATCATGAGATTAGACACAATCCCCTTAAACTTATTTTTCGATGAGAAATCTGTGATAGGTAGTGTTGCGGTTACGCTGCCTGAAATTGACCATAAAGAATTTGACATACAATGAAATTTTGATCGTTCTTGGAAAGATCAATCTGGAGGCATGTGAGAAGGAAACACAACGACCTACACCCGATGCGTATTGTAATGCAAAAATGTTGGCATCGACCATATACAATATAATCGCCATTTCATCATAGTAAATCAAAGCCAATTGATTTCTTCAGAACTGCCTAAGGTTGAGCAATAAACATAAAAAATTGAAGTTCGCATCACATATTCTACACTTTGATAAAGTCAAACGATTTTTCAAATGGGAAAAATTAGTGTAGGTTCAGAACGCTCAGTATAAATGATTAAACCTAAGGCTATCAGCGACATGTCCGTCCATTTAAAGGAACTTACACCGTAAAACTATAACTATGCAATTGTTCCACACGAATTTAAACCAAGATTCAACACTTATCAGATCATATTCCAGCAATAGCACTTTAATTTCAGCGATAACGTACTAAGAGTGTTTCAAAGCGATTACGCGACTTAGTCACTACGTAAATGAAAGCGCCCGTGAACTTGGAACACTTTAATTAAGAAAGCCGGCGATATATGAAACAGTGCATTAAAAAATTGGAAAATTCGGATCATTCACTAGGCGATATGTTTTCCCATTAAAGCCCGCTTACGTCACGAAGCGATGGCATAGAGGCATTAACATTGACCGCAGTCCCCTTGACATCGCGTGTAATGGCTTTCGAGCGTGAGGTACGGAGGCTAGTGAAAGCGGAAATTTATTCCTCACGTTCTGCGCTTGGCACTCGGGGCTGGGGGAAGAGGACATAGCTCTTGTGCCCCGCTATGGAATGGAAAGAGTACGTAAACATCGGAGGGCGTTTTCGCGAACTCAGCAAACCAAGGAATACCGAATGGACATATTTTTCTAGGCAGCTGCAAAAGCGATGTTTCTTGCTGTTTGCTGAATTCCAGGATTGAACTGAAGTTTTTTGGCGGATAGAATGCCATCGTGCTTTCGAGTGCTTGAAGGATTAATTATGTTTTTTTTCATTTGGCATGCGCCAAAAATTCACACCTAGCTTCCAACGATAATCTCGATCCATACAACTTAACTTATACAACATTTGAGAGAAAAGCAAGTACATTATGAAACACCTTCGATCTTGAAATGATCGATTGAGTGCAAAATTGTAAAAATATGCCGGATTCAGAAATAACGTGCTTAGTACATTTTTTAAATGGAAGTGAATTTCGCGGCGACGCAGGACCGATGTGACCTTGCTGCCGAGGATAAAAGATAAATTCTTTTAATTGATTAAAAATGAAATACTATTTCAAACCCCATTTGACTGAAAAATGGAATTTTTTTGTAACCACTAATAAAATAGGGAAATAATTCTCCCCGAAGATTTTATTTTTTACTTTTTTAAAAATCGGACCGCTAATGAATTCTATGATCCAAATTTGCGCCCTCGCTGAAACGTTGCTTTCTTCCTATCAGTTCGTTTCTCTTGGAATCGGAGTGGACAAAACAGATGAAGGTGAATTATCTCGCCGGCGGCGGCGCCACTTCCAAAGGTGCCGATGGGATCTTGGCTGCGTAGCCTTTCTTCAGTAAAGGTCTTGGAATGCTCAACCTTGCGAGCTAGGTCAATTGAGTAATTGATTATAAATTTTCTCCCTTTCCACGAAACACCTTGGGGACCACACTATGGAGGATTTGGCAAAATCAGACAGTAAAGGAAAAATGCAAAACCGATTATCACCCATTCACTTTTCCCGCACTCCACAGATTACGTATTCCCGGTCGAGAAATCAACCTTACTTATTTTTCGCAAGGGAAGTGCGACAATGAAACACGATCCATGAGAGACTTTGAAAGTTTCAATTACGCTGCGGAAGGAATGTGGTTACCCAATATGATTAAAAAGGGAAAAGGAGCATATTTAGAAAAATAAAAAGAAGCGAAAAAACATGCCGGGAAACTAATTTCAGCCAGTGATTTTGAACCGTAATATCTCAATATCCTAAACCCAATTCGCATGCGATAATATAAAATTAAGAGGACTGATTTCAAATGAAAACAAAAAAGTAATTGCTAATTGTGACAAAACATTTCATAGACACTTAGATGAAAAGTAGTGATAAACATTAACAGACATCAACCGAATATTTAAAATAATATCTTTCAAATGATTTCATCCGAAGGAATCGTAAATACGTCGTACATTTAATGAAGTTATAAAATACTCAATGTTTTGCAACTGAAAAATGAGTCAAAATAATACGCATAGCGGCAACGATAAACGGAAATATTATGAAGAAAATATTCATTTTTCTCGTGTTATTTGTAGCATGAAATAAACATAATTACTTAAATGCTATAACAAATAAAGTATAAAAAAAGATCAATGGATATTAAAATCTAACGCTACAGTAAAAAGGATACTTTTCCGAGAAGTTAAACGTTTTTTACGACGTTAGCGGGATTCCTTTCTGAAGTATGCTAGAATCGTAACATTTTGAACGAAATGGGAATGCCTACGAGAAGCCATAAATCAGAGAGTCAATCTCATTGATCAAACATTCCGACGGTTTAACTAATCAGCGTCAGAATCACCTTAAACTGAAATCAACCCGAGAACTGGGCGTAGGCGTTTTTGTTCCCATCTACAGCAGTCCTAACACAAAAGAAAACTAAACCAAGCAAAAAAAATTGGAAGGGGAAGAATATTACTCCAAAATGTAAACGAGTTCGCGGGAAGAGGAATTTCAATCCACAGGTCCAATGATGGGACATGGGAGTTGGGACAAGGTGAAAATTGAAAAGGGCTCAAAGAAGAACAATGGGACCAATGCCACCACATATTATTCCTACCCAGCGCTTCGCATTTGCTTTGCGATCTCTCTATAGTATACGGCTTGCAAGCGCGACACGTAATTGTTAATGAAGCGACGGCGCTTATCCCGGAAGCGGAGGGACTACACGCTACACCCGGAACCTACGTCCTGCCCCTTCCCCCCCCCCGGAGAACCCGATTGAACCCGGAGACCGCGGACCAATCAGGATGCGGGTTCCTACGGGAGAGGAGAGAGGAGGAAGGCTGACGGGAGAGGAACGGGGGGGGGGTACCCACTTCGAAAGGGGGAGAGCGACGGTTGAATCCGGAAGTGACGTGTGCATCCACACCAGAGTCCTCCTCCCCTCCTCACCGATTATAAAAGTTTGATGCCCTTCGCGGGGAATGTGTCACAGGATCCCTCCCCGCCCCCGAGTCCCCCTCCCACAGGGCGGGGGGACTATGCCGTGGGGGTTTGACTACTGCTGACAGGGATGGGACCTCGCGGTGGCCATAAGGGTTAGGTGGTGGGGCAGGTCAGGAATTGGGTCGGCCGCCCCACTTATCCCTCCGTCCCCTCATCCTCAAGCCCTCCCCCACTCTCTCGTCCGCCCCCGCGGGGCCCCCCTACCCACGCGGACATTTGCATCGGGAAGGCTTCAAACTCGACACGGACGTCAATTGACCGTGGTCCGCTGGGTCGGGCGCGGACGTCTCGGTGGGCGGACCGGGGAGGTGATAGAGGGACGGCGCTAGGAAAACATTGCTCGATGCGAAAACGATGACGCATGTGATTCTATATCTCGAGAGCCTCGTAGGGCGAGAAAGAGCGGGTGAGGCCCGCTGGGGAGCATACACAAGGAGGGAGGCACGAGATAGGTCGCGGTGGACGTGTAGATAACCATGGCCGACGATCGATCGATATTGGCAGCATAAGGGACAGATATGTCCGGGGGACGCGGGGGCCGGTCGGTGAAAGGGCGGCAGGGGGAGCGTAGGGTGGGGGCGAGCAAAAGGGTCTCGTCCAGCGGGGTGCGCGCGCCCCCGTGCGAGCTCCGAGTTTATGGACTAACACAGTTCGAGGGAAGGCACGAATTAGCTTGATGGCAGCGGTTGGACGCAAGGTTCCTGAGAAGAATGGGTTTTGAAGAACGCCTGCCGTGGATGCCGTAGGAAAGAGTTCTATGTCCAAAGACGAGCTGGAAAAGCCTGCCAGGGAAAGTGCCAAGGATTGTTTTCGTGATAAAAAAATACTTTTCACGTGAGAGAAAAAAATGTTTAATTTTCTATTCCTCGCGAAAGGAATTACTTGGGCCAATTCAAGCCACACGGATTACGTAAGTGCTTACTGCTCTCTTGGAAATGAGCGAGAAACAAAGCTGGGCACACGATATATTTTCCACAATCAAATTTAAACGAACTGCAACGAAATTGATCCATTATAAAGAGTTCTCTCGAGTACCTTGGACTGGGTCGTAGAAGAAAAGCGAAAATGGACAATGGTCTTTTTATAATGGTTATTTACGCTTGAAAGTAACCGATATCAATTTAAGTAAATTCAAGTTAGTTAAATTCAAGTAAATAACTTCAATTCAATCATGATTGAATTGAAATTCTTTGCGGAAAGTGACCTATAATTTCAAAATAAATGTTTCTACCTTTGCCCTTCTTCACTCAATGCACACAACCGTACGCAGTTTTAGTTCCTTAAAAAACTTGAAAAAAATAGAAAATTTACCCAGGATATTACCCAGCTGTTTGTCAGAAGCTTGTACATTAAACTCTTTCCTTTCATGATTTAACTCGAAACAGCAAACAATCAAAGGATATTTTTTACACCATCTTTATGAATAAAAGTTAAGAGAAAGAATGCCATTTAATTATGAGAAAATTTTAAGGGTCAAGAGTTAAAACAGAAGAGAGTGCACCCTTAACGCCCTCAAAACGACAATCCCCAAAACTTTCTTTCGGGACCAAATTGCTCTCCAAGTGCGACAGAATCATTTCACAAGGGACTCCGACCGAGTCGACCCTAGCAGGTACTCCGCGCCGAGACACGTTGCTCCGAGGGCGTCTCATCAGAAGCGGTGCGAACTGGCCGAAGGCTTCACCCTGACCCAAATATGGGGGAAGGGAGAGCGAAAGAGATGGTCGTGGGAGGACAACCCTTCGATCGAGACTTAAAAACGTGGAGCAGAAATACCCAGAGTCGCTGAAATAGAGGGGACCAATAGTTTGCTGCTGTAATACCAAAGCGCGGTGGTTTTTTTACCAATGGTGGTGGATGCATGAGTAAGGGTAAAAAATATTAAATATAAATGTTCATTATTAGATTATATTTGAGTTTACTTCGTTGGTTACATAAGGAACCCATTCAATCCCAACTGTAAATATTTGCAAAAAAGCCGACATTCTAAGACCAACATCGAAATTTAGTCCGATAGACTACTCTGGGATCGATTAAGAAAAAAACTATACTCTCTATGAAAACTGTTACAAGGAGATAATTATATTTGGACATAAATGGAATTATTATTTCAAATCATATAATTATTCACATTTAAACCCCATTTGACCCCAACATGTAAACATATTTTTATTTTACTCAGTAGTATTGGCTTAGGAACCACTCGAGATATTCCATGTCACAGAAATTTCTTGATATGATATTTATGTATGTAAAAATTTACTTTAGGCTTAATAAAGTGATTGATCACCATGTATTTGATTATTAGGCAGGCATCTTTGATACGTTTCAATCGATTTCTCATTCATATGGCAGAGCTTTCAAATACTGCCAATGTTAACATTTCGGAAGGTATTAAAATGATGGGTACAAATTAAATGATTAAGGTCGAAATAATCCTATATTCTGAATCGAAATTCGCAAAACTTTGGCATTAGTATGAACTGTATCCCAGGTAATCCTGTTAAACTAAATTTAGATATTTTTTGGGGTAGTCCATTCCCGATTATCAGAGTTGGAGTAGTGTGTGTGTTGACGGCAGAACGCGGCCGTCCTCTCTCACTGTCTGCGTCCCCGATCGCCCATGTACATACATTCATATCTACTTTCGTTGATAGATTGCCACCGTTTCAACGACACCCTCCCCCGCCCTCCCGATGGGTGCCGAGACACGTGCGACGCATAACTAGGTCAGCAAGGAAGAGTGTACGAGGACGAGGCCTTACACGGCCCATCCCTCGACGCCCCTCTACCCGCCAATTTTCACGGGGCGAATTGAGGGACGGAAAATACCACCGCGAGATGCAATGGAACTCGCACAGGGGGGAGGGGCGTCCCCTAGAGCGCTCGGGGACGACTCGTCTCCCGTGCAGATTCGCGAAATACAACCGGACTTTCCGTCGAATACCACACGCAATACGTCCACTCGGAAGCTGGATAAAATACAATGGAGGGGGAAGATGGAGGTAGACGGGTGGGATCGCTGCGACACGACCGGCGCAACATATCTCTCCCCCACACCCCGGAAGCGGAACGACACGGCGGAGAGGATGCCGACCGTTCCCTCGTCCCCCCTCCCGCGAGGTACAACAAGGGTGGTACAAGGTGCCGAATCGCGCGAGACACGAGCCCCCTTTTTAAGCAACCGAGGCACAGAAGGAAGAGCAGGTTTCAAAACGACCTCCCTTCCTTACTCCTGAGGATAATCTCCATCCGTGTTCCACTACCTCGGAGCTTCCTCGGGTACTTGGAGTACTCCTGTTAAGCTCCTCCCGCGTGCCTCCCCGACCCTCTTTCCGCGGGTATACAAAGTCTCACCGACGCGAACACCTAACCCATTCATTCCCCCGCCCACATGCACAGGCACACACCCGTCCACGAAACCCTCCGGACGCATTTCGCCGGATGACGAGTCGAGGCTTGCTGTACCGTCCCGACTCCTAAGGATGGGGCCCTGAAGAACTGTGGAGGCAGTACCGGACTGATGTACCTATAAACATGAGGCACAAACTGCATGCTCCGCGAAGTGAACATGGCGCGCGATGATTAGGACTCACGTTAGGGGAGGTCTAGGGGGAGAGAGATAGGGACATAGGTAGATAGACAAGGGAGCCTATGCGAATATCGTCATCGATCCCGTGGCTCGTGGCGTGGCTCTACAGCGTGGAACATTTCTCCATGGAACGTGATCATGGGTGGTTTTTCTTTTGGGAAAAAAACGGGAATTTAAACGGAAATAAAATGTTCCATTGACTCAGCCAGTTCTCAAGATTTGCAGAATGAGACAGAAATTTCATGCGAATTCAACAGTAAAGAGTATTTTCTGAACTTTCGTGCCAAGCATTCATTGGTATCTACATACATAAGGTTCATGCAGACATGCATTGCACCATTTCTACCCAATGTACACGGGAGTAATGTGTAAGGATGCTACGTAAAGCTTAAGAATAGAGTGCGTGGAAAACATGAATTATAACTTTTAGGTACTTAGAGACATTTACCAGCCACTAGAGCGCTTGGAAAAACCTCGATGACTCCTACATCATCCTGAGAAATTTTGTTCCCCTTTATCAGGGATTTTTTCGGTTAAAATTGAGAAATTATAGCTCGAGTCTTACGGTTAACACAGCTTGTTTCAAACTTACCTTCTCAAGGCTTCCCAAAACCCATGTTCAAAATAGAAAATCACGGAACTTTCATGACACATTATGTGTGATGTGACATAAGTGCGAATGTAAGTTGGAAAAAAATTGATCCCAGGAGAAAAATTTAATGGCAAAAATGTATCCCTGAAAGTAGGGGCAAAAACAAAAACCCATGAATTTTACTTATCAATGGCCTAACGTCACTGAAAAAAGCGGTGGTTCATAGCTGCGGGCTCATATATTATGATTTAATTCCCAAATGCTGCTCTAGAAAAAACACTGAAGTTCGCCCCACAAATATTTCCTCCCGCCTAACTTGTAATGACTCATTCCAGGGCCTCCTTTTATTTTATCACGAAGATGACCTCGTTTTTTTTTAACCAGAGCGTTGTCTTAGGATGCAGTAAAAGTGTAATCGCCGCCGTGAAAAGTAAGCTAATCTGAGCACAGCCGCGTAAAATGTTTGCAGAGATGCTGTGTTATAAGCCTCCGAGAATCGTTACTGCAACACCCGCGAGCTCGCGCAAACACTTGAGGAGAACTTGAGTTGGCCCTAGTTCCCGGGGAGCAGTTGAAGCAGCAATAAACGGATTGTTAAGAAGAGACGAGCGAAAACTCGAGAGGCCGTTAAAATCTGCCTGGGACCCACCTAAGGTATGTGCTTAGAGAGAATGGGCCTCCGAAAAGAAACATTTTTGCGCTGTAAGGAAGCGCACAGATAATGGGGCATGGCTAAGTGAACAGTAGACAATTGTGCGTAACGCGTATTTTGGTCAAATATATTTGAACGTCTAGAAAAAAATTCAATTCCAAGAAATTTGATAGGGTGTCGGCTAATTTCATCAAAACCCCGAAATATAATTCACGTTTATCCAAAATGTGAACAGAGGTGGTTCCGTCCTCTCGATGACTGTTGCAAATTTAAAACTAGAAGTCTCTAAAATTTGTACTAGCGGTATGAAAAATTGCAGTAATCAACCCGAAGGTCGGTTTGATTGATGAGGATAGAACTCATCCATGATTAAGCTAAACGACGCGTGAAATTCACACATCAGGGTAGTGAGGCCAGTTCCTTGCCCAGTGCCTCCTATTATTTCCAAGGAAGATCTGGTACCAAAAATGCACTCAGTTGGATGAAGTTGAGGGTAAATTCCTATTAGGGAAGCACTATCTCCGTATAATTCCTCTGAAATTTCAAATGGGTTGAAAATTAACACTTCTGTTCATTTGCCATCTATTTTTACGCCTGAACATTAGATCTAAAACGTAAACACACAGAAGCATCAATTGAATCACAAATTTAAGAAATAAATGTAAGCACGTGCTAGTAGTGGAGATGGTGAAATCAAAAATTCATAAATATATCTTTATCGATACAGGAATAGCGATGAAAATAACAGCTTGGATCACCTGAAACAATTTTCACCCCATGTAATGCATGGATGCAGGAGTAATTTCACGGGATTTAATATTACGCTTCACATCACTATCAACCACTGACTGTTGAGGCCTGATTAATCAGTAAAGCGTTTACCAAACAATAAAATACATTGATAAAAACTAGATCCCTCGAAGGTTTTTATGCTCACAAAAACGAGACGAATCGTCAAATGTACTACTCTAGGTCACTTAGAGACACGGGAAGAGAAGAACATCTGATGCCTTTCCCGCGAGAAACTGGATGAGCGCTAAGATCCAAAGTAATGACGTTTTTATGAAATTTAAAATAATACCGGGCCATTTAAAAAAGATTAGGATATGCAATTTGTTTATGTGGAGTTTAAATTGCAGTTTTCGCCAGGGCCGATGCGGTAACCGAAATACCGTCAGTCTCTCTCACCCGGAAACTCCACCCACACCGGCCCTGCGTCTTCCAATCGGGCGGAGCCGTCCCCGCTCCCCCTTTGCTCGCACTACCCGCCCCTTTCAGGGCCGCATTCCTCTCCCCGGCCCTTCCCTCGCCCCTCCCCTGGACCCGGGCCTGCCGCGCAGACTTCCGCGTTGGTTAGGTGGAGGGATGCTGGGGGCGGAGGAGGGGGTGAGGGGAGGTGGGATCGGAGTGACGCTGTAGAGGGGTAGAGACAGGGAAGGGGGAGGGGTTGGATGAGGAGGAGGAGGGGAGGGGAGGCAAGTAGGGAGGGAAAATAGGCTCGTATGAAGTCAATGACGATATCCGATGTGCAAGGTCACTTATTTATTCGCCGCCCTTCGTAATCCAGCGTAACTTTTATCGCTTCAAAAATCAATGAAATGGTTTCGCAACGATCGCACCCAAAGAATAACATTATTTCCCCCGAATTAATTAATCTACAGTTGGATTGAGTTTTATTATTGTATTGCTTCTATCAAATAATTACAACGAATATGTATTACGAATAGCAAAACCGGTGATCGAATTCAATAAATTATTCTTGCGCTTTGAGAAATTGTGTTCCAATTTTTTCCGCAGAATTTTTTTTATATTAGACATGCGGGACTTCATTCAATATGCCATAAATGTACTGAATATAGATTTAAACGCTTCGCTTCGTTTATTTAGCCTGAATTGAACAGCCGTGTTTATTAGCCACATGATTAATGATCAAGCAACGATCGCCGAAAATGAATTGTTTTTTGAAAAAGTGAATTTAACGCGTCAATTGCACCATTTCAAATCATTGTGCAAATCGATTGAAAGTAGAACGTTGGGGCAGTGAAACAAATATTAATTTTGGATATTGCCATGCCTTGTAGATTTCCTTTAATGGGAAACAGTTTTCATTTGTCACGCATCAACTAATGGAAAGAATTTCTCACATGGGATACGCAACAAAAAGGTCGACGGAACTGTTGATTCGATTATTCACTTGGAAATGCATAAAAAAATATGTAATTGAAGGAATGAGAACATTATGAGATGAAACAATCGAGAAGATCCCAAGGCTTTTACAGACGTATCGTAAGAGTGAATGTAACCAAGAGAAACAAGTTCATCGGAAACGATAACAGTCTAATTAAAGGAAAATTACCCGAGACTATCCGTTTGAACCAAAGCCAAATTGATCTTCCTACATATCCTCTGCCGTAAAGGTAAAACTCGAGGTAAGAAAAGGATTTTAGGCCTCAAAAATGGAGAGGAAAAGCTAAGAAACAAGGGTAAATTCTTCAATGTTTTCCAAATCACGCACTTCATCCATCTACGAACCTTCCCTACTTCGAGGAAATTTACGAGGAATGGAATATTAGCGTAATAGGATCACATCTGCAACCAAAACACAGCTATTCTTACCAGCGCGTCTCTAATCAGAATAATGGATTTCCCTCGCATGGATCTACGTAAAATATAATAATACCGACATTTAAAACAGTGGAAGTATTTTATTTTTTTGCTATTTTACCATTTCACGTTTCAAGTAATCTACTCCAATTGTTGGAACGAATCAAAGTTTCAATCGTAATTATTTTTTTCATAAAGGTTATATCTATTTAAGTAATGAGAATAAAAAAAAAATTATAACCAAATTCACATTAGTATCTCCATAACACAAAATTATTTACTGAAAACAGTTGGGGATGGTAGCCCCAAGACGGCACACAAGCCACTCTTTTAATGTCTGCGCATTGGCGCCGCGTCGAGAATTGCTGAGTGAAATCACGAAAATAACTCTGCTTTCAGAATTCGAACACGTCCTTGAATTGATTGAAAAATAAACAAAAAAATGGCACTTTGGTTTTAGCACATCAATGGATGTGTAAATGTGAGTGAGAATTGCGCGGTTCACGTTCAAGTTTTTCTCATCCATTACGAGAGTTGGATAGGAAGGACTCTTTTCGGATCGCACTCCCGCTCCCCGAAGTTCAAATCAAGTTATCAACTGCAAGAGTTGGACTGCTCGAACCTTAATCACGAGTATGACACTCCACTTCGGCTTTTCTTATCTCATTTACCACTTTCGGAGATAGCACAAAGACGCGCTTTCACCCTCAGTGCTGGCGCTGCCGGAACTGTAATTAAAATAAGGACGAAGAAATTGTGGGAATACTTTCCTTGCAGAGAAGTTGGCAAGAAAGTTTTACAAGCCATCGATTTACACGCGGTTCTTAAAGGAGAACTATTAGTACCTCCCTGTCACGATAATAACAACTGTGCATGAAATGATTTCAGCTGCTTTATTTGCAAGAGGAAACTATTCCGAGAAGGATTTAAGAATATTGATGCGCTCATCTATTTCTGTCGCATGCACTCTTAAATTAAGACGCAAATACTTACTGGTATATTTCTGTTGCAGTTAACCAGTTCTTTTTCTCGTCATGTTACTGAACATCTATGAATAATAATCTTTCCAAATAATGTACTAAATATTTTGTTTGTGATTCATTTCGAATCAATTCCTTGCAGGCTGCTATCTCCGACTTACTAAATTCTTAACATATTTCGAAGCTAATGCTTAAAATAGCTTAAAATTACATGAAGTAACACAAGGAGTGCACGCAAGTGTGGTTTCGTGACCAACACCGGTTTAAATAGGAATAACAGATCTATGAAAATCGAGTCAGCGAAATCGTAGTCGGCAGACTACTTACCTTACAGTTTTCCACCAAAAACCTTGCAACTAAGGGGTTATGGAATTATCGTGATCATTGAAATAATCGAAGCCAAACACCTCGAGCCAAGTTAACTTTCTTCTGACTTCGTCCTTTCGGTGAAAGTACCAAGGGAAATCACTATTGTAATGAATGCGCTAGTTTTACTTTCAAACAAATTAAGGTGACAAAATATCGCTATCTGTTTATAAAGCTCATAAATTCAAAATCCAGCTAAGAAATCATGAAACGCCTTCTCTTTTTTAAAGATAATTGAAATGCATCGTCAGGGCAGTGAGACGAGCTCATCTATTTCGAAGAATCAGTACCGCATGTTGTGCCTCAAATCATCGAGAGTTAATGGGGATCAATAAATAATGCTCTCTCTCCCAGCGGGGTCTTTCCGAGAAGGCTCCCTCTTGTTTTCGGAAGTGCCGTCAATGAGCGAGGCTGAAACCATCTGACCCTACACTACACACACTACATAAGGCTTCCGCGTGTTTCGTCAGCCGTCCCAGCACTGCCGAGGAAAGAAAATAATTGACCCGAGCGGACGTAAATCTCACTCGGCGGCGAGGCAACGAGCCGCTTCCACATTTTGGCACGCCAAGTAAACGAATCTCCACATCCACCAGGGCAAACGGGAGTCTGAAGACGCGAAAGTAGGCACTTGCAAGGAGGTGGAACCGGAGGAAAGTTTGAGGAGGGAGAAGACCAAGGCCGAAGGGAATGGAACCCCAAAATAAGTTCAACCTTTCCCGTCTCCTGGGTACTTTTTGCACCCTGGTGATAAATAGGACGTACGAAACCACCGCCTGAGATCAATTAAAAGAAAAAGGGACCGAGGATCCCTCTTGGATCCCCGGGGATCAGGGCAGGGGATGGAGGGGGAGAAGGAATCCATTTCGCAATCAAAAGTCCTTTGGAGCTGAACGACGGGGAGGGAGTTACTACTTCCGGCTAAGTCGCTTCAGTCTCGGTGCCTCTATTTCACAGGTACCTATCAGATATTAAGACATTCCAATAGCTTAAGTTGGTGGATCTACTCGTCTGAGGTGAAGAAAAAAATCAAAGTAATGCCTGACACATGACTGATGGAAAAAATACTTATCTTGTCATTAGGGATGAGACTAATTCAATATATTATTTGGTGTGTTAAAACACAACAGTTTTAGAACTGTTTGAACTAAACGAATTATCAGCAGTCAACAGGTATGGGCGCATGGGCTAAAACAATACTTGTATTATGTCTAACTTGATTTAAATAACCAATATCCATCATGGAAGAGGGGAAATCAGTAAGAGGCTCGCGAAAGTGTGTTCACTACCTTTGAAACTTGATTGTAGAGATTAATTTTTAAACAAGTTAGTAGGGATATAATGCAAGATGTTTTGATTCCTGTCGATACCTATTATTTTACTATAAATAAAAGAAATATTTCGGTCTATGCAATCGTGAGGCATTAGTACAAAATCGTTTCTTGTTTCAATGCAGGAACAGGCCAAGGTGGAAGGATTAGTAGGACCATAACGCCAAGAGACGAAATTTCCGAACGTGAAATCTTTCCCGCAAATTTGGGTCGAAGTTTGGTTGGTACGCATCTAAAAGTGCTAACGAATCGCGTTGGCTTATACGACGGAAATAGGCGTTTTTTCATGCGAGGGAGAACCTGGTGAAAGGGAGGGACGGGGGAAGGGGTAGTTGGGCCGGGAGGGTACGCGGGACGTGAGTGCGAGGTGGGACGACGAGGGAGAGTGGGGGTGGGTGAAGGAAACTCACCCCCGCTACCCTACCCCTCCTTCCTGACTGTAGAGACGCGGAGGCGTTCCTGGTCTACGCCTCTCAGAGAAAGGAAAATGGCGCCCGCGTGAAGTGAGCCAGTGAAATGCGCAGGATTCCGAAAACGAATCACTCTCCCGACCCCCCGTCCCCCCGCACCGCTCCCCCGGCGAGGAAGGAACCTGTTCGGGAAATCAAGGGGGAACGACGCTGACGGCGACGAGGCAATCGTCCCCCCACCTTTCACATACTTAGCCTTAAATTTATTTATTCTCGTTTTGTTTCAGGGTGCAGAAGGAATATTGCAATCTTCGACGAAAACGTTGTGCATCGAAATTGAAAAAAAATAAGGCACGCCATTGAAAACGGGCAGGGAATTGATTTCCTCGAACGCGGTACCCGTGGCACAGTCGAGGAGGAAATAAACCTTGACCACGATGGCGAATAAATTTTTCGGATGCATCGATCAATCACGGTTGTGTGAACCTGGTGGCGCTCCGCGAAAAAAAATAATAAAAAATTGGGGAGGTTTCATTTTGCGAGGAAAATTTCGAAAATTAAGGCCAAGGTTAACTAACGACATATGATGAAACCATATCTTTGCGAAACCAATCTCGGGGGTGCACCTCAGAATTTCATTGGAAATGGGATCGCAAGGAGAGAAAAGGAGCGAAAACTTAACAGGTACCAGAACGGACAGAAGTCTCCGCGAGTTCGGCCAAGGTTTTCAATGAAAGGGAGATTAACCAAATCCGAGAGCCCATCATTTCTTCTCAACATTTCCATCGATACATTCAAGGTCTCAATAAAGAGCGGCCACATGGAGCTAACGCAGATTAGTTGCCCATTAGTTGAATTAATGCCCGTACCAATTAGCATTCAGTTTTGAGCTTGGACTACCTGTCGAGAATCCTGTATTCCCTCTGCAATTCGATATTTTTTGCGTTGCCATATAAGCAAAATTTTAATCCCTTCCTGCTAACTATATTCATCAGAAAAATCACATTGTTTTGGATAAATTTAAGGGCATAGGTGGCATCTATTACGCTAAAAATTTAGCGGTTAGCGTAGAGTGTTAGATGCTTGTTAAATCTGTGCTATTACCAGGAAAACGTTAAACGATTCGCCTTGAATTGGCGGGCTTGGTTTTTCAAAGCATTCGCCATTTTGTGAAGCTCTCCCAGACTGTGCATCCTTGTGGCCTCTTGCTCGGCCGCACAGTGTATTTAAAGAGAGGCGAGGGGAGGGGGGAGGGGAGAGCAGGAGGCGGGCATGCTTCACCATGGCGATGGTTAAGTGCAGACCTTGGATCATCATAGACCTTGCAACTGTGCCAAAATGGAACTGGGCACCGAATTGAAGGAATAGACTCACTCCTGTCTAGGCTCACTTTGGGACTCCAAGGAAAACTCTATCATAAAATTAACGTGAAGAAAAGGACAGTACTTTCTGCAACTAGATGCCAGGAATTCACTTTGGCGTGTCTTAAAATACACCTGTTCAACCTCTTGGCAAACTGAGTCACGTGAATAATAGACTCTTTATACAGTCAAGGCTTCAGATACTCTGTGAATAGATGCATTCCACTGAATTTTACCATAAATTCCTACTTATTCCACAGAATAACCACTGAATTAATTAATACAAAGAGTGAATGTTAAAAAGGAAGATCACATTCTTTAGAGTATTAGTTCAAATGCACAAGTCAATTATAAAAAAAGAATACTGCAAGTACTTATGGAATACAGATTTTTTATGGTTAGTTTTTCTATGGTTAGGCTTCGTGAAAAAATATTTAAATTAATATATATACTTCAATATGAATCCTATGTCAAATTAAGTTGTTTCTTCGAATGTTATGTTCAAATAATAAAGTTTATCCGAGATTGATTCATAAGATGCATGCTTAAAGAACTATTTATTGACGTTCAACGTCAGGAAATTCACGAAGACAGTTCACTTATGACATAAAAGGTACCGTTCAAACATATTATCAAACTCACTGCGAAATTTTGAGTTGAAATAAATAGTCTTCTACATAGGCAAATTCAAAGTTTTTGCTCAAAGAAATGCCAATTCTTTTACTGAAAGAGAATGAAACCACGCCAGTAGGAAACGTATACACTAATAAAAGCTAGCTGAACTATCATTTGAAATAATATTTTTTAAATATACATCCCCCGCCTCTAAATCCTTAATTTTGTTCGTTTGACTAACTTTTTAGGTTTCTGTATCAATAAAATACCAATCTCAAGCATTATTAATTTCAAAAATGCATTAAACAAGCTATTAACTATTACAGATCATAACCATACAGTTTGTAAATTACAGTTAATACTTATATTCTTCTAATATAGCTAGCTTTCACTCATGGCACTCATCTATCGCATTTATATTAGATAGTCTTATTTGCATTATATAGCCATGCATATCATGCCCATAATCCCTCATTACATTTGGAGGTAAACATTTTTTATGTAACTCTGTTTAGAACACTACCTACACCAAATGTTCCATGCATTGTAGACATTTTAAAAAATAAATGAAGAGTATAATGCTCCAAGTAGATCTCCAACAAAGGAATCAATCTCAAAATTGTAAGAATGTCATCTTGTAACTAATTTAACTGTTATAAATGCAAACCGCTGGATAGCAATAAATTCTAAACAAAAGTTAGCCCCAAATATCAAAAGAATTGGCAAAAATAACTAAAAGGATGTGATGTGATGATAGCTTGCTTTCATTCACCCAGATATTTTGAAAACAGAGTAAAAAAATACTTCAAATATATAATAAAAGAAGAAGCCAAGTCAATACCTATTACTGATGTATATTGCTCTTGTTTCTAGGATCTCTTTGAATTATTATATTCCGTTGAATAACGAGTATTCCTATAAATTAATACAATGGCATCAATCAAGAGGGTGGGTATATTAGAAATAAAAGCTATTCGACAACATTTTAACTTTAAATATCAATTAAGTTTAAAAATGCTATTTTAAATTGTTACATTGTGAATCAAATGTGACGAGAAAAATTTACAAATCTCCGATTAGGGTTTAGTTTCTGACAATTTATTATAAAATGCTATATTGCTTGCATACAGAACTTTCCCAGAATTCATGAAATCGTGAATCAACGAAACTAATATTTTAACATTAGTGAGCAGAGTTAGTACTGTCATTGTTCAATCACGCGACAAAAGTTGATTCACAAAATAATTTCACTTCAAAGAACAGCATGGGTTCTATTTCTGCGCGGTAAAGCTCGGTATTGCCTAATTCGGACGGTTAATTATAGAATATTGGAACTAGGCGAACGGGAGAAAGCATCATCGTTGACCTTAAGGTCTGAATTCGTGGAAAAAAATACTAAAAATTTCAAGCACACACTGCAACCATTATGAGTGATGACAAAAGTTTAAGGTCATTTAGAAGTCACGTGCACCGATCAACACCAACACTATGATTTTTTTTTCGTCTAACGAAGCAGACAGGATGTACACAGAATACCTTTGCGTTTTCTGGGGCACTTTTTTCTTCGGCTCACATCAGCACACATGTGCAACCACCAAAGAGGATAAACACACGCCGAGAACGATGTGCTTGCCGGGGTGTACTCGTTAAAAGCGGCTTGAAGCGCGATCGATTGCAAGACTGGCAGTGCACTAATTTTTGCACTTTCTCCCCGTAGAGCACAAGCCCGTCCTCTCCCTTTCAACTTGGGTGTGAACCAGTAATGGCCGCTTCCTCCAGCTCCTTACGTAACACACATACACACACACGCGAAAACCTAAGGCAAAGCGTCACCAGGCACTATTAAGGTGAAAAATTATGGATTCTAGAAAAATCATGAATGAAACAGTATTGATGTTTTGATGACTGAAACTCAACGACTAATTCTCATATGATTCCACGCGATATTAATCTGGATTGAAAGTCCTAACGGTCAATAAAGACTTTCGGAGCCGAATTAATGGTTTGCGACCGAAATGGGATATTAGGAGACTAACATTTTTCGGAAGATAGTGAAAGTAAGAACCTAGCACAGTTTCGGCCAATTGGGTGACACCTTTACATCAACATTGCGAATGGTCGGTTGTTTCGATTTATAGGGGACGAAATAGTGATCAATTCGCGACCGAACGAGAAAGAGTCCAAACATATTTTCTCCCTTTTCTCATGAACGAGAAAAAACACAAACGTTTTCGCGAATTATTTTGCGATACAATGTCACCGACGAAACAACCGCACGCCCTTCGATTCGTTCTCGTGTGAAAAATCTATCCGACGTTCCCTATTAAACCTTGCGGAAGGGTTATGTATGTCACTCCCCCGCCAGTCACATGGCGAGGGACGACTACGATTTAGAAATGCACACTTACTTGCAAAACGGGGCGAGAGAGAGGAAAAAAACGGTTCGGAGCCGTGAATCCGCAGCTCCCTGGCCCGAGCGTGGTTATGAAGTCGGCCGCGAGATGCGCGCCTGCTCCACATTCGAAGGTTACCAAAATGGCTCACTGTGTCGAAGTCGGAGTGCAGCTGGCATCGGACGCCTAGACTTGGTCGGATAGATAAAACCGCACCCCTGCTCCCTCCCCCACCGTCCCCGACTCGAACCCTGCGTGAAACCCAACGCCCTCTCCCTCTCTATCCTTCTTGGAAGTCCTGAGTGATGAAGTAAAACGCCATGCACACCCTGAACAGCAGACAAAAAGTATTCCTTCCGTGCAAACATTCCAATTTTCGATTTTCCCGAGCAAACAAAATGGCTGAGCTGACGCGACTGAAAGTGCGTGCGAGATAGCGGAATATCCCGCGACAAAAGAAGCCCGAGAAGAACCAAGCTAAACAAAAAGGGGAACAAATGTTTATATCTTTTGTTTTTTGAATTCATCATAAATCACACGCAAGGCACTCCTTTCAGAGACGAGTTTCTTTTTTCGCGAGAGAGATACAGTCCGCGCACCGTTTAGAATCACATGTGGTCTTGTGGCTCTTTGACTGAACATCTTTTCAACTAAAAATTAAAACTATCAAACGAAAAACATTTCCCACGACACATATCTCACGATCACCGCAAGGACGGAATGACAACATACACACACTAAAACAATACCTTAAGTGTAAGAAAAGAGAGAATAGTTCTTACCTCTTACAAATCCGGAGGTAGGTAATTTATATTTAAAAATCGGCAGTGGAGTTGTGTGGATCGTTTTTTGCAAAATGCGATGTCTGAGGTTTCTTCTTAAATACTTCTTGCCTCTCTCTCTCTCTCGGCAAAGCGGCATAGGTACTCTCTCCCACTCTTCTCTCTTCAAAGTCTTCTTATTTATTTAAAAAAACCCGCCGAAGACTCAAACGTCTTTATGTTTCGTAAAAATTGAGGTAATAATTCTTCCTTCTCCTTCCACCTTCTTCCTATTCGCCGCCTTGTCTCTTCTCTACATAGCGCCACATTAACTTCTTCGTAAGGAACATGCCCTGAAAACGTAGAAAAAGACCCGTTTTTTCTCTATGTGTGTATGTTATAATCGTGGCAGGTATTTTCGTGAGCTTGCGTTTGTGTGTGACTGAATTTTTTCTTTCTCTCTCTCTCTCTCTCATGTGACGGGAGAGTTGGTTTTTTGGGGTGTGGGTTGCGAGGGAGCCTTCCCCCCGAAAAAGACCGTAACCGCGTCCGAGGGCTGTGCTGTGTGCTGGCTCCGCGGGCAGAGTGCGTTCGGGAGACGTGGGCAGGGAGGGAAATGGGATTCCAGCGACCGAAGGGAGGCGAGGGTGGGAGGGGGGGATGGGGACGAGGACGGGGGGGAGGAGAGGAGGACAGATCGGGCGGGGGGGAGGAGGGGGCGGGAGTTAAGAGCAGCGAGGAGGGAAGGAAGAAAGCAGAAGAAACGGAGGGAAGAAGAACAAACGTCTCCTTTGCTGGCGGGGATCACTGACGACACGGACTTTCACGTGTTGTGTGCACTCTCGACGGGGAGTGACGCCTTGGGGGAGGGGGTGGGAGAGGCGGGGGTGTTGTCGGAGATGGGATGGTTGCGGGAGGGATGAATCCTTTTTGTTTTGGTCTCGCGACGCGAGCGCGAACCTCTCGCATCTAAAAAGAAGAAAAGCGAGAACGGAGTCACACGAGGATATGTCAAAGGTGAGAGAGATAGAAAGGAGAGAGAGAACTTGAGGAGACCCGCGCGACTTGTTTCTAACTTGTCTCTTGGATTGGGATTTTGAAAAAAATGCGTCTTGTCCGCATAGGTCCTAAGGAGCGTGTGTTATCACTTGGCTTTCACAGGCGTCTGTTGGTTAGTTTGGGGAAGGGCGAGTGGGAAGGGTGAGTGGGTCGGGGGAGGGAAGACGGGAGTGGGTAGGAAGGGTGGGGTTGGTGGCGTGGGAGAGGGAGTGGAGGAGGGGAGGGGGTATACTGTTTTTAGGGTACAGGACGGCGAAGGGAGGGTAAGTGGGTGGGGGGAGGCCCGTGGGAGGCACCGGAATGAGGGGGAATCGGAGGGTGGGGTGTGGCAAGGATTTTTATGAGGGGATGGAGGGGGAGGATTCTTGGAGAAGGGGAACGCACAGGGATGGTGGGAGGTACAGGGAGGATGGAGGAGGACTAGAGAGGGGTTGGGGCTTCGTCCCGGAGACAACTTCCCGGCATGCGCCTCGGCTCTCTCTCCCCCTCCCTTTACCTTTCGACTACCTTGTCCTTGCTTTCCCCAATTTGACAGGATCGTTTTTTTACCCTCTCCTCGAAATGCGGTTCTCGGAAAAGACAATGGAAAGATTTAGGACGAAATTTCGCTCATCGGGAGAAAAAACCAAAAGCAATATCCCATTCTAACGTGAGAGAGAATTTAATTTGGGGATGGATAAAAGAAACGGAGAGGATCAAGAGTTATGTGAACAATTGACTGAGATAACTGAGAGTGAAGCATGTAAACAATCCACTACGATTCTGTCGGGAACGTGAAATCAAAGACCAAAACGATCTTAAGAGTCGGCAATGAAAATTTATACATTTTTACGTGGAGGATGGATCGGTATTGGCAATTAAAAAATTCGTTACCGCGATTGCAAGGACGATATGTTAGTTTTAAGAGAACTAGAATTCTCTCAGTACTATCCCTCCTTTTAGAACCCGAACAAACTCTTTTAAGAAACGTTTCATATTGCCCCCATGAATAATTACATGATGACTTCTAAAATAAAATCCTAGACTCGCACATTCACGTATTCTTAGATATTAACAAAGCGAAGATGCACACAAATATTACGATACTGAACGAGGCAAATCTCCCTGGAGATTAGTCTATTTCTAGCCTTTGGCTAGTAAACCGCCACTCCATTAAGTGATGTTTGCAAATCTTTCTGGGGAAATCCCACGACACGGGCCAAAAAAATTAAAACAAAGGTGAACTCCGCCTCCGGGCGATACGGAAGCGGTGTGGAGGGCACGACCATTCCTCCACTGTGCCGAGTGAATCATCAAACTCCCGCGTTGCAACGACGCGAAACATCAGACTTAGTGCGGCGACGTCCAACATTGACACTGGTCGGCATCCCTCGCGAGCCACGCTAAATCTTCACACGTTTTTAGCTCCCCTAGCAACCAAACAACGAAAATAACCGAGTACACTGCCTGCCGACCGAGAACCCAAGAAACCACCAGTACCAACCTGACGGAGTTCGAAAAACGGAGCAAACCCACTACGGCAAAGAGGGGAAAGACAGAAAGATAGGTGTGTGCATGTAAATATATACCTTTATATAATATATGTATATATATATATATATATATATATATATATATATATATATATATATATATATATATATATATATATATATATGGGGAAGGCGATGGGAAAGTTCAATAATAATTGAGTGAAACGCTTAGGAGAGGGAGACGAAAGAAGATTCGCCGTACGAACAACACTGAAAGGGAAGACTTCGGAATGGGGAACACTCGCAGTAAACCAAGGTGTGGAATTTAAATTCCACCACAAGAACCATGGGAGGAGGGTTGGGGAGATGAGGCGTCACCGAGAGAGAGAGAAACAGAGAGAGAGGATGAGAGGGACGGCGTCCCGCGAACCCGGAAGTGAGTCGCTCCCTCGGGGAGCGAAGGGAAGAAGGGAGATCCGCCGCGGCGTGGAGGTACTCGCCCGGACGGCCGCGACCTACCCCAACGCGAAACCGATGAGGCTCGTCCCCGCGCGCCGTCAGAAGCGCGCGGGTGATCTCTCACTCGGATCCCGGGGTCCCCGCTTCGTCTCCTTGCTTCCCCGGGGGAGGAGAGGGCGGGGGGAAGAAAGAGCACCGACACCCCCTTCCCTCCGCGGATCGCGTGCGAAAACCCTCACCTTTTCTTTTTCCTCCTCCTCATCCGACACTGGCCTATGACATCCTTCCTCCGACACCCTTCCCTTCGCCGTTAAGACGCCACCAAATTCGTCGACGGCCACTCTCCCATCGCGGCCATCCCCGCGGCGAGTTCCCGCGAGTAGACGTCAGTTGCGGGGGCGGAGGAGGCTGGAGGGGGGGCGGAGGGGGGAGGGAAAAACGAGGGGTCCGGCGGTGGGAGGGGAGGAAAATACAACAGCTGACGGTAAGCGGCAACAACACTGGGGCTGCGATAAAAACAGTCGGTCGAAGTGAAGGGCTGGCGATGCCCGAGTTCTGGGGAAAAAATACACCCCCGCACCCCTCCAACTGAGCAAGATAAGGACGTGGTATTCGGAGGAAGTGAGCGTAATAAACTGGTAAAATATGTATCGAGACTATCTATCTATCTTGTACGAGCCTGTCGCTAGGATGCACTTTTGCCGGGATTATTATTGGGCCTCTACAGCAGCGCTGCGAGCGGTAGCACTGCAAAACTCTAACTGTAACGCTCCTCCCTCCCCCCCTCCCCCCCTATACCTCCACCGCCATACCCCTCCCCGCGCTCTAGAGGCACCACATGCACTAGTCCCCCCTATTCCCTCCTTCCCCCACACCACCTCCACAGAACCAGAGCAGTCAACTCCCCATCCCCACACCCCCTCGCGTCCACCCATCCCCCCGGCAGAGTCCCCTTCAGTCATACCCCTTCTTTGTCCCCCCTCCGCCCTTCCGCGTTAAAGGGCTCTCCCTCCAGAGCGCCCTCCTCCCCCACCCTCACTCCCGCGATCCCCTTGCAATTTCGCTACCCCTCCGATGCCCCAGTCCCCATCCCACCGCTGCTCCCCCCCTCCCACCTCCCCTCTCCCCCGCCCGCTCTCGACCTCCCTCCCACACCCGCCGTCCATTTTGCCAAGCGGGGGACCCCCACCCTCCTATCCCTCCATCCATCTCTCTCCCTCCCTCACCCTTCCTCTCTCTCTCTTTCGCTCTCCATGCCGTCCCTCGTTCCTCAACGCAGCGCGAAAATTTCGCGCCACCTCCGCTTGACAGCGCGGAAACGAGGGAGAGGAGCAGGAGAGGAGAAGTAGGAGAGTGAAACGACAACAAAGGCGACCCGAACTCCTCTATCAATAATGCACCGTTTCGCTTCATGTCTCGAAACGGTCCCTTTAGCCAATGGGGAAATATTCGGATGAGCGATAAATCATTCGACGAGTCATCTTCGACTAAAGGGGGGAGGTACTTCCATTTACATCTTAACCCGTCGCCCGCCACAAAAGTGGTGCCGAAGAAAGTGCCTACCAAGGCACCATCCATCAGGTGGGATTTACCTTTCTGCATCCTCGACCCAAAAGAAATGTTTAGAGTATCCATCTCCATTTGGCCTAAAATATATTTTCTCCAGGTAATTAACCTTAGTAACTTAACATCAAACGTAAGTTCAAATTTCGAGTCAAATGTAAAAAATGTATGATTAACTTTTTCAACTTCTTCTGGCATAATTCGTCGAAATCCAAACTACTCGATGAAATAATAATGTTAAAAAAAATAAACTTTTCTGAAGAAAAGGGTACTCAAATATTAGTATGCACTCAACGTATAATATATGTGAGTCCAGGGATAGCAGAATGCAAATTCTTAGCCAATCGCTTTAAGAGAACTGAAACTAATTTACTTAAATAATTATATAACAATAACAATATTTTACGCCGGTTTCACCAAGTATTCCGTTTCCATGTCAATCGTGAGCGAAGAATAATTAATAGTCCGTAATGAAGTGGATGTATTGAGTGATTGTGTCGCAAGTGAAGAACATTGTACGAAAATAAAGATACGGTCGAATAGGAGAGACAAAGTTAAATTGAAGAACAATTGAAATTGAGAGATACGTGGAGATCCATGAGAAATTAATGCCGTGTGACACTTAATATTATCAAATAATTTTTTTATAATACGAATAAAGAATATTTGAATCTTAGGACTTCTGATGCTGTAAGATAATTCATGGTGAACATACACATGTTTCTCAAAGTTAAATATCGATTTGACAGTCCTTCAAATATAATCATCAATGATGTTGAGGGAACTATCAATCACACCCTGTGGAGCATGAAACTTTGATAACTATTGAAATATTCATTATAAATTGAAATAATTCAGTGGAAAAGACGAAACACTTATAAATTAATTCTTAGCGTTGCGATACTGACCCTAATAATTAAGTTTATTCATCCAAAATGAGCATCATCTGATTTCTCATTATCATTTCGTGATTGATGCAATTGCTTTGCGTCGTAAAAAGATTGATGTATTCAGTCTGTTGAGCTATTCTAGTCACAGGATTTGACAACCCTCTTCCGCACACCTCATAAACTCGCACAACTTTCCTCGGCGCCGAGTGAGAGCGAGGCAGGGAGCGGACGGATCCGTATACTCGTATCTCGCGGCGGTGTGCCCTGACCTAGGCCAAGAGATTCCACCGACACCATGGCCAACGCGGCAGAGCTTGCGACCGACCGAGCAAACGCTCTCCCCCGGATGAATGGAGGCCGGGGAGGGGTCTGGGGGACTGGCAACATGAACCGACGGAGAGGGGACGTGCCTCCCTACCCCTCCCCCTGGTAGACACACAAATTACTCCAAACTTGAGTCCCATGAAATTAATGGTTTTAGTCCGAAACGCCGAAACTGGTCGGTGTGTCGCGACCACTTCAGCAATGCGTCCAGCTTTTCCAGTTCGGGGAGTGCCTTAAGTTTACTCACCGCGCACGATTAATTGAAGCTATTTAAGCCATGAGCATCTAGTCCATATTGTTTTGGCATCTGAAGCGATGCTCGAAGGAAAGTGGGAATCTTGTAAAGAGAGGGGTGAAGGGAAAACTCCTAGAAATATTTTTTAAATAAAATTTTGAGATTCATGCGTTTACGAAGGCGTTTATAAACGAAACGATAATCTAAAAATTCAATAAAATCATAGACGTAAAGAGGACTGACTAAATAATTTCTGTACAAGGCATGCCATCGCACATTCTACATTTTAAAAATGCTCATATCGAAGAAATTTTAGGAAAGCTTTAATAAAATTACAATTCGAGGATAAAACGAATAAGGACAGTCAAAACAAAACGGTATGTCTTGTTTTTGTCAAAATTCGTGAAACCTGAAGTTATAATTGAACATTGTGTTTCCTGTAGAAGGTATTAATAGAAATTTGCGACCTTCAGAATAGATATGGATTTTTTTTTAAACCAAAATGAATATGTTTCGCCCTATTATGAAATGTATTTTATTAAACCGAATGATCTATTTTATGATTTACGTATTATAAACTTGGTGATAAAGAATTATATATATATATATATATATATATATACATATATAGAATAAAACAGATAACACGTAAAAGGACACTCACACTGTAGATGATTTAAGCTTTCGGCCTACTCCGAGGCCTTCTTCAGGTCAGAGTCTGACCTGAAGAAGGCCTCGGAGTAGGCCGAAAGCTTAAATCATCTACAGTGTGAGTGTTCTTTTACGTGTTATCTGTTTTATTCTGTGTTCTATTGTGCCGTCCAAAAGTTATATTGCTCTCGTGAGTACTTCCGCATCATCGATATATATATATATATATATATATATATATATATATATATATATATATATATATATATATATATATATATATATATATCTGATTCTGATGACGACGGCCGTGCCTTCGAAACGTAAATATCTACTGTAAGTGCCCTTCTTTTATGTTTCTGCGTGTGTAATATTTATTATCTTAGTGTTTTCGTGTTTATATATATATATATACTCTTAAATTATATTACGCGTTGAGAGAAAAGCCACAAGAATTAATTACATCATGAAAAAATTAACTGGATATTTTAATATGAACATAATTGAATAAAGGGTTTGTCACATTCTATACCTGTGTTTTTGGGGGCGGAGACCATGAGTTGCACGTCCATGTGACTTCACCTCCTTACTTTTCAATTCTAATTTTCACGTTATTGTACAAATGTTTACTACATTCGTAGGTACATGTGTAGCTGATAGTATATGAATTTGCATGCGTGTAAGTGAAAAAGGTTTTTTGCATGAATATCGGCCTCTATGGGTGTAGGTTTGCATGCATTTGTTGGTTTTGCATGTGGTTTTATTCTCTATTACCTAACACCCTCCCCTTACACGCCCATGCGTTGGCTTGCGAGGTATTATGTAGATGAAAATTAAAAAATAATTCTTAAAATAAACTGCAAAGTAATTGGTGATCCGAAAACTAATATTTAAATAGTGGTGCGTAGTCCATTCATTATGTGAGAGTGCTCAAGTCAGGGACTAAGCCGAAAACACATGCCCGCCGACTAAGACCGAACAGAATTATGGGAAGACTTTCAATTTCCCGCTCCTATTATTCGCGCTTATTCAGTGCGAAAGATGGTTTTAAAAATAAGTCAAGCACAAAACGCATTAAAATGTCACGAGGTTGGTGCCGTGATGTCGCAAACATTGCTCAACCGCATCCGCAAAATACGTACATGCATGCTCTCCTATATCAGAGCAGAATCGCGCGTCCAGTGACCGTCCTTGACACCGGCCTCTGTGATCAGATTAACCGTGATTTGATGCACAAAGGGCAAGGCAGTTCGAGTGACACTGTATATATGTGTAATATTTATATATATATATATATATATATATATATATATATATATATATATATATATTATATATATATATATGCAGTGTATTGTTTTACATTTTTCACCCGTTTCACTGAGATCGGTGACGGAATCGGAGAAAACACGAGACCGTTTATCTGTCGCAGGAAACAATCGGGTTAGAAAACGGATATTAAGTCCCATCTCCCAATTAATCTTCCCTCACGGTAGTAATAATTTCCGGAGATAAGCAGCATGCAATTAATCATAAATTAATGCTTAATGAACTCCAATTTCCAGTCCAGCATGGGCCTTTTATTAAAATTATTATTGACATGACAGAAAATTTATGGAGACTATTATTTTGCTAAACTATTACGATTGAGCAAGGGTAGCATTAAAGTATTTTTATAGCACACAGTAGAAGGGAGTGGTAGAATTTCACTTTAATCAGGAGTAAACAATGAATGAGAAGTTTAAAAAATCGCCACGGTACAGAAGACCGAAACTCTATGACGGCCTTTGCTAAAGAGCGTCAATGAAACATGGTGACCTTTCAGGTTGATTAATCATCCACTTAGCACCCGGAGTAAACAAGAATTCTCAGTAAACTCAACTAGGGCAATCTCATGTGATGTAAAGAATAGGAACAGGCTGACTGTAATAAGTAAGTAGTACGTCATCAAACTTAAAAAATCAATGACCTAATCTTTCTGAATGTTTTGATAAAATATTAACATTTAAGGTAGCATGCAGCTTTGGATTTTTATTTAAACGTTCATTAGTCATGTTTAGTGTCATGCAATTCGGAAAAGACGCAAATCCCTTACACACACACACACACAGACAAACGGACGAAAAACTGAGCTCAGCTTAGTCGTAGTGGCGAATTTACCTGGAAACTTGCCCTTCACCCAGCAACGTGGGACAAGAAAATGAACAAAACGCAAGGGACAAGAGCAAGCAAAAGTCACAGCAGGCCAGATTAATCCTAAATGTGCAAATACTACCTCGCAGGATCAAAACCATTTCATTCCACATGAGACATATCTCCCGAAATAAAAAAAACATATCTCTGACCCTCCTCATTGAATGCCTTTCAATCCCAAAATCCTCGGGCGTTAAAATTAGATTTAGACCCTATTATTTCCACTTCTCTATTCTGTCCACAGCCAGTTAACCATTTTGAACCCTAGAACGAGACCTTCCCCTCCGACCCCTGAGCTCTCGACCCTTTTCCCTTCACTACCTCTCCCACGCACACCACCTTACCACACAGACACGCACACAAGCACCGTCAAACAACTCCTCAACCCCCGCTCCCCTTCCCGCACCCCCTCCCCCTCACTCTCCCGCGCCGTGAATAATGACAGCGAGTGATAACGCAGTGGCTGACGGAGATGCGGCTGGAAACTGATGGCGCTTTAGAATTCATCTTTCTCTCACCTTTCCCCCGTCTTCTTTCCCATTTCTCTCATTGTCCACTTCATCCCTCGCCCACCTTCCCTTAATCTCACCCTGGTGCTCACAAATGGCTTCATCCATCGACCTTCAAGTTTCTTAGTCATAATGATCTCATCGCCGGTCTCCAACGCCGTCATCCAACAACATTTAATTACGGAACTTCTCCTTGTAGACCTCTTTCCAACTTTGTTTAATACCACCACTGAGAAGTATCCCCAACCAAAGTCAAGACATCAAGACGTAAGTGACCCCTTGCCGTGATTATCCTGCATACCCATCCCCTTACTTAAAGTATCCCTTTGTTTGTTCGGTCGGAAAACAGTGAAGTATGAGGGAAAAAATGTCTTACGTCATTTTTAATAGTTTTCTAACAAGTCCAAAGACTGGCTATCACTATTATACTTGAGCGCTGTCCATAGTCCTGATTCTAAATAATTTCAACTAATGGTCGATCAAGGGCGGGGAAATCGATCTCGTGACGCTCTCAGCGAAACGAATGGAAAGGTTCGTGGAAAATTTCAAAATCAATAATGAAAATTACAAAAGATTTTTTTAGATCCATCCTAACAAAATTCGCTCTTAGTTGTTTCTACGGCCTGGAGTTAAAACTATAAATAAATGACCATAGAGAATATTTAATTAATTAGAGGACAAGGGATTGAAAAAAACTAATTATATTATGGCTTATGTTATTTTGTTTTTTCTTGGGAAACAATTGGTAACCAATTATTTCTCCTAATGAAAGGGTGCCTTTTAATGGAGTCAAGTTGGAGTGGATCGAAGCATCATTCGTGTCGATTCAACCATGTGTGTGTTTTCCTTCCCACATCACTCAAATCCTCCGGTTTTTCAGCCTCGGACGAGGAATTTTAAAAGAGATTGGGGGTAAGATGGGAGGTGGTTTCTTCTATGAAGGAACGTCTTAGGGAAGAGGGGGAAGCGACTCCGAGAGATATGAGAGGGGTGCCTCCTATTTTTTGTAATAACCACTGTGGGGAGAGAGAGAGGAGGGAGATAAATCGAGGCCGATGTGAAGAAATCGAACGCATTAATATTCGGAATGTTGGTCATCCAACAGTGAATCGATTTTCATGGTGCGGGGAGGTCCTTCCTCCTGATCCTTCCTCTCTCATCCCCCCCTTCTCTCTCCCTCCCTCCAGTAAATCCTGGCCGCCCACCCCAGCCCGCCCCTCCTTCCCTCCGTTTCCCCCATCACTCCCGCATCCCATCCCATCCTCCCCTTCCTCTCATTCGCGAAAACTCTCGGCACGGGAAACAAAAAAGGAACGGCCCTCGCAATTCCCAGGCTCCCTCCTCCTCCCTCCCTTCATTGTACCCACTGGTCCCCTCTTCTCTTCCCGTGAATGACTAAAATCCAAGGGGTGGGATCTCTCGCCCCTCGCCCGCCCCCTCCTACCATCCCCCCAATCCCCCTTCTCCATGGAAGACGGCCGCAAAATTCTGGTCGACGCTGACCTCAAATGGGGGCATGGACACAGCGACCGGACTGAGAGAAAGAACGCTCCAGAAACAATACCCACGGTTTATCTAATTAATTAAAACAAACGACTTGTGATGCGCGTGGTTTCTCAGGGATGAGATGAAAAGGTTAGGAAATAAAAGACAAATTAATTATATGAGGACAGAAACAAACCTTTGGTGGGAGATGATCAACTTTTTATTTTTTGCATCTAGCGTTCGGCTTCTTCCATTAATTTTTCAAGTTTTAATTTTCTTTGGTTTCGTTAAAAATCATTACATATTTTTGCATGGTGTCAAATTTGAAACTACCTATAAACGACGGTGAGTGAAACTTTTAGATAATTGTCCTGAAAAGCGAAAAAATATGTACATTTCCTGAAAGAATTGCATGAAATATTCCAATCACCATGCTGACTTTACACGGAAATTTTTAAAATCTTCCAGAAGAATGTTTATGTTGAATTGGACTGATTCTATCGGAATTCTGTCCTGCTTATTAGAGCGTCAGGAAAGCCAAGGATTGCTGGGTATTAATCCTAAAATTAGAATTAAAAAGGGGAAAAAGAGCAAACCACTCTGAGCATAAAAATTCAGCAAACACACCGTTGGATAATGTACGTAAACTTCTCGCCAGTGATTAAATTTTTGATACCAGGAATAACTGTACAAAATTACTGGTAATAAGTAATCCACTCATGATGATCAAAGTCCACGGAAAGAAGCAAAGCCATTCAGAATCAACGCCATGTCCCCCGAACCTAACACTTCCTCTGAGAATTAACTTAATTTAAGAACAATTACAAACACGCCTGAATAGAAATTACTGAAAATATAGAAATTAAATGAATTTCGCACATGCAATTACCTTAATATTTCAACTATTGGAAAGAAAAAGCCAATAATTGAGATGCATATCAGTCAACTTCCTTTCTTTCCGAGAATGAAAAGAAAAAGGATATGACCAAGATAACAATCGAGTAACCGAGATCCGATTGGGCAAATGGATTTCATCCTCGGCATCATCATTCCTTTCCCCTCTTTCAACCCAGCATTTCTCGTATCGTCGAAAGGCATGGAGGCAGAACGAGGCGATCCTTTTAGAAGACGGAGTTAAGAGAGGATTGGGCTCGTTAAAGATTGAAGCCGTTCGTAAAATGAGGAAGGGTCACAAGGGCAAATTTTTCTCCGAGGTGGCGATACAAAGGGAGGCACAATCCGGCGGGAAAACACACAAACTTTGATGCACTCTTGGGAGAGGGAATCAGGTTTGAAGCGAGCGAGTAGAGCGAAAACGACCAGATTACGATGGAATTAGGTGAGACCCCGCCCAATTTCTCGTGGCAAACCCAATGAATTCTGTCGGGTGAACTGAGGGAAATGATCAAAACGAGTTTACTACGCCGCATATACGTACACACACAAACACACACATGAGCACGTAAAATAAGGAAGAGACTCCAGTCGGAAAGCGCTCTTCCCTCGTGGTTGAATTTTGCCGATTGCTCCGGAGGAAAAACAAACATATACTAGAGGTCGATTTCGGTTCCCCGGGGCGAAATTAGCCAAGTCTCTGGTCGCGAGAGCTAATGACGGGAGGAACTCAGCAAGGAAGATTCTTTTTATACGCGGTAAATAAGTTCGGGTCACGGACTGCGATAGCTCCCCTTTTTCCTCAAAGATTGAAGATGCCCGCCTGAATCCATTAGGAGCAAATGCGTCGGATCTGATAAAAAGCATTCGAGCGTTAAAACAGAACAGATCCAAGGACGACGCCGCGACTTTCTGAGCAAATATAACAATTTTTCTTGCAGCTTTCCCACACAATTTGCACGCCATATTTCACTGTTTGCACTCTGGACACCGTGTTACACCGTCTATCTTTTCAATATTCTCCTTTTGAGGTCCCTAAAGTCTTCCTTTGGCAATTTTGTTTATTTTTTCATTGCCACATACTCTGCTTACATTCTTACAGCCAATGCTACTACTCACCTCTTCGAGGTCATAATATACTTATAGAGACAAAAAATAAGGAAATGAGGAAGCGTATTCAAACACCGGAAGAGTTCCTCTTATTTCTTCCACGATACGAATGTTAGAATGAAGTTTGATTAAAGAATTACCACTCTGCTATTTAAAACAGCCTTCACTAATACCATCCCGAAACTTGTTGCAACATTTAGATGGCAGCTATTACTCAAATGTTAAACACTTTCCGTTGAAAACATATGAACTAAACGTCAACATCGTTTAAACAAGTTATGTGAGCACCTTACTTCTTTCGTGCTCTCTTAGAACCACTGCCGTTTCGTAGGTTATGGAAACAGCGAAACATCCCATCTGCGCTCAAACCTACGGATTAAAAGCAAGCGATGATACTGGAAGAGCGATTGAATATGAGTTGAATCGGTAGTGGGCATGAATATGTTATTTACATTGAACCTGCGGTCGGCCTGCTGCGATAAACCGCTACTCCGACTTGACCTTAGTAGTATACGCACCAGAACGGGTCTCGCAGTTCGAGGACAACGATATGCGTGTGAGTGAATATATGCTGAGTGCGTGTGTTTGAGTGTATATATATATATATATATATATACACACATAAATATACACACACATATATATGTATAATAAACTGTTTTTAGAACCATTTCTAAAAATTAAAAGAGCTCATTTTAATATTTCGGCGGGCCCAAATCACCATCAATCGGGTAACTAACCTAGTTCAATCCTCGTACTCTGATGAAGGTGGCTGGACCACCGGAATATTATAGTGACTTTTTTTAACTTTAGTAATCTTATTTTTTAATGCATATGCATCGAATATATATATATATATATCCTTTATGATGCTGTATGCTTGCTAACCTACTGTCCATTCTCCTCTTGTGTTTTCTATTTCTCCTTTGGTGGGTGTAACAGCTCCCTAACGCCATTTTCTGGACAATGATTCGGAGGACTTTGGCGCTTTATAAGATCGCAGATTTCAGTGTATAAGTACCGATTCTCGATAGCTCAGGTGGTTAGAGCATCCACCCGGTAAGTGGAGAGATCCGGCGTTCAAGTCCCTGTCGAGGAAAATATTTTTACATTTGTGATCTGCTCACATCCGCCATCCCCACCTCTCTTGTGTTCGTTCTTTATGTGTGTTCCTTTCCCAATTTCCTTTCCTCTATTTCAATGTGAATGAATATATATTGTGTATACATATTATCTATCTATCTATCTATATATATATATATATATATATATATATATATATATATATATATATATATATATATATATATATATATATATATCGCATCATCGATATATATATATATATATATCGCATCATCGATATATATATATATATATATGTATATATACATACACACATAAAATAAACTCACTATACTCACACTCACGCAATCGAAGAGAGAAATCGCATGAATGATTGATGCGGAAGGGAAGGAGGAGCACTCGGGTGGATTCCGAACTCTGTCGTCGAGAGAGATCAGCACGGCAGGAAAAAAAACACATTGAAACAACATCGGCAACACGACGGAGATAGGAGACCCAACCATGCGTCAACGAGCAGCCGAGGTCAAGGAAGTCCCGAGGTTAGTCGCATCTCTCTCCCAAGTTTCGAGAGGGAAGTTAACTTCACGTGGTCGCCACGAAGAACGGTCGCCGTTGTGAATTGATGGAAGGATGGAGAATGGAGTGCATTGAAGTTTCGCACTTCCGTGAAATTTTTGTTTTCCCAATAACATTCAGCCGTGACGTGAACAGTATATAGCATAACGTTTAGCATCAGTCATCTACTTACTCCGAAAGTATGATTATGCCTTGAATTTTAAAATTTTAGCAGACTGAATGATGGATGTACTCGAGAGTTATGATAAAAAAACAAGTAGCATTCCAGTTGATAAAATAGTGCAACTCCAACAAAAAGGAATGACAAAAAAACTTGAAACAATTGATTATTGCTACCCCTTTCTCTAGCTACATCCGTGATTAAAAAAATACCTCGACAATTATGTCGATTTAAGCATCTCCGTTTACTTCCCACTAGTTCACCCTTTTATTTCCCATTCTCGCACTCATATCACTGCATCAAATATTTCTAAGTCGTCTGCGCTTAATTTGCGTACTTTTATTCTCTATTGCAACAGCGATATTAATGTTCGTTTTGTTTAGTTAATTCAACCAACTCTAATAAGAATTACCCCCACTGTCATGTAACACAATTATAATAATTTATCTTATTATATAGCGTTTTGGTTAATTCAATCATTCATTCGTTCATGAAACGTTTAGTTGGGTATGGTATACCGTGGGCATATGGCAAATCAACTAGTAGAAATACTCAGGGAAAAATATGAATGATTTCCCTAAGTGCCACTCCGATTTCCTTTTTGCTATCGGCGAAAGGAGGAAGACGGCAGTGATTTTGCCTACGCACACCAAACGCAAGTCGAGGAGAGCAGCGGGCAGACGCTGCTTAGGGCATCAAGGAGAGAAAACCGATCGATAGAGGAGAGAGAGATGAAACTCAGTGCTATATGGATACATTACCGTTCGGCAGAGCGTAACGGGCTATCGAGCTCTATGGGGCGCGATTTAATCAGCCCTGCCCGCACGTGCATATTCCAGACTTCACGCGAATTTTCCGATAATGACCTCGCAAAATGGCGTCCCCGTACGAAACCGAATAATTCAGTATCGCACTTCCGGAGATGGGGAGAGAGAGGACGTGGGTGGGAGGAGGAGGAGGAGTAAGAGTGACATCTGCCGGGAGGCGGCGGAGTTTCTCGGGGGGGAGGGGTGGTAGAGGAGAGTGTGGGTGTGGAGGGGGTGGGCATGTGAGTGGGAGGCCGGGGAGTGGAGAGGGGAAGGGGCGAGGGAGAGAGGACAAAGCCGGACCTCCCGCAACCCATTCCCCATTGAGCCAATTCGCTCCATTCATTCGCATTCTCTCCGTCCCCGTTGGCCTTACCTCGTGCCTTCTCGTCGACGACGTGTTTAAATCCTACGGGTCGGTTTTTAAAATAAATTGAGTCACTTTCTAATTAAGACTACATTACTAAATTGATGAGGTTATACTGGCGTGCTTGATGTTAAGTGGGGACCCTTGTCTGGACAGGAGCAGGTATTTATGGGGAATAGGTTGGGAGGGAGGGAGGGAAAAAGAGAGAGACAGATATGTCGGGTGAAATTAACCCCTATTCATCTAATTATCACCATTAGTATGACTCTGGTGCATTTATCATTCCTTCTCATTGATTCATTGAGGAAATCAAAGCATATTGTTCTGGAGGTTTGGGAATTTTTTCTAAGGAAAATACTAGGGAATTGTCAAAATTTCAATGCACATCGAATAATTTTCGGATAACTAAATCCAATCATCTCTACGATTTTTGTACAACTGCGAGTTAAATCGTCAAAACGATAAATATCTAAGAGATAGTTGGAAATGATTTTTCTGAAAAAAGTTTTGTTGATAGATTACAATGATTTTTCGCAAAAGCATACGAGTGCCATTAAGAGTAATAAACACATTAAATACTTCAGCACTTTCTAAAAAGTATCGCAGGGAAATTAAAAATACATAAATTTATTACTCACATTTTGGAAGAGACATTTTTTTGAAAAATAATTGAGTAATAATTTTACCCATTAAATACACTTACTCCAATATTTTCAGGTTGATATAACAGCATGCAATTTAGTTTCAGCTAACCGTTCCAGCGTACTAATAACACTCCGAAAATGTAAACCCATTCACTAAATTACCTTTCTTCGTACGCATGCAGAATCGATCAATCGTGTAAACGACCAAGTTTTCCGTGTTTTCCATGAAATAAAATGTTAATCCATGTAAATCATCTTTTGAATAATGTCAACCCTTCGAGACTCTCCAAGATAAAATGGAAATTGTCTGATAACCCCTGGTTATTTCAACACCCATCATTATTTCCTCCGCGACAACTGAAATATGGTCTCATTGGTTCAGAACAGGTACGTTTTTCAATCAGCCACGCCGTGGCTTGAATTCGAGATATATGTTTCCTACGTGGAAAAAAAGTCAACTACCTATTCAGAACTAAGTCTAAAACGATCATTTTGCGCCACCAACCAATCGACCGCGTTTCGACAAAGAAAAAAGGAAATGGAAACAAAAATCGGTCGGAAATTAGTTTCCTCTCTAACGCTGGCAGATGTCTCTCGAGTCACGCCTTCATCTTCCTACGGCTTGCTGGAATCGCTCATCTTCTCCTTCCGCATTCCATAACTCATCCAAAACCTTGCCATCAGCGGAGCTATTTCCCAAAACTCCTCCTCACATCCACCACCCATCGCTTAAAGGATTTACGTATCTGTTGAATATATATCACTCCCGGCTTCGTCTTCGGGGCGACAGCCACACGTCGGATCTCCAGCTTTGAACCGACGGTTTTAAAGTTCGCTTTAATGTGACAGTGCCGCGGAATGAAAAAAAATCTTCGAGAATTCCACATTAATTGGGTTATTCAACTGCTTATGCAAGTCGCTGCAATCTTAGAGAGGGAGAGAGAGAGAGAGCTAGGAGCCCGGCAAAGATTGATAGCTAGCTCTCCGGGTTTAAACTAGAGCGGGATTCCGGGAGAGGCGAAATGGGTTGCGGGATGCTTAGCTTTAGACGGAGACGAAGAATTTACCCGAGATCCCCGATCGAGAACGTATATGCACATTTATGGAAAGGCATACGTATGCAAAATGATTCCGCAGCCCTATCACTTTTTAGGGATCTCGCTGTGCGCAGAACCGGCATAAAAATTCATTAATATCTTCATGACCTGCTTCACCCCCTTCCTATTGCCCAAAGCATAAATTACTTTCGTGAACTACATATACGTGTACGAGTCGTATGCATATGGATGTTACATATATATCACTAACTTTTTTAACCAGTTGATTGAATTTCGTGGACAAAATGAGTCGAAATAATCAGTCAAAGGCCACAGCCGAGTGGCACTGAGGGAGAATTTCGCGAGGGTGAGGAGTTATTGTAGAGCAAAAAGGTAGCGAAAAGGGTTTTTGAGTTAATAACACTAACCACTACGGTAGAAAGGCTATTTCGTGCGCAATGAGTGGCCAATATGAAGAAAAGAGCAGAATGATTTTGAATTAAAACAACATGGTGGAGATATCAAATTCAATTACTTAAATTAAGAGAGTGGAGTTTAATTGATTCAACAGGGAAATATAAGATATGAATAACCGAAATATACCGAGACAATTACTGCAAACGATATTATGTTGCAAAGAGTTCGTAAAATATCGTACAAAGAGCATATGGGCGCAATTCATTATTAAAGGTATTTCTCGGGGACAGAGAAGAGTCACGCCAACCTGAAATTTCTTCAACTAACTGTGAATTTCAGTCAATCGTTTCGTACCCTACAACTATGTACATAGTCCCACAGTTCCCAGTGCATCTTCCATACATCTCCTTTCCTCGATATTTTCCATTAGAAAAGCCATTATACGGAACAAACTCCTTGACACAGCTTGACATTCCGATCTGATGATAAACGAATTCCAATTACTACGACATTGGTGGCGAATAACACTCGTCCGGATTCATCTTTTGAGAGATATGTTGATGAATACAAGCGCCGCGCATCCAATGCCAAAAGATAGAATGTTAGCTTCTATACTACGACAAGCCATCGATTATCATACTCAATGTGCCGAGATTTCAAATTATCAAAACTCCATATGATTGCATCCATAGCCATTGAAAAATAAATTCATTTATTCCATTAACTTCCTACCCTGAGTTACCAAAACACTGTCTTCGTGATTTTAGAGTTTTCGGAATTTCTACAAAAGACGATCAAGTATGCAAAAGTACACTCACTAGACTCGGTTTCTTGCAGTAAACTATGATCAACAATTAAGCCCAAATATATTTCATTTGCAAGGAACCGTCGTGAATACATAAACAGTAATTGAAGGAAACCGTGACAAAGTACTCCGTGTAAAGAGATTTTCAGTTATGCTCATTTTCAAAATCACAAAGAGAGTAAAATTCATGAAAGTTTATTCGCATTCTTACGAGCGTCTTCTTCACTTAGCGATTTACAATTCGCAGTAAAGGATTAATGCATCAATTAAAAAATTGCGCGTTATTCCTTTGACACGACCCTCACGTAACTGAGAATAAATCCCCCCACCCCTCCTCCCAAGATGAAAAATGAACTAAGCTTTCCCTCGCCTGTACTTCACCTAAGGGAGTGAAGGAAACTACGGTAACCTCAAGCAAAAAAGTAAGAACGTGGAATTATTTCTCCCTTCCAGAAAATTACACGCGAGTTTTCGCAAAAAGTTTTTTAAGGGAGAAGCGGCACCATTTAGAAAACGGGAACTTTCGAGGTGTGTCTTGGTTCCTGCACGAAATCACGCATCACTCAAGTCGGGTTATCTTTTAGGAGAACGAGCGTTGGTGAGAAATGTTTCGTTCTTTTTGGAGGAAACTATGGGAGTGCAAAGAAGAAACAAAAAACATTTCGAAAGATTAGTCATTCCGTTTTTTCCCCCGTGAATCACGTTTCCACTTAAGTTTCCTTTTTTTTAAACCGCGGGGGCAAATATTTCTCGTTCATTCTCCACTCTTTGATTCGCTGATTACATCAGTCCACTGTCGGTCGGGATGGCCTGGCAACAGAGTTCCAAAAAACTTTTCGTAGCCGCTTTTGCTCTAGAGGGTGTGACATTCTTTTCCGAGCGAACTGCCTCGAATCCCAAAAGAGACCTACTTGAAATTCAAATGCATTTTACTTCCGGGTTCATTGAGGAAAATATAAGTTTAATCAAGCGGAAATTTCTATTTAAAATAAAAAGAGTGAACCTCCTCTGTTCGGTTATTTGGTTGGCTTTGTGAATGTATGATTCGGAAACGACAAAGTCAAATGAACAGTCATTATTCAGCTAGCCAGAAGTAATGGAGAACTACCTCCAGACGCGTCAGAGTGAATAATTTCCATCTTAGTTCAAATCGCTCATTTTTTACAACCTTATTTATCATTATTTCATATTTTATTTAGGATAGTTAAATCCTCGGAAGATAATTAATAACTACTACTTATGCACTTTTTCCGAAAGGATAACGACTCAAAATAATTTCTCTGTCCCATTGGATTCTGTCTTCTACGAATAGGAATAATTTTGTTCCATCATAGTAGTGTGTGCTATTGTAGATTCAAGACGGTTAATCGTGGAGGAAACAAAGCGATGCAGCCCCCGACAGAATCGACTTCGAAAACAGTGACTTCGTGGTTAAGTGTGAGGGAGAGAGGAAGTGAGGGGGAGTGGAATTGAAGGGGAGAGGTATGGAGGGAAGCGGAGAGGTGGTGACTCCGCAGGCCGTTGGGGGTTTCAGTGCGGAGGCAGAGCCATCTCTGGACGATGTCACCAACTACGCCCGAACCTTGCGGGAACAGAGACGCGCCAAGCGGCAGAAAGGGGAAAAAAGAGGAGGAAAAAAGGAAGCGGATTTGGGCAAACGAAAAGGACAGCAGGAGGGAACCCCGGTGAACGGGAAGCACTTGTCCGTCGAAGGATTTCCCTCTAAACCACCTCTTATGTCCCGATTGATGAGAAAGAATATCTGTGTATAGTTGAAAACCCGGGTCTTTTCTTCACTGAGTATTTTCTTTGCGGTGGTTGAAACTAGAAGAAATTCACAGCTATCCACTATATTGAACACAAATCGAACCATTGGCAACGTGGGTCTGATTAAAATAAATAAAAAATTTCGCGGAGAAACAAAATTTTATTATTCGACAACATGAGATAGCGGTCAGCATTATTTCCCGAATAATTTTACTGGAAATTTGGGAATCCCAAAAAATCATGTGCTTTCATTCACGAAGAGGTTATCTGTAATTAGGTCGCTGAGAAAGCAAACTAAATGAGAACCTAAGCGGAAAAATCCGGATACAAAATATGTTCACTGCTCATTTTCATAAAAACATGACTTTGGTAGGTTGTCAGTATGTATTTATAGGGACCTGTTTCGCCAAAAATGGAGTCAAAAGTTGAGGTGACTGTTTGGCTTAAAATTGCTTGGACAAAAGGACGATATATCTAAAATATTTCGAACGAAATACAATAGTGATGGCTAAAAGGAAGGATACCCAAGTTATCTGGTGTTTTAGTTTCCAATCGAGGGAAATTCATATTTGGGCGTGAGTTCCTACTACAGTACCAACGGAAACATAAATAGCAAATGAAATCAGTATTAACGACTGACTTACAGATTCAAAATTGCCCAATGAACGAGATATTGACCACGAAATGTGGAATAAATTATTGATATATTTCCAAGGTAAATTGCAACGGACATTTAAGCAATTATACAGTCCAAGAATATGATTGAAATCTTTTTTTAAGGAGCCTAGAGATCGATTTGTCAAACTGGAATCTCTCCAAGGCCATGCAACATTTTGGAAAAGATCACCGACTTTCTTGCAAAGGTGACGAAGAGAACGCTTCCGACCACATGCACGCACGCACGTACTCGGCGTATTTTCACCCACCGACTAGCTCGATGTCAATTTCCCACACTTAAGTTCGTGGGACGGGAGGGAAAGAATAGGCATGGTTGACAACGGTGCGTCGTTCGATTCAATTGGTTTCACGTTCTTGCACTCCTCCCTCGCCGGCGACATCCCCCCTGACCCTCCGCCTCCGCATCGCGTCCCCGCCCGAGATGAGTCCGTTGCGAAAGAGCGAAGCAACGGCCTTGCCGGGGTGCCAGGTTGCTCTCGGCGAAGGAGGGGGAGGCAGAGCAGAGGGCCGAGGCGCACCCTCGGGGGGAGGGGAGAGGGGGGTCTCCGGAGCACTTTGCGAACACCCCCTTGTAGCGATGTTTTCGCTCGGGTGTGGACGGGGCGGTGGACCTGTGACGCCGAGAAGGCATGGAAATAGCCGGGGGGGATGGGAGTTTAGGGTGAGAGGAGGGATGGGGGCGAGGCGTGAATAATGCTGGGGGGCTAAAATTAAGGCGGAGTGTGGAGGATACTCTTGACCGCCTTCTCACGGACAACGAACTGGACACCCTATGATACGCGTTCGATTCCGACCCGAATGGAGAGTGCATTCCGAAACGGGACGCCAATATTGCCGGACTCAAAAGAGATAAGACTGGCGGACACTTCGTTCCGGGAAATCATTCGGCACCCATTAAAACAAGCCCTACTTTGGGGACAAACTAGGAAGGATATCCAAATGCATTCACAAAAATATTTTGAGGAGAAGAAAATGTCAATAGAAATTGTTACAAATCTATTTAAGAATAATGATGTGAGCTCACCTAGACCCCGAGGAAAAAAGATAGACGAGGACTTTGAATCCCTGATCACTACAAACCCACGGCTACATTTTACGACAGTCTTCGTAAAAACAGGTAAATGTAGCGTACTCTCCATGAGCAAATCATAAAATGAATTTGTGATTCAAATTATAACAAAATCATCAAATTCTGCCAATAATGCATATTAAAACACGCGATGTATATTAACGAAATTTTGATCTGCGTTCAGAGTCATAATTATGTGACTAATAACTTTTTCAAAAACTCGTTGGAATATTTTATTCCTAAAACAATCCCTAGTAAGTACATACAACCACGGGCCGATCGTTATCACCCACCTTTAATAATCAAACATTTAATAGTAACAATATTTATAGCAGTAAAAATTATTGCACCTTAATGGTTTAAACTAGAACAGGCCCCGTGACAGAGTGACATTAATTCTTCAATTAAAAAAAAATTGATTTTCAAATTCGGAACGAATTCCATGAAATCTTCAAATTCATGGCAAGCACAATCTTGGACATAGAAGAAAAGAAATCCCTTCTTTGGGATGCTTTTGTCATCTCTCGCATTAATCCACTTGGGTTAGGTGTCATAGGAAAGACTTTAGCTGATGGCGTGGCGTGTAAGAAGATCCCTGAAATATGCGCTCGTGTACATCCGCGCCCGTGCTTTGCGATGACGCACACAGCATGGTCGGGTGCGGGGGCGTGCAGGGAGGGGAAGGATTAGCAATGCGCGCAGGACAAAAAGGTGTGAGCGTAGGCAGGGGATGAGAGGAGGTGGGGACGGAGGGGTTGCGGATTGTGCAATAATTTACGAAAGACGAGAGTGCGCTTACGAGGCAAATGGGATCGAAAGGAAGCCGTTTGGCTCAAGAAACCAGAGAGCAAGGTCGGACGGAAATCATGCGGATAAAAATGGATGAACCAGACCATCAAGGGAGGAGGAGGGCGTTTTAAAAAGCTATGGAGATTCTAACAAACTATGAATTCATCAGGAAAGTCCGGGAACGTCCCTTGGTTTTAAGGGAAGAAAAATAAATTGATATAAAACCCGCTAGCCATTTTAGGCTGTGAATACCTGATAAACCTTGTCACGTCTGCTGAAAGATGAAAGTTTAATGAAAACAAAACCAAAATCTTGAGGAAATTTTTTTTTAAACGGGTAAGTTCTCACTCCTATGGCAAATATTATCGCAAGAAGAATATGGCCTACTTTTATCGAGAAGGCGAAGATGAAGAAAAGGTTCAATTTTATTCTATATGCTTTAGCGATCTCTTCAAAATTCGAAACTGGGTGAATGTTCGTCCATTCACCGAGCATGCCGTTCAATTCTTGTATTTTTTTCGGAGTCACCAGCTTATTCCACATTTATGATGGGCATCTTAAAAGAAGCGCGAGGCAACAAAAATTTTAATGCATTTTCCCCTGTGCAAAAAATATATCATAAGGTGCTCATCAACTTTTATCGCAGAGCAAACGAAACGGTGGTCATTTAGGACCATTTCTGGTCCCAGAAAAAAAAATTAAAGATAAAGAATTTAACTTCACCCCGTGGCATTTTCCAAACTAACGGGATTCTCAGGAAAGATGCTCGGAAAAATCTGTGCATTTCCTCCTTAAAAATGTCTATCCACACTCGCACGGGACGTGAAGTTAAAGTTGCCGGAAGGGTGATATTTCTCGCTTCCAAAAGGCTTTGTGTGTGTGTTCGCGTTTGTGTGTGTGCGTGCGCGCGAAAGGAGGGAGGGGTGGGGGCGACGGGACATATAAGGGTGTTGACAAATTGTACCCTACCCTTATCTAAATGAGAACAACGGTTGTCGACGGCCCTTCGCGGGCGATCAATCCGACGTCGGCTAAATGACGGGGAAATCTTTCCACAACCCCTCGGTCCCCCTCGAAAGACATCCACCCCCAAAAACCTCCACCCGCTCCCCGCGAAAGAGCGGCATTTCCCACGCGACCCCCTCCACAGCCCAGTCACTCACCCACGCCCGCTCCTAACCCGGGGGCAACGACTGCACACCACCAGAATTGATTCCTCCATTCCGCGAGGCAAGTGAAGTGTGGAGGTCTCGGTCTCGCGACGACCCCCTCCCCCCCAACCGCCCTCCCGCCCCTGCCGACGACGACGCCGCGGATATAAGATTGAGGGCCGCAAGGCGACCGCGCCACTACGGATCCCTCAACTCTTTTGCTTCCTTATATGTGTATGCCTGTTTTTACTTCAATTTCTTCCACTCTTCCCCTTGTTCCAAACGTCCCTTTCCCCATTCCCGACATCCTACTCACCTCCCCCTCGCTTCCCTTCTCAAAACTCTGCGGAAGAACCGGAGCTCCGAAATCTTTTGACGTGACCACGTCGCGTTGGAGCTCTGAACTTCCTCCTTGACCGTCCGGCGAAGAGGAAAGACGAAATTTAAAAAAATCCGACGGTGGTTTCCGAAGAGACAAAAGAGACGTGGATGCTTCTTCCCGATCCGGGAGGGGGGGAAACCGAGGGGGGGAGGGAAGAGGTGACTTTTCGCGACACGGTTCGTCATGACCGCTGAGTTGAGGAGGAGGTAGAGAGGGGGTCACGACGTTGGTGCGGTGGTCAATGTCCCGGAGCGCCATGACAATGGGTACTGGGATTCCCAAAGATGGTTTGAGGAGCGGTGTGGTCCACAATGACGACGGGAAAAGACGTGGCGGATACGGTATCGAATAAGGGATCGAAGTCTCGGGGAAGGTCAGTTTGGCCACCTGGTGATTATGAAGTTCGGGGTGGTGGGGATGGCAATCGAATCTCCGCATAGGTCGCTGCACTGAGCAACAGAGCGTGGAATGGGCCCTCGCTCCACTGCTCTAGTAAAAGAGATATGAACACCGTGAGCTGACCATTGTGACGAACAACTTAAAGCATCGGTTGCAGAGATTCAAGCGCGAAGTCGTAAACCACGAGAAATATATTTCGCGGACTGAATGACAACTCACACTGAAACGCTTGAGGATATCGTAAATTCCTGAAATGGTATAAAAAACTGCTCGAATGTATTGAGCGGATGCAGTACGTGGATGCGTGGCAAAAAAATTATCATGATTAATTATTTCAGTCATTGCTTTGCATGGGAATAAACAACAACGCGACTGGTTCAAATCTAACCAAAATGGAGTTCCAGTATTCATCAAAATTAACGGAATTCAAAGCTTTTGAATTTTCAAATCAACTCCCGATATTCACTTCTCTGATTTATTTCCTTTAGCTTCGACCATTTTCGAGTGAGCAATCGAGTAAGTTTATGCAAGGCGGCGCGAAACGACCATCCCTAAACTATAAATAATTTCCATCGATTCCTGAGAAGTATAACGGAACAATTAGGTGAAATGGCACCATTATGGTATCACCTGAATTTAATCTACGCGGACGTATTCATTGATGATTTCATTGGGTGAGTTGGGAGTTCCAAAATTTCAGAATCACAAAGGAGGGAGGTGTCGTTAAACCGTGGATGGGTCGGATGGTGGGGGTGCTTGCTGAAGGAGCACAGATTGCCAATGATGGACGACTACAACGGGGGACCTCGTCGATTTTTCATTCATCCCGACGAAAAAAAGTATCCACGGACGCGTCTGCATTGGAATGTGAGTCGGCAACACTGCACGTCTACGATCTATCAACGCAGCTCGTGTGGAGCATCAATCATCAGCCACACGAGGGAATTTTCCAACCTATGGATGTTCCACGACTCGCTTCGTTTGCCACAATTAAAGCGACGAAAGGAAAAAAAACGCACCAGCCCATCGAGAACAGTTTTCATAATCGAATATTTGTGGAGACTGCATCATGAGAAACATCGGGGAAAAGGGATAAAATCACGAAAACGAAACCGCAAAGTTCTCATAAATCTCGGAACACCGACTCTACCACCGTCAACGCAGGACTTGAATTGATCAGAAAACGATATAAAAATGAGTCAGATCAGAATTTAATTAAATGTGGCGCAAGACATCAGCCATAATATAAGTGATTCAGCAACGTAAAATAAATTTTACTGTGGATGCATTCTCCATTGAGTGCTTTTCACGCATGGACTAATAATGAGTTAAATAACTTCGCATTCTTTCACATTATTAATGTTTCATTTAGCCGAGCATTTTTCTCCACCCTATTAAATAGCCATGATATATTGATTATACGGTATCACCAAGATAGTAATCAGAATTGCTATGATGTAAGTTATATCTTTTGCTAATGATATTTCAATGGCGGCACTAAAACCATGAAACTCATTACAGATTTAAAATACCTCTCTAAAAGTTGTTTCAGTATCTTACCGAATAAATAATAACGGATGGATACTCGCAATTCTACTGATCTTTGGCACTTAAATTGTTATGAGTTGCTCTTTGGACGGCTTGTCACTGCGGCGTGATTGAAAGTCTTAAACGAAATGACCGGAATACCCTCGACGAATTGAGAAACGTTTAAGAAATTCTATAGGATGGCTCGATTTTCCGGAATACCTACCCGGATTGGGATACGATAGATTACTCGCCGGGAGAGGGGTTGGGAAGGGCGGAAGGAGGAACGGGATGGTGAAAGCTTGCTCTTGAGTTAGAAGGGCGAGAGGGTGGGCAGGCGAACTTGAAAATCAAGCGACTCCTTACGTGACGACGACTGCTCTTCAAGGAATTGACGTATACCCGACCGAGGGAGGAGACGAGATGTCGGGGGCAGAGCGCCCTTACACAACGGCGGGAGAACCGAAGGTGGCGGCCGGCGGTGGTGACGACGTCGAAGGGGAGCCGGGGAGGGAGGAAGGTGTGGAAGGATGGGGAAGGGTGGGTGGGGGCTGAGAAGGGAAGATGTCACCCATAGCGGCAGCGCGGGACGTCACACGGACGTAAATGGAATTCATGTTCCGGCGTTAAGGGCTTGCAGGGAGAGAGAGGGCGGGAAGGGAGAAAGCAACCGAGAGTGTTGTTAGCTGAGAATGTGTGTGTGTGTGTGTTTGCGAATGACAACGGAAGGACAAAAGCACTTTCATTACCTCTTCTCGATACGCGTGTGGATGAGCCAACTGGAAACTTCCTACCTGCTAAATATCCCCGATCGGACGGAGTCGACAAGGCCACCGAGGTCGTTTATTTCTTCGCCAATTGAGTGACCGCGAATTCTAATGGTATGCACAGACTGCGGTTAATTTTATCGTCTTCATTCTGCTCATACTGATGGGCACCTAATATCAGATTGTATTGAGTTAATGATTTAATTCTGCCATCAGAGAATAATTGCACTGCATTGTCTGGTTTGCAATGCCGACAATCGCATCCTCGATCGGTCTTCAACTTGGAAGGTGCAGCTCACACTATTTCATAGCAGTAATTTTTAGTGGAGGTGACCCACAGCTAAGGTTATTTGCGCCATTCAGTAAGGATGGGAAAAAAGGAAGGGTGGAGAGAAACCCGGCGTCGGCATTAGTCTAGTTTTAACGAAATTCGCCAAGGGGTTCGCAGTTTAACGTCCCTTCCGACGGACGGCGTACTCATTCAAAGTGCCCTCAACAAAGAACCTCAAGTAGGTATCGGAATACCACTGAAAAATATCTGCCGGCTCCAGGATTCAAACCCGGGCAATCTCGGTGGGAAGCCAGTACGTTAGTCACCGCGCCATCCCGATCCCTAGATTATTTCATTTACACCTGCGACTTAAACACGTAGTCAACCGTTGTGTTGCCAATTTACCCAAACATAAGTAAAAAATTAATTTCGTTAGGTGAAAAATTCGATACATTCGATTGAGGAAAAACTACAATCAACGACTTTCATTCGCTTATAGTATAAGCTTGTCAATTTGAAAAACCGGAATGAGGCTCAAGAAAAGATCTTGAGAGAACTAATTCCTTAAAATGAAAAATTGGAATGCTGACTATCATGAATTAAGTAGTTTATTTAAAAAAGAAAAACGTGATATCACGGTGAGAACTCTAGGAATTACTTCCTGGTTCTCCTGAATCGAACATAAATCTCGAACCTGCTTCATCAAAGGGAGTGAAAGAGACGAATGTGATAAAAATGAGGATTTCAAGGTAAGACTGATGGCACTTCTTTGTTTTACAAACTCACATTCGCACCTCACACGACACACCTTTGATAGGAAGCAGTGTAATGGAGTCGAATATCAGCCATGGAAAAACAAGGAAGGGAGGGTGGGGGGGGGGTGTTTGAAGTCTTCAAGTGATAGGGAGAGACGCCACGGCGGTGCTTCATGGTGTTTCGGCGGGGAGTGTTGGTACGAACGGTGGGCGATAAAAAGGGAGGAAGAGGCCCCTATGCTCACGGGTAAGGAGGCTAAGTAGCCGTTCGCATGCCCTCCGGCGATAATGTTTGCAATTTTACAAGCAACCGAGCGAATAGAATTGTCTCTGGACCTACTTTTACAACCCTTCGGGAGAGGGCATGAACCTCGAGCACGCACGGATGCGGAAGCGTGTCAACTCGCAGCGGGAATGAATTTCATTCTCCTCCGTTTTCAGCGACACTACTCGCTTCCCGACTCAATAAAGACTCGATTTTATTCAAAACTGAATATTAGTCGGAAAACACTATTCGCAAATGCCAAGAAATGATCTTAACACTTCCTTCCAGAGGTGATGCAGCTGAAAAAAAGACGCGATGGTGGTGTACTGAGTGCAGAACCACCGTTGCGAGGACAAGTTAAGTTGGCCGCACTGATCCTGCCCATGGGTTCGAGTCCCCTCTTAATGGATTTTTCCACGCAGCGCAAGAGTGGGTGTTAAGTCTCACTGAATTATACTACACTCTGTTAAATAACTATCATTATAAAATCTGTATGTCAGAAGGACCAAATTCTGTTTTCTGCATGCATTTTCCTAACAGGTATCATATGAGTTTCCAGTCAGAAATCTCTACTACGCATGGGGAATTGTAAGGAAGATAGGATCGTATCAGAACGGAAATTATTTTATTGAGCCAAGTAGGCCGGCATTTAACTCAGATGCTATCTTTTAATTAAATATTCGGTCATGGTCGTAGAGAGTCGTAATGCACAGCGGGCAGCCGCCTACAATTCTGAAAATGGATGTGGGTATATGCACTGGATTAAATGCACAATATCACGCTATTTACGCATTGCTATCTGTAGAGGAAGATAATTCTAAAGCATTGGTGGCATTACAGAGTAAACACAACACCAGTTGCTTACCACAACGCCAGCCATTATGGTCACAGCTATACGGAAAAATATGGCTAAGGATGGCTATGTATTTGTATTGGCTTCAAATGTACCAGGAAGACCAAAGCTAATGTAACAAATGATCTAACGAGTTGAGTCAATAAGAAAGAAATGATTTATTTCCAAACTGATTGGTCATATTCACAAAAATTACCTTTAAATATTTTATGCAATTGCACATGGGTATACATATCTTTCCCTCGTCCACCGGGAACGCCAAGTATTAAGGAATTAGTGGAGTCGAATTTTGGTCAACGGTCAATTTTCAGCTGAAATAACAAAAACGAATTCACATACAAAATTAGTCAAAGTTTGGGAAAAATAAATAGCCTAAATCGGTCTTCATTTTGATAAAGGGGATATTGACCCCTCGAGAAGCATGTGTTTTAAGTTGCGATTATTTCGTAGGATCAACAAACTTTTCTTTCCCTATGTCAAGTTCCCTATGAGTTATTGTAAATTCAACCAAGGATGAGGGAAAATTGGCATTTCACAAAGGATTCCAAATCCAAGGAAGTGTAATATTTCAAAACAAAATATTGAGTTAACACTAACGAAATCAGATGGGTGCTTAATCTCGAAAGCTTTTAACAGTATCTTGAAGCAGATGCTTACAATTTTTTTTTCCCAGAGGGATTTTTTTATCAAGTCTCTCCCTTGAGTTCCGGCTACCACTCCAACTGTTCTTACTTCATATCGAAGTTCTAAACCAATCCTGCTTGAGAATCGAACGTCCATGAGTGGTGTTTTTCGAGAGAGAATGAGTCCAATGAGGAGGAAATCGTACGACCTCGCATCAAAGCAGGTTTTTACATTTAATTCAAGTTGAACACGCATGAGCAAGGTATGAACAAAGTTTTTACTTAGGAAGCCTTGAGATTTCCAAGGAATAAGAATTCCACCTCTCACGAACTTTGTGCTCGAGACACTTCACAGTCGATGGAGATATGATCAATGCCACAGCGATACGAAAATAGCCGAGAGATTGCCAAAGCCAGCCGGGGATCAAACAGACATTGACCATGAAAGCCCACGACGAGGGAGTACGTCTAAAGCTCTGTCATGCAACAAGTTCATAAGGTGTAGATAGATTTAATTTAGATCTCAACTATACGTAAATTGTTTCTCCACCGCATGGCATCCATCTTTTCTATGAGAGTAGTCGCTTTGGTTATACCTCTCCCCTTCGCCGCGAATGATCACGAAAACTATACGAAGCAGAATACGGAGTCTTTCTAACATTACTAATGCCTTAACATTTAAAAAAGAAACGGGTGTGACGTCAATATATGGCAAAGGGTATTGTGAACATTTTTTCCCAGCAAGATGTATCGCCACCAAAAATACCCATAGTCACATACTAATCTGAAAGCTGAACGAAATTGATAAGATTATGGAAAAAGGCAAGTCATGTTAGATTACGAACCAGAGTAATCGTTTTCTAAAGAGAAATCCTAGTTCTTTTCGTGACAAGCTGCAAGTATCAGAAGGAGGGGCGATATGGGCAGGCCATTAGGTACCGGACGCCCTCCTCCTCCGCGCTCACCGACCGCCGCGTCGCGTCACCTCTCCTTCTCCTAAACCTCGATTCCCGTCCATCCCACGCGGCCACTCCCAAGGGCATGTCGCTTGACCTTGTGCAGGCAGAAGAGTGCTGCAATTTAGGGGTTACGGGCTGAAGTGAGAGAGCGCCTAATTGGACCTTATGTGGGTTTTCGTAATGTCTCCCGTCCCGACATTGCAAGTCCGTAGGAGCTTCGCAAAGGCTTCGTTCTTGGCCATCCAGAATGATTAGCCTATAGGGATAATATTACCGATGGCTCTTCGTTATTTCCACCCTAAATGTCAACTATTCAACGGTGAAAATCAAATTTTATGACTCAGCGGAAAGATATGCTTCCGAATCACCCATCTTTCGTATTAGAATTAAAGGACACCCATAATATTCAACGGTGCTGTGACCTATATTTATCACGCTTTAAGGGGAATCGGGGATCGGGTGCGGTCGCTTACGTACTGGCTTCCCACCGAGAGTGTCCGGGATTCGAATCCTGGAGACGGTAGATATTTTCCAGTGGCATCTCGATCCCTACTTAAGGTGCTTTGCGGAGGGCAATTTTTATTGTGTACGCCGTCCGTCGTGTGGGACGTTGATTGGCGTCTTTCGTTAAGAGTAGGCTAATGACGACTTGGGATTTCTCTCCACCCTTCATCCTTTCCTGTCCATTTCCAATGGCGCAAATGACTTCAGGTCGGTCCCTAGAAGTACTACTACTACGGCAAGCGTTTTAAGATATCAATTCTAACTTGATTCCCCACCTTTAAACACGAATTGGTATGATAGTAGTTTTATCTTAACTGGACATGAAAATTACTCACGCTGAAATAATTAACGTTTATGAAAAGAGGCTAGACACGGATGGTCAAGCGCAGATAAAACAAATTTTTTTGGCCTGAGGATTTTAACGATCACATTTAATCGACCTCATCCGTCTAATTTAAGCAACCCAGTTGATTCACTTCCATTTATCACGATCCTAATAGAGTTTAATCAACAACCGAATTTATATAAAATGCAAACAAAATGGGAATGAATTTAAATCAATCTAGAAGCAAAATTGGCCCATTCCTGACTTTTTCATTCTATTTCGTAATGGAATTGTCAATTAATAGACATAGCAGTTAATTCAACATTTGACACTTTGCTGCACTTTCATTGCGGAAAATTCATTTTTCGGTCAAGGGAGACCAGCCGATTCGGTATTCCTCATACTCAACGCACCGGTTGAGAGACGGAAGTGTATCCCAGCTTTGTCAAACGTGAGGTGCCTAATAACTTTGTCGCAGCCGTTAATGTCCCCTTCACACGGAGGCGGTGAAAGGAAACACGTTAAGGGGTAGAGCGATGGACATGAACAATTTCCTTATTAGTAATAACCTGTAAGTGTATCGTTGTGACAATAAAGGTTATATTCACACACACATTATTTCTATATGGGTCGGGGTAGTCCAAAGATAGAGCGTTGGACTACTGACCGATGGCCCCGGGTTCGACTTCCGGGCACGGCTCTCTGGGCACCCTCAGTTCCACCCAAGCTGTGTTATTTTTCGGGTAACATATCTTCCTGATAAACCATAGCCGGCACAGGGAAAGGAACTGGTCCTCTACCCTGATGTGTGCATTTCACACACCGTCGAGCTTAGTACTAGATGAACTCTACCATTACCTACCAAACCTACCTTTGAGTTGACTACTGTGTTTTTGGTTGAAAAAATATATATATATAATATATAGACACACATTTATTTATTTTGAAAGAGGCGTGACAAACAAAAGACATGGCACATTAAAAAAAAAGAAATTCGCGAGTATGGTAATTTGCGATCACCCTCTCCATTCAGCGGAAGGACAGGGGAGAGTGGACTTAGGTGGCGGGAGGGAGGAGGAAAGCCGGAGAACGGGTGAGGTGGTGTGAGACGGAAAGGTTTTTGGGTTGGGTAGTTGAGGGGAGGGAGGAGAAGAAAAAATTAGGTAGAAAGGGAATTTTAGAGAAAACAGCATTCGATCATGTGCGACGGTATGTTTCAAATAGCGATATGAAGGCCTACTCCTAGTGTTCTGAGTTTGATTGGAGAGTCGGTGGGTGAGAGTGAGCCAATTATTGAAACACTGAGGCAATTATCGAGCATGGCATTATGAAGGGGAGGAAAGCTTGCATGAAACGCGTTGGTTACTCCTCATTGGATATTGAGAGCGGTGGTGCGTAGGCATAGTATGTCAAACGCGAAATAGAGTTTACATTGCAGTACATCAATGAACTCATTACTCGAAGTGATAAAAAGGTGATAAACGGGTTGGAGAGGGAAGGAATGGAGTGTGAATGTATATGTATGCTTGTATGTGTGTGTGTGTGTGTGTATATATATATATATATATATATGCATTCAAATACGAAGTCCCGCCATACGGCGCACAAATATTCATTCAAACATAGAAATAGGTATAAGGAAAGGGGATAGGAAAACACATAAAAGGCGAACACAGGACATGTGGGGAAGGCGGTTTTTGAGCAGATCACGAATGTAAAAATATTTCCTTAACCGGGATTTGAACACCGGACCTTCGCCTTTTATGTGTTTTCCTATCCCCTTTCCTTGTACCTATTTCTATGTTTGAATAAATATATATATATATATGTGTGAGTGTATATATATATATGCATGTATATATCTATGTATACACACACATATATATATCCACACATGCCACAAACAACTATTGCATCACGTGAAAAAAGAGCAAGCTCAAGGACCTCCCTCCGCAAATGTCGCACACGGTGCCAACAGCATCCACATGCCAGTTCCTCACCGTGGCCGTTCAGTGCATCGCTAACATAAGCTCTACGCCTTTTTTCTCGTGGGAAAAATCATAGCAAGGACTGAAAATTCCTTCTCGCTAATTTTCATTCAAGGCTTGGCTCGCACTCGAGTGTTTACCGGTAGGGAAACTGCTCGGGATAAGCGCGGATCCTGGAGAGAGGCAAGTCAACAGGATCATTCACACAATTTGCGCAACGAGAGGCATATTGGCTTACACTTAACGGCCAAATTGCCATCGAATAAATTATGCCATAAACGAGCAAAACGATGGGCGGCCAGCGATGGCGGTGTAGGTGGCTGCAACTACGTTCTGCGCCGCCTTCCACACTCATGACTGACGTTCATTCCATTGAAATATCAAATAAAATTTCAAACTGCATGATTGTTTGTGTGAGCAATTTCCCAACGGCCGTGGGATGGAGTGGAACGAGCATAGAAATCTTTGTAATCGTATTACTCCAATGAATCATCTTTCCTGCGTGAGAATGTAAATTATATTTTCAAGAATTTTCCGTAGCGGAAAACTTCCAATGGCTATAAAAACACATGAGAGAGTAAATTCTGTTTGCTATGAGAGATACGAGTAAATAATTGCTTTGAGCGGTATTATGATTATGCTAACGCAATTAGACAATTTTTTCTCGAACTCTTTTTTGGAGGACTCTGTAATCATTTATTTAGTACAGAGATTTAAATGAAACCCACTTCTGGATTATATCGCCACACCGTAATGCCATTTCAAATAGTCCTTGACACGGGGAACTGGACGACTTTTTGCTATCTTGAAATAAGTGCGTCTCTAGAAGGTGGAAAACACTCTCGGCAAGATTTATTTCTCTAACAGAAATTTATTATCTGACGCCACATGCCGCTATGACTATCCTATGCTTTTATTTGAAAATCACATGCGTGTTAGTAAAATCCCCAAGATGTCATTTGAGTATATCATTTTCTCCAAAAAATACTCGTGAATTTGGCGATAATACCACCCAATGCCACCCAGATTTCAGAAGGAGATATACCTGACTAATGAGCATCACAAGAGTGAGCTCATTGCCATTCCCGATTCCTGTATTCAACAGCCAGATGACGTTTTCCTGCTGTACGTCACTGAAGCAACAAGTCAGTCAGAATAATACCGGCCGTCGTCCATCGCAGAAACGAGGAATCGGAAGTCCAGCGTGATGCAGGATGAAAAACCCTTGCTGCGCGAGGGGAGGCAGAAAAATCAGGCCTAGACTTGGAGGAGTGTGGCCCGCAGTCGTCCTGAAGAGTGGGCCTCACAGAAAGAAACCACGGGAGAGTGAGTAATCAAATTTCCAGCATTCTGCGCGTAAAACACACGCACACAAACGTTCTCGCGACGGGAGCAGCCGGAGAGAGCGCGACAAGGTCACGAGTGCGGAGAGGCGGAGGCACGGGTGTATGACGAGACAGGAGGAGGTGGAGGGGCAGGGAGTGGGTGGAGAGGGAGACGAGGTAGAGGTGAGGTTTTGCGGCGAAAGGAAAAGTGAAAATCCTTACGCTCCGGAGGGGGTGTGGCGTGAGACGGGGAGGAAAAAAACCACTGGAGCAGAGAGAAAGGAAAAAACTTAGGACCGCGAGTTAAATAGTTTGCTTCATTATAAAGATTGAGACGAGAATTTTCCCGGGGGGTGGGGAAGGGAAAGAAGGTTGGTATGTGGCAAAATGGAAACGAAAGATTCAAGGCAGTGTGTGAGAGGTAAAGGAAATGGTTACAGGGAGGGTGTGAGGGTTTCGGGACGAAGTTGCATCACCATCAAGGGCGGTGTAGGTGAGAAGTGTGGCGATGCTGGAATTACTGGAATTCTGGAGAGGTATCGTGGAGGAAAAGCGAAATGGTTCTGATGATACAGGGCGAACCAGCCTCTTCCCGCCACAGAGGGGGGGGGGTGAGTTCCCACCGCGACTAGTGCGAACCACGACTTTGAGGAGAGACGCCGCTGCGTAACGTTTTTCAAGAGCACGTCCGCCTCGTGTTGGGAATACGAGCGCCCGACGACGCGATAAACCCAGAAGCAAGCGAACATTCACTAATAACAGCTTCCACAGATGGAATCTCCCTTAAAGTGAAACATCCTAGTGAAACCGAAGAGCTTAGAGGAGTCTTAAAGCGCCAGGAACAAAGCAAGCCCTGAAAAACGAAGAGCTTAGACGAGTCTTAATGCGCCAGAAACAAAGCAAGCCCTGAAAAACAGCCGATTCCCTCCTGTACCTACCTAAGTAGTATACCAGGCTTCGCGAGGAAGGTATTCTTTCAGGATTCCTTTTCAAATTTCAAGAAATTGCGGGAGATGCCGCAACAGTAACTTTTAATGGAGTCATCCCCTAACAAGCATTTCAATTGAAGAATTTCAGAGTGTATAAATCATTCGCCTTGACCGGGATTCGAACCCGGATCGCGGATATACGCCGCGATAGCTTAACCAGCTAAAGAAATTAGCTGGACGTCAAGGGATCCGGGTTCAAATCCCGGTCAAGGCGAATCATTTTTACACTCTGCAATTCTTGCATTGATTCCATTTCAAATTTTACAGGTGAAAACTATATATTATTACACATTCGGATAGCTTACAATCCGAACAGCAGGACTGAACAGATTGATTCAACGGTTGGCAGATCGATTATTCTTCGAAATATTTTGCATTTTTTACCTAGTGAATCGATTTAAATGTTTGAAACACATCGATCGAAACTAATCATCAGATCTTAAGGAAGAGGCAGTAATCGAATTAACCACACGACGATTTTACGGCGATGAAAAATGCGAATGGTCGTGACCTACGTCCTCATTAAGGAGAAATTTCTTTGGGGAATAAAATTAAAATCGAATAAACACTTACCCAATCATTGGCTCTAGAGTTTAAGGCGCTGATGATGAATACGTCGGAGCCGTGGAGGCGCCATCTGGGCGGCTCATCTAATTGGCCTGAAAAAACCAATAAGGAGAGTTAAGTAAAAAAAACCGACAATTATGGCTCAGCATTCATTCAGAGATCTTTGAAATCTTTCACCCAAACAATGAAATGAACCATTCCAATAAAATTAGAGTGGTCGTAATTTATTTCAGGAACATTCAATCCCTTAGGGGACCACATTACCTTAGGGTACACCCTTAGGGTTACACATTATATGTAATGGAAAATATATACAGTCGTACGTTAGTATGCACGACAACAGATAAAATATAATCGTTCAAAACATGTACCCTTATACAATGAATAACTTTGAATTAATAGAAAAAAGAAGTTTAACAGAATACATTAGCACTTTCAACGTTCTTAAAAAACTGCAACTTTATCTGAAATAATTCCTAGATAATCGGCATAAGACATCGTTTCCACAACAACCTAGACGGAAATTCGCCCATTTTAATCATTAAAGGGAAATAAAAGGAAGATGGAAGTGCTTTGAACTTCATTTGTCGCGCTCATGGTTTAAAAGCTTTACCTTTTATATTGCTTTCTGCGTAACGCTGTGAGACAATGCTTGCTTGGCTGGCTGCCACATTATGCTACCTCGCAATTCTGGCGAAGGTGCATGCGTAAATACAAATTCGCATGCCATGCCAACTAATGAATCATGTTAGAATACATCGCATCAGGGAAATAGATAAAATTGGAAGTGTTCTATTACACCTCTATTACTCTTTTATAACAGTTTTGTCGTCACTGAATGTCACGCTTCGGAAAATCATTATGCACAAAAATACGCGTGAGATCAGGAATGGGAGCAATTTTAGCAAGGTTATGGGAAGGATTTAAAGGGGTGAGTGAGATAACTTTTTGCAAAAGACGCGAAGGGAGGACGAGAGGGGGGAGGAATAGGAGGGAAAGGGTGAAAAAGAGGCGAGGCGTGGTTGGATGGCGTGGCGGGGAGGTGAATACAAGAGGGAGACCGTCAATCTCCGACCTTGAACGAAAGAGAAAATAATACCTCGACGGCGGCGGGAATGCCCGTGAAACACGATTTGGCGCGGGGTTGTGGGTGGTGGTGGTGGTGGGCAGGGGGTGGAAGCAGGGCTGCCATTGACGGTGAAGACACACCACTCGATGGTTGAGGGGGAGGAGGCGAGGCTTGCGCGACGCCCATGACGGCCCCTCCCTGGACGGATGAGGAAATGCACTCGCCCCGATTCAAAGATGAGCTCGGATGGGAGAACGGAGGAGATTTAATTTACGATCGGATATCCCAATCCGAAGCCTCATGGTTCGATAATTATGCATTCAGGAGACCTTACAAATTCGCTCAATTCTCAAGCGTGATGCTCTCGTTATAATCCCAAGGAAATGTAATGGAGGCTCTCTCAGATGCAGCTCCGCCGCGGAAGGCTAAATGCAACGCCAGATAGGGATCGTCCCGATGAGAGATCAGAAAGTAGGCAGGCGGCGTCACGGAAACCACTTGGAGAACGGAAACATTAATATGAGCTGTAATAAACGTGTTTCAATCCTCTCATTTTTCATGATTATGATATTCATCCCATCGTCAAAAACATCTTTTGAGAACGCCTTTTATTGCACTGCAATAATCGTTTTATCCTACTCCAGTCCTTCTTACGATATATCATTTTATTAAACATCTACTGAGAATTATTTAATTGAACTTCCATTATGTACAGAGCCATCCATAATGAAAAAAATCTGTTTCAGTTCACACAGGTACTGTCTTCACGCTTGACAGGGCGGTATTGCTCATTTTTTAACTGGAATTATTTCATAAAAAAAACTCCGATTAGCATCGCTAGTAACAACATTTAAAAAAATGAATGAACTGGAGCCCTCTAGTAAACCATTCCTCGAATGGTATAGATATAATCATAAAATATGTTATGACTTATCCACATGCTCTATGAAAACCCATTCGTGTCGAACAATCCACCTTGGTATTTGATGCAGACGCGGTCGTGAAAACTTGTCATCTTTCATCAGCCGGACCAAGGAACGTAATTCTTATTCCTGCCGCACAACAGTTGACTCTACGCAAAGATTCCACTCTCGCCTTCATTGAAGCCACCTTCGTCACAGCTGAATCAAATGAGGAATGGGTGATGGGAGAGGAATGGTGGCATTTGAGTCGAGACCATATCCAACTTTTGAAAACGGAACACAGATGGCATCCAGTATCCCGAAACCATGATAATAATTCCTCGGCGCTCTGGATCCGTCACGCCTTTTCGGGAATGCTCTTACACACGCGGCCGACGTAATTGAACTTCCGCGCTCGGAGTCACATGCGTGACGGAGGATAGGGGCGAAGGCACGGGGAGACGGAGATTTATATCTCCATATAAATACACGGTGGACGCGAGTGCGCTCCAGGGTCTGAAAAATGCGTTTTAATTGGAGACACAAATTCCCAGAAAACATAATAACACGTCTCTTAAAAATTTCAATCCAAGAAAATAGAAATAATTATCGTAAATATGAATCATCAGTATTTCAATCCTACGATTAGTTTTACTGCATGGCTCCATTCTTTATTTAGTGTGAATTCCCTCACCCCCTGACGACTTTTCTGCTTTTTGTACTTGTTGGTTTATTTGTGCGCTTGTGCCTTGGTCTTTCTCGCGGGATCCACCCTACGGGTTTTCCTTCTATTATGTTTCCACCTTTTCTCAATGTGCCTAACTCATCTAGTTCTTCTTTGTCGTTGAGTTCTCCAAATGGTTCTTTCCTCTTTTGCTCTGGTGTGCGCGTAGAATATTGAAAACTAATCCAAATAAATTTTTGAAAGAGGATTTTACTTTCGAATATTTTTTTCAAAATTTCTTCCATTCATTCCATCAACGCTTGGAAGTCTCAACGAACGGTTTGAGGACCAATGATATACCCGCAAATGTTTACAAGCCCCTGGAAACGGGAAGTCTGCCTTTTAAAATGCCCGGAGAGCTACCCCTCCCCGCCGCTGGGTGATGGGCGTGCATATTTCCCCCTTTGGCGTGACTGATTCTCCGCTACCCCTCCTCCGAGCGCTAATGCTCCCCGCTCTGCAATCTGCGCTCATCGCGCGCTCTGGAATGGGCGGCGGCGAACTGCGAGTGAGTGAGGAGGGGGAGGGGGGGGAAGAGCGCTCATTTCGTCCTCCGCTCCCTTTCGCGGTTTCCCTCCTCTCCAAGCGGAGGAAGGTCTTTGACCACCGATTAAGATGCTCTACCCACCTCCCTCCTCGATGGAATCGCGAGATTGTTGGAGCACCACGCCATAATCGTGCTCACGTCCCAAGTCCATATTGAGGGCCCCTTGCATATATATATATATATATGTCCGATCATCGGATATACGGTGATAGCTCATGCATTAATATATCCAACTCAATGGTAAAAACGCCCACGCTTGAAAAATATGTAATACGTGTACATACAGTCCACCGCCGAATATTTGCGGCTTCAAGGGTAACCATCCAACATTTTATTCTAATATAATGACGCCCTATGCTCTTTCATGGGAATTTTCCGCGAAAATTTGCGGCTTTTTAGCAAATCTTTCATCTTTCATTTCGATTCTTGAACAGAGGTTTTTTTCAGATACATCCGAAAGCTCACGGTGCTTACTGTTATGTTTAAAAAAATGAAAAATAGCATATTGCATTAATGTTTCCGTTGCTATATCACCCAACGCCGTGTTTCACACACGCCAGCCGAAACGACCGTGCCATGTGCGCTGTCTATGTGCTTTCCCCATGTTGAGATCCAGTGAGACGGTTGACACCCATTCGGAATGATCATTTGAACAGTATGCACGCGCGCGTTTTGGCGATTTCTTTCGCCATTTCCCGCCTTCGCTCGTGATCGACGATCTGCAGTTGAATATGACTCCAATCATTTTAACGTCCCCGGTTCCGCTTTACGGGGAAGTGGCCCCGCCATCCTCATTAACGAAGGAACTCCTGGGATCACCTTGATGCGCTGCCGGGCGGGTTTCCAAACCCTCCTTCCCGCCCCCCAATCCGCCCCCACGTGATTTGGAAAATATTTTTTCTCCTTCTCGTTCGCGCAGAAACCCATTTGTTGTGCTACACTCGCTATGAGGCCATGACAAATTGCTACAGAAGGTCGGTCCGCGGAATCCTAGCCCTACAAAACGTGTTACCGATGAAGCAAGAGCGGGAAATATCGATCCAACCCCAAAAAATTGCCACCGCTCGACTGGCAATCAAATTTTGCTGCAGCGGAATACGACAGGCGAATCTGCCAAGGATTTTTTTTCTCCCGCCAGAGCATCTACTTCTACATCGAACATATCAGTCCTTGGGCATCACGAATGTTTTGTGGATGTAAATTCGACATAAGCCATTAGACTTTTAACTAATGAAGAATCGATTGACAGTTGGGAAGCACAAGGCACACATGGATTGAAAACTGGGAACTCTAAATATTTTAAAGCGAATATTTAAAATCGGACATAATGAAGGATAGGTTTTCAGCACAGATGAAACATAATTATATCTAACTGATTTGATTGAATTTTATTTCTCTGGACGTGCCCTGAATCACCAAAAACGGCTCACCACCACATTATTTATCTCATGACTTGCCTGATGGCTGTGATAGATGGCTTCCCTCAGCTGCTGATTTACTGCTGTCACTGTACTAGACAGTGGAAGTTGGTGTTCGACATTATTATTTTTTTATGGATTTATTTTCCCTTGTTTTGCAATCCATCTTGAAATTCCTCCATTTATATATCTTCCTTTAACATTCAGGGAAATGACAAAGGGTTATTGTGCAGGGGATAGAATTATGGCCACATCATACATAGGGAGAGGAAAATGTTAACTCAATCGAAAAATGCTTAAAAGATAGTTTACTTATATTGCGTAAAATAATATAAAATCAGGTTATTTGGTCTTTAAAATTTATCAGCTTATAATGACTTATGCGCAGGCGAATGTTAATAATTATGTCTTAAATGGAAATTTTCTCGAGCAGTGTCCAGCCAGACTGATGTCATGAAAACCAGCCGAATTTTAACAACTTGGATAGAAATTTTTAAAAATACGTAGTATTTAGATGCGCAAGATAAGTTACCACAATAAATTAAGCATTTCATGCTCACAAAATATTAAGCCATAAAATATTCATCGAGGTCAAATATCAAATTCGGCTCAAAATTAGGGCCACAAAACGTGAAATCACATTTTGTTCATTATTGTTTCAATGCATACGTATTATCATCATCATTATTGTTCAATGCATACGTATGTGTTATCAATCAATAAATTATCGATTAAGGTTTGTACATAGACAAACAACCGTCAAACAAACAATTAGGAAGAATAAATGCATACTCTCAGAATTAATAAAAAACCGTTTCCTTCATCTTTTAATTGACATTAATTATTTGATTACACCCACACGAGTCATCTGCAGCGTTGAGGTCATTTCCTGGCGACCCGAAAGGACCCAGAGCTGCCTAACTCTGTTCATTTGTTAATATCACCAATTAATGAGGCTCCCGGAGACAAAAGTTGGGTCGTTGTTAATTTTTCAGAGGTGACGCACGAGGCACTAACTCGTTAATCACGCTGCACGAAAAGTGATTACTGTTTAGCTGCGCGATCGACGGCGCTCAGTGCGCTGCCATAGGAGGCGAGGCATGTGCCGAGGACGAATATATTCCATTTACCCATTAATACTAGAGCGCATATGCCGATGCTAATCACGAATCTATGATTCATCCCCAGCCGCGGAGTGAAATATTGAAGCACTTTGACTGGGGAGGCTACGAGTATGATTAGCTCCTATTTTAGGTCATATTTTTTGCCACGTACCTCCCTATTATCGCCGAATAAACTCGGCACGACCCACACTTGCTCGTTTTTTTTCCTGGGAGGGATTTCCGGACTAATAATGAATCCCCTCCTTTTTTACATAAGAATTGCGCATCAATAACGCACCCGTCACAATACCCGGACTTCCATTGCCATTTTATCTGCCACCTACGGCTTCGACATGAATTACATATCACGCTTCTCATTCCATTTCTATTGAATTAGTAATTATCGAATCTCGCCATCACGCTCTTTTCGACGTAAACTGCGTCAGAGCGTGCGACTTGACATTCGAAGCCATCCCGGCCAATTAAACCAATCGCTTCAGACGTCACTTCGAAGTGGGCACACATGCTCTGAGAGAACACAAAAAATGACACAATTTTGCGGCGGTAAAATTTTTCTGACTGTGGTTTGGCAATTTATTGACCCATATCGATCCACTACAAAGGCGCGGGATGTTGTGGACTGGACCGCATATACAAAGGACTTAGTCTTTCTAAGTTCAGCATTGGTTTTCATTTTTAGGTTTAGTTGGTCACTGTCAATTTTATTATTCCTTCATAGACATTGGTGAAGCGAAAGTTGCGGCTGATGTATGCAAAGTTGTCACTGAGTTAACCTCACGCTATTCTTCGTCCATTATGTATGCTTTGAAAAAGGCCTAAAATGTGCTAAAAAATATTAATGCTCGTCAATCCGTCTTATCGGAAGAATACAGACATTCGTACAATAGTAAGTAACCATTATTACTTCGGGAAGCAAGAATGGAATGAATTTATCCAAAAAAACCACCACAGCTTTCGAATCATAAGACGCGGTCCTCGGCAGGCCCTCACACAAAAGCTTCGGTCGTCTCCCACCCTGACGGCTAGCGCCATAACTTCCCCTTTCGCCCGCGCCGCCGACCGTACTGCCTTCAGTGTGCCGGTCATCGAACCTCAGAACTAACGGATGATGGGGTTTGGGGGATGGGGAGTTAGGGATGGGTCAAGGGGAGGGGTGGGAGCAAGTCGGGGCCGGGGGAATGGGAAAGGAATGGGAAAGAGTAGGGCGAGGGGAATGAGAACTGAGCGACGGAGTGGGGCGAGGGGGGATTCACTACATACTTAGTACAATATGGGGATTCTACTCGACAAAAGCGCAAAAGAGTAGGGAAATATTGTTTAAAAAAATGGGAGAAATAATTTTTCGGCACAACGCCGGCTGTAAAAGTAATCGAATTAGCATTAAGCTTATGTTTTTTTCCGTGCAATGTGTGAATGACAAAAGGGGTTCTTCGCGTATCACGCAGACGTACTTTCATGCCCATAGACGAACACGCGAAAATGAAAAAACAGTGCAGGGGAAGTGTGTTTGGTTTCTTTACATCAGGCGCTCGAGCGAAGGTGAGACCGTCTAATCTTCCATTCCAAATATAAAACGTAAAAAATCTATCATTTTTCCCAGGCACCAATTCATTTCAAACGCAACTCACGAGGAAGCACACACTAAACCTAGGCAGTACACGTGTTATGTGCTATTGGCATTTCGACACATATGACCAAAACTTCTTGCCGGCCATTTTGCCATCCATCAACCCGGTGATCTGGATTCCTCGCCCGATGCTATTTCATTTGTCACTGAGGGAGGAGAATGAATTTTTTCCTCGGCTAATGACGAGCAGCTGCCTTGAGAAAAAAAAAGCTGGACATTTTCTCAAGCAGGCGTAATGGATGGGCGCCGGAGCACTCGTAATGATCAACACATGAGAAATGGGCAAAACCCGACGTATGCCCACTTCCCTGGGAATCTCCGAGGGAAAAACTTTGTACTGCAACTCTACTACTTTGGAAGCTGGAAGCTACTACCTCTCGAAAAGTATTTATACGTTAGGCGAAGGAAGTGAACGACCCCAGGAGTGGAAAGAACGTTGTTGGTAAAAGAACACGCAGAGAGGGCAAGGAGTGAGGCTGCGGAGTGAGGCGGTGTGGTGAGACGGGAGGGGAACTCGAGGGAGGGACACTGCATCCACCCTCTCCCGATAAATGTCCAAACTATTCCCAATAACAGTCTTGATTTCCATAAAAAAATTAAAATATTGGATTCAATAACTGACGAGCTAATTACTGCGAGAGAAATAAAAAACAAAACGTGGAGAACAGATTCAGCGTATAGATAATTACTTGTGCGTATTTTCCGGCTCTTAATTTCCACATGGTGTGCATTATTACTTTCCTGGATGGATGCGTTCGTGTTCGGGGTACTGTCATATTCAGAGAAGCAATTTCCCAAAAATAAATTCCAAGGGCAAAGAGAACAGGGATAATTATGTTGATGACGTTTCCAATTCGTTGCCCGTTTCCGCGTGAATATCCACCACTTGGGGAAATTGGAAATCGTGGCCAATGCTTCACGTTAAGTCTGTGAAAATAGTGAAGTGAAATTCCATACAGGTGATTGATTCAATATGCCTACAATAAACATCATCACGAATATGTTATTAATTATCCTGACGAGCATCGCTCGTTGAAGGAACCATTTTTTCACCACTGCGTCACTATAATGGAAAGGTAGCGTAGGTGAAGCACCTACGAAAAACGATGAATAATATTATCATTCGCGCAGTGTGCGAAGTAAATTATGCAATTTATCAACAGCGGAAGCGAAAAAACCCGGGAATAACAAATGGCAAGCCATTAAAAAATGCATGCATACGCCATATTCTCTCGCGATAACGTCAAACTTCTTTCGAAAACCGCGAAATGAAATTTTTCCGGTGTCTAAATGATGCAACAGATCCCTCATTCTCTTTCCCCTCGCTGCCAGAGAACAAAACATAAAAATCTCACTCCCCTCCGACCCCCGTACATGACCCTCCACCCCGGAGTTGCATTCCCCATCCCCGAGTAGTCTTAAAACTTCTCCCCCGCCTCGTAGGTGCATCTCCAGAGACAAAACACGCAAAAATATTTCCGCGACACGAAGCTCCAGAACGGACGAAAAAAATAATAAGCGGAACTTGACAGGGTTGGAGTGAAGTGACGGTTGTAGGGAAAAGAAGGTAAAGAGAGAGAGAGGGTGGGAGGGAGAGAAGGGCCGGATAAAAGTATGAAGACGAAATGGAAAGAAAAGGAATGCACCAGTATAAAAAAGGGGAAGGGGAAAGCGGGGCGGGGATATGGGGAGGGGGGAATCCGCTGAGAGAAAATGGAATAAAGAATCCCGAAGAAGAAAAAGGGAAAAAAGACTGACACGTCTAGCAAAAAATGGACCACTTTTATTCCACTTCCACTCCGTGTGAGACTTGCGGTGGCTGCTTAGGTGTGTGAGTGTGTGTGTGGGGGCTCGGCCTCCTCTAGCTCCCCTCCAAAAAGGGGAGCTAGAGGAGGCCGAGAGGATGTGGCTGGGGTGCTAAGGGAGACTTGAGGAAGAATAACAAGATTTGGAAACAACGCGCCCGGCCAAATTGCTTTTCGATTTGCGTACGTACGATAAACCTATTCCAGTGGGCTATGGAATGTATTTGCATTTTGCTTTCGCGTGATGACCTTGTTTTGGGACAAAACTTCCGTCATAAATGGCCTCAAGCTTCCAAATGGATAAATAAACTTTCCTCTGCTGCAATTAAGATCAAACAAATTTTGCGCCATGCACATTTAGAAATGAGCACAAACACTATTTACCTCAATTCCACAGGAGCATATCTGGTGTGTATGAGAAATATAATAATAAATGGCTTAGTATTCTACCAATAAACAAATTGATATATCTCCAGGTATTTTTAGGCCGCATTATGAACAGGTATCTACTTACATTGGTAACTAGAAAAGACTTGAGCCAAAGTCCGAGTGCGTAAAAATAAAAATGCGACAGGAATTCAATCGAAACTGAAACCATTTTGCTTTCTTTAATGTGCATAATTATAATGTGTTCCATATAAAAATTAATGAAAACTTAGTAAACGGCACTTTCAAGAAAAACAATGAAAAAATATGACACTTGGCATTTTCTGCTACCGGAGTTGATCTTTTCGCTGTGGTTGAATTTTATCAAATATAAAGTTGCAAACATTAAAGTTGCACGCCGCTCGGCAAATATTTTATTGGAAATCTTGTGACGCAAGTCTAATTAATTTCGCCGCGGAGTGACAAGAGCGAAGGTCCCGGCGGGAGTAGCACGAAGCGCGAATGATCTCGGTTAGGAGAAAGGGGTGGCGGGGCGGTGTGGGAGGGAGGAATAGGGAGGGATGGTGGGAAAGGAACGGAGGGCGGGGGCGGCATGGTTTAGGACGGGAAGGGGGGCGCCGAGAAAAACGGAAGTGAACGGGTGGGGGAGACGGCATCGGGGAAGTATCTAGATACATGCACGTAGATCGTCCGTTTGAGGATGGGGGACTCTCCCTTACTCTCCAGGTCCCACCCACGCCCCCCTCCACATCAATCACATGCGGCCCACCTGTGTCCCATTCGCAGCGCTCCCCCTCCCCCACTACACTCGGATGCGGGAGGTGACGCAGGGGTGCGGGGCGGGCCGAGGACTTAAAGTTTCGGGACGACGAAGGGTGCCGGGACGAGGTGAGGTGGTTCGGGGTGGGGCCGCGATAGACGGAAGGGTGGGTTGAATTGGGGTGGGGGGTGCAGCGCAGCTTGACGGGATTTTTCGCCGTTCAATCCCCGCATATCATTGCGCATTCCGCGCGACGGCCGTTGAACCCGGCACCTTCCCGTGGGGCTCCTCCTTAAGCCTCCGGTGTCAAGAGCAGTTCCGCTTCGATTCATATTCGGCGACTGCGACGTGGTGGATAAACGGGTGAACCGGGGATCGAGGCCGCGGACAATGGGACGCGATTGCCCACGGACGATAGGAGTATGTTTCCTGTTAAATACGACAGTGTGAAGGAATTGATTTGCATAAAGGTGAATCCCGATCAGGACTTCAGTTCCAAAATAATTGGATGCGAAAGAATACGTATTAAGGCTTCCAACAAAGTAATCACCATAGCCTATTAATCTTATTACTGGCTTGTATATGCTTTTCTTCCGCTGAGAATACTTCGATTGAGTTGCTAATTTTTCCAGTAAAAGTTTCACCTTTATTTTCTCCATTTTTGGTGATGCCGCTGCCCATTTATCTATCAAGATTCATTTGTTCAAGTACGTTCATCAGCAAAAGGTTTGTCCGAAAATTTTAATGAAAAAATTAAAATTATTTTATTTGAACTCATCTTTCTTCTTGGACCCTTGTCTGCTAATCTGTTTGATACGATTTCATCGAACAATGAGATACCATTCCTACCGCGTGACAAGCTAGTTAGGTAGTCTCTGTGACGGACGACAGATTCGGAGATCGTGATTGACGTCCTCTGACGATGAGTGTCACTTGATGGCGAAGAAGAAAGCTTCGTCCTCAGGGAGGTGACGATTTTGTCACCGGAGGACAAGGATTCACAACCAGGTCACGGTTGTTAGTTAATCGGAGGACACTGTGCATTAAGCTCGTCATGGTGTCCAATTCCAAGGTGTCCATGGCGTCCTGGAACAGGTAGCACGGCGGTTGAAAAAGATAGATAGATAGATAGATAGATAAACGTCTTTATTCTGGGCGAAATTGAGACCTTCAGGTCCCCTCTTCCATTTAACCCATCGTCAGATAATGTTATAAAGAACATAGCAAACATGTACAAGAATACAAATAATAAAATAGAGATGATAAACACAATTACAAGAGATATTAATAGCATATACAAGTGTAAACAAAGCGATAGTTGATACATCAGAAATAAATTTGAACAAAATATATTAACATTAAAGAAAAACAAGATACATGAGGGAAACATAAATAACATAAAATAAATAATTAATATAATAATAATAAAAGAAAAATAAATAAATTAAAAAATAATGATAAAAATAATAATAAAATATAGATTACTTTTGAAATACTTGATGAAATAAGAAATTACTTTTGAGTCGTTAAGAGTTCAAAAGAAAGGAAGAACGTAAGAAATAAAGGTGGTCAGGTTCCTGTGTAGAAGAATGAGATGAATTACGGTAAGGAGGAAATTTGCTAGGAGTTGTTTTGTTTGAGCAGGAGCTCTTTAGTGAGTTTTTTCTTGAATATTTTAAGTGAGCGGCAATTCTTAATGTCAGTAGGTAAGGAGTTCCAAAGTCTACAGGCTGTAATGTGGAAAGAGTTACTATAGATTTCTGTCCTGTGTTTAGGTATTAAATAGAGATGTTTTCTCCGTGTATTGGCATCATGCACACTGTTAATCGGAGTGAAGTTACACGATAAGTATTGAGGGATTTCATAGTTTCTGATTTGGTAGAGAAGCAAAAGGATGTGCATATTCCGTCTAGGCTTGAGTTGTAACCATTTAAGTTCGCGGTAATACTCAGAGACGTGGTCGCTTTTCTGAAGGTTAAAGATGAATCTCACACAAGCATTTTGTGCACGCTGGAGTTTAAGGGATAGCTCAACTGATAAATCTTGATATACTGAGTCGCAATAGTCAAAATGAGGAAATATGAGAGTCTGGATTAATTGTTTGCGTAGGGAAAATGATAGTGGGCTTTTGATATTTTTGAGGGAGTGAAGACAACAATAAATGGTTTTACAAGTTTTAATAACATGCTCAGTCCAAGTTAATGTTTCGTGGAGAACTATTCCAAGATTCTTTACTGTTTTCTGGTAAGGAATGATGGAGTCAGGTAGTTGAAGTGGTGGAATCTCGGTGTAACTAAGAGTTGAGAGGAGTCGTGAATGCCCAACAATGATCGCTTGGCTCTTCTTTGGATTAATTTTAAGAAAATTAAGTGTACTCCAGTTTGAGAGAGAGTCCAGGTCAGAGTTTATATGTTCTATCACGGTAGGAAGATCATAAGTGGAAGAATGAAGATAGATTTGTAAGTCGTCAGCGTACAAGTGATATTTGCAGTATTTAAGTTGAGTGGATATATCATTAATATAAAGGGAGAAAAGTAGAGGTCCAAGTATGGATCCCTGAGGAACACCACGTGTTACTTCAATCCATTCTGAGGAAGATGAGGTGGTGCTAACCTTTTGAAAACGGTCGTTGAGATAGGATTTGAACCAAGACAGGGCAAGAGGGGAGAAATTCAGTGTGCGAAGTTTTGTAATAAGTATGTCTTTTTCAACAGAATCGAAGGCTTTACTGAAGTCGAGAAGACCCATAATAATTACCAGTCTTTTGTCCATGGCGTATCTAATATCGTCCGTGACTTTAATTAGTGCTGTGGTGGTGCTATGAGATTTACGAAAACCGGATTGCAGAGGATTAAAGGAATTGGCATCTCTAAGAAACTGTGAGATCTGCTCGTGTACCAATTTCTCAAGAGCTTTGGATAGTGTAGGCAAGAGACTAATAGGTCTGTATTCGGACAGATCAGAGGAAAGATTTTTCTTCGGAATGGGGCGAACAAGAGCCCTTTTCCATTGAGAAGGAAATTTATTTTGCATAAGGGACCAGTTGAATATGTGTGTAATAAATAGCAAAAGTATGTGAATTAATTTCTTTATTAAAAATATCCGAATTTCATCTGAACCTTGTGCTTTAGATTTAATATTCCAAAGTGCATGGAGTACCTGTGTCTGGGTGACAGTAGAAAAGCAAAAAGGATTAGTTGAATTATTTTTTGATTAAAGAAGAGGAATCGAGGATCCTTAAGGTTTAGAAAACACCGAACGCACCCAGCGAACCAACTAGATGCCTGAACTCACTTCAAATAAATGTTATTATAAAATAAATTCATTGAACAATCTAAATAAAATATTCAGTACGTAAAATCCTACGCTATTTTTTCGAGAGTCCTTCCTCCTTTATGAATGGCCATCAACTCCCTCTGTCCACAACAATCTCACTTCTTCTATTAATATAATTCCATTACGCGGCGAGAGTGCCATTTTGCACTCAGTTGAATCATGAATAATGAGTGCGCTCCATATTACCTTCACTATATGGCGCTAATCAAAGCGGAGCATAAGAGCTTTAACATTTTCTTTTCATGGCTAGACACACACGTGCGACTGTCTCTCAAACAAATTTATCGAAGGATAATAAAAAGCAACGTGCCAGACGCTTTGATGTTTTATCTCGTTGAATACTCGGTGGACAGTAGGAGGTGATTTCAAATCTAATTTCAAAATATATGGGCCGTTTTTAGCAACCCAACAGATATGATATCATACCATTCTTTTCGGCACACATGGGCGAGAACTGGAGAGCTTGACTTGAAAAGTTAAAAAGCTATTGACCTATGGTTTTCAATTATGCAGAATATTTTCGTGAGTGTGGGGTGGGGGGGGAATGGAATAATGAATCGTTTCCGACGTAACTTTGTGGAATTGTTCCATAATGAATAATATTAAAATAAAACTTTGTAAATCCACATGCAAATTTCTTGCGGATTAAGAAAGTTTCATTTTGGCATAATTCATCTGGTGATGAAATAATTAATTTCACACAGTATCTTCTTAATTTAATACCTTATATTGTCCTGGTACAAAGATTTTCTGTCTATTTATGCTATACTTTCAAAGTAAATGCTTCTAAAAGCTTAATTTGCAGTTAATTGGCGGGTAATCTAAGGGTAAGTTCAAAGATATCCACTACCGAAGTCTCTGCTAAGGCAAGTGAAAGCTAGAGCCTATCGATCAAGTCCGACACCCTCACGACTGATAATTCCTTCAGAGAAGATAATGTGCTAGTGGTAATAAATTGTTGCTTGGGCTCAACGACGATAAGCTGACGGTAAATATCTAGGAAATGCACATGGATTCTTCGCTTTCTTGGTTGTAGGCAAAGTGGTCTCCGGGAGCAGAGGATATTAACCCATCAAAATGAACACATTGACGAATTCCGACCGATTGAGAAATTAGGAAAGGAAAAAGAAAATTTCCATTTCAACGAAGCCGCATGCTTTCACGAACAAAACTTAAGACTCAATAAGCTGACAAATATAAGAAAACTCGACGGAAAATTAAAGTTAGAAAGCGACCGCATGAAGACATTATCACATTTATTTTTCGTTCCTGAAGGAAGAAATGAATCTAAAACGACAATAGAGCATTATTTAGCCAAACAAAGACGTAAAAAAATTAGGTATCCGTGTTTAAAATCAATGTTCTCATTTTTGCTCTACTTCCTTATTTGCAGATATAAATACGCATAAAAAGTGTAATTATAGCAAGTATTAGCATTATCCGGAAATGTCGTAAGATCGTTAGAGCCACTTCTAAAATCTGAAAATAATGTGAATTGACCTTACGGGAACGACCTGGACCACGCCACCCACTACGAGCACTCCTGCTGAATGCTCGATGCAGTGTCCCGAAATATTCTAGAGCTCTCTGCCTTTGATGGAGAAACGTAATCGACGCTCACTTGTTAACCGTAAGTTAAATAAATGCAAGATGACTAGGCGATCAGTATGGCCCTTGTGCATTCCAAAGACAACACCGACCAGGGCAGGAGACGGGGAAACAAGCAGAACAAGCGAAAAAGTTGGGAAGACTCCTTTGCCGGGGCGTTTTCCTAATAAACTAGTTCCGGTAAGACCCTGCTCCCTTGGGCAGCATTTCCCAGCCAAATGGACCTACGGAATCCATAGAGGGTTCGATCGTTTACGTCCATGAGTCTTTCCTCGATCCTTATAGATCTCAATCACGCCAAATGATTCTGGGGACTTTTGAGATATTTATAACCCAAGGGAGAGGAGTGAGTGGGGTGGGGGCGGGGGTGTGATTCCTTTAATCCTCCGCCTTCCCGAGTGCCTTTGATGTCGGATCCACCATCGGGAGGCGTCTCCCCCGCGCGGTTAATTGCAGTTGAACCTCTTCCCTCGCCGCCCTCCCATGATCTCTCTCCTCTGCTCCTCCCGACACCTCACCTCACCCCTACCGGCCTGGCTACACGGGAAGTTGCGTTCGACCACCATGTTCGATAAAACATCCTCGCGCCACCATCCCGCTTCCCACTGTCCCGACAACGCTAATGCCGGGGTTCCCGAAACTCCCGAGGGATGCCGAGTGGATGGGGTGGCGAGGGGAGAGGTGAACCAGTTGGGAGGGAGGTTGGGAAGGGATGGCGAGTTTAATCGACGAGAGGGAGGAGAGAAGGGTGGAGGGGGAGGGGAGAGGCGGCATTCGAAACCAGCAAGGGTGGAATCGGGTCACCAAAAATGGCGACGACAATGAAATAAAGTTCAAGCATGAACTCGGAGAGAAACACGACCGACAAGAAAGAAGCGGGCAATAAAAGGAAATATATCTTCCATCCCATAATCTCATACGGCATTTATTCCTGTTCCACAGCACTTTGTTTATAACGCTAGCGGTTATTAATTTTCCCCCTATCTAATGTTAACCTCAATCATAATTTCAATTGTTTTTTTTTCGTATTTTTCAATTTAGACCGGAATGCCCCATGCACCACCAACGGATAAGAGTTGTTTTTCATAGTCTTATGAAGATGCAACCGTGGGTCAACGGACTTGGATTGATTATAAAATTCTACTGTTTTTAAAGTCATAACATAAAGCTATAGCAGCTAAAAAAGACATTTTTATTTTCGATCAAATGCAGCAAACCTGACGTAAAAGTAAGAATGTAAAATACTACGTGTATAATCACTGGAAGGAGTCTAATGGTTTAGGGTAAATGGAAATACATGTACACAGAGTGTGAAGTGGTCAATTGGTAATTGGGAAGTCAACAGTAAACATTAATTGAAGACGTAGCTATTTAAGGGTACAATACATTTTATCATTTTTATAACCAAAACCTATAGATAGCCCGGCCGCTATTCATGCAACGCTAAGCTATTTAAGTTATAAATAAGGACGTGTTATTGACCAAAATATTGCAATTTTATCGCCTTAAAATTGTGCTCGTTTGAGCACTGATTTAACCAAAACAAGTACGTGAAAAAAGTTGGCTAGATAAGACACACTGCATCGGGTGCGGAAATGAGAGACAAATATTTGGAATGCCACAACAATTATGTTAGGTAAAAATTGAAGAGAAAACGAAAAAACAATCGGCATGTCTAATACCTATAGATCTTAAACAATCATGAAACGTGCGAAAAAAAATTTCAATCGGGACAAATCAAAATCATAAAAACTGAACTCTGGGGAAAAATGAAAATTTATCCGCTGCATTCGACCTTTTCGAGAACTAAGCCGTAATACGTATCTATGCCTGCGGGATGAAAATTTGTTGAGACATAAAACTCGAATCAGAATTTCCAGCGATGGAAGGACGTAAATTAATTGCATAGGCTTTCTTTATCGTGGATTTGTGCGAAGTATTTTAGAAAATGAAAGACGAAAAAATACGATTGGCACTGATTTCAAGGTGCTTCCGAACATCCGCCCGCACCACCCTCGGTGTTCCCCGCTTAAAAAGTCATACGGAGAGAGTAGGACGGGAGAGAAGGGGAGGAGAGGGCAGTAGTGGCGGCTGGACCGAGTGCACTACGCCAACACTAATAACACTGGAGCGAATTTGCATTTGCGCCCGCGGTGAATATGTGGGTCACTCCAAAACTCATCGCCGGGAGTGTGTGTGTGGGAATGAGGGAAGGGCCGCCGTGATCCACGAGGCAATCCCAGGGGTTCAGTTGTTGACTTAACGCCTGAATAATATATGTTTTCTAAGCGAATTAAATTCCGCGTCGCTCATAAGGGGTCAAGCGCGAGGGGGAATATTTATCTCGGGGTGCCTCTCCATTCAGCCTCCCCACTCTCCACCTCGCCGCCGCCGAAAACGCGAAATTTTGAGAGCGCGAGCGAACCCTAATCAATCCCGGTCAACCAGCTCGCAAAGCCCGCGCGGAAGGATAGACCGCACCCAAACAAAGGTTTGTTTGAGTCGACCCGTGTGCGACAACACCGAGCGGACGACCTGCACGCTGAGCCGTGCGATATTGCAAACGCATGGGATACGACGTGGTACGCCCGTGCCATGCGAAGTGGTTTTTTGTTACACGATATTAAGCTTCAAAATATCGATACCTACTCGGTAAAATATCAGGATTACGTAGAAGAAGAGCAGGAATATTTAAAAAGACACATAGCCCGTGTTCGGACGTCATTCGCCAGGAGACGAACGGGGCAGGATGCAATCGAAAGAGACAAATGATGTGGTCGAAACGAAATAGCATTGATGCAAAGCGATTGCAGTGCGATGTGATAGCATATCGTGACATGTGCAGTACATGAAATGTTGCGTTGTTGCGGCGTACTTGCACTAATGGAAAGCTGATACAACGACACTTGCGGTCCACCCGCTTCACGTCTCTCCGAAATGCTCAAATTCGCAGGCGGACGAATTAAACTTGGAAAAAATTTAGGGGGAGGGAGAGAAATGGCCACACGCAAACACGCCAACATTACTCGCAGGACGCACAGACAGAATACCCCTCCCTTTCCCTTGACCCCCCCATCCTCCTCTCCCCCCTAAAACCTCCCTTCTTGTGATTTATTTCTCTCGCCCCAAAATTCATTTTGCACTCCGCAGAACTGGGTCAGAAACGACGACGAAACGAACCAGGGGAGGAGTTGGGGAGGAGGCGCAAACAAAGAGGGAGGCGAGGGACGGTGGAAATAGAAGAAAGGAGAAAAAAAATGAATTTGTTTATCTCAAATGAGGAGGCGCGAGGCCTTAAGCAAATAAGCGAGAACCTGTAGGGAGATGAGAAATTTAATTGTAACGCAATTAACAGTTTGCATTTCACCTGCGGAGAGTATAGAGGATGCGGAACACTAGAGCAACAAAGCAAGCGGCGTCGGAGGGATGGTCTCCCGGGAAGGGGGGAAAGGCAGCAGAGAGCGGAGTGGTAAGGGACGGGACAACACACAAAGGCAGCATGCTGAGTGGAGGGAATAATGGAGAAAAGAGGGGGGGAGAGGGGGATCGGTCAATCAATTTCCGCATCCCGTTATGTGCTGTTACGCAGTTTTCGAGCCGGGGGACCGAGTGCGCCAAAAGGCGATTGCGGCGTCGTGTGCCCACGGGCGTTTGTGTATGAACGTGCTGTTGTGCGGTGCATAGATGAGAAACGTATCAAGGGAAACCTAAAATGACAAATCGAAACAATAATCAAGCGTAGGTTTTAAATGGCGCGATATGGTCCGGTAGAAATAGAGAGAGAGAGGAAGGAAATTGATTCGGTAAAAAAAAAGACCGCGGCGAAATAAACCACGATTAATAATGGAAAGACAACACGGAAATTGAACTACGAAGTGTTTCATTACAGTTTTCCAACTTAACAACGTTCGGTTGGGATTTGATAATCTTCCTTTTCTAATGGCAGTAGCCGAAACATCCCAACGCCGCCTCGTCGGTGCTCTTATTTTTATAATGTTTTTCTTTCGGCTGACTGGAAACACCGAATCACACACCGCTGATATTTTGCTAATCAAGTCTTTCCCCCAGAAGTTTATAATTGACGTAAGTTTCACTCGATGAGTTACTGAGTGTACTTAACTTTTCCCAACGGTAATACTATATTAATCAAATACAGCGGTCCATCCATAGAAATTGGAGCTTCGTGCTGAAGTAGGCATCGGTATATTTTGTGGATGCTGAACTTCGTTTCTTCCAGCTTAATCCTCTCGGGAGGGCCTAATCCTCGAGTCAGATGAGCAGGAAAATTTGAAGAAAAACGCTAATCTGGGTGAAAATGCATCACATTTAATATGTAGATTATCCAACTTCCCCTTGCAGAAAGCGGAAATTGTGCTTTTAGTGATTAACTTTCCAATTCTCTGGGCTTGTTTCCCCTCAATAAGCGAATGCACAATAATCCGTCCAGTCTACCGAAGGAAAATTATCAATTTTTAATGGCACGGACTAGATCCTGGCGGGGAAGCATTAAGATCCCTCCCTCCCTCCACCACTCCGCCGAAGGAAAAACTACGAGGAGTAAAAAAGGAATTTCGCTCGCGGCACCTAAAGGTGAAAACATAAAGGGAAATAAAAATCGTTCGGTACGATTCGCCGGGCTGGAGGTGGGAAAGACAAGACAAAGGTTAACAATGGGGTGGGGGAAACGTTTCCGCGCGTTCACCTAAGTCTTGAGGATAAACGAAGTACTTTAACCTTAGGAGAGAATGATTTTCACTGGAGCGAAGGGAAGGGGATAAAGACGATACCTTAGGTAAATATTTTCCAAAGTCCACAAGAACTAAGAGCACAAAAAGAAAGGGGAAGACAGGTCCATATATTATTCTCAGTGGCATGTAACGTGGACAATAACTTCTCCGAGAAAAAGATGATTTAAAAATAGCAAAAACAATGGACTTATGGACATCACAGCGACAAGGAAAATAAATCAGCCAAAGACGGCATGTTACTGAACTAGAATACAGTCTGGTTAATGTTGAGAATTTAATCATATTCATGTGATATATTTTTAATTCATCCATACTGCATTTTTATTCGCATTCATTTAAAAGAAAAAATTTACTACACAATGAACATTTATAAAGAGTTACACACGACATTTGTTTTTAAATATGAACCTTAGCAAATTTCAATGAATGGGAAATCATTATTGCATATCGATTTTCCAAATATGGATGAAAGTCTTTTTCTAAGTCTTTTTCCGCATGTTTCTTTGGTGTACAACAAGGGCTACCAATAGTAAAAGTGTACAACATTTTCTTAATTCGTAACAATTGAAAAGTTTCACTTTGGTTATCCTTACACAGTTATCCTCTAAACAGATATTCCATTGATAAATAGATATATGAATAAGAGTAGTACACCCATTAATATAGGTATCGGACGAAAAATTATACAAATATATATACATATACACACACACAAATATGGTCAGAGTTTTGAATTCTTTCGAGGACTTCCACATCACCCGCTCGCCACTTGGAATTCCAGAAATAAAGCTGTCATGGACGTATATGACCCTTCGACAATGGCGCCACTCGGGTGCATAGCGAGAACGAGTGGAATCGCGGTGGAGGGCACGGAGGGGAAGGAGGAGAGGAGGTTAGGAAAGGAATAATGAGGGCTAAGTAGGGTAGTGGGATGGGAAGGTGGGGAGAAATGAGGGGAGGGAGAAAGGTAGAAGAACACCAGCCATCGAAGGCGGGGGATTGAAGTGGTGGGCGCGAGGTGTAAGTACTCAGGGGTGTTCGTATATGTGCTGTGTGGAGGAGGTAGGGGAGCGGGCGGGAGTGGAGCGGAGAGTGGGGCGACGGAGGCCGGCGGTTGTGAGGTGGGGCGGGGGGCCGGGGTCGGAATCACCACGCGTGCCCCTCTTCTGAAATAAGAACATAGCCGACAGCGCGGTGAACTTTTGGTCTCGATACGCAGGGAGATGGGCAAGAGGGGCGAACGTCGGAGGGGGGGCACGGGGAAGGAGGCGAAGAGGGGCACGTCGTGGCTCGATCTCCGACCCGGCCCCCCCCCCCGCCCCGCCACCCCCCCGCATTTTCCTCCAGCCCACCGCACTCACACCCATTTCCGCCCCTCTCCCCACTCTCGGCGCCCCGACCGGCGGCCCGCCCCGCCTACACCGGCCCAACCCAAAGAGCGACCGACCCGTCGGGTTTGGAAAATGCACCCCGAATGGACGGACGGGATGTAACGGGACTTGGGTGAAGCAACGGGGGAGAGAGCCCCTTCGGGCAGGGCGCGGGAGGCGGTTCATGCACATACATAAATATATGTATGCATATATATATATGTATTTGAGGCGTAACATATAAATTTTAAAAGGAGAACGAGATAGCGCTGGCGAACAAAAACCCATAGAAACAAATGCAAATGAAACTCACGTTTTCTACATTTTCGGTGGCCTGACCACCTTCCTCTAGGAAGAGAAGGAACTCATGCACGAGTTCCTTCTCTCCCTAGAGAAAGGTGGTTTGGCCACCGAAAATTCGGAAAACGGAGTTTCATATGCATGTGTTTCTCTGTGTTTTTGTTCCCTAGCGCTATTTCGCTTCTCCGTTTAAATCATTCACATCCGTGACTTTCGTTCAAGATATATCTATAGAATAGACATGTTGAAAGGAAATATTAATGTTACGACATTTCCTGCGCCATTCTATGAATGAGGACATGATTTTTCAATGAAATGAGATTGCTGTATGCGCAGTGGCAACATAATTGAATAACATATGAAAAAGGTTAAAAAACAACTGAAAACTGATGAACCCGAGGATTTTTATTAAAATTCAGATACAGTCCGCCTATCTTGATAGTAACAATATATTATATATATTGTTACTATCAAGTAACAAACTACTACTATATAATATAATATACGTGCTAATCTAACGAACAATATCGGGTTCCCAACAGAGCGTCCCTTTCTGCAATGATTTCAATGACAAAATCTCGCACCTAACAATCTCAAATTATGGTCATATATGAGTTCACACATCAGGGTAGGGGGGCCAGTTCCTTTTCCTGTGCTGGTTATGGTTTCCCTGGAAGATCTATAACCCGAAAAATCACATAGCTTGGGTGGAGCTGCAGGTGCCCAGAGGGGGTTGCCCGGGAATCGAACCCGGGCCCTCCGGTTGGTACTTATACGTTCTACCCCTTGACTACAGCGACCCACACACACACACACACACATATCATGCGCCTCGTATATATATATATATATATATATATATATATATATATATATATATGGCGCATCATATTTATGTATGGCGCATGATAGAGTAAAGGGAAGGCGCTCTTGGATGTGAGGGTGGGCTGAGTGGAGAGGTGGGTGTAAGGTCGCCATCCGTGCGGTTGCCACCCTTTCCCTCAACGAGGGAACCCTACTCTCGGTGACGAGCAGAGAACAAGCTCGCCATCTTGCCCCAAACCGCACCCATCCCGATTATGAATTAGTCCCTCCCGAACGTTTTCATCGCGTCCCTCTCATCTGCCGTTAAGCTTCCCAATCTCTCGCCCGCTTCTCCTCCACCTGCCGCCGCCGACCGCCGAGATCATCATCGTCACCCCCCGCCCCGACGACGGCCGTCGGGCCCTTTTTTTACCCCACCGCAACCCCTTCCCCTATTTAAGGAAGGACGAGCTTATTTATCGGGCTGATGTCATTTCGCCAAAAGGTGAGAGAGAGAGGGAGGGGGGGGGGCTAGTTTTCTACCCTAGCTTCCCAAATTTGGAGGTTGCGTGAAGCGCCAGACAGCCAGGTGATGATTCTTCCCGAATTGCTTCCATCTGTATTTTCCGGGAATATGAATTACATACAGCATTAATATGCTCTCAACCGACAAACCAATGAATTCAATAACAAGGCTAAGCTGTAAGCAAGTCTTTGTAAGCGAAGAGTCGATGTATACTGCCTGGTATAGAGGAGATGGGACAGAATTAAGCCGTCAAAACTCAAATTAACTACGGGCAAGGGAGAATTGATGGGAATCCTAAATAGAGTAAACTAATTCATAAAGATAATAAATCGATGCATCAGCTGTGCACTTGCAGGTTTACTTCTTATAGAAATGCCGAATTTTCTCACGTATGGATCAGCACGAAAGAAGCTAAAATTTTCCAATTTTACCAATTTTCCAATTGAGAATACCCATTGAAAATTGTAATTATCAACTCGTTCACTCAGTATCAACTATCATATTCCCCTTCAAAAACCAGCTCTCGACTGTAGCTGCAGGTATTATGAACAAATAGATGATTACTTGAGCGGATTAAATGATTACACATAGCGTAAGGTCCAAGTGATAAAAAATAGAAAAATAGAGGTACTGTATCCACTGTCAAATGTACATAGGCAGTACTGACTATGAGTTATGAAGTGAGTCCTAGGCAAAACGTACCTGACCTACCTCGGCAGAAAAAAAAACATTTACCGTTAAGTGCATGATAAAACAAATCTTGATGGCAGAAGAAAAAAACATTTTGTGGAGCCAAGACACGGAGTAAAAAATCCACTCTCTTCCTCCAACTCTTAAAATAAGGGTCTGCACACGGGAACGAGGGAACCGTTTTCCTTAAAAAAAAAGGGCCAAACCATTTGGAAAATAGAACATCTCTCGCTCATCTGGAGAGCCCTCCGCCGCGGGGGTGCGCGCCCAGAACAGAAGAAAAAGGACGATTTCCGCCCCTTGCTGCCAATTTTTTGGAGGCAGAATCCTCGTATTCACCAATGGCTCTGGCGGTCCCAATGGACTCCTCGCCCCGTGCTTCACCCCACCACACCCTCTCTCTCGCTGCCCCCCCCCGAGCAAAGAAATGAAAAAAAATATGGGGAAAAAACTCTGGAGGTGTGCCCCAGGAGGAGATGAGATGAGGATGCACCTGGTACCCTTGAAGTCCCCACCCGCACGAGAGAAGGGCATCCTCACAAGCAGATGGGGATCTTCCTCGCGTGTTTTTTTTACGCAATAATACCGTTCGGGGCTTTTATAAGAAGGAAGCATAAGGTTTCGCGCGGGTGGATCGTTTGCGCGCCCTCGGGGTAAGAGGGGATGAGCTTCGGCGACGGCCGAGGGTGCGAGGGTGGTGACGGAGGCACAATTCCAAACACCAGGGGGGGACGGGACATACGATGGGGGTGGCAGAACATACGAAAAAAATCTATGGCGGTCGAATGAATAGCGGTTGCCTCATCTAACGCATCTGACCGAATCGGAAGCTTTTGAGAAGTTAAGGATGGGCTCTCGGAAATGGAAGCAAATGCTTTATTATTATTTTTTTAAAGAATAAACGGTGTGCTCACTTCGGAGAAACCTCTCCGCATCTTCTGCGGTTTTTTTCCGTCCACTTAACCGCACACCGAGAGGACTCCCAGCGTCCCGAAGTAGGTAGGTTTCATCGTCAAGTGAGGAGAAATCACGAAACTGCATAATAAGAACACGTCACTGAATGGTCGAATTGGTCCGATGCAAATGAAAGAAATAAAAGAACAGACTAGATCATGGTAAACGAGCATAAAAATTGGGACGAATTCTCCCCCCAGAAGTGCATCGTGGACCAAGAATTTAAATTACCATCAACTAGAGGACGCGAGGAAGCCACTCTTGGAACTTCGGTGAGAAGTTTACGCATACCGCCTCCAACGTTGCACTTGGCCGCGAATTTCGAGGCTTATCTCCACTCTGCATTCAGAGCAATTGTTTTACTGCAGCGTCTTGTCAGCTATAAAGCTCTGGCCACAAATTTTACGTTTCACCAACTGAGCGTTGAGTTGAGAGCCCGCTGAATTCCACCTAATGACCGCGACCGCACGCGTATCAAAGAACACGAAGGTCAACTGTTGTTTTATTGTTTCATCAGACCCAATGCGGCAGTATGCCTACCGGCGTATACGTATTGCTGTTTCAAAATATTATGTGGAAACATTCATAATAGAATACAATTAGTTTTTTTTAAGTGAAAAGACAATTCCACTTTAAATGACGTCTGATGTTTCCAAAGAGTCATCCAAAACAAAATTTATCACGAAAATAGCATCCTTGTAAGATATTTAAACATGTTATGTTCTATGTTGCGCATCCCAAAGTTACCTTACCATTTCATGCGCATTATTGATCCTCGTGTGTTATTTCCAGAAGAACGAAGCTTCTTTCTAGACTAAAACATTTTTGTAATAGTTCCTTGTGATTGTGGCGCTGTAGAAAATATTCAATTTATTTATGGATGATATCTTTGTTTAACACACGAGTCAATTTGAAACGGTCAAGCGTTTATTTGTCTTCATGGCTCATTGTACAAAAGTCCTTGATGACTTCATGATACATGAAATCCACCTTGACACCAGGTTTATGTTTAAAATTACTTCTCATTTATATTTCAACGTCCGAATATTTGCCAACAGTTCATCCTTGGAAGCCTCGTAGTGTTGCATCAACTTCTACCGATCGACCCGGAAAAGTCCTTGACGGCTGAAGTAAATGGGTAAGTATATTGATAAAATGCACGTAAACTAAGTGGTTATGCCGTAGCACATTACTAGATTCGTCATGCATTGAGGAAAGTGCGCTCCCATGATACAAGTAGGCCATGTCCCCTACGCAGTTTGTTAAAACTTCGCAGTTAGACGCTTTTTTCAATTCATTTGACCCCAAAACACGACCCTTAGTTGAAAACATGTGAGACGCTCGCACCAGGGGATGGTGTTCACCCCCTGTTAAAAATGGACGGAACCGTTACTTCCTTACAACCCCGTGGTAACAAAAGCGTTCATAAATAACGATGATGTTCGAAGAAAGGAAGCATAAGCTTGGTCAGAGGTTTTCGAGGAAAAGACTGGGAAATGGGCAAGAGGGGATGAGAGAAATGGCTAAGAGCCCACACGGAGGGATAAACAAAAGCTCCAAGTTAACAGCGCCCTTTACTTCCCCTAAGAAGGCTGCGAACTACCCTTCAGGCCGGACCTCTGCCGGCCTCAACCGAAAACCGAGGAATGGCAACACGAGTGGGAACACCTCGAGCAGGACCCAGAAGAGTGTCCCGATTTTTCCGGGTTCCAATGGGGCAAAATTTAGCGGGTGGCAGAGCGTGAAGGGACGCACGGTGCTAAATTTGCCCCGGTTCAGTCAACACGTTTCAGACGAGTTTTAATTAGCATCGCGGCACTAAAAAAAATGCTGTGATGGGAAAATCGTCCTTAGAAGTGGTGGACACCTCAATTAAAGTTCCATTGAACACTTCGACAATTCCTTAGGCCATTTAAAACGCCACTAGCCCTCAACAAACACGTCTTCTGCATTGTCTTACCATACAAAATTATCCAACATTAACGCGAATTCATGGAATACGTTGATCACAAACTGCAAGTACTGGGGATATTCAGTATTCTTCCTTGCGTTCTCAAAATAATCGATTTATTCACCTACTGGAGCTGGAATTTGCCCTATTTTTTTTCAATTTCAGCGGTACACTTTGGAATGGAGAGTAGATTGATGCAAGGTATCATGCAGTCACTTTGAGTTGCTGTTCGCGTAGGCAAAGAAGGTATGCGACAGAATCAGTTTAGTACCAATCAACCAAGGTTACCCATGAATGATTCCCAATGAAGGTAAGAGTCAGCAGGACTCCTGAGCGACGAGACTGCAGCTTGATGCCTCGCTGTGTCCACGCCTTCGAGGCAAGGCGATATGGTTTGGAATGCGCTTCGTTCTCCCGTGTCAATTCACGCCTCGTCCTTTCACACTTCCCTTCTTTCTTCACCTCCGCGAGTTCCTCTCCCCTGCTCCGCCCCGCTTGGTGCGAGCGTGCGGCATTGCGCCACGGAAGGGACTGGCTTATATGATTCACTTCGAATGGCTAGGCCAAGTTTCTCGGAGAAATTAATTAATAAAATCCTGGATTTTCCATATTTTGATCAATTCTAGGCTCAAAAGTCTCTACCTATTAGTATTTTATTTTGATTTTCGCACTTTTCACAAATAATATTAGGTAAACACAACCATGAACAGAGTATTCAACCCGAAGGGTGGTTTGGTAGGTGATGATAGAGTTTACCCGGGTGAAATTCATAAATTACGATGGGGGAGATGGGCAGTTCCTTTACCTGTGCCACACCAATGGTTCCCCAGTAAGTTTTGGTACCCGAAAAATCAAATAACTTTGGTGAAGCTGAGGGAGGCATGCCCGGGAGTCGAACCCGGTCCCTCCGGTCAATATTCCAACGCTCTATATCCTCAGCTTCAAAGTTAAAGACGAGAAATGCAGGTGAACAACAGGGTGGGAATTTCTTCTGGATAACTAAGATAAATCAATAAAACTAGTCCATTGTAAACCACTCTAAGCTTTCTATTTCTCTCGTGTTGGATTAGATTTATCAAAAATAATAAAACCTATTGGCCAATACAACGTTACCGTAATAGATAATGAGATATTTTCAACGAATTGTAATGAATTTACGAGGTGAGCTAAATTATATTAGCGCAGTCAGCTTAGGAACCAATCTGAAAATTTGTCCACCATTTTCTGAATCTTCTGCTCCGAACTTTTTGCCCACCAATCTGTCTCTATCCTCTAGCACACACGCACTGCAACCCTCTATTCTCCTCTCGTCATCCTCCTCCCACCGCTGAGGTTTGATAGCAACGTCCTTGCACGCTCATCGTGTGTTACGTTATCCTGCCGGAGCGTGCGTGAAATTCGCGCGCTTGTCGGAGCCTCGCGACAGGGGAGCTCGGCTGGAGAGCAGAGGGGAGGGGGAGTGGAAGGAAGGAAGGATGTCGAGCGAAGGCTTTACTATCCCGTGTAACCAACCGCAGTTTTATCAACTTAGACCTCCTCCGCCTATGCTCTCCCGCTTAGAACGCTTGTAACCAAGTTAATGGTCATAATTATGAGGTTAACCTACGATGTCTCCATGTTTCTCCAAATTTACTGCCCGACAGCCCTCGATGATACATGCAAGACGAATCCATGACAAAAAAAATGATCATATATGCAATACAAATATATATTTGATAGTTGTGTCCACCAAAAACCTACCTTAACCGGTAGATTACCTAATAATAATATGCAATACTTGAAACAAAAAGAACGAGTTTATCAGAATAAGTGTAGCATTTGACATTAAGATGAAGTAACTTTTTTTACAAAATTGTGGGTACTCATTATAAGATTATAAATCTAAATAGCGATCAATTAACCTAGTTGAGAGAAAAGTTAACCCGGTGCGTACCTGTTGGCTAACACTGACTTTAGCAACTAACGAGGAAAAAAGAAAATTTAGGTTAATAATTGGTTGCCCTTAGTCGAAGAAAAATTTCACATCTTGGGTTTTTCTTTAAAGTGCATCTCAAAGATTCTTTAACAGAACTGAGATAAGAAGATTGATGTAACGGGAAGGACTTCACCCACGTCCACCTCACACAATATTTCAAGAAGAAAAAAATCCTATTTCAAAACACAAATTAACAGACGCGGTCATCTTACCGATATCATCTGCCCAGTGAATACATTCACCAAGGAAATGAGAAAAGAGGGAAACCCACGACTGCGTCCGTAAAACGAGAAAAGACGGCGGAACGAACGTGTCTGAGGGGGATTGGAGGGCAGAGGAAGGCGGCTGAGGTTTCCCGAGTCAGCACGAAAAGAAGGCACGAAGCGTGTGCTAACATCTTCGGAGCGCGCATTTAATTTCTTCCGCATTAACTTCTCATTATGTCGGCGGCGTCCGCCGTTTTATGACCATTTCGCGACACGATGGAAGCACGCGCGGGGTGGAGAGGGACGTTTTGACCTTCCTCCTCGAGGACTCTTCTCTCTCTCGCCCCGAAGGTCGGGTGGGAGGGCGTACTATTGACAGCCGAAGGGTAGAAGGGATGCGCGTGACGCCATCGGCTGTCGCTGTGAAATCCCGCGCGAGACATCGCGATGCGAGGCACGCGCTCGCCTAGAACTAGCGCGTCCGCTCTCGCGTGCCTACAGGGGTCGGGGGAGCTAAGGTAGCCGTCACCCGAGGAGAGAGAGAGAAGGAGGGCGGTCGCCCCGCCCAGGAGCGACCCCTTAGAGTCGAACCTCCCCCCCCCCGCCCCGGTGACCCTTCCCTGGCCTCGATCACATCTAATAATCTTTACAACCCAGGGACAGCGATCCCACCTGGCCAAAGTGCTGGCTCGTCGCTTCATACGTCTCTCTCTCCTCGCCGACGAGATTCATTTTATGCGTCTGACCGAGTCATCATACGCTAGATGAAATTATGAGACATCAAGAATATTCCCAGAAATGCACAGACTTCTTTGATCTATGTACCAAGAAGTACTTTTATGTACTGCATCACCATTGCCAACGAACGAATATCGGAGCAGTACTAATGCTTTAGACTTGACCCAGGAACGAAAATTAAATTAATTACTTTCACATTTGATTGGCCCGTTTCCAAATCAATATAGTGGTATAGTATAGTGGGTGGATCAGCTACACCTAGATTAAATGCCATAGCCCTAAAGAACGGTTGCACTAGAGATATAGCCCAAACAACGACAATGTACTGGACACAACTGAAAAGTTTGCCTTCACATGGTATCGAACCCGGGTCTCGGCGTGGAAATTCAGCACACACGTCAGTTTATCAAAAATTATTCAGAAGTTAGCTTACGGTTAACTTTATATTCAAGCCACAAGTTGATACAAAGTCGGTGAATGTTATCATTTCATTGCGCGAAGCGAAGAGTTTCATATCCATGCCAAAAATCTCCGCGATGGCTCTCCAGGATAAAATGCAGATGGGATGGGCGTAGGCGCCTCTTCCCGCGTAAATCACTCGGCGCCTCCGCGGACGTTATCAACGGAGACGAGGGGAGTGTAAGGAGACCACTCCAGATCGCCGAGTTGTTCCTCGGAGGGAAATTTGGGAAGATAAGAGGCGGTGTACGGAATCGAAATTGGGTCGAGGGCGGAGGGAAATTTCCTTCAACCAAGAAAAAAAATATGAACGAGGGGAACCTTTTGTGGGAAAGGGAGCGAGCGGAGAGCGTGAAATATGGCCCCGCACGTCGGGACTGCATAAAGAGGAGGATGGAGGAAGAGGAGAAGAGGAAGGAAAAGGGAGGAGAAAAGGTGGGACCGATGAGGAGAGCGGTCTAGGGTGTGAAGCAAACCACACGGAGAGTTGTTGGACTGAAAGACGAGGCTCCCGGATGATAGCTCAGCCGACAGATCCCCAAGCGCTAAGTATTAACCTATGTCATACTGATTGAATTAGGATTCACACGGACAGATTTTTTTTTAAGTGTCACAATTAAGATGACGCATGTGAAAGGTATAAAAAACGGAAACTAAAGAGCAAGCAAACTACCTATGACTCGTATGCCTATTACTAGGTAGAAAAAACACCTACCAAACATATTATTTTAGATTATATACTATATCCAAGCATTGAATGACAATTGTTGGGATGATTTTTAGCTAGTACATAAGCAGAAATTCGCCCACGGAAAGAGAATGATGCCAATGGTGCCAACATTCAAGGGGAAATGGATCTCCTGCGAGAGAAATTTGATCAAATTTCATAATTGCACATGAAATGGCATGATTAACCTACAGTGTTTGGCCACTTCAAAGGATGTCTTAATTTAATATATCAATCTGCATTTGCAAATCCTAGCTCTGGCGTTTCACATGAGACAGCGAATGTCACAGTCTAACTTACATTCACTGACCTACGACATGATTGGGCAAATATTCAATATTTCATCCGGTGTTCTTTTCTTAATATGATTTTCTTTATATTCTTAGTTGAAAAAATAAATCTCTGTAGTTGATTATTCTTGGCTATACTAATCATATAATTATAATAATTATATAAATAATGTAATTTACTTAAGAAGTATATCCTCATCGAATTGACAAAAATGTTTGTCTTACGTTATATATGTGTACATACGTACTAAAAATTTTGGCAAACGGTAATGTTGATTTTAATAATTTTACGCATTGACAGACTTCCATTGGTTAACCTGATACACCTAGCAGTCTTTCCCCGTTCGCAGTCCTTTGATATATATACATTTCTCACGTTAGACACTCAAGGTCTACTCGAATAAATGCGCACAAACACGCCGTGGCACGTTTGACGAGAGCTAGATACCCACCCTGATGGAGGCTGGTGCTTAAGTATACGCCTGAAGCCATATTAATGCCTACAGATACAAGAAAATGCACGTTCTATCCTCATAAGAAACGCTCTGGTGGTCAATTCAAACAAACTGAAGTACATGATAACGTTTTGAAGCCGACATTAAGAATAGTAAACCTTTTTGAAAAAAATCATGTGTTCCTTTCATTTTTCTTGCTGAGAAACTGTTCCATGTAACCAAAGAATGCCAAGGTTTTAAATTTTTTTTCATTCGGACATCAACATCCACGGCATAATGCTGAATAGAGTACATCGTGCGTGATTAGCGACTCAGCGGTAATGTCGTCGCCTAGTGTACGAGTATTTAAAAAGTTCTCATAAATAATGGATTACGAGATAAATCTCGTAATAGTTAGCATATTGCAATTTTCCAGGAGGCTTCAAGTAGATTGGGTTTCTTGAACGCTCCCCGAGCGACTTCTTTGGATTTACCAAAGCATCGACGACACTTAAATCCCAAAACATTAAAAAGCCTCCGAAGATCATAAGAATCAACATAAAACGAAAAAAATGGCAATTTCAACGGTAAGGGTTGGCCATTTCTTAAGACTACCGTTACAGGGGACTATTAGGGCCTCCTCCTTGAAAGATTGCTTATATCCACACGGAAATGGTTTCCCCAAGGGTTCTCCCTCTCTCGGATGGGCCCGATTTTTTCACATCTTCTCAATTTTTTACGGAGCACCCACCACACACGCCGTCTCGGAATCGGCCCCAGGTTGGTGAAGACAGCCGCCCTCCTCTTTCGAACAGGCCTCAGTGCCGAAGCCAAGACGGAGGATACCCCTAGGAGTGCTCGTAATCACTTCCTCCCTCGGATTGGCGGAAAAAAAGGGAAGACATCTCATCCCATACCCCTTCGAAATGCTTTCAAGGGATCCTTCCCTTCTGACTGCCCTGAGATCAACAGTTGGCCCATATACGTCGCGACACACCTGTAGAACACGGGCGAGGAGGCGGGGGTTTGAAAATGGTTCCCTGGGTGCGAGTGCTTTCGGCGGAGGGGGGGGGGGGCGTGGGTTGCACCTTGCCGCTAAACATCACGCTCACCCCCGTCCGAAAACCAACCCTCGAACCCCCCGGCCCACCCGCTGACAAGATGGAGTAACGGAGAATGAGTGAGGCGCGACGTCAATTTTAATGCATTTTAAGGCTTCCCCGCCGTGACGACAGACGCAACGCACGCCGGCGCTGATTTTTTCATCTTCCTCTTCCCCTTCGCCCTCCCCTCTTTAAGTTAATACGCCATACGGAGTCCGAAGGGCGCTTACTTTATATCCCTCCCTCACACCCTTTCTCTCTCTTCCCGGCAGGTGGCATGCAATCCCGTGGCGCGAACTCCCCTGATGAGCGGCGTGTTTTTATAAACGGAATATTCGTTCCGCTCATGGCACGGGTGGTCTCACTGGTTTCACTCAAATGTGGAAGAAGGGGATTGCCTTGGAGCGGGGAAAGGTGTGAGTGAGGGAGCGACGGCAGGCTGCTGCAACGCCGGGGGATGTCTCCGAAGCCATTCTTAACGCCATGGAAGATGGCAGGGCTTATTTTATGCGTGGAATGCTCGAGAATTTCTTCGCTCTCAATCACCGCGATCAACCAACCAAAACCAGGTGAGGAAAAGGACAATGGGCGACTGGCCGTCATAAAGGATAAACTTTAGAAACGCCATGTTTCAGGGGTGAAACTAATATAGCCACCTCGATGGCAGAAGAATGATCCACGTATCTATCAAATTAAAAATCTACTTTTGATGAAACATCCATTTTGGTGACACATCCCTTTCAAAATAAAGGAATGTGCTCCTAACGTTATGAATAAAAATGGAGGTTTCTACCAAATATCTAAATGTGCTCATCAAGTGTGCGATATTAATTTATATCGATAAAATGGAAACAGGGGGACGTAAATAAAGTTCATGATAATCATATATTTAGCAAAGAAGAAGCAGATGCAACCAAGACTTTGGAAAAATGTCTTCAAGATTGAGTTGCACATATGTGGCTGTACACAGAAAGGCTCTGTTGAGATCTCCTGCTGTAACTTTATGAATGTACTGACTGTATTCAATATATGCCCGTGTTCCAAATATAATCATTTAAGATATTGGTCATGGTCCGGCTGAGATAACCTTCAAAATAAACATTTGCAACAAGTGAGCGAACACGATTAATGAACTAAATGAATAAATGACAAGCGATAAAATAAAATCTTACGTGAAAATTCCGCTGGGACCCCAGTAACGCAGCATTAAGGTTCGAACGTCAGGTCAAACAAAGAGAAAGATAGACTCATCATTCGCCGACAACGTCGTGTCGGATGCTATCCGCGAACGCAGAGAGCTTCGATTTGGAATGGTACACAAATTCTACGAATGGCCGACTCTCCGAATCGTTCAAAGGAATGTTAGCTTACGTCAATGCGGACGTGGCGGCGGGGATGAGAAAATAGAATGAGTGAGAGAAAACAATGAACATGAGGAAAATCGGTCGACTCGCTCGGCACGCAAAAGCACTGTGAAGGGTGCGGAGGCGAGGCGGAGAGAGAGGAGGCGGGGGGAAGAATCAGAGAGGTGAATCATCATCAGGTGACCCTTCGTCGTCCCCCAGAGAGGCCGCTCCTCGACCGGGTCTCGCCGTGACGGGGGCGCCGCGGCGATGAGTAGGAGGAAGGGAGCGGTGGAGGAACACTGCGTCGTCGGCGGCAGACAGACGCTCCTACTACTGCAGTCCCAACCCCCCCCCGCCCACCTGCTGAAGAATAGACCGACAGTTCTCTCGTGAAGGCCTCGCCCTTGTCCCACCGCCATCATTGACGAAATTCACGGTCAACGAAATCAACCCGCACGAAACCGACTTCCGAGTTTCTGCCTAAGGTCCATGAAATGAGGAAAAATTACCAACGTCCTTGAAGTCGCGCAATGCAAAATGAACAAATTCATGAGAATACGCAGTGATTTGGGAAGTGCGCGAGAAAAACGTCCAATAAAAACATCTGATAAACTATTCTCTTTTTTTCAGATACGGCCAAACAATCGAACACATTGGCCTGCAGATAACATAATTGTTCTGTCGTAACATATGTGAATAATTTTGATTATCAAAGGCATCTCAATGCCGGATTGTACAAGGATTTAAACCAGTCAAATAAATACTAAAAAAATGCCAGTAATATAAATAAAGAAAAATCTTTTGGGATACAAGCACATGAAATTGTAAATTAGAAAATGTTTGGCGAAAACGTTTATTTGGGGAAAATTGTTCTACGGATGTGAAACTTAGACATTGGGAAAGATGGAAAAGTCTCTTTTGGAAGCAATGGAAATGTGAATTTGGTAAAGGCTAACAACGAGATGAATAGACAAGAAAAGCAATACAGAAGTATAAAAATGACTGAAAGAGGAAAGAAAAATAATGAAAGAGATGGAGAAAAAGAAAATCATATTTGTTGGACACGTTCTACGGCATTACAACTTCCTGGAAAACATAATGGAGGGAAAAGTACAAGGAAAAAAGGGAAGAGGAAGGCCAAGAAAGAAGTTTCTGGATAAGATAAAATGCACCATGAGAGACAGAACATATAAAAATTCGAATAGAAGAGCAATGGAGACAGACGCATGGCTACAGCGACAATTCTTCGCCTTAAGAAGATTATGATGAAATAAATACCACTCGAGGACTTTTCGCGTTCAAGTGGGTCTTCCGAAGAATATTTTTTCGATCAGACACACACATACAAACTCAACGACAACAACAACACAATGCAAACCTGGACGCGAATGGAATCCGATAGGTGCAAGGGGGAAAGGGAGGGGAGTGAGGGGGAGAGGGAAGTTTTCGTGAGGATGGCGGCGTCACCGGGTGTCCTTCGCGAGCTGTGTCATTCGAAATGACTCCCTCCTTATTCCTTTCCGCCCTGTTGACCCACGGACGAGGCGTCCGAGCGCCGGCGGCACTCATGCGGTGCTCAGAAGCCCGGCGGGGTTCGATCACGTGGAAGGAGAAAAAGAAAAGAATCTGCTCAACCTATTCCGGATAGTTGGCGCCTTTTCCTCGGCGGTCACATGCTATGTCTGCTTACGCTAGTCAAGTAAAGATCACCGTAGGATTCAATATCGTGCGCTGAGAGCTCAGTTTTTCCCTTTTTTAAGATGCCAACTGGGTCGAATGTGTTGCAAGTCGTATAACTTCAATTATTTCTGCACTGCACAAAAAGTTTCACTCAGATATCTTCGAAACGGGGACACCAAATTAAACATTCGAAATTCTATAAAATTACTGATCGCTTTAACGGGAGAAATACCGGAAATTTCTCGATAATTGTTGGTAATTAAGGGCGGTCGGTACTGCAACAGCTGTGTTAATTTTGAATTGCTACTTGCCGCCATAAAAGAAGCTAAAAAATATGGCACTGCATACAGAGTCTTACCCAAAAAGAAGATTTAGAACCTGCGACCGCTCAACCGTAATACTACTTAATGGTGCCTGATGATAATTTCTTTCCTGTATAACGATAGTGAGTATTCATTTGCTTTCTTTGTGAAACCAAACGTTCACGGATAATCATCGCTAACGATTTTCTACATAAGAAGACAGGCAATATTTCTTGAGCACTCAAAAAAATTCTATATTTTTTTATTCATGCCTATCGTTATTTGCATTTTAGTAAGGTTTTTGAGACACCATTATCACACTCTCACATTGTACACACTAAATACTACGTAGCACTGCCAATTGGTGTTTTTAAATTACCATCGTCGTAAAAAATGAAACAATACCAGTAAATTATTCCGATAAAATTCGGAAATTCGAACGTTTCGAAATATTAACGTATGAAGACGATTCTAAAAACAAAATTAAAATTAAAAAGCACAACAATTCCATTTCAGGTAACAATAAAACAATTTGCGGATGAGTTCATCCAGAGAAAAGTTCAGCATTTTTTTCAGCATACCCTAGCTGGCGTTGCGATACGCGATGCAACGGGTTCTGATTTGCAGGAAACGAAATAACAAGATGGCAATAAGCGTGCCTTACGTGTGAAGTGACCGCAAGCCACTCCGCACGCTTTTGCTAATCGTTGAGATGAAAGAAAGATTCACTGCCGACGAGAGCGCTTAGTGCAGAGCGAGATGAAATCGGCCTTGGTCACTCCCTCCCAGTTGGCCGCGCGCGCGCGCTCCCTCCCTTGAATGCGTGAGAGGAGCCTCGAAGGAGTGAGCAAAGGAGCGGCCGTTTGAGACGCTAAAAAGAGCGTCGAATGAGTACTAATGTCACTCCAAGGGTGAGCATTAAGTTCCCTAAGGACCATCAATGAACGTGAATAATTAAACATCCCCGTTTCATGCTCACGAAAGCAGTCAACACTCCGACGCTTAGCATAATTTGGTAGGCGGAACCTTCAATGAAATAAAATATAAATCTCCATGACATACTTAGTTTTATAGCCAACGATCGTTATCATTTGGTACTATCCTGTAAACAATAAACAACGCACATTCATACACTATTAAAGTCAAATCTTCCGAAAATATACGCGGAATGCTCTTTGGAATTATTCCGGAAAAATTAATGCGCCGTACTTGTTATCCACACTTTTAAGCGATTCAATAGATACAGTTATAGATGTAAGTATATTGTTATTTGTATATAGCTGACATATTTAGAGCTAGAGAAATATTCTCCCCCCCCCCCAATCTTTTGCTAATGTTAAAAAAGTGGATATTCCCACTGCAATCAATAATTCAGTCAAAACCAGAGAGAGAGAGAGAACCTCTAACTTCATATGCAACTCGATCGCTTAATTGATATTTAAGTAGATATTAGAACTGCTACAGTCTTTCAGACTAAATTATACCTCTACTCGGAACCTTTTTAAGCTTATACTATGTCGTTTATGGCGCATAAAATTTTTCAAATTATGCTTCCAAGCCAGGAAGAGAAATGCCAAGATGGGCCGAAGATACCTAAGTCACGTATTGGCTATTGCTTCACCTCGACAACAAGGAAGAGGGAGAGAGAGAGACCGTGGAAGATTCCTAGATGACGATGATCCGTGCGTGGGAATGGAAAGGGACTACGGCAGGAAGGGATGGCTAAAAAAGGGTCCGTTTTTCAAGGGAAGTCGGAAAGGGTACTCGAGTGAGGGGACCTTCGTCTAAGCTCATTCGGGCGTCCTCTTGAGAGCTAAAATGGGAAAAAGAGTTGCTGTGAAGGGATGATTACTCGAGCTCAGGGCCGGAAGGGATGCCGTGTTTTTTCGGCCATTCCGGCACCGCAGGAAGAGGTTGCTGGCTGGTGGCGCGGCGTGGGAGGGCGGGGGAGAGAACCCGTTAGACAAAGATGGGTGGGGGTTGGGGGATACGGTGGGAAGCTCGTCCTGTGCAGGTGGTGGTGTCGAGATTGGAGGGGGCACGCCGCCCGTCTCGGGATGACGGTGCGCGATGGTGCTGCCGATGGAGCAGATGGAGGGGAGGGGCTGGTTGCCAAGTCGCAAACGGGTTCACTTGAACCAAAACAATCTGACACTCCAAGCCAAAACAAAGTCCGGAGAAAGACACCTGTTTGGGCATATCCCTGGCCTTGGGCGGCATGCGATTTCTAGGGTCGCTAAACAATTGTAAACAATGTACCGTCGACTTCTTCGATCCGATGTCAATCCGATTCGATTGGACGTCGGTGCGCCTCGACACGATATGGACACCAACAGCCCTGTGGGAGTGTGGCGAGATTCTAATTACCAATGTACGCACTCTCACGGCGTATCATGGAGACGATTTACCATTCGCACCCATGATGGATGGCCGAAATCGTGCCGAAGTTCAAGTTTCCGAACACGTAAACTGGATTTGAACAACCCTTAGGAAATTCGCCCCCTGGATACCTCCTCATGGAATGGATCACTAACCACCACCGATTGAGAATGGCAAACGAATTCGTGCTAACATCCAATGCAAGGAAACAATAGAGGACCACAACATTTTCAACATCTTAAATGACATAGCAGCTATTTCAACCCCTTCCTCGGCGCGGATCAAATCTTCGAAGCCGTCCAATGGGCCAGAACGGGAAAAAGGCATAAAGTAGTGAGGGAGGAAAGGAAACGCAAATAAACGACACGCCATATGGTGGTGGTGCTTTTAACGCAAGAGAATTGCCAACCTTTTCTAAGAATATTCCGATGGTGTGACATTTCATAAATTATAAATCAAACCAAAAAATGGCGACTGGATATTTAACAAAAAATTGATTGAAACAAATCGGTTAGCTCATTCACTGCGAGATCCGAGTACTGTGAGAAGAAACAATACCCAGATATGGCAAAGGTTTTCAAACATTGGAAGGAAATAGTCGGGGAATCTAAATTAACATGAAATATTTAGCCTAAACCTTTCCATCGTCACCATATTTCCGAGAAATAATCTAATTGCTTCGGCAGTGGGAGATTTCTATATTCGTTCTAAGTCGTCCTAAGGCAATGCGAGGATTGGCGTTTGCGGTAAATGTTTTGTTCGAAGCGATCATTATCCTGAGAATATCAAGATTTCACACGAGCGAAATGTTAAGGAGAATTACGAAGGTAATTTGGAAGGTACCTCGATTTGATCAACCATATTTAATTTCCTCATCATTACTTAGTTTCGTTGTTAAGGCAAAGGCAATGTAATAATATTTAACTATTGTGATGGAGGAACTAAGAAATAAATGTCGAATCACCTCTCACAAAAGAACATATAAATCAAGCAAAAAAGTTCGCATTGATAAATAAATTGAGCCGATAGAACGATAAAAAAATAAATATCAAAATAACTTGCATCGAAAACACTTCCACGATATATATTCATTTCGTGGCCGCATATTTATTTAAAATGACTTAATTAATAAAACAATTAACCATTTTTAAAGTCGGACACGGTGAATAATGATAAGAACATATAAAAAAAATAAAATACACATAACATATTACCCACGGGTATTAAGTTAACAACTATCCTACTTTGCAGTGCATTATACGCGTATTTAATGATTAGAATGAATAGTTGATGTATTGAGAGGAGAGAAAGATCATTCCACGCAAATTTAATTAATCTTTTTTTCCAGAAAATAGCTAAATTTTTTCGGTATCTTGAATATAATACGAACAGTAAACGATTTTCTTCAATGAATAAATTCTCATAGGAGTTCGCTGACTGAGAACAACAACCAATCTAAAACACTGCACCCAAAGCAGATCTCATTTGAGCACTATTATACAATTCAATTATTTTCGACCGGAAAGTTTATCGACGCTTTAGTCTCGAGGTGTTTGAGAAGACAGCGGTCTTTTTACAAACTCAAAGAAAACGGAATATAATTCTCGGCATAACGCGCGTTAATTGAAAATTTTGGCTGCCCCGAGGAATTCAGCCAAGAAAAATATTTTTGTTTTCATCTCCAAGGACTAAAAAAAAACAATATTTCTTACTGATTTATAAATTCGAGATATATTCCTTGAAAATGGGTAAAAAGTATGCGGGTGAGAGAAGAGAACTGGGATTTTTTCCCCGGGACGGAAGTTTTCCAGAAGTAGATAGCGCAAAAGAAGAGATGAAAATCGTAATGTGGGAAAGTATTCCCTTCGCTATTCCCAAAAACTCACATCCACTCCAATGGTTCGGACCGCTTCGGGAGGAAGAGGAAACTGTTGAATCCCGCGCGAACCCGGGAAGGAAAGAACAAAAAACCTCCGAATCATTTTACTCATTTTTTCCCCACCTCCCTTCACCCCCCCCCCCTTCCCCCTCGAAGATGGAGAGAACCGGGCGAGGCATCTCTCCCTCTCTCTTCCTCATTCTTGAGTCCCGCCTTCCCTGCCCACCCAATCTCCGCCTCGCCCCCCACCGCCCGCCTCGAAACTCCTTCGCCCTCCCAACCCCACCCCACCGCCACCCCTCACTGCCTCGCCACTCCCGAACTCACCCCATCCCCCCTGAAAACCAGGCACTCCAAGTGAGAGTGAGTTTTTTGCTTCGTAGGAATTCCAAAAAATTGAGATCTTATTTTTTTCGTCTTTTGCTGAGGTAGGCGCATCCTCGCCTACCGACACGCAGTGAGTTCCTACTTGAGGCCTCAGAATCTTATCGCGTCCGGGCGTGGTGGTCGGCGGGGAGGAAAATTCGAGCGTTTATTCATTCGCGTCCCCCAACTGCTGTTAGTCACAGCTAGTCGGTCGGTCGGATGGAACCGCGGCGTCTAGGTTCAACGCTCCCATTTCACTCGGCTCCCTTGGCTCCTTGGTGGGTACTCTTACTTAAGTGGTCATCACTTTAAGATGATGCCATTTGCAGAAGTGTCAAAAGCCGGCTGCAAATCAATAACAGGAAATCTGCTAAGCTTTCGATCCACTAGTTAAACATCAGACCGAAAAAAAAAGTTTTTTAACGCAATTCCTTAACGTGAGCCTGGTAGGGATAGCCGCGAATAGGAATCCTCACTTACTGACTACGTACTCGAGAGGAATGCAGGGACGGAATTTTAATTATGTTCACGAGGACATAATTTAAAATAAGAGTTACGTCACGGGAGTCAGGGACTTCATCTAAATGGAGCGAAATGTGACGATACTGCTACGGTTGAAAGAACTAAACGTATCAAATGCCCGCAAAAACAGAAAGACGACGTGGAAATTTAAGACTTGAAAATATCGGGGAGATCACGTAGTTAATTTTAAACAAGCTCGAGCATGGCGCAGACTTTATTTAAATGATAAATTCTCCTTTCATGACAAGATTGACTATAGCATTCACACCGAACCATGGTCGTTAATCTCCTCCCGAGGCTTCAAAAAATTGAACTGTGCGATTTCATGATTTCTTTAAATGTTAAAAACATGTTACTGAGTACAAGTTCTGCTATAGCATTCATTTGAAGTATGTTCTTCGAGAATTACTGGTCACAAGACTCCCAAATGGGAACAGTTACGGGGCATCAGAGGGGTGGCGTCACAGGAGGCGGAGGATAATGGGAAGGGCGACAGGATGCAAGAGATGAGATGAAGAGGACCCTGCTGTCTAGACAAAAGGTTCCATCCCGGAAAGGTAAAAGAATCTTGGACGGGATCCCCCGAGTACCGTTATCCAGTTCATAGGGTTTTTATCTACGAGGGCCTGTTTACCGCCGGCCCGAGAAGCGTGCGGTCCCTCCGAGGGTGGCCCCGTGGGCCTGGTAGTGGGCGGGACCCCATACCCGAAGCTTTTTTAGGGGAAGTCTCCCTCTCCCGAACCCCTCCCCATCCCACCCCCTCTCGCCGCCCCCCACAAACACCCATCTCCCCCACGGATATCCACTTCAACCTTTCCATACCCCACCCACGGTCCCACCGTTGAAGGAAGATATATAGACTGTTTTGCCTCTTCCTCCTCTCACCCACCATTCGCCTCCTCCCCAATTGCCACCTCGAAGGGCGGGGGAGGGTAGGGGGAAAGAATACGAGACTGAGAGTTCGTTCAACCCCGACGGTTCGGAAAGGTGAGAGAGGTTAGGACGAGATGAGGGGAGGGAAGAAGAGGAGGAAAAAAAGGCAGGCGGAGATAGGGAGATGCACAGTGGGAGTCTTGAAGATTCTTAGATATCGACGGAGTTTATGGGAGCATTCTGAAACTACTGTTACTTTCTCGCAATGCTCTGGATGAAATAAGACCCCTGAGAGATGAATGTGTTCAATGATATTGGTCCAGTCTTCGAACTTAATGATTTTAATATGTTAATAAATTCTTTCATCAAAAGCAGCAAAGGAATGACACCAAAAAAGAAGACTGTAAACTCCAGCCTTACCATAATTATTTTCCTGGCCCGCTGTGATGATCGAATAAAATACGAGCCTAATCTAGAGAGGAGATAAGTTCGTCGAAGTAATAATCATGGGCAAAACAATATATACCGTTGAGATACCCTACATGTGCACTTAAATAACAATAATTCCATCGGAAAACCAATCTCCACCCGGATTTTCTTTATCTTGTGGGTGACGTGGTCGACTGAATATCATAAGGTCGTTCTAGTCCCACCTTCGGGCATGGGCATTGCACGTGCTCCGGTGGTTTGGAGCCTGGAAAGCCTATTGACAAATGAATACTAATAGGGATCCAAGGGTCAGACGGAAAAACATAAGCGTATGAAAACTAAAATAAATTTTGAGAAGTAACTCATGAATATGAAAAATCAGTTTGAAGGACTGGAATTCATGAAAAAGTCAAACTAAATTAAAAATTTAACTGTTCATCGCTTTTTGTAGTCGCTTCCGAAATTGAAATTATCCTCATTTTTAGAGCATTAATAGGAATGTTTGTGCTTATGCGAATACACGTAACATGGATTGGCGTAAAAATCAATCTCTAAAAATAATAATCTCTAAAAAATTCCAGGTCAAAGGGCTCTTCACGGACAAAATATTTCATCAGTATCATGAACGTGCTTTTCTTTTCGCATAATGTTTCATCAATTTCTACTTGGAAAATTGGCAATTTTCAAATTTCAAATTTCAAATTTTCAAATTTCAATTTTCAAATTGGCAAATTTCTACTTGGCAAATAGCAATGGCAGGCGCCATTGCTATTTGCGGACAGGGGCTATTTGTGCCTTAAAACCTCTCACCGAATAAAATAACTCTACCGTTACGGAAGATGTGACAACGAATTATCTTGAAAAATCTCATTTGTATCAAGTGGTTTCCACGATGAAGAGAGTGGTTGAAAAAAGGGTGCGAGGAAGATCGAGAATCAGATAAGATCGAGAATAAATAACGGTTTGAACACAGAAGAATGGATGATCTACCTTCCAATAGAGAGGAGCGTGTGAATCCTTAATGGTTGATGACTTAAAACACCTTTGCACCTCAAATTTTACGAAACTAGCTTGACCTTACTAACACATCACGAAATCGTTTTGTCACAGATGAAGGAGTGGTAAAAGTAATTGCTTTTCTAAATAAAATGAGTTAAAAAATACGTTTAATGAAATCGTTCTCATAAACATAGCCGAAAGTGGTAGGCAACAAATATTATTCTAAAATGCATTACATTAAACTGGCGATGTAATTTAAATGTAATGGTTTTCAATTCCAACCCTTGTCAGCTGATACCGTACCTGCAATGTTTTAGAACAAAATAAGCAATAGTAAATGGAAAAAATATAATGCTTTATCAAATAGCTGCAAACAAAGCAGCTCGCAAAAGGCGAGAACCTTCAAGATTTGATTGAACCAGTGAGTCCACAGGTTATATTTTCTACAGAGGTATCCTTCTGTCAGCAACACCTTCATACACACTCAAGGCGTCAAGGCCGGAAACAACTATTACCTTACGAACGTCAAAAGATTGGCGTGAGCAGTATCGTACGTACCTTTGCATTCGAGTTTGAGGGATTATTGAAGACTGTATTTATAGAAGGAGGTAGTCCCGTCACCTTAAAAAAATCGAAGGACGAGTGCATTTCGCCACGATTACGCGAATGATCGATGAGGCAGAAATTATCCGCCTTTGTGGGGAGTATCGCCGTGTATGACTTGAGCTGACGATGGGTATGCGAGACGGATCGGAGCTTTTGGTGTTAATTTCGGTTCCTTTAGGATTGAATTCGAAGTATATTGCTCCCGTAAGATGCAGATTGCAATGGACTCTGTGCTTTACGCAAATTTTAGAGTTGTGCCACCGGGAGAGCGTATTAGCAAGGCTCAGCGAGTTGCCTCGAAAGCGAATACTTGTAGTGTCATCAATATCATTGTTATCGAGACACGGTGGTCAGCAATAGTGAAGAGCGAAAAAGGTGCTCTTACACACAGGTGATTATGCTGCAACGAAACGCTTAAAGTCTAGATTCGGTTTAGGTGTCGACTATTCGCAAGAGGGAACGATTACGGAGCGTATCCGTAACATTCATACGTTAGCAGTTGACCATAACCACATAGTTATTGGAAATGATTGTCTATTATAAGTTGTTTTTCTTAGATATGAGTCTCTGAGTGCATTTTCTTTTCATTCATTGATAGTTGAAATAAACGATTCTTGACAGAGCAAATTAAAATCCTATTTTCGATCATGTTCTAATATAAACCGACAACTTCAATGGAATAAAGTACATTAACATTATATATAAATGGATAACCTTTAGTGTTAAACCTTCACTTTCTTCAATAGTATACCTTCTCAATTCTGGGTTCAAACAGATTAAAAGTTATCAAATATGGTATGACAACCAAATTACACATTTGATTGGAATAGAAAAACAAAAAGAATATCCACAACATAAATTTCCTCTAAATTACTTTTATTACAATTCCTAGTGTGTAACACGATTTATAATAAGACAGCATGGGAATGTTATTCGTAAGCCAGATATGTAAAACGTTTACGATCAAAATTTGTTGCACATAAAGAAATTCTATGGCGGAAGTTCATGAGTATCGGTGAATGCGAAATAATCTTGAACTGCGGGTGAATTTTGCAGCCGGATGAATTAAGGTAACTGCGCACTTGTCCAAAAATATAATTTTCCTCTCGATACCGTGACGTCGTGAAGGGAAAGGTGAGGAAAAGTCACGAGGGAGGGCAAAGACGAGGTTTTCCACGCTCTTGCGGCCGGTCGGCGTTCGATCCATCACTCCTCACCGCACCCCCGTTCCTCCCCCATCCCGTCGCACCCAACCGACTCCCGCAGACGGTGGTGTGGGCAATGTAGGAGCTCAAAGTGTGGAATGTAAGAGCACTAAGTGTGGCTCACTCGAATCATAACGGGAACTCGACCACAGCTTCGGAGGAGGGCCCACGCAGCCGCACACACAAACCGGCTGGTTTCCTAGACGTGTAGGGGTGTGTGTAGGCACCCGAGATCCCGGGGAAGAGGCCCTAGATATATCTGATTACCGAATCACTTTGCACATCCGGGAACCCCGGAGGAGTAGGAAATAGATAGCACGGGCCATGGAAAATCATTTCTAAAAAGAACACCACCTCCTGGGGCGTATCCTCTACGCTCAATCACGGTAAAGAGAATCAATGAACATTATCATGCGAGCATATTATTACAGGGGAGTTGAGTATCACAGAAAATCGATCGGAGATTCATCGACATGAGCGTCTACTTGCTCGAAATTTACAGATTATGCTCTTATATAATATATTTACATTTTATTTAACATGTATTCCATAACAACATTGCAAAGCACATGTAAGTATGCTAGGACATTTATGTAACTCTAATTTCCCAACCAACAAGTCTTCCAAAACATCCATCAAAAACCACCTAAAATGCACTAATCATCCCAAATGAACCTTGACTTGTATCGAGGTCAATTATACTCAGGGGTGCTGTTGAAAGGAGGTATAATTCTAAAATCGCATCAAAGGAGTGACGAACTACGCTTAATTTGTTGTAAATACGACAATTACGGAAACCCTTATTACATTTTACGATAGCCTAACACCATGTAGGTTTCCCAGAGAAAGGTAGCAACTGTTCCGCAGAAACTAGAGGAAACATAAAAATTATCACGGGTCATTAACTTCGCGACCTGGCTTCACAGATCGACAATCCATTGGCTTCCTAAGAGCCGCACTTCCATACGTATATCTGCTAATAGTCAAGTTTCTCTAGCCCTGTATACGCTCGAGGATGCGAAAATACCATGGCCCTTCCGCTGTGATGCATACTCTCTTTTGTTGGCGCTTTCCATCTTTGGTGGAGAGCGCCAAAACACAGAATCATTCCCAAGGAGGACCAGAGTATTATTACGATCCTCCAGTTTCATACAAAGATTCGAATTTCCAAGAGCATAGCGTGACTTCTTCAAAGAGAGAGAAAGAGAGGGGGAGGGGAAGAAAGATGGGGTCGAAACGCTCAGGAAGAAATGCCACAAACCACAAAATTGTACAGCTCTAGGTGAATGAGCTAAGGATCTTCCTGCCTTTGGAAGAATCTGAGGAATCTGAATGATGCGTCCGAGAATTGCGAAACCAAGATGATCCGTCTTCGGAGTTTCGATACGTACGGCTTCAATTGCACGGAGAGAAAGATTACTCGAATTTACCAAAAGAAAGATGGAGGCGGACGATTTCGCAAACCTGAACTGGTCAGAAGGTGCTAAGTGGGTATTTAGGGAGGGGGAATGGGTACTGGGAGGGATCCTCTGACTCCGGAAATAGTGGCCACGACGACGACTTCTTTCGATTTTGAGAAAACGGACCAAATATAAAAATGATTCTCCCGAAATATTCCATTGCAACACTATTTCCGGCATTGAATATATTTTATTAAAAATATTTTGAATAACCCTACCCTTTCTATCCTTATCGCAGGTAGACGGCACAAGTAAATTCTATTTTCAAATTAATCATGAAATAGAATAATGCTAGAATATAATTTTTAGACTATGATGACTACCCATTAAAAAACAATATTATGCCATTACTATGCCTAGTGAACATAGAAAATCGAAAAAACAACAATTGGTTACTTTCACTCCAAAAATCGTTAAACACGAGGAAGAAAATACTTCTTTAGAGAATCGATCCTTCATTGAGTAAAACGCAAAGTCATTCAAAAATAAATATGGAACTTGTTCCATTTCATTCTCCACAAATTCATATTTGGATACTATCAGAAAAGAGGGTTCCCTATCGTCACAAACTGAGTTTCCATCATCAGAAATCATCACTTTGCTAGCAAGAGTTTTCCTTGCGTAAACCTTACGGCAACGACCACTGTAAACACCGTTTCTGCTCCTGCATTAAAGAAATCATTGGCTCCAAAAAAAGTTCCTCATCTTACGGCAGCCTTCTTTACCGGATCTAAGAGCACTTGATGCAAAGTTTCTTCGCACGCGAAAAGACTCACACGAAGCTTCCACACCGGAGTTGGTGGCAAATAAACCTTACCCGCTACCGACCGTTACCGTAAGAGACCGCAGAATCTGAACGGGAGATGCCTCAAGTGGAAAGAAGAAAAACTCGAGAGAGAGGAGGGGAATGGAATAGGAGGAGAAGAGAGAGAGAGCTGGAAGGAGCTAGGAGGAAAGAGGGCGATCCGTTCGCGGAGGCGCACACACACACACAGACGAAACACGGTACGGCCGAGGGCTAGGTATGTCTCCGTTTCACAGATCACCGGGAAGGAACGAGGAAGGAAGGACATCGACCTCGTGGGCGATGGGAGATGGAGCTCTTGTTTATGCCGCGGGTGCCGGAAAGTAGAAAACGCCTGGAGTGAAGGTGTTGAACGAGGGGAGAATTGGAGAGAGATCATCGACCAAAGAGACCTGTCGAAGATGCCCCCACTTATTGCGGGCACCCACCTGCTACCCGCCCCCTATGACGTCTGCTGTTCCCGTGGAAGTTCGTCTCCATCAAGTAAACAGCGCTAGGCATGATTAGGTGCGATTGAACGACGGAGAGTTGCACAGATGGTGCTGTGCACTTCCTTATTATTTCGGAATTTTTCCTGGCACTTCAAAGCCTAGATATCATCATAAGTCGTCAAACTGAACGAGTAATGGTGCGTGTGTATAAACACATACATGCATGCATGCACACTACGGTACATACACAATTTGGAAGGCCTTGAACCGTGCTGATGGTGATAGAACATGTCTGAGATGTACGTAGATATCTATCTACCTCTGAGGAATTCGTCATGATAGATGTAGTCTGGGAAGTTAAGGGAGGGATCCTGAAAACCGTGCCGCTTCTAAAAAGTACTAATAAACGGAAATTCCTTAATACCTCGTCCCTATTGATCGTGGAGAATCGTCCAGAAATTTAATGAATTCGTTGGCATATTGCTTGGATACTACATGTAAAAATCTTTGTCATATTGGGACGTATAGTAGAGTTTTCATTTGAAAAACTGACAATAGTCAACTGAACAAAAAATACCCTAATTTCCGTGCTTTATACTATATAAACAAATAGTTAAACTTTTCTCAAAATAACAAAAATATTGTCTTTACCATTTGCCATTGAAAAAGCGATGCTGAAACACTAAGATACAGAAAAAGAAGGAATTTATTAGAAAATTAACACTCTAATCGCTTAACTCGATAGATTGAAGTGTCACCGAAACACATTATTCGTAAGGATATTAAATGAGACATAAAATGAAAGAAATCGCACACAAAATTTGTATCGTGTATTGAACTGATATTTGTTTCAATGCACGGCTGTCTGATTTCAAATTCACTGAAAGCGTTAGCCTTTCCCTCACAGCACTCTTTGCGGCGAATACTCGAGGCAAAGACTAAAAAAAAGTTAAAGATTCCAACGCTTGTCTCCGGGAAGACTCTCTCCGGGATGGCGAGTCGCTTAGACGGAGACGATTTCCGCCCAGAATGAAGCGGGAATGCTATTAAAAGGCGTTTGACGACAGGCCTAGAAATCCTCCGGCTGGACTCATCCATTCTTGCGGACGGAAATAAATTTTAACTGCCCTAGGACAATCGGCGCGTGGCCTGACTCTCCAAGCACTCCTTTGCCTGGGGAGGCTGACGCTTCCCCCCTCCACCCCCGCAACCCCTTCTCAACAATAGACTCTCCTCCCACCCTTCCGCCCTTTGCCCCGCTCCCCTGCGTCCCTTAAGGACGATCCTTTCAATCGTCCCGGCGTGAAATCGTCTGCGCGCATCCGGGTGGGAGATCCAGTTTCGCGAAGCCGAGGGAGGAGCACGGTCTCATCCCGCGAGACGCACCGACATATTGGAAGGTGCTTGGATTGGGGGGTTGGGAAGTGGGAGAGGCAGGGGTCAGAAGCGCGCCCCCAGCCTACCTTACGCGTCGAGGGCGTGGATCAAGAGAGGAGGGGAGTGTGGGCCCTGAATCGAGGGGGTGGATGCAGCGAGGAGGGGGGCCAGTCAAACGGGGCGTGGGAGTTTGAGCAAAGTAGCAATGCGTAAACAAATGGACCAATGTGCTGTGGTGGCACGCGTTTCACTGCGCCGATTACTCTTTGAAGATTTGGCATATCCTAACCTCGATAAAAGGATTTATTAACATGGATCTGAATGATATATTTACAAAAATGTTATCCAAGGGCTGTGTGATATTGATACGGACTGGCATCTTATCTGGCATTCATTTTAAGAGGCTTGACGTTTTAAATACACGTCATCAATGTCGCCTTATTTATCTTTGCAGTCCCTGGTGTCACAATGTGACAGGTCTACTACCCATAAAACCACAAATTTTCAAATTGAGATATCACCCAGGTTTGAAATCGGAACCAGCCCAAACACGAATTCATACATTTTATGGCTTTACTTTAAAATAGAAAAATTAAGACACCGGTTTAGAAAATTCTAAAGTTCGTATCATAAAATCGACCGAAAAGTCTAATGTTCTGAAGTAAATTATAGTCGACTCTATTTTGACATAAGTTTTCACTCAAGATATATCAGTGGAAAATACGAAGCGCATTATCTTATCCTTAAGGCCACTAATTGTATCCATTTGAAAAAGTGACACTCATTAATGACTACGTCCCATTAACTTTTTTTCCTATCGTAATCGTGGAATCCATTGATATACATACATTTCCTATTACTTCCACATGCGTCGATCGAATAAACGGATATTTAACTATTGATCAAATCACAAACATACTATTAGCGATTACATCCTTCCTTCTATAAAATATATTTCCGACAGCATTCAACCGTATTTAAAAACAATAAAAACAATGTTTTCTCATGCCACATAGGAAGAGGCAAGAAGAGATCAATCAATAAATAGGGATGGGGTTGTAACATTAAGCTATTTGTAAATGCAATTTTGTATAGAGGCGGTTCTATGAAGATATTGGTATGGATCTTTGTAGACACAAAATTCTGCTAAAGAATTGAACGAGGAGTTTTAAAACCGCTTTAAAGAAACTAATACGAAGTTAAACTTGGCTGGAAAATAAGTTATCTCTCAAATCACCTGACTGAATGGAAGGATACTTTCAGCAATTCCTACTACCTGTCACTTTCACTTACGAGGAGAGAGGTTGAGAACAGTATCTGTCGGCTCTCAGCTTCTTATCCTATGGAGAGGCGTCTCGCATTCACGACATGGGGTTGGACTCCTTTTAATACTCGCCGCTTCGTTGCTTTCAGTGATAATAATGGACGCGTCGACAGTTTGTAACTCATTACCGCCGAAGTACACATAACCATGGCTTTATTTGTACAGTATTTATCGCAGCCACATTGAATAGATTCAATGATCTCCTTTAAACGATTCGCAGGTTTTCTCTCGCCCCGGAAATATAACTCGGATCAAATGTTTTCCTATTCCATTTTATTACGTTCCCACCGACCAACAACTATTAGCAAGTTAGTGACAATTTGGTAGTGAACCACTCAGTTTCAGCATCCATTCACCGGCCATGATTGATTTTTTCTCGATTTATCTCCTTTGACGAGGCACCACGAATAAGTCAAAGAATTACAATAAAATAAAACCTAAAGCAGAAACATTTTTCGACATTTCTATTAATACGTACCTACCCGGCGAAAGCAGCTATATGACGACTTTTCCTTTTCTCTCGGTAAAAAATGAAAATGCATTGCTAGGGGACCTTTTGGAAATCGGAAGTCGATCTTTCCCCCAGAGGACCTAGAAATCCAAGAGTGTCACTCCGTCACTGTCACGAAAGCCGGAACAACAAAAATATCGCAGGCACGCACGGAACTGAAGACTCGATGAGGTGCAAACGAGCATTAGAAATGACGTAGATACGCGTCGTATCAAAAGTATATTTTAGGATCAAAATAAGAAGTCAAAGATAGCCATGTTGTGTAGACGTTTGCGTCGTGAAAGGTAGATAAAACGAAATATCGTAGATGCAATTCAGCTAAGGTCATCATAGTTTAGAGGTCATATTGTAATAAATGGTGATTGTAATGTTCAGAGTAATATGATATTAAATGAACCATAATCAAAATGATGAGAATAAAATCCCAGTATTTATGGATGTCACGTTAATATTGCAAATTCGTTTCCACTGGAGCTGCCCTTGTTCTTGTGTATCACAGAGCGTAGTACCCAGTTCTTGAGAGCACAGTACCCACAGAAATTATTCTTCAAAGATGCATTTATCACATTCAAAGACTTCAAAACGCATTTTCTGGTAAACAGAAATACCTTTACGTCACCTTACATTGCTCTTCAAAATCATGCCCAATATGACATTGAATTTCCTTTTCACAAACGTTGATGGGTAAGAACAAGTTCACAGACTCAGATGCATGTAATATCATCAAAATCTAAGAATGGAAATCTTCGCGTATATTTCAAGGGGAAAACAATCTGCTAATTTGGAAATCTCTAGAGATTAAAGTGGGTTAAGAATGCTTCAGAGTCTCTCCGCATCCGAGTCCCGAGCAACCATCATCAGGGCAATATCTCCGCACAAATTCCCACCATAACATTTGACGATCCAACAAAACCTCCTCATATGCCTATAGACAGCCATTATTCCGGAGAAAATGCCTCTTAGGGTTGCCCACCTCCACAATATCAGGCCATTAACCCCATTGCGAAATGAAAAATTCATCCTCCCTTCTCTAGGCCGTGAAGAAATGCACTGGCGTATGAATGAGAACAGCGACGTTTTTGCGGTCGACTTTGGGATTATTTGGAAAGACGAGTATAGAATTCACTACAGGACGTCAATTAGTCTTAGGACGGACATAACTCCGTAAAAGTCTCCCTTCGCCCGATAAAAAATAGACAATCGCATTGGCCAACAATGGAAGTCCGCAATCGGTCCCGGAACCAAGGGCACAATCGGCCGTTGCCCATAATCCCCTTTACCCCCATTTCCTTTTCTTAAACTGCTTTAACTTCCCACTCATCTTTTTCAAGCAAAGTAATTCCAACTCCGGCGAATGTTGCACCGGCAGGGGAGTGGCGCTCTAATCAAATACCATTAATATTCAACGACGATCGCATATCTAACCTTCGATGTATGCACACGCCTCCGACAGGGACTTGCATAATGACTCGCTGAATGAATGCATCGGGAAATTTCCATGCAGCACTTAAGAAATGAAATTCACATTGGAAAACATATATATATTAACCTCCAAATTGCTTGAGAATATCCCCTTTTACTCTATACTGCCCACTCAGCTATTTCAGTCGAGTTATTCTCCGAGCACCTGAAATCACTAAAAACCATGCCGAGTCCGACCTTTGCCACGGTCAAAGAGACTTAAGTGGTCATCAAATTAACAAGAATGAAAAAGTGAAATTCATGAAGGCGGGAAAACATGGCAATAAACCATTACGATCAGAATGAAAATGCCATTGATTTGCATGTAAAAGCATGACAAAAGAGATGCAATAGCCTTTCGTCATTTCGTATGAGAGGAATTACCAACTTAGGGTTTTTTGCGAAATTAAATAGCGTACCCATTGCGATTGTTCTTTGGAGAAGTGATGCTAATACATCGAAGCTAAATACGTAAATAACGAATTTTAAATTACTCCTTTAATACATGAGGTCAATTAACAAAACGTTGTTGAAATACAACTGGATCAAACAAATCAAGGCCGAAAAATGACGCAAGGGCACCCAGTTTTCCCTTTCGCGAGAAAATGAACAGATAATACGTATAACAAATCCGCGAAACAAAATAACAAGTATGTGTCAAGTAACACTTTTGGGAACATTGAAGGTATGAAGTGAAGCAAAGAAATTAAACCATCTATAAAGCACCTTCCTTAATACAGCCGATTAATTGAAATATACAATGACTACGTATACACTGAGATACATGTATTGCAAATGTACCAAACAAAAAATCAGCTAAGAATCGACGACATAAATAAATAATGGAAACAAATCTCATCCCCTACCGCGTGTTCGCGATGACCGAGGGGTGCCCCACTTTTACCACCCACCCGCGTCCCCCCCCCTGCCTATGACGATCCCCCTTCGGATACCCTGCTCTCCCTCTTCCGAGATCACCAGTCTCTCCCCGCCCACCGACCAGCCCCGCGGCGGCAGCCTCCCTTATAAAGAACCCGGGTGATCGCCGATCGAGCCACGCCTCTCAATTATCCCCCTCTTCGCCGCCGCCCTTTCCCGCTCCTGCGCCGCAAGGGGATCCCCTTCGTCCCCCGCGGTGTGGACTGAGGGGCGGGCGTTGGGGAAAGAAGAAAGAGATGGAAGTCATCTCCTCCCGTTCCATTATCAGGGTCGGCGCTGACACTCCGCCAGCCCGACCGTCGACGCCATAAAAATTTCGCCTCGTGGGAAGATGGGAGGGCAAGATAGGGGAAGAGGGAGGTTGGGAGCGGGGGAGTGCAAAGATTTCCCCCCTCCGCGCTCACGTCCTAGTGCCACTAAACGCTCAGCGAACACGCAAATTACCACCGCCACCACCCCAGCCCTTCTCCCCTTTCCCCCCCGCGCTACGCGGGCAACTCGACCGTTTATGAGGGACGGCTCGCGAAAACGGCGATTCCATCTCCCGCTGCCGTCGCTCGCTGAATGAACTTATAAACTAGCGCGGTGGAGTTGTGACCGCCGGGGGAAAGAAACACGAGTGCACCCGACCATTAATTAGTTTGCATTCGGCCGGAATTGAGCTGGGGAAGTGCGTGTGGCTTGAATTGTGGAGATAGACGGGCTCGACTCGGAAAATTATAATTGCGTAGCGTGCTTTAGGTAAAGCAGCTCGGAATTAGCATGAGCTTGACGGGAAATTTTCTCTTGATTACCATGTTGATTATGGTCCAGTCCAAGGTAGTCAACCCTAGGACGGTTGGTTTTCACGGATGAGGGTAGGACTCACCCCGAACTAATCCCTTATTGAGTGAAATGCACAAATTAACAGGGTGTCGTGGTATCCGATTACTTTTCTTATTCGATTCTGCACGATGTTTTGGTAACCGGAAAATCCCTCCACTTTAGTTCAGATGGGAACTCTAAATATATCACTCTGGGTATGAGCGCGGGAACCTCTGGTCAGCAGTTCTAGCCCTTAAGCTAAAACGCCGTGGTCTATGGGACCATTGTATATTAGGGCCATTCAATACCGGAAGATATGCCATGGGTTAGGAGTCCAGTCAACTGATTTGGAACTCAGGGCCTCATGAATTATTTGAGTAGTTAAGATGACGATTAATTGTGGATTATTGGTATCAATTGGGTACATTTCCGACTCCTCGAGCACTCCTAAGTAATAGATTTCTTATCAAAGAGCTGGGGTACAAAGGGTTATCAAGGAGCGAATTGTTACTAATTATGGTGACTTCTAAGTGAAATACCTGAGAAATTAATTAGAATGGCATTGAAAATTCTCAGCAATCCATATGAATGCCATTAGTGATAGAGTTCAAATTACGAGTACACAATAAATCTGAAATAAATTACATATTTTTGTTTTTATTTAAAGTGTCAACGTTTTATGCAGACTTCCAGACTCTGTATTAATTAAACAATTACGTCACCATCGAGAGATGTTAAAATAAATGTCATCATCGAGAGATGTTAAGTCCAGCCCCTTGTTACTGGATACCGGAGCCATTGTTTAAACACGTTCACTGAAGATGCTAAAGCACTGCCTCAGCATCACTGTAATCCATCGCAATATAACCTCTTCCATCCATGGTCTTTTCCTACGCCACTTCTTGGGCAAAGAAGAGCAGTTACCTCGGCGAGAGCGCGGATGAACTGCTCATCTCCATGGTAATAGACAAAGGATGTAAAGTTGTGGAAAGAGGCAAGGGCAGAAGAATGCCGCACATATAGAGAGGGGGGAAATAACTGAATTGAAAGTTGCTCGTACTACAAGAGTTTCCATCAAGATAGCAGCAGACCCTTAGAAGCAAGGAATAATATTGCCAGAATATTCTACAAAATGTTACGAATTCAATTCTACAAAATGTTAATGCTGTTTGCAAAATATTTCACGCTGAGAAATAAAATGGTAAAGCTCCCTGCAGAAGAAATCCTTTGATATTTTAAGCCGAGGTCATCAAAATGATAACGCAGATGCACTCCCTGCGCAAAAGAAATGAGGTTTTAGGATCAGTTAGTCATTACTGAGCGCAGAATTGATTACGCCTGGATATATCTGGATCCTTCCTTTCTAATTCTACTTTATGTTTTGGTTGTCTGAAAGCTGTCAACAGCAATAGGAAGAGCTTAAACGTTTTCCTCCGTCGATTCTCTAGGTCGAAAGCTGACGAAACAATTGCATCACCTCATTGCAAACTCTAAAGAGTCCTTTGATGATGTCTCCGATCAAGAGTTCAAATGTATAGGTAGCCTACCTTATTGATTCACCTGCGACTCATTGAACTAGCTCCAGTGAAGAAACACGTACATCCTCATCACATTCTTTGAGCATGCGGAGGAAGCTGTTAGGATGCCAAAGATCTACCATGTACATACAGATAAATATAATGTGGTAGCAATAGGAGTGAATGGGGGATCTTTGAGCATTGTTTCTGGACTGAGCATTCATTGTTCCTAGTTCCTATCGTGATAGACAACATTGTGAGAGAAGAACGATAAGCACCTATGGTAACTTGTGCAGGCGGGTGTGCTCAGACGGCATGGCTCTTCCCTGGCCCTGTACCTTCTGCCCTAAGGTGGACTGAAGCAAACGTAATTTAATGTTGTAGGGTTAACGCTGGGCGTTGAATTTTGAATGGCGATGCACGTAAAGGAATCCGCATTGCAAAGTGAGCGAAATGAACGGAGCCCATGGGCTATTTTTCGCCGCGAGCCAGAGACGTGACCGACGAGAGGAGGACAGCAGATTCGCGGATTCAACGTCCGTATTAATAATGACAATGGCATTACCATCCGAGCGCCCCCGCTTCCGACCCCACGGCGTGCGTGATTCGATTATTTCCTCGCGCCGGAATGTGCCGGAGGGGAATGAGCATTCCTCGGGAGGGCGCCACCGCATGCCAATAACAAAAACGTCGGCACAACATTGTGACCGAGCCTCCCTCCCCCCCTCCCCCAACCTCCCGGAGGAACCCGCGGCGTTGCCGAGCGACACGACGGCGAATCTGGCGACCACTCAATCGCTCGCTCCTGAGCCATCGCCCTCGGAGCGCTTGCTCCCCTCGGCTAGGGAAGGCCGGTCAGCGCCCTGTGACCTTGCCCCCTCGCGGCCTTCGTCCAAACGACCATGCAGCGCCGCGCTGCCACCGCCGAGGTGGTCACCCTGCTATTTACAGCACGTGCAGATCCCATACAAGCTCGCACACCGCGACTCGATCCGAGGGATTGGCTTGAAAGATGGGAACAATTTCGAAAGACACGTTTTCCAGGTAGATGCCTGCATGGCAAGAATGCGCATCAATTCGAGCAGGTAATTGATCGTTTGTCATAATCAAAAATAAATAAAATACCAGTAAACGCATCAAATTTTTTTAAATTCAAATTTAATTCATCAATTTAATATTATTCCGAAAACACCACTTTTAAGCCTTTTCATCTGATTTATAATAATAATATTAACACATATAATATTAAACAACAAACACAATTACAAACACCCAAGCTCAAAGTGAATGAAAACCCACCTAGACGGGAATCGAACCCGCGACTTCGGGGTTGGAAGGTTAGGGCGTTACCCCGTCGCCATTGGGTCAGCAATCATTAAACGTGTCGCATAAAATTTTAATTTTACCCATGGCAGAATTAAATCACCATTTTTTAACCTCTACGATATAATACTTTAGTGTTCTTGTCAACTTTATATGTCATCAAAATATACCAATCCGTAGCCCTGGAATTGGTATGATACTTGACCACATCATTAACTTCAAATTTATCAACCGTATAAAATTTATAGTGAAACGTCTTTACCAAAAAAACAGATTATTTTAATGTTGCCAAAACCGGTACACTCCAAAAGATTTCGCGAAAATAATTTCACAAAGAAATCTCATGTAAATATATAATTATATATAAATATATATGTATATATATACATGTATATATATATATACATGTATATATATGTATGTATGTATGTATATATATATATATATATATATATATATGTATACTTAGGGTGTGTGGCGCTTTCCTTCGAATCCTTGAACGACACCAAATTTTATAAAATTATGATAGTTGGTCGAGGAAATCAACTTAGGGTTGAATCTTTTCACCTCCTCCGTGGTAACGAATCGCGAACTCTCGTTCCGTGATAGGTGCGACACTTGAAAAAGAACGAACGAGGGAATCCGGATAAAAAGAGTGGTGCAGCTGTTGAGGGTTGGCAATCAGCTCTCACTTATGGGACCAGCGAGGGTAAATCGCTCCCTCGCCTTGAGACACAAAAGGAGGACTTGGGCAAGGACGCACACGCGGTATAGCACACACTCGAACCGGGTCGGGGAGGGGTGCAGAGGAGGGGGGGGTCGGGAAGGGGATGGGGTGGGAGAGGGGGAAGAGAAGGGATGGAAGGGTCGTCGCGAAGAGAGAGAGGCGGGGGTGGTGGCTAAGAGGGTTGGAATGCGAGATTAACCTTGACGAGTCTTTTGGAAGTAACTGGCCTTCGCCGAGGGGATAACGAGAAGTGTGGACGCCAGCGACGGGGGAGCAGTCCTTGAGGTTATTGGTGACGGTATGGCTAGATAGTTGATTCGGTCATAAAACTCATTCGGTTTTATGGTCGAATTTCGGATTACCCAACTTAAAACGCCTCAAGATAAATTAAAGTTAAGCAAGACCTTCGGTCTTATTGTTCCACGAAAAACCGGCAGAATAAGAACGATAATGCAAAGATAAATACGAAGTACAAATATTCTTGATTTTGCATGCGGTTTTGTTCTCTTTTATGGGTGGTGACCTAACACCCCACGTCACACGCCCTTTCAGGGGATTGCGGGGTAGATGAAGTACATCCCAATAAAAATTAGGGAACTCGTTACAGTTGGAATATAATCGACGCCCAAAGATCCGACAGCAGCTACATTTCCGCAGGGACGTTGTAAAGATAAGCAAGAGCTAGTGTTATTTAAAATTATATTGAATATGCGATTCATGAAGATACCGTAGAATTGGACTAAATATGGAAAAATAAATAGGTCTATAACGAGCAATCAGAAAAAATGTTAATCCACACGTAGGCTACATAATGATGCATAGGATTTATTTAGAAGACAGTTCTTATTCAAGATTAATGAAACATTTACGGTTGCAAAATAATACAACTAATAGCAAACCGTTCGTGAAGACATTTGGCGCAGTTAACTTTCATTGATCGAGCTGAAATTAGCGCTCTTCATGAAATCCGTTGTATCCACAAAAAAAGCATGCAGGAAAGAAAAAAGTTACTTGGCTTATAACCAAAATATTGCCGTATAGAATTGACAATTCAGAACAATGCGACTCTCGTCAGCTATTTTTCAACCTCTCTTAGAAATGAAATTGCTAAACATGGTGATATTCATCCACATAGTTTAAAGTTCATATAGACTAATGTGGTATCATATATGTGGCATAAATTTGGTATTATATCTACCGCTGTAGTCGAAATACTGTTGTTCGAGTGATCACCATTGCGGGTAACTGAGCATTTCCACTATCACGTATTCTTCGGACTTCTTCCCCCAGGCACGTGACAGAGAGGAAATGGAAAAAGGGAGGAAATGGTCAGCCGGGGCTGGTGAAAGGGATAAGGACAAGGGAGGGGGTGGATAGTGGACTGTTTGTCCTTCGGGGGGTGAGAGGAACAAGGCGCAGCGATGGAGTGGCGAATGGGGAAAGGAGGGAGGCGGCAGAAGGGGTTGGTCAGAGGAAAGATTTCGAAGAGAAGGGTGCACGGGAAGACGGCTATCTTGGGAGAAGCGAGGTCATTCACCCCCTTCAGTCCACTAAAGATTGGGCCAGAGGCCACGGGAGTGGTGACCAAGCTGCCCGATACCACTTCTTAAAAGACACGCGGAGGCAAACACGCGCGTAACAATATATTCCGAATCGGGATGAATTTGCTTGAACCACTTATGACGAAATTCTTAGTCACTCGTGTTTACTCGTCGATTCACGTTTTGCCACGATAAAGAAAACTGCCTCACATTAACGTGGGATCGTACGAGGAATTTGGTAGTCTAATTTGTGATGACGGGGTTGAGTGTTTTTTTTTCTCTTGTTAAATTTTACTAAGGGACATCTAGACGATATGGCCATTCCCAATCGAGTTAATCGACTTTCAAGATTCGAAGACAATGTTTGAGCTAAGTTAAATATGTCATCTAAAAAGCATAACATGAAAATTTGGATACAAGAAGTCATATACCAGCTGTATTGCGAACGTCATACACCTAGATGAAATTCGGCCTCACGAATTATCCTATTATGCATTATCTGTAAGAGATAACACGAGACAAGAAAGGTTAAGCTTAACACATTTTCATGCACTTTGAAGGTGGGGACACGATAAAATAATTGGAACATCATAAAAATATACGCTTGAGATTACATTATTAGCCTCTTCTGGTATAAATCTGTCAGAATCAGAGCAAAAAACACAGTAATAAATACGAAGGTTGATTTGGCAACAATAATAAAGATTAATAATAGTAACTGGGTTAAAAAAAATTAATGCGGAGCATAGGAAGATGTAATATAAAACGGTGAATTGCAAGGAATATCCTTGTCCTCCAAAAAGATTCCAGAGAGAGGTTTATTGGCTTTTGATCGATGTTTAACCATTTAATTCTGTTCTCGATAAGCTAAACAAGATTCCCAAAAATAATGTGCACAACAAAAAATAGAAGGAAATTTTTATTATGCAGAAGGAGAAATTATACATTTAATTAATCGAAACGTGGAAGCTAATCAAAACAGTCGAAGACCTCGGATAATTTTGCTTAGTGTAAACGAGCAACAAATTACTAAGTTTGTGTTTAAATATACTGTCGCAGTGTGGATCCTAGCGAGTTTCTCAAAATATTCTTTGCAAACTCATAAACATTTATCAACAGTCAGGTAGGAACTATCTCTGTCTTAGATTCTAACTATTTACAGATATTGACACCTTCATTTGTTTAAATTCCTGACAAGAATTTCATATAAAAGACCTAAATGTCTTGTCAACTAATCAAAGACTTGAAATTACTCGACAACTAACTCAATATTTTTAGAAAAAAATAAGACCTCCCGCCCTGCCATACGCTGTGCACCGCAGATTATTGCGTGGACGTATATGTTATCACCCTTTTCACACATGATGCCAACTTCTACTCTTAGAAAATAAAACAACGAAAGTTCAAATTCTCAAAAGGATTCGCCCTTTAAAATTCGCCAATGGTATTATTTCAAAATATTTACCGGGAATACATGGTGTTTGCCATTATAAAAAAATAGGAAGCTCTAACAAAACAAAATTCAGCTACTGACGCCAGAACGATGGTGCGAAATTTCATCCATCAATATTTTTCTCCAAAAAAGAAACGTTAGGTACACGAAAGAGTACAAGAGTTATTAATTGGATTTAGACTCATATTTTATCCGCAAAAATTAGACGAAATGAACCGTAATACATGGGCAATGAAAATACTAGTATTTGAAAATAATGGAGTCCTACTCTCACATTCCCACTTTGATCATCCTCAAAGGAAATAAACGCATGCTACACAACGTGAACAGCAAACTGCGTCACGTAGCGTCTTTGAACGACATTCGTTTGCCCTTCATCGCAGGCCCGCCTCACATTATTTCATACCCGGCCGTGCCGACGCAAAATGCTGGCGTAATTTTCGTGTCATCCTTGTCGCTTGAGGAGAGACAGCAATGCCAATGTGGGAATAAGATATCAACCCCAATGTACTCCAATGTAAGGACTGATGAGCTGAATCGACCAGGCGGTTAATGAATCAGTGATCTGGGAAATACACGGAAATTACCCTGGATAAACCTTTGTTTTCGTGGGCTATTTAACAGCGAAGAACATTATAAAATTGAATGATCACTTACACCTTAGCACGGTGATCCTCTGGAAGGCAGATTTAAAGATACTATCAAATCAACAGATTAATTTTCGACGTGATTAAAAATACGAACAAAAATATACCCACGAGAAACTTTCGCAAACCTTTTGCGCACTTTTTATAGATGCAAATATAGACTATTTGTAGAATCAACGAGATTTGACCGTGTCTACAATTTCAATTTTCACCCTTACCGAGTTATTTCATTGCATAGACTTAACTGCATACCATAGAATATACATACAAGGACAGTGTTGCAAAACCAGCAACATTTTACCGAAATACATAAATTTCGAAGAACAAAAATCATTTACCTTGACCGGCACTGATTGATTTGAACAGGCGAAGGATTTTTATACTTCAAAATGTCTGTATTTTAATGCACATTAGCCGAAATGAATCCGTTAACAGTTACTATCGCGACATCTTCCGCCGTTATTTAAACATTTTGCAGTATCAATATATCTTCACTCTGATTTTAATGAGCAATGAGCTCATAGACAGTATATAATATCTATTAAGACATACAGCAGCAATTGTTTTTTTTTAGAAAACTGAGATTTCTATACGAATACCATGTTCTTGAATATATCACAGTGCAGTAAGGATATTACAGACCTAATGCGCTAATTTAATCATTTGAGGGTGATTAAATAAAAGCATAAAAGCAATCTCCGATGACAGAAAGATGAAAATAAATCTCCTTCTAGCGAAGAGAGTCGGGGAAAACCAATCGCGGACTGAAACGAAAGAAATAATCTCCCGTTACGCACCAGATTACATACGTCAGGTAGGTTTGGTAACAAATACTACTCCTCTTCATAAAAATCACGCCGGTTTAAATTGCTTTAAAAATGCCGTCTTGCCTAAAGGAATAATCCCACCGAGATCTGATGAAAATCCGTAGAACCGAAAGCTAGCGAATCTGCATAGACACGAAGACTCAGGGGCAATACACGTGAGGGAAAAATGCGTATATACATTCCTTTCCTTATACGCTTTAACCTTTAAGGAGGGCGATTGGCGATGCGACGCGGGTATGAAAGGGGGAGGGGGATTTTCGCATCGCCTCATATCATAATGCTGCGAGCAGAGCAAGGGAGCGACCGCGAAAGAAGGCAACAGTGAGCCCGAAGGAAGAGGCATCGACCTCTGCCGCGAACGGCCTACATTCCCCTCCAGTCCTTCCACCCACCCGCCCCCCTTTCGCCCTGTGGAATGGGGAAGAGGGAATCCGAGAGGTGGTGAGAGGGGGGGGAGAGTTGTACAATCGGGAAGGGAGCAGGGGGGATGGGGTGGCCGATGGCAAGGGGGTGGGGTGCAAGAGGAGGGGAGGGAGAATGGAACAGCCTGGCGAACTTGCTTGGGCATTGAACTTGAGGCAGAATCCGCATTCGCGCCCTTCTAAAGAGCCTCTCCATCTCCTCCCACCCATCGCCTTTAAAATAACACGCGGGAGGATGTTCTCGCTCCTATTATTTAATAAGAGAAATTCTGAAGCGGAGAAGACATAACCCGTGACGCAAATCCGAGGAAACTGCCCAAAATATGTTTCGTTGCGTTTGGTACCCAATGGCGGAGCTGAATGGATGCCGGAACAGATTCGTCTGTGAAGATAGATTTTTAACCCATTCGTTACAAAAACTTAGCGATATTAAGTTCATGTGCCATACATAAATTTTAGACTACACTGAATGCCAAAAAGGTAAAGTTTTCTAAGCTCATGAACTTTTAGTCGATCTTCAAAAAATAATATTCTTCCCAGTCCAACTACCGTAATAAATGGTGATTTAAAATAATTACACTTTTTATATAGACTTTCAAATATGCTTTGTAAGAATCGCGATATGAGGTTAAATGTTCTTTACCAGGGAAAAATTCTGGTTAAGAGTAATTCATTAATTTTATCGACTTAGTTATGGAAGTATTTAAACGGACAGAAAATATCTAAGAAATAGATTGTACTTTAAGTGTCAAATATCATTAAAATCCGTTAGGAAACATGTCTAAGCACTACTAATCTGATTAAAAATCTTTAAATATAGTATTAATCATGAGTGTTGGCTTACGAGTAACTTGCTAAAAATTGCAACATCGAATGAAAGGATATTTTTTCGGTTTCTGCAAACCAAATCACATGAAATAAACAATTTAACAACACTTGTTTATGATGGCCATGGCATCAGCAGCAAGCATCTATGATAAATGATCATGATCGGTATTTGGATGGCAATATCGGACACTTTCAACGATTCATTAGTCACTCGCATGTGGCTTCATCCTCTAAAATAAACGCAGCACTCGAAAACACATTCACTGACGTCCGGCGCGCAAATAAAATTCCGGCGTCCGCTTTTCGGCCATCCGTCTTCGGCGGAGATTTCAACGCGTGACTTCGGCTCCCTCCAAACCCACCTCACACACCTCTCCCTCCCTTTCCGATCGTCTCGGCGGTCGAATCCACGCGCGAACGCCGCCGTGCCCACGCTGCTGCCCCCGCCTAGGCCCCCCGACCACGCCTGCCCCCAACGCGCCTCCCCGTCCGTCCGTGAACTTCACTCTCGTCCCCCGCTCGTGGGTCGCACGATCGCGAATATCCCACGCGCCCGGCCATATATACGAAAAGCCTTACTCTCTTCTCGCCTCCATCACCCAGAGCGGTGATGTAATGCCCAACGCCCACGGGATACTCTTCTCCTCCGCCACTACGCACTCGCAAGCTTGGCGCTCCAAAACATACTCGTTTCGTTCGAAACGACCACCTCTTCTATCTCTCCCCCACTCACCACGGCTAATTGTATACACCGTGAGTAATTCCGAGGGACAAAGCCATTCGAAAACCTCACGCCAAATTTAAGTCTAATTTTAGCTGTCATTGCCCATAAATCTGTCGATGAGTATGATCCATAAAATGTCATTTGTGCTATAAAGTCTACATTCATTGGGTAATACCATTCGCGGAATTCTTTTCTTCTGGTTGTCAACTGTGTTTACTGTTAAAGTCATCTTGTTTGGCATAAAGTGAGCTCTGAAACCCACGACGCTATCACGAGAGCCTATCCGTGATTCCCTGATGCAGCAGCGTCTTCGAACAATTAGTGTCAAATCAATGAATTTAGAATCAAGACCTCCATAATTGTTTGCGACGACGAAATGGAAATCAAGCCACCATAATATTTTTTTTTACTCGGGAAAATATTCAACAATTGTGAGCGACCTTGACTAATAAAAATAAAAGAGCGAATTCAAATCTTCCATTTACTCCCTACTCACTCCAATATTTACGCAACAAAAGATCCAAGGGGCTGGCTGAGATGGCACGGGACGTAAAGAGCCATTAACACCGAAAAAAACGGGAAACACCAGCGCTTTAAATTCCTGAGCAGCCAAGATTTCACACGAGAGGGAAAAGATAAAGAAGGCAAGAGAGTCTTCCAGCACGTAGTCGCTTGCCTTCCGGCGAGAAACACTCGAGAGCAGACACTAATGAAAGGAAATTGTTTATCTCGTTGGGGTCCACTCATCACCGAAATGCAAGAGAGCAGCGGGTAAACGGTCACACACTGATCGTCACCGACGGAGAGGGACCACAGCAAATTCTGTTCGGTCCAACGTGCAATTTCCTCTTAAATATTTGGCGCCACATCACTGGACGATGACCCCGGCTAACCTTCCCACGTTCATAGGCATAACACCCAGAATAAATGGCAAGTTTCCTTTCAACTAGCGATTATCGACATTGACTAAGGAGCAAAATAACTGAGCCAGAAATATCTGCCGATAAGTTTGAACCATTTAGGGTGACATGTAGACGTGAACACACACGGTCTGTTTTGCATATCTTCCACTATTATCTACTGATCAAATACGTTTGTTTATACTTAAGAATTAATAAAAGCGACAGATTTAAGAGAGCTTCATTTTGATAATTTCGAAGTAATCAAACGTAAGAACAAATATCTCCAGCTATTTAGTCGTTTCCAAACTATGAGCCGAGTAGTTACGGAAAACATACAGGGTTCGTCCGGAAAATAAGTGTACTGAGCTCAGGAAAAAAAATGTATTACACTTTTACATATCTTAAGCTAATATTCCTCAAAATAGGACCCTTGTGAGTCGATACACTTGTTCCAGCGGCGTTCCCATTCCTGGAACGCTCCCGCGAAGGCATCATCGGGAACCTCTCGAAGACACGTCGTCACGGCCTCTTTGACGGCGTCCAAAGTCCCGTATCGCGTTCCTTTCAAACTCCTCTTTATCTTCGGGAACAGAAGTCCGGTGGTGCCAAGTCCGGGCTGTAGGGCGGGTGCGGCAGCGTTGCCACGCCGTGCTTGGGCAAGAAGTCCGACACGACAATGCGCCGTCTCACACCGCGCTTGTCGTGTCGGACTTCTTGGCCAAGCACGGCGTTTTTGTTCGCTAGCCGGACGCGGGCGACTCGTTTTCGAAGCCTGTCGAGCACTTGGACGTAAAATGCAGCATTTACAGTTTGTCGTTCAGGTACAAATTCGTAGTGTACGACTCCCCTTTTGTCAAAAAAGACAATTAGCTTATTACACTTATTTACCGGACGAACCCTGTACATCCAGCCGGATAAATCTCCAAGTTAAAAAAGAAACAATCAATTCATGGTGCGCTTTAGTACCATCCCATATGCGTATGGACGGATGCCAAGTCGTTGAGTGAGTAATGGAGACCTTCCAAAAGAGACCACACACGGGAGGATGTATATTTTGGAATGGCCGAAAGGAGCGTTGAACTCGCCACGAATGGAATTGCCATTCCCCGAGTCAGAAAGCAAAGCGTAGTAAAATTAAAAATATAGGAATTCTTACATAATATTATAGGAGCTAAAGTTCGTTAGCCAACGTCAATACGCTTTGTCCGCTTATTCTTAACCCTTACACTGATCAATGAAGAAACCGTTCTGTAATTTTGAAGGAATCACCTTATCAAAGTGAGAGGACTCTTGCACAAATAATACGTACATTCATGAAACATTAAGTCTGTTTATTGTCTACAAAAACTTAAAATATTTATGCTAATCCAGAGGTAAATGCTCAACCTTGCACCTCCAAAATTTATCGAGCACCGTATCCTGTTTTATGGAGCCCAACATCTCAGTAAATGTTTAAATTATACGAATAATCAAAACACTATATGCCGTAATTAATATTAATGACTGATTTCATATCGTCTCAGAGCTATGCCTTCATTCATCTCATCAATACAGCATGATTTTATGCAACTATTTCCAACGTTTCAACGCAATTTCAATCTCGTGGTCATGATTCGCCGCGGTTCATGTGGTAGCGGCGGGGAAGCGGCTAAGTTTTACTTCCGGGGTCGAGGCGCAGAAAGAGTAGCCAAGTCTTTCAAGGCGAAGGTCGCAATGAGTGAATGCCGATTCCCACGCCGTGAACACAAGTAACATTAAGTAATTTTCCAATTCTTTCGTAAACCATATGACGCTTAGGAAATCTACGATTATTTAATGATTTTCCTGGTTGATTTCTCGTAGTTAATAGTGTTCACGGTGTGTTAACGGATCTGCCACTAGACAATATGCTATCTAATTAGTTTTACAAAACAGGGACAAAAAATGGAGCTAAACAAATTATGCTCACACTGTTAAAAATGTGGAAATATATCTTCGAAAAATTGTATACGAATACTTATATTGTAAAATAAATCGAACTATCGCACAAAAACTCATAAATGTGTCGGAGTATTTCATCCAAAAATTACGATTCGCGAGAAGTAATCGAAAAATGTTTTCACAAGAATTTTGTTATCCTTCAAAATTATATGCATTTACACTATGTAGATATCCTCTTAACGTAACACTTAATTCATTCCACTGCGTTAAGGCAATTATTAGAATTTAGGAAGCTGAATGAACACTCACCGAAAAATACTTTGAAATGAAACTGCAATCCCTTCTGGCACCGAAATGATGCCAGATATTCAGGCGTTGAAATCACAAGAAATATTTTCCTTGATTTGGAAGACAGATGAAATCCTAGGCAAGGCTGCAAGCAATCCTTTGGGCACTAGATTATCTTCACTTAAAAAACTGCACTTATAAATAAAACTTTGAACGATGACACTTGCTGCGAATCCGATTTTGTAATTAAACGTTTAGCTGCTTCGAAGAAGTTTATACGAAGCTCCACTCCCCACTGTCATGAACGATGGAACAATCGATTATTAACTTGTAATGTGACAACTCGGAAAAATTTCCGATGTGATTGCTGATGAAAACACTTGTATCCAGTTCACAATGGTCTTCTTGTCAACGCCTCAGCGAGATGGAGAAGCCCCCCCTTAAGGGGACAAGCTAGTTCACTGACCGCTTCACATATCACACAACAACATTATCCATAATGAACTACTAACGCTAAGATGAGAGGAAATCCATCCTATAGCGAACAGCCGATGGGCAGTTTATTCCATGAAAGGCGTCGTCCAACAGGGGCGTTATTGTTCGACACAGGGCAAGATGAAACAATTCAATGTACACTTGCCGGTTCTCCCGCGGTAAAATTCCGGTGAGGACACAACGCACACGCTTCGATCAACTCTACCGTGTTCCGGCGCTCACCCGTCCGGATGGCTTGTCAAGAGCACACTGGTTGGTGGAGGGGCCCCACTCACTCCACCTGTGCCTCACCTTGGAGGGGTAGCGGCTGCGGGAGGCGGGGAGACTCCACAGCGGAAGGCTCGCAAGCCAGGATGACGGATTGAATTGGCCGAGACCTTGAGCCAGAAGCGAGAGTCTAGGTTGAGGCCGGATCCTGAAGACAACGTGAGCGCCTATAGCGTGGAGGCGGTGATTCAAATCACTTTACGAGAACCCTGGACCGCTTTATCAATTGCGGTGTAAGCATGAGGTGGACACTGGCGGAACCTTTTTCCGAAGCAACCAATCATTGGAAGGGAAACAAGGACCAAAGATAAACTCTTCTGTGTTATTAGGGCGATAACTTTATCGAATGAGTTTTCTGTTGATGAATTCGAGTCTCGCTCCCACGGAACTACGAAATTAAAGGAGGGAATGACAGTATCCCGTAGTTTTCGAAATTTGGCAGAAAATGTATGACGAACTAGGAGACTTCACTGAATAAATTCTTTTAGTCTAACATTTATAAAAAATATTGGGTTTTTAAGAACAGTACGAGAGTATGTAAGAACATATGAGAGTACAATGAAATAGTTTACCCAAGCTTTATATTAGCCAGAAAGTTATTAAAATGGTTCTAATTAAATTATTAATTACATTAAAATGTAAGAGCAAAACACATTGTTTTTAGTAGGAAAGTTAAACAGGGGGTAATTCAGATTTAGAAGCATTAAAGGATTTAATTTCACCGCAAAAAATTATTAAGCATGAAGTTTATTGTTGTTAAGAATGAAAGGAAATCATTAGCATTGTTGTATCAGTTTTAAAGGATGCATTTAAAAATATCGGATCCGTAGACTGTTACGGTGACTTTGGAGTATTTATCATTCGCATTAGTAAATTCAAAGCAGATCAATGAGAAAAATAAAATATTACCGAATGCTGTTGTCAATATTAATTATTTTCAATGCTAGGGTATTTTCAAAATATCGAAACATTGTCATGCTTTTTCTATGGCACGATTAACCTTGATGTTACATAAACATGGTAGCCCTTTAATTTTAAAATAGTAATTTTTTATATTAACACTTGTGTGTAATATAACGTGGAAATATATCTTTTGATATGCCTCAACTAAATGCATTTACAAGAAGTCAGATTAATCTGTGGATATGAAAAGTTTACTCCATCTCATCAGTGAATCCTATTAAAAAATTCCCTTTTTGACAAGGCATTCCTTGCAGGAAGTAAACCATCAGCCTTCTAAGCCGAATGAAATTGGGAGGAAAAAAGCGCATCAGATCACGATTCCTCCGAGCTCACTCACGGTATCTGAATCCTTTCCCTTCTACCGTTTATTAACCCGTCTCTTCCATGAACGCCGCTCTAGACCGCCTGGGTGATGACGCAGTTTTAATCTTTGGAAGTAACGAGAAAGTTCTCAGCCACACACACACACACATATATATATATATATTTGGATTCTCCGAAATATTTTTATAGGTGCACAGCCGTGATGCCACCGCGGAAGTATTTTTACTCCCCCACCCGAAAAGACGTGCATGCTTCCGACGGGGCAGATGATTTTCACGGAGCCGGTCCCGGGCGTTGAAGTCTCTCGGCTCTAATTAACGGGAAACCGGGGATCCGTGGGTCCAAAATGAACCGCGCAACACTCCAGTGGATTGGTGGGAGTTCGTTCAACCCATGGTCGGCCGCATTGGGAACCAGAGGAAGAAGTCGAGAGGAGAAAGGAAGCACTTCGGAGGGAGATGGAGTGTTCGAGGAGAGCGAGGTTCCCTCCCCAGTGAAACGACCTTCTCTCCAGGCGACCACAAGTTGAACCCGATGAAGAACAAGGAGCTGAGAGGGGAGAGAAAGGAGGAGAAGGCTAGGAAGCTGGAAGAGAAGAAGAGAAGGAGGCTGGCAGTGAAGGGTGTCCGGAGTCGCGATGGAGACGGGGAAAGAAGGAGATGGATGGACGAAAAAAACGGGGAAAAAATATGAAAGGGAGAAATGGTTGAAAGTGCTGCTAGCAAGGGTGAACTTAACGGTGGGGGTTAAAATTCAAAAAGGAAGACGATAGAGCTTCCTTTCTCTTTAAGAGATGACGACGCTCGCGTCCTTTTTTGAATGGTGCCTTTGAAATCAATTGGCAAGGTCTTATCTGGCATGCAAAACCTTATCCCCCCTGTTTTCTTTGGGATTCAAAAGTCAATCAAAAGATTATATCAAATGACATTACCGGATCCAAGCTTTTTTTTTGGACTGCTTTCATATGCAGATCCAAGGAAGCAAGCACGTCCCCATAATTAATCGAACAATATCTGCACATCGTTGTGCAAATGTGGCTGTCTTACTTCCTTCGCCATGTTTCGTCCAGGCGACGAAGTTGATTTCCGCGGCATGGCTCAATGTTGATGCTAGTCAATAGATTTTTATGCCACCAAAGATAAAAATGTGACCAAACAGGTTTATTAAAAAAATCATCCTGAATACGAGTTAAATTATTGTTTCTTCATTCAAGTCGACTTACGTACATTTCGTTATAATATTTTCCATTTATATTTTTGAAAATATTTTCCTCATAATGACAGATTACATTGTGTATATTTTATGGCGCAGATTATAAGCAGGAACTGTAATTTCTTGCTTTAAAAAAACATCAGAAAGGCTGTAAAATAATTCTCTGGGTACGTTCATCATTACATTTGCATTAATTTGAGGTTGATGTTTCGGCACTCTCAAAAACGCTTTGAGTCTCATGTTCTCAGATGTTTGACCAATATTTCTAATACAAAATCAAAGGCAAATTTAATATTTAAGACCCTCTATTTGTAAGAAAGATCAAAATATACGTTAAGTATGGCACTATCTTTGTGATTTTAACAGCCAAATAGTTACTGTGAACTGTATAACTAATTTAAATTAAATTACTTACAGTTCCAACGAAGATTCTTAATGCAGCTAAGGTAATGTACGATATATTACGTCGTTGACGCAGTGATATATTTAATAAAAAAACGTGGATGAAGTCTCTAAAAGAAAACTCTGTATGTCTATCGCCCCCGAATAAAATGAAGTTTAAGTATTTCATTCTCTTTTTATTTAATATTATTTACTAGTTTTAGCCTAATTAAGTATGAAGTTACCCCACAGGAAATAATTAAATATTAATTTCTTTTTTACTACAAGAAAAAAGTTTTAATGAATATGCCCCTTTATTAATGCACCGCGAAAATAACAATGAGGATAGGTTCATTTTTTATAACATTGTAACAACAAAAACGCGATATTATGTACCTTTATAGAGTGCACTAAACGCAAATGATATAGAATCTGTTGCAGTGTGCTGGAAATAAATTCGTATTTGTAATGAAAACTTTTACTTGCTGTATATTTTATACTTAAAATTCACTTATCGTTAATCTTAAGTTTAATAATTTATACCTAATGGTTAGTCCTAATTTTAGTCCTTTAATTTAGTTTAATGTCCTAATTTAGTCCTAATGGTTCCAAAATGTTAAGTTCTCACAGTCCACAAATACGAACACTATGATGCACTTAGCAGATGAAATTGAAAATGTTATTTACAATTTGTATAAGCTTCCATATTTAGAACGGCTATACCGCACAATTAAGACAAATCTATACTTTACGTTCACTTGGTTGGACCCTTGGACCCCAGGTATAACTTTTGGATTGTCATCAGCCAAATAAATGAATTTATGTTACCTTCTGAAAGCACTTAATTGTATCTAAAGCCGTATACAAACTCATTTTACCTTTTTAACCTAAGTACTATCTCCTCTAAGGATAGATACGGATAGAGATGAGAATCTCCGAGCAGTTTGGTTTACTTGAAAGGTATTTTTATTATATTTCTCTCAATACCTACACTTGTAGGTATTGAGAGAAATGAAACATTTCCTTAATGTCAGTGACAAGCAAAAGGACGAGGAAAAGGCACGAGAAAGTAGGAAAGTGTTCCATCCGCACATTTATTCCACGATGGATTGATTATGTGGCAACTAATTAAATGCACCTATTATAGGCATAATATGTTTTATACGTGTTTGTTAACTTTCATATTATAGTCTAGTATGAAAATATTCGCGGTAAAATGATGTCGGTTATTTCTGGAAAGTCAAGGGACCTGGAAAGTTTTACGCGGGGAAAATTTTCTTACCGTGCACCGCGAGTGATACACGCGTACGATTAGTCATCGCGGCGGCCCGCGTCTGCGGCGAACAAGGGACTCCGGCCCCGCTTTCTATTCTCATTCATACCTGCGTACAAACGTGCGCCGGGCGTAGCGGGAGCGTGGGAGTGGGGGCGGGTAGGGGGGAGGGGTTGACGAAGGGAGGAGGCGAAGGGGAGAGAGGGAAGAGAGCACTCAGCCTTGTCACTTGCGCGGTGACGGAGATCGCTCCGGAGGTGGTTAACCTCGCGTGATATAATCAGATCGCAGACTCCGGACGTTCGGTAATAGGTTAACCACCGCTCTCCTCGGAACAACCCTTCCGCTCTCGCGCCGCGGAAGAAAGCCATCTCCCCTTCCCTCGGCATTGACGGGGCCGTGAGGCACTGGGAATGATATCATGGATCAGCCCCTCTGTTGATCCCAAAAAAAAAGAGACATAGGTCCATCGGGAGTGGTGCCTCAATCTCTGGGTGCCCAAGTCAAACTATGGGCACTTGGATCCGTGGATATGAAATCCTCGACTAGGAAGCGGCAGAAAGGATACATTATCTCGAGCGATGAATGTCACTTCAACAGTTCTGATACAGAGTACAGAGGCAGTCATTTAGGTACAGCATTCCACTGATTACCGGCAGGTCTTGGTTAAAAATCCGGGTTTAAACTATACTCAGAGAGATACCGATAGGTACACTTAGCCAACATAAGTTAGATAACGGGTACCCTCAATAACCTCGACGCCCGAGGTCTGGAAGTCCCGGCAAAAAATGCAAGGAATAGGAACACACGCCATAGAGTTTAGCATGAGATGAGATCCACCAATTACTACTGCCAAAAGGAGAACACAGTAATCTAAAAATGGTTTTTTTATCTCTCTTTTATTTAATTCTTACAGTTATCCTTGTCAGAATAAAAGCTATTTTGTAACAAAATAAAATAATTAGCAAAATACAGTTTCAGAGTTATGAAAGTCAATAATACTTTTACGCAGCTTGTTAATGGCAAATTTTGACCTGGTAAAAGAAGGAATAAATTCACCGGCAGTTAGTGGCAAAGGCATTATCTGATCACTAGTGATCCCTAGAAAAATACATCAAGATGGAAATACGGAGAAGGAGTGGAGAGAAACCCTGCGCCGACAGTGATGTGAATGACAGATATAGCAGGAAATTTTACAATCCAATCTGAGAGGCATGAGACCTGCTTCCCGAAGACTACAAATTAAGACTATGTGGAAATCCCTTTAGCGCAAGGAATAGATCTAGTAACATACAGCACCTAGGCTTGAGGAGTAAACTTTAAATATCTTACCCCTTTTGTTATTCGTGTACAGTGTATTACAACGCGTTTGGCGCGTAAAAATCACATGCAGAAAAGCAGTTCAATGAAAGGAACTTTCATGAAGAATTTGGCGAATTTTTTAATTGAAAAAAAAAATTAGAAAACAATCTCCGATGACTAACTATCCACGGAGTCGCACTTATTTCCTCTCTTTTTCATATAATATGTTAGCACGTTTTGATTCGCTAATTAACAAATCCTCTTGAATATAAAATACGCCTTTGATCTTATAAATCAGAAAATATATAATTCATTTGCAAATTTTTCATTCGTGGCAATTACACGTTGGAATTCCATAAGTTCCAAAGGGAGAGAAAAAAATAAATGTAAGCCAAGGCTTTCTTTCTTCGTAACACCATTTATCCTTCCTTCCTATTGCTTCGACGGAGGCACACTTACTCCGGAAGGAAGTGTAGAAAGCTAAGCGAGTAAATTGCACACACTCATAAATGGGGCGTGCTACTTGCATGACGACTATGACATCGTGGCATCAACTTCGGCCTTGTAGGTTGAGTCAATGTCATTGGACTGGATTACAAACCACTCGGAACATCACCATTCCTTTTTGTTCAGCAGAATAAAAACAAGGCGGCCTGCTATGCTTAAAGGATATCTCGACATGATCGTAGGTTATGAATCAAAGCATTGGTTTCTAGCAACTCTTTAAGTTAGTTACCTTGTTACGCGCCAACCATTCATAGTGTCTTTCGCGGATGCCTTCTGTCACCTGATTCTTCCAATTCACCTATCAACTTCATCCTAGTTTTTCAACCCTAACTCCATTGTAATATGTCAGGCATCATTATGAGGATGTTTCTAATAGGTCTCTCTATCCTCTTTTTTTTAAGTTTCATTCATTTGAATTTCTTTTCACTCCAGTTTTCAATAATTTTTCATTTTCTATTCAGAAAATCCATTCAATTAACAGCATCCATCCGTGGAATCACATTTCCATTGCTTCTAATATTTTTGCAGTTTCTATTGCCGCCGTCGTGATTAAAATAGGGAGGAAAATAAACTCTCAAGGTATGCGATTTTTTACGAACCACTCCCTTACATGAAGTATTACAGGTCGTTATAATCTGTAATGGCCAGCTAATGCAAGTATAGGATGGCTTAATGAAGTTTATATATATATGCCTATGGAATGGATATTTCGGTGATACGCGATGCCAAAGCTATTTTTAATTATGGCATGGCTCTGCTGACGAATTTTCTTAAACATAAATTTAAATACCTGGTATCATCAATGAAATCAAAAAGAAAATACCGCCAATCACTGTTTTATTTCCATCTTCTTTCGTTTAGAAGTGAGAGTCTAGGCTATGAAATCCATTGGCAAACGTCCTGCCATATTGCTTTCCGCTAAATATTTGAATATTCTTCCTAATGGATAGACTAAATTATGCTATTGTTGAATGCAGTAATATTTTATAAATTTTTAATGTCAAAAGATCATGAAATATATTGGATATATTGTTGAATTTGTAATTTAAGGCGTCCCAGTGAACAAAATTAGCCTCCTTTATAACCCCTGATGATTGAAATTCACACGCCTTAGGGATTAGTATTAGCTGAGGGTCCCGACCAAAATAATCCCTTAGGAGTTACTGACACAGCATTTCCTTCGGTAGTGACGGCAGTAAACCCTCCCCGGATCCTGAAGAGATTACCATGGTAGTTGTAATGACGTACTCTATTTGAATGATATATCTTACTTGCTTCCAAAAGTCTTTTCTTTATAATCTTTATTTATTTTTCTTAAAATCTCTTTATAATTTCTTTAAAATCATTGCCATTTAAAAGTGCCAAATATTTGTCTGCATGCTCAATTGCAATACATGCATTGCAGTGAAAACTACCAACTACAATATTAAGCTATGCGTCAAAACAAATGCTCTAATTTCGTTAACAGTAAATATTTCGATAGGCTATTTGGTTTATGTAATAGGAAATATAAAACTCATCCTCAAGATATTAGGTACACGTATATACAATTGAAAATTTTCAGTCACTCTTCCATCGCTTAAGCTATATTTGCTAATCTTTGCTTTGAATAGGCTTAAATTTAACGTCTGATAAGAAAGTGATCACTTTGTATGCATAGTTTTAGAGGTGTATCTATCTTTCCATGCCTCATTTAGCCAAGGAGGTAATTCAAGTACACTAAAATCATGTTTCGCAAGTTCACTCCCAAAGAAATTGGATATGAAATATTTTCTATCACAGAGTATGACAAATACATGAAAAATCCATGCTGTTTTCGGGAAGTGCCGTCGCTTAGTTTAGTTGATGGACAACTATTTAGCCCCCAGTCCTGGAGGCGCCTTCGGGGCCAAGTCTTCAGTCGACGCCTTCAGGACTGGGGGCGAAACAGTTGTCGATCAACTAAACTAAGCGACGGCAATTCCCGGAAACAGCATGGATTCATCAGATAGACGCCGCGGAAACCTAAGGATCAAATACATGAAAAGTTTACACATGCAATTTAAACGATAAAGAACGATAAAATACTTTTAGCTACTAATATAATCTTCTCAAAGACATGGATATATCACGCCTGGAAAATTTGGAAGCATTTTTTGCGAATTATTCAAATATTTCAAAGGAATAGTTTTCATCGGTGGAATAATAGGGTCTCGCGAAACACTGGAAGGGAATGGCTTGAAAAATGGCACTGGAGAAGGGTGAACGTGGTTAAGCGCTAAATTAATCGGAGAAAGACTCGGAAAGGGAATGCCTCTCTTTAGCGAGCGCTTTCATTGTGACGTTTACCGTTCACAGAAACAGGAATGTTCCCGCGAGACTAAGGGAAATACCAAAGGATCGGGGAAATGCCCGAAAAAATGCTGCGCTTTGTATCAACCACGCGCGAGAGGCCGGGCGAATGCCCCATGACCCGAATCGATGCTAAAATTTTAAGAATCCAACCGTGAATACCCGACAGTCCCCCTTAACGGAGAAAGATATTCTCGAATTCTTGGAAAATCGAACTCGGGAGTAGCCAAAGCACCATTTCGCCCCACTTCCGTTTCCCTACTGACGCTTATCTCGGGACCCCGCGAAGGGACTCGGGAGACTTGGATGATTCGCTGCAGAACGCTCCACTTTCTCGTCGACTGGATTCGCCATAAACGGGTGACGTCAGGACAGAGTGCGGGAGACCCCGGCTCAGTGGACGGACTCACGGCGTGCGCGCGCCGATTAGCGGCTCCTCCCCTCGTGTCGGGGAATTCGGTCTTGCATCCCTTCAATCCCCATTGGAGAGAAAGCATCACTTCCCGGAAAGGACGAAAAATATTCTGCAGGGCTGGGAAGCAGCTCGCCCCAGAAGGTTCCGGAGTTGAAAGAGATAAAAGGGAGTGATCGAACTGCAAACATTTCGCCGATAGCAACTTCATCGGTCGACTGTCCTTCTGGAAGGGATTTTGAAACAGTTTCATCCGACTATCAGATCTTCGACTGGATAAAGAATACCATACGTTTGTCGAAAGGAAAAAAATGAACGGGTAAACATCTAAGGACAATAACTAATTGAACTGCACACTCGATGTTAAAACAGGCATTAACCAACTTCTTAATGAAGGGGTTTTGGAAAAAAAAGATTTTAATAGAATTCAAATGAAAAGGTAAGCTACTCGAAATACATTAATAATAAAATACTTCTATTTAATAACTGTTGGTTTGAGGAAGATTGGGCAAGGTACTTTTTTAGGTGACTTGTAAATTTAAAAGGAATTGCACGATAAAATAATATATCTTCGAAGCCTAACATTAACAATCCATGAAAACAACGCAACCACATTATTTTTGTATTGCGAAGTGCATTTTGTATCAAACTCTATTGGTGATTTGGAAAATGTCTTTTATATACTTAGAGACCTGTGGTACAAGGGTGGTCTGAAACGTTTCCGACCTAACAAAGATACAAGTCATTTTTTCTGAAATTTTTTGAGTCGGAAACTTTTAAGACCATCCACGTATATAATTCCTTTACTGATAACGTAAACGGGGTACTGCTTATTTACCTGAAATTATTACTATGTCAGGGTACTACTACTCTGATGAAAGCACAGTCATTAAAAAATAGTTTTGTGTAAAACAGATTACTATGACTGAATTGTCGAAACAAAAAACAAACATGCATGCTCTTATGCTATAGAAATGAAGCATGTGCAAAATTTAGGCCCAATATAATCGAAGAGAACTAAAAGGTTTTCTTAATACCTTTCGAAAACCTATCACACAGTATATATTCTCAACTAAAAATGAGTTACGATAATCACCATCCTAAAAATGATTGCCTGGTTCTCACAGTTCGTGAAGCGCTGACTCATAGGAATCCAGCTTGAATGTGTAGGCAAATGGAGACGTGAGAAAAATGAGGCAGAACTAATAGTGTCTTAACCTCACCGCCTTGTTAGGACCTCATACATGACGTAAGCCATGAATTTCAGTTTCATGCCAAATGAGTTAGTAAGCCGACCTCCAGAGAAAGGATAGAAAGCTAAACATTTTTTCATGGCTGCTTGCCGATATAAATCTCAGGTACGTGTTACTTCTTATTATTTCATAATTTATAAGTAATTGCCAAATACATTTGCATTAACTATGCTTTATTTAAGATATTTGGTGTAAGCAGATGTTCAAAATATTTTTGATTTTTCTGTTTCCAAATTAACTAATTCTCAGGAGAAGTGCATACTATTATTTATGATGCGCCCTGCAGTCTAGATATTAGCGGGTGAAATGAATGAATTTCTATTTTTAAAAACGCAGTGTCATAAGAAAAAATGTGATGCTAGCTTAGGAATTTGCTTCAACCGCTGAAAGTAACTTTAATATGATCTAAGGAAGCTAAAAATTCGAATGTCATGAAATTTTTAAAAGCGACACTAATAATTTAAATGCTCCAACAACAAGGGGAAAAATAACCTCAGTATGTACATTGATGATTTCTTGCTCAATCTATTTTATTGCTTATAGCTGAATGTATATCAATAAGCTGTCTGCCTAGTCAATTACAGGATTAACTGCCACGTAAGTGAACATAGTATACATGGAATAGATTAGTCAGAATTAGTCAGTGCTGAGGGATTATTAAAACTAAATACTAGAAATGAAGGGATCTATTATTTTTCGGAACTTTAAATACGTAGACCCAGAATTGAAAAAGAGAAAAGTTGAAACACGGTGTGATTTTTTAAAGTCAATGCCCTCGGCTGACTTCAAACTCGTAATCGCGCGGTTGAGTCAGTCACGCCGACTGGAACTCAAAAATACCCGTAAGAATTATCGCAATTCATGTTCCGGACCTCCAAATGTTACGTATTCAATGATTGTGTATACCAAACTACCAGTTTATACCTTAATTTTGATCGCAGAAATTATTTATAGCAACTGTAACGAAGGCTGATGAGTAATTACATAATTTGACGTCACTCTCTGAAAGAGATGATTGATCAATAACGTTTGACTATTTTTGTGAGGTTGACAAAAAATTTTAAATGACCCTGTACAAATTGTAACCTTCCTTGTCTACATCTAATCAACTGCCATAGGATCCACGTCTATAAAAACAGAAATGTGAGATTGCCTTAATCTATTTTATCGTGATTGCAGCATCCAGAAATAAGCATATGAATTAATATAGTACACAAATATGATTATTTAACCTGTTAAAAAATTATATCATAACACTTAAGTTAATTTTGTCATTATTCAATTTAAAACATTCATTACCTCCTTAAAGAAATCTTTTTAAAACTAATTATGGCTGGATCACTTGCCCTCAATTTTTCCTTCGAAATTGTTGCAAAGCCATACTTTTCTGTGTATACTGAAAGGCCCAATACACCATCTAACTGGACTGCATCCACCGACCGGATTTCACTCCATGTGCACTTCCAAACAAGGCGTAACCCTTTGACAATAAAAAAGCACAAGGGTGTCCGCTATGTCCTCTCTGGAGTTTCCAAATAACCGTTCCAGTTTGAATTGCAGCTATACAATCGTGTGCCGGCGCCCAGAAAAGGGAAAGAGGTTTCGAATCTCACTTTCAAAAATTACCCCATGCCAATTTAACTACTGTTCAAATTCAGGGCCGCCATGACCCTGTAGAGGGCACTGTACTTAGAAATTGAGTGCACCAATAGACATATTATTTTACAGCTTTGGGCTACCGGGCGGGTAACCTCTTCTTCCCTCGGTTTTATTGAAGGACTCTCAGGCCGACATTGCCTCGCCGCGAAGAGACAAAGCCGAAGAAATGGAAGTTGGTAGTCGGCCGTGAATGGTTGGGCACCGCAATCGACCTTGAGGGGTTGAAATGCCGACGATGGCGCGGCGGGGCGGTGTCGTATACGGCGGCACTTTCGCTCTCGAGTGTTGAAGTCTCCACCGACAAAGGGCGAGGGAGGCAGGCAGGCAGTCAAGGGGGCGGACGCTTCTGGGAGGAGAAGGTACGAGGAGTGTGGTTGATTGGGGAGACAGGGGACGAGGTGCTGGCCACGAACCTTTCCAGAGGGTAACGCCAAAGATAACAAATAATTGCTGCCAGATATCGCTTGTAATACAAGCATAAAAGCAGTACGCTATCGGAGAGCCAACCTTAAACGAGTGACTTATCGCACTGGTGAATACACGCTGGAAAGAGAAAAGGGGGTATGGAGGAGGTGACACGAGGAGAAATGCATTCCAATAAATATGTTGAAAACTTCGCTTTTATTTTCTCATATATCTGATCCCTTCCGTTTGTTTTTTTAATTTTCTACGATTAACGGAAAGGAGTTTTAGAATCCATCACTAGATAAGATTATCTAGGCTTTTTAAAATAACCCGAAACATTTTTATACTTAAATTTTAGAAGATATGAAATTGTATTATTCCCCTTCACCGAAGGGCGGCCCATTGAGCAGCTTTCAAGGAATCTAAAAAACATTTTGATCTATAAAATCAATTTATACCATATTTCAAATACTAAACTTAGGAAAGTTTCATTTCAAATTAACTATTTAATCCTTTTGCCTAATTTTTAAATATTAATCTATCATTATTAATTATGTTGAATAAATTACCAATTGGAATAAGAAAATAAAGAGGGTGTATTTTATGCATAATAAATGTTTAACAGAGTATTCACGCGGGTATGCGCACAAGGCACAGAAACGCCTACTCTCTTTAGCTGTTCAATTATGAATACAAGAAGCCGCTCTCAATCGGCAAATACAATTAAGTTGAATACTTATTCAAATTAACTCAATCAAAATTGTTCGTACCCCTGAAAATGAATTCTAATATGACAATAAGCTCAAGTTATCGATAGTTATAATTCACCAACAACAATCATAAAGTAAAATTAGATGCAGTTTTATAATGATGTAGAGCATTTCAGACGGTTAGGTAGTAGTAATGTAACTTCCCGATGAGATCGGTTCAACTTGCTATTTGATAAATACTAACGTTGTTTATGTCATCAATAAATTTTAATAGAAAATTCACCAACTTGGTGTCTTATGTGTTAAGAAGTGACTGCATGCTGATCTTGCAGACAAATGAAAGCATTGTTATTCAACAAACAATAATTACTTAGCGCAATCGTACTGTTTTCCTTTGTCTGCACAATGAAAAAATTCCACGAAGCAACGAATCAAGCAGTTCATATCCATGTTGATTATTTGAGATACTAACTAGTTGTCCTTACAAATAGAAATTTAGACTCGTCCGCACTGCCGTTTTTCTTCACGAAAAGATAAACACAGTTAATGTTTGACATTAAGTATTTATCGCACATGCAATTTTAATTATATCTCTTCTACGTCTATAAGATACCATTTCTTTTCCACTGTCATAATCGCCTCCTGTTTTTCAACTTCCCAATCGAAAATAAACTATGATAAAAATTGGGTGCAAATAACTACCACGCAGTACAAAACATCTTAATCCATCCGACTCTCAGAATAAAAGGCCACGGCTGATTACAAGACCGGGAGAAACAAAGGACGCGATCGAGAAGAGAGGATTTGGAAAGGAAAGGAGCGAGTGGAAGAGAGTGTGAAGGGGGAGAGGTTGAGCTAGCCATCATCAACTCCCTCCGCGCTGCTGCTTCCCTTCCCCTTGGGTCAAAGAACCCATGGGGAAGAGAAGCAGCGAAGCGAGCTGGCAATCGAAAGTGTTTTTAGGATGATGTGTGTTGGGGGAGCGAGGGGGAGGCATGCGGGGAGAGCGGCGAGGGTGGACTCCCGAGGTACCGAGACGATTGTGTCGGCCGTGGAGGCATGCGAGGGTTTGGAGAGGGCGTGCATCTCCGAAGGTCCCTCCCCGGTCCGGGTACACTCCCCCTTACCTAAGAGGATTCGGGGCAATAAAAATTCAGGCGATGCGTCCACGGATAAGGAGTAAGGGTGGCACAAAAGGGACTCTTCGGTCTTTTGAGGATTGCAGTGCAGTGGGTTTCTCCAACGTGGCGGGAGGGGCCTTCGAGCCCTGGGAGATTGGTGGAGAAGGGCCGAGGATGACTTAAAAAAAGAAGCGTGATGTGGGAGAGAGAGAGAGAGAAGGGAGCAGGGGATAAGAGGAAGAGGAGAACCGTGGAGGAGAGAAGTGGGGGTCGAGGGACTTAAGAAACTTTGTGTGAGCGAAGAGAAAGGACGAGTTTGAAGATCAGGAAAGAGCGGAGGGTTGTCGACCTCAGTCAAAGTGAGAGGATACCGAAAGGCGAGAGGAGGGTGGGGAGGTGGTTGGGAGGGGCGGAGAGGAGGAGGGGGCGTTGTTGGGGGAGGGGTCGGGAGGGGTAGCGCCAGAGGCCGTTGAGTGGAACTCGGATGAACTTGGGAGAGCCGAGGGGGATGGGATGGGAGTGGGGGAATGGGAGGAGAGGGAAGCAGTGAAGGGCGAGCGAAGGAGGGTGAAGTCGGGGGTGGATTTTCTGATGGGAGAAGGGCACGGAGGAGGCAAGCTCACAGAGTCTCTCTGAAGGTCAAAAGTATTCGGCTGCGAGGGCATCGGGAATCCTCCGTCGAGGGTCGTGGGCGAGGCGAGGGGTTCATCCCGTGAGCCATTGTGAAGGGCCATCGAGGTGCAATCAGGGACTCCGTGTCGGCTTCACTATTTTTTTTAAGTGTCCTTTTTTTAGCCGGCTTTTCACGATCGCCGAGTGGGGTGGGAGGTGGGTTCTCACTTAAACAGAAAAAGCGGATTTGTGTTTGGAAGACTGCCGAGGGAAAAAGAGGTAGTTGTTAAAACTTCAATTCGCGAGACGCAGAAAGGAGCCGCTTTTGCTTAACTTCCAATTGAAACGAGTATTTACAGTTCCCAAGCCTACATTTTTTTCGAATATGATACTTTTCATCTCAATATTAATTCTCTTGTTTTGAGGTGTATTCGTCTCTGGGACTAATACGTTCGCAAACACTTAATGATAAAAAGTAATAGTCTGTTTTAATTAATACCCATAATTCAATATCACATATGTGTAATACCTATGCATCCATCATTTTTAATGAAAATTAGGAATTGATTTTTATAAAGTTAATAAATTACGAATAAATACGTCTTCACACCAATTACAATTGATTTTGGTAAGTTAGTTCTGGCAAATCAATAAATGCATTAAGTTTCATTTATCACAAAGCTGAGTGCATATAATTAATTTGACAGTAAACTAAAGAAAAAATCTAGCAAAGCCGCCAGTAACATGTTGATGCAAACACTGAAGTCACAAAGGTAAGCCTTTATTGTATCGGGGTATTTTTTGTTATTGGATATTAATCATTGTTAGGCAATGCGCACGCTAGTGTCTTTTGCTATTAACTTCAGAACAGTAAACGGATAAATTAATTCGCATGGCCTATCCTTTTAGAAAAATATATTATATTTTATGTTTTTAATTGGATGTTCTTTAACTTAACAAATTTCTATTTTTGAATATTTAATCACCACAAATTACGTGAATCTCCCCAAAATTCTGATGAAATCCGCAAGTGGCGTTCTCTTTCTCTGTAGTTTGGCAACGTTTTTTTTTGTAATCTTAAATTGTCATTCATAAATGAAAAGAGAGTTCCCTTTGCTCCGGGCGCAGAAAATAATTTTCAAATTCGTGGTGGAGAAAAAAACTGAAAAATGGAACGTCGCAATTCCACACCTGTTTCGCAAGAAAAGAAAAGTCCTGCCCATTCAAGAGATTGAGACATACAGAAGATAATGAAGAGAAAATTATAAAATAAATTTCTTAGATCATTTAAACAAAACTAAGTAACCGATGAGTTGATAATTTTTTTGTTGCATTGAAAAGCATTCAATGGCATTCATGACTAAATCGTATCTTTATTTCTACCACAGATTATCTTCATTCGTGTATTTGAAGTAACCATAGAAATTCTTGTAACGCCATTGTGACAACTATCTTTGCGACTATATCGGAGAATTGCGTTTCTCCATAAAACGGTGTCCAAGGTAGGGATAGCTCGTTCAGATCTAACCGCTCTTTCCCCGAGAATGAAATGAAATTACGTCATTTGTGGGAAAAATCCTCTCAGTCGTTCCAGACTCGCGTAGTGTATTTTTATTTGCAATGCATCATGCTGAAGGCTGGTTTGATAGGTGAGGGCAGATACCACCTTGTACTATTGAACCCGCCCGTGAAGAGTATGCACTTATTCATGGAAAGATGGTAAATTCCTTCCATTTTATGAATAGCCGTCGATTTAGACACAGCTACCCATACATTCATACAGCTCGGGTACTGCGATCATACTGACATTAAAACATATCTCTCCAAAGTTCATCCCGCGGGACGTCAAGCCATCTTTCCAGTCACGAAACTCCACACATTTCGAATTGTTAAAGATTGAGAGGAAACTGTTCTTTTCTATAAAAACTCCTTCTCTATTATTAAGTATTTTATGTTCCGCTTCCATACAAATTCGTTTAATTTTTCGATAATCTGATTAGTCAATACTTTCAACGGGCTTCTCTATCGTCGATAGGACATATTTATGTTGCCCAACAGTATCTGCTGATAGTATACTTCATTCATAGGCAGAAATGCAGATTAGATATCAATGTTAAAATTTTATGGTTAAAGCCTATTATTATTATTTATAAGTTCAAACTAAAGTTTGGAAGTTACAATTCCTACAATTAATCCACTATTTGCCCAACCACAGAAAAAAATCAAAGATAGCCTGGTTAAGCCCGTCGGAAACCATGGAGAAATATTAGGAAGGTACTTATTTTATCATTTGAACTTATGTGTACTTATTTTATCATCGAGAACATTATCATTTGAATAAATTCAAATGATAATGTTCACTACATACACTGCTCAAACATATATTTTGATGTATTAAAATAGGAAATATTAAATCAAATTTACATGCTGGATGCCAAAGCATGTTAGGATATGAAGGGAATACAAAACCTTAATCAACCTCAAACCTCAACCTGGAAAACCAATCTATCATACGACAAAAACGTGATCTTTTAACATGAGAGAGAACGGAATCAAATATATTTTTATTTGTCGACAACCAAGCAGTTATCTATATCAATTGTTTAAAAAGTAATTTTAAAATGTTTGATTCATTCATCCCGTGTACACATTTAAAGGCATTCATCTTATCGTACCCTTTCAGTACCATCAACTCCATCCGGTGAAACCAATTAGTTTTCAGGACCCCAGTACATAAACAGGCCACCAGCCGAATTAATAACCGGAAGACAAATATAGATGAACACATGAATGGCGGAAATCTTTGCCACTAACGACAAGGAAGGGTCGGCGGCACGGGAGGAAGGGATGGATGGATGGATGTTTGAAACTTCCCCGGGGCCGAAAGACAAAAAGAAGCGAACGCAAAGACGCAATAAGGAAGAGGAGAATGGAGAGAGGGAGAGGCTGGGAGGGAGGAGGAAAGAGTGAGAGAGAGGAATGAGGAAGATTTGATACACCGTGGTATGAAGATTGCGGGTGGAGATAAGTCTCTTTTCCCTCTCCATCCAGAGAGAGAGAGGGAGGGAGGGCGGGTACGAGGAACAGGTGTGAGGATGGCCACTCTGGAAAGGCCATCAAACTCTTGAGACATGGCGCGGCGGTCGCTGAGGGGAGGCGGCTGAGGAGAGCGGTGGGGAGGGGGAAAGAGAGAGAGGTGTGGAGGGTGGGATGGTTTGAACGAGAGAGTTGAGGGCGTAGGGGTAGAATCCGAAGGTGAGGGAGGTGGAATAAAGGGGAGAAAGTGAGAGTGAAGAGATGCGGAGGAAGATCGAAAGCGATGAGACGGCCAAAAGGGCTCGAAGGGTCGGACAAAGTATTGGAGGGCCCGTGAGGAAAGGGGGAGGAAGGACTGTCAGAGCGGTGCGTACCTCTTCCCTACGAGTTTCACTTTTATCTTACCCCATCGGAGGAAGGTTCTTCTCATTCGCTCCGACCATGCCTACCTTCCCGGGGCAAACAACCAAATAATTTACTAAACATATATCCATGCTGGGCTGTCAAGGATATGACCCTTGATATAAGTACCTCAGACACTTAATATCATCCATAAAATCTTAAATATCATTTTTTTGTATGATCAGCTCTTGACCGCCATGAGTAATGAATTTTAGGGTATTCATGTATACCAGGCCTCGCAGTACCCGTGGCACAAGCAGCATTCTCGGGTATCGGCCACAGTACTCATAAGTTTTTGTATATATTTGTCATCATGCTCCAAGTTCCCATGGCCAGCTTTTGCCATCCCAACCAATTTTGTCACCATATTCTTGTCTACGATCCGCCATTAGAAAGAAAGTACGCGTACTGTAATGCAGTATGCATACATACCACGATGCTCAGATTTTGCATGATTTACCAGTGACCTTAAAACTCGATGACCTTTTCCGATGTTTTTTTTGGTTCATGATATATTCGGGTTCAATTGAATCATCTGATAATTTAATTCAATACACCACTAAATCGCACGGAAAAATGGCTCGGAATAATCATGTAAAAATGAGCACAACTTAAGGCAAAAGTGACCTGTTTGGAATACTTATGACAGATGAAAAATTGAAAGGCATGATCGTATACAATGGTTGTAGGGCATTAGAATCGCAGCACATTAGAATCAAAATAAAAAATGAAAGTAGAAGCTGAAATACTATTTGGCGCCATCTTTTATTCTTAAATAAATATTTAAGGGAAATATTTAACCTCTTAAGCAAAGAATGATTCTCTGGACACGGATAGGACTAGAAACTCAATCCTAAATTCATAAAGTATCAGCTGTGCATATCGTTGACACAGTGCCGTAACTTGTAGCTTCAAATCATGACTAATCAATGAGACAGTGGCCTGGATCCGAAAAGTGTCCGGATTCAAGGGTTGAGTGGCTTCATTTTGTCGACCTGTCGTGTGTACATTACGTTACTTTATTTTCGGATTCATTTCTATAGACGAATTACGGACATATGTCTGCAAAAACACTCCACTTAACGGAGATTTTCCAAAATATCCATATTACCAGTGGAAAGACTTATAGTTCAGCCATATACAGCAGTAACATTAATTGTATAACAATATTCAACCAAATTCTTATGCACTCATGTACTGACAGTTTTAATCGTGCAATGTAAATAAATATGGATGGATCAGGGAAAACTAAGAATCCAATTATCATTATCCAAACAACAGCGAGAACCAAAGGGCTTATTGGAAAGAAGGAATAATGATTACTTAGTTGAAAGAGCTATTTCGTATTCCGTCTTACTCAGACACTCAGGCATAAAAAAATTCACTAAATCATAATCAAGGAGAACAAAACCAAAGAAAATCACACTAAGATTAAGATTAATTTAAACGTCAGATGATAAAAGTGCCCATGTATGCACAAATACTTACCGCTTCAAAAACAAAGGAGGAATGCTAAGAGAAAAACCGGTTCACTACAAAGTGAGAAATCTGGCGTCATTGAGGAATGCACCCTCCCCGTTCGGTTCCTTGGCGAAGGGCATTAAATTCATGAACGTGCACAAAGTAATATTTGCATGGCGTTTACGAGAAAATTAATTCCAAGGGATATGGAAGACGGAAAATTGGAGAAATAAAGAGAGAAGACGGTGAGAATGTAGATGGGAAGTTGAACGCTGAGAGAAGCGGTGAGAACAAGAGGAACATATTTGAGATCAGAAATATAGCAAGCGAAGAAAAGATTAACAGTGAAATACAAACGGAGTCATTTATTACAGTCCAAAATTAAGACCATAAGTTACTTCCATAATTTAAGATGAATTTGTTTTCTTTTAAACACTTGAAACGTGTGTTTTATCCTCGTCCCAGGTAGTGAGCGTGAGAATTGAGCAGTTGTCTCTTTCGAATCTCACACACGTTTCCCTAGTGAATTGAGTTTATGAATTTCTTCCGACATTGATTTACCGATATAATAGAGCAACCAAAAACGTCTTCAAATGAATTCATCGTCATTAGTTAGAACACGGAGAGATAAAGACATACTACCGGATTATCTGCGAATTGTCATAATTATGCGAATGTGCTTTCAATACGGGTGGTTTAAGTTGAAAAAGTTTGTTTTGCATTATATACGACAGACAGAACAAATGAAAATGTGAAACTTTTCACATGTTTGACAGTTAAGATAATAAATTATTTGTTAAAAAATAATACGATTCATTTCTCCTCTTTGTCAAAAATATTACCATAAGCATTAAATGACAATCTCATGGTAGTATGCTCGCATAAAAAGATACGCGATTATTACGACATTATAATAAATCCAAGAAGATTATATGAGCCCTTCAAAAAATGAAATCATGAAATTGAGAGTAAATTAACTATTCTAACATTTACAAGTAATTGCCTAATCCAAAACTTTCACGGATAGAACTGAAACTATCTCTAAACCATAAACACAGTAATCAACCCGAAGGTCGGTTTAGTAGGTGATGGTAGAGATCACCCGTGTACCAAGCCCAACGGCGTGTGAATATTCACACATCAGGGTAGGGGGGCCAGTTCCTTTGCCGGTTATGGTTTCCCAGGAAGATCTGGTAACCGAAAAATCAACTAGCTTGGGTGGAGCTGCAGGTGCCCAGAGTGCCTCGTCCGGGAATCGAACCCGGGACCCTCCGGACAGTAGCCCAACGCTCTACCCGATAGACCACCGCGACCCGCGAAACTATCTCTATGGACACAAAATTAAAAAGTTATTCCAACATCATGCTAGGACAAGTTTCTAATTCTTCTCATATATTTTTGGTAATATAGCAATTTAAAATGTCTCATTTCAGAGTAAACAATTGGGCAAAAGGGCTACCGTATCAATGTCAGTTACTGTGGTCCTTTGATGTACGAGGCCGCCAAGAAAGCAACTTACGTTTCAGTCTAGCGTGACGGTGAATAGGGCTAGAGCCACCATCTTGTGTCTAAACGTCTTACTATGTGTTCTTCTACTTTGCTCGCTGCAAACTGCTATAATGTGGGCTGCAACAGAATATCCAAGTTGTGAGGTGTAAACGTGGTTTTTACAGCCAAACACCGTAAGCCAATCGAAATTGGTAGGAAACTTCGTGAAGTGTACGGAGACCGAATGGGTGAAGGCGGAGTGAGGTAGTGGTGCATTCGGTTTAAAAATGACCGCACCAATGTTCACGACGAGGACCGAAGTGGACGGCCAAGCTTTTGGGCAGATGAGCTGTTGGATGGCCTGTTCTTGGAAATCATAAACAATTGTCCGTTCACTCTTAAACTAACAACACCACTGAGGCACAACACTGTCACTCATCACTTAAGTCGGTGGACAGCACAAATTTTCCAAAAAATATCACCTGCTTGGAAGTTTGTTGCCAATAGAAACCTTATCACTAAACGGTTTTTTACAGGTGGTGGGATTTCCAATTGTAGTGTTCATTTTAGATTGTCACAGTGAACAAACGACGAGCGGCGCAGCCTTCCAAATACTGCAGCTCGAGGCGTACGGCCCTGGTGTGTGTGCCAATGCAGGAAACATTACACACACCCTACTTCACCCACAATACGTAAACGGAGGTTACTTTCTGGACTGCCCTCGTATCTTCCAAGTTATCCGAAATGATCTCCGAATGAACGAATATGAAATGCTATGCATCAATGTAGCAATAATACCGCAATAATTTCATTAGCATCTCTAGTCTTGGTAGATTATTGCGTGGTAATTCGATATCTGTTAATATGGAAAACATTAATGTTACTCTGGTGAACCTTATATTTTTATTATCCTCTTTTAATATTTACAACATGTTTCTTATTTAAAAACTTATCTTAAGGAACTGCAATACTTCTTTAGTTCTTTAGTACCTTCCACTAATATGAGGTTACATCTTGAGTCTTAATGAAATCGTTATATTTCCCGAAACGCAAGATTTATCACAAAAATAACATTTATTCCGACATCAGGCAAGTCAATTTACCACCATGTTCACGACATCACCCACATTGTTTCTTAACAGAAGTGGAACTGAAAGTTCAGACTTAACAAGTGAAAAACTTGGAAGAGAGAACAGAAGTTTATTAAAGGAAAAACTATTAGGTTGCCGGTCATGCAAGCCTAGCATGTTCTCTCTCTGGAAAGGAGATGCTTTCGGATAGAGGATGCTGGGGGAGAAAGGAAGGGCAAAAAGTAAGGGAAGTAAAGAAATCAGAAAAGAATGCCGAAGAAACGAAAGCGATATAGCGAGCGAGTAAGATGTTAGGGACTAATCGCATTTCACAGTAGGTTTTTCATTGGTACCCAACAGTTTCAACCATTGGCGCCACTGCAAGAAGTGGATAAGATCTAGGCTAGAGAGACTATCCCACTTACTCGCTACGATAACTAGAATACCAGCAGATGTTTGGCCTTAATGATGGGAAAGTATAGAACATTAATCAGGTTGACATGTAATATCTAATTTCTCATAAAAAATGAATTAAGGCATGATATGTAAAATGATAGAATCATTCGTTTTAATTATTCCGTGTGAGGCCTATACGAGTTTTCATATCTATGATATCTGGTCGAGTACAAGTGGAAAAAATATTATCAATTCCAACTAAGATGATTAAAATTATATTTGATTCCAATAATTTTAGTGATATGCCGGAAAAGACGTTTCACGAAACCATAAGAAAAACCTTATTTGAATTTGGAAGCAGAATAGTATAATGTATTACGTAAATTGGGTGATTAGACTTTCCTTCCCCATATATATAAATATAAACATCACCGGTGTTGTCCCATCTCAAAGAATCTTCAGCTTTACGACACTGAAGTACTGAACATAATAAACTATCATGGCGAAGGATCAATTTTTTGGAATTCAATTTACTATTGGTGATAATAATGTAATTACTCTGCCCTCCCTACAATCTCGTTACAAAATAGTTATTCCCTTTTTCAATATTGTAAATAATTTATGAAGTTTAAGTCTTTGGAAAGAAAGTAATTTTGGTACTAGGCATGTCCAAATAAGTACAAAGAGCAAGGTACACAAAGCAACTCCCAAAATCGAAACCTCCACATGCTTATCAGAAATCTGAACTTTTATAACAAAATTGAAGCTCATAGCAGCCAGACGTTCACTGATTCAACCGAGCAGAGAAGGGAAAATTACAACTAGTCGTTGGCAAAAATTGGCCAGACAGAACTCAAAGTTCATCTGTACCTGTAATTCATCCCTTGCACTATGACTAGTGGTTTTTCGAACAATTTTACCCCTATGATCGTGGACTAAGAAGGGTCAATAGGAGCTTTCAAATATACTTAAGAGGTCCTTGTTTCTTACATTGCCTTATGCTGTCCTACCAGTCGAGATGAGATAAGAATTCGATGATTCACCTGGCTTGACATACGTGTGTGCACAACACACGATAATAATGCTTCAATTCGTCTCTTTCGACAATTGAACGCTACACTTATAACAGACCCAGGAGGGACAAGGGAAGGGGGAAATCGTGTGTGGGTGCGGGAGAGAGGATGGAGGGAGTGGGAGGGGGAAGGTTGAGGGAGGGGGGAGTGGCGGGAGGAGTTCACGAGGGGGAGAGATCGAAATGGCTTGGGAGATGACGCGGTAGGCGGAGGATGAGCAGGTTGCTCGCGAGATGAAATTATACATTCACGAGGGGAGTGTTGGGGTCAGAGCTCCTCTGGCTGAGGAATGGGCAGAGGGAGGAGAGAGAAAGAGAGAGAGAGAGTTTGGGAGGTGAAAAAAGATAAAAGAGAGAGAAGGGGGAGAAGAGGTGGCGTAGATGACAGGAGATAGAGTCAGAGGTATAAATGGAATCAAGGAGAGAAGTTAAAGGGAGTGAGTGACGGAGGGGAACCGAGAGAAGACGGATGGGAATAAAGGCGTGGGAGAGGAGGAAGGAGTTTGGAAGAGAGAGAGAGAGTTGTGTGGATATGTGGAGGTGACAAAGCCGACGGGTGAAGGGCGTGAAAAATGGAGAGTCCAAAATTTCCGAGAGGTCCGCAGTGACGCGTTGCAAAAGGCAAATGAACAAAACGATGAGCAAACTCGCGAAATGCGTTCTGTGTAATAATGACGATATCTATTCTGAATGTAATGGAGGTAAAATGTTATAGACCGTATTTTTGCACACTTGCAGTTGGAATTTTAAACTAAAGAATATTTAACGAAAGCAAAAGCACGTAGAACGTGGCTCGTAGGACGGCATGATAAAACAGTTTCATCAACTGATTAGCATGGTGTAAATAAAACACTTCAACTGGAGAAATATTGTTCCCCGTATTTCGAATATTATTTATTTTCAATATGTTCTTCGAACATCCATCATAATAATTTGATTCTCAAATTTTGATTGCTGGAATATTGAAAACTTCGTTACAATCCAAAAGCTGCGGCTTTAGGATTGTAAAAATATGATTTATTCTCAGTAGAATCTGAAAATATGGGTAAGCTAAAGGTATAAACCTTGCTCCACTAGAATTCCTAGAACTTTCACATCTAAAGTACAGATTCAAATTGAAAGACCCTCGAGTGGAAATTGAAGCCTATTTCTCTACCCTTTAGGACTTCGAATAAGTATTTGCAGGAAACAGCCAAAGATACTGGATAATAGATCACTTTCAAACTGCACCCTCTAGGCATAGTGTACTATATGTACAAGTTATCAAAAATCTCATCTACCAAGATAAGCGTCTTTGCTTAACGCATTTCTTCTTTTGATGTTTGCCCAACCTCTTCAAATAGACTACCTGCGTGAGCCAGCAGCTCTTGTTGATTGTATCCTGACTTCAGTGTTTACCTAAAGGCTTCCTATTTCTTGGAAATCTCATTTATTTCGCTTTCTTTAGATTGACTCTCATTTCATTCCTTTAAAATGAAACTGGTATTGTTATGTTTCAAACCTTGCACAGAGGTAACCCACGCTAAAAATTCTCGTTTTTATTCCATTCTATGATAGTGATTTAAATTTTATTATCTGTGAAGGTTCGCAAAGAACAAGGTAAATTTATTTAATCCAGCAAGCAAAGACGATATTAATCTCTTGAATTATATATTGGAGTCTTGTACCTCTGGGGCTATGGGATCGATAACACCAATTAAGTTTTCATTCGAACTTAATTTCCTCAGGAACCTTTACTTTATACGGAGCTTCATTATCCTTGATTTGTAAATGAAAAAGTATAGGAAGCAAAATTTGAGTGTCTTAAAAGGAATACCCGTTCAGGAAGTTAAGAATTATTTCGTCTTATATCAATTAAAGAAGCCTCTTTCATTAAGTATTACTCATAGTTTCATTACTTAGTTTGGCTGTCATTGTATGAGTGTATATTAACAATCGTTCCTGGTCATTAATAACACTTCAGCACTTTTAGATCAAACTTAGGTATTTAAGCAATCGTGAGCCATAACCTAATGTCCTTTCCCTGCTGGGCCTCTAGCCTTCCTGCTGTCAACTTTCTACACAACGCACCGCAAACCATCGCAAAGACGTGTGTGACTGGGGATGTTGGGGTACCAGCCACTCATGAACAATTATTAACTCAAGCTTCCATTTGAATATATAATTGCACATATTATTCCTATTGTATTCCATACATACTTGAATATACTTATAAATACCCATACTTGTACGCTAACACACATGCGATAATTATATTTATTATGGTATTGCTTAATGATAATTTTATCTTGATTAAATCTTTTAATTTCGGTCTCATTGTAAATATATTCAGTTGCTTCGATTCTCTCTTCGCTGTAATTTTCAACCAATCTGAGGAATATCCTCTGAAGCTCTTCCTATTCTTTAATTAACGCCATGCGTGGATACAGACGATGTCTAAGAGTCGGCTTATATTGTCCTGTAAGAGAGCATTCAAAATTTAAAATTACCTTTCTGGTGTGCAAATGCCTATAAGGACACACACAGAATGTCAAACTGTAAATTTGAAAGTAAAATATGAGCACGTGAAGTAATTTTTGGTCTTTTAAGTAATTACGGGCGCGCACGTTGTCTGTTCCGAAATAGATATTCACGAGAAAAAGAAAAGGGAGTCCAGGAGAAAGAGAGAGTGCGAGAAAAGTAATAAATAGGTACGCGTGGCTACGCCCAAGGCTGTCATGTTTCTCGTATGTCCGGATGCGCCCGTATTGTCGCAAACTGCGAGCTGACCTTGGGAGAGAGCGAATGAAAGCGGTCGAGGCGCGTGGGCGTTTCGCCTTCTCCCGCGTCGGCAGTATCGGCAGGGAGGTATACGATACATTGCAAATCCAAACCCATAGGCCACAAAAGAGGGAGCATCACACAGCAGGCATTTCACGCTTAAAATAGCTAACATCTCATTTTCTTAGGCAGCAGAGGTGCAATTGCGAAAGGAGTGGCTACAATAATATTTGAAAGTGGTTGCTAGTGAAAACAATTTTCATGCAAATAAGTTTTATTCGCCAAATTAAGAGTTTGTTGGCAGCAAAAGAGCCTCGGCCTATCGAACAAGCTTTCATAAAAACCACAAATATAAGATGTGATAAAAAGTGGTAGCTACAAGACTCTACGGAGATAATAACTGATTTGGCTGCCGGTAGTATTTAACATTTATCACTCCGGAAATATTTTGAACTAGCCTGTACGGAGAGGTGAATGAAAAGGAAAAAAAGAAAACATTTATTTACATTAAAATTGGTATTCCTCCGGTGATTGTAGGTATTGGATGGATACAGCCTATTACAATTGTGCAAAAACACATTTACCTGCCTCTCCTAGCAAAAAGCACGACCAGACATTGGACACTACAGAAAGTCCCTTTTGAATTTTGCATGCTTCTATTTTCCTGAAATAAGAGTAAAATTAATGTAACGTAGGGAAGATAATACATTTCAAAATGCAATTAAGGTAATGGAGTTAAAATAGGGAAGATGTTTGGAATTGGAAGGCGGTGAAACTAGTGAAGAGTTTTGCTATAAAAGCCATATGATCACCAGCGAGTTATCTTGCGCAGAATAGGAAAGGTGACGGTTTTCTGACAGGAGAAATAGCAATGGGGAGATTATGCTAGCATATATATTAAGCAGCGTTTCATAAACCTTATAATGGATCAAGGTGCCTGATTATCTGGTTCTTCCGCTACATTGATCAACTGAAGTTATGATGTCGTTTTTTCCACCTTTTTCCAATACGTGGTATGCTGTACGCCACCGCTAGGGTGTGTGGCATGAGGTGATTACACACCAGATTACTTCTGATGAATAATAATTCGTATCCGCAGCAGGATAAATCTTCGGGGATGAATGGAAGTTTCGGTTCTTGATCTCAAGAAGTATCTTACAACAAATGCGAAACGTCATCACAATAATAGTGAACAAACGCGCCACGAAAACCCAGAAAACTAGAACCTCCCTGTGACACATCGTCTCGAAAGCCTTAAGCAGAAAATATACATGAAGTTCATTACTCCCGAGGCTATAGACGATAGAAATAGCATGGAGGAGATGATTTGGAGGTCATGTGAACGTAGAGCTACCGAAGAATGACGAAAGTTAAATGAATAGGCAGATTAAGCAATGCAACAAGTACTTCGTACAGTGGGTGAAGAGAGAAAGATCCTTGAGGATACTTGCATGAGGAGAGGGAAAATAATTGGACGCAGTCTGAGGAGAAATAGTGTACCGAATATGATAATTGAAGGTAGAACAGACGGTAAAAATTACAAAGGAAGGTCGATAATTAACTACGAGGAACAGGTCATGTAATACGTCAGCGCAGGTAGCCATGAGGAAATTTAAAAAGTGTAAGGCAAAAGAATGCCTAGATGAATTGCTAGTGACCAATGAAACATATCCTCTGAAGATGGGGAAGTTTACGATGTAGCTTTGAATCAGCCGGCTACAAAACCTTACTCGGTACATATATTATACGTATATTGTATTAATATATGTATATTATATATATGTGTATATATATATATATATATATATATATATATATATATATATATATATCGATGATGCGGAAGTACTCACGAGAGCAATATAACTTTTGGACGGCACAATAGAACACAGAATAAAACAGATAACACGTAAAAAGACACTCACACTGTAGATGATTTAAGCTTTCGGCCTACTCCGAGGCCTTCTTCAGGTCCGACCTGAAGAAGGCCTCGGAGTAGGCCGAAAGCTTAAATCATCTACAGTGTGAGTGTCTTTTTACGTGTTATCTGTTTTATTCTGTGTTCTATTGTGGCGTGCAAAAGTTATATATATATATATATATATATATATATATATATATATATATATATATATATATATATATATATATGATGGACAGTAGAGAAAAATTGAGTTCTGGCAACTACTGGACTCTGCCCAATCAGCCGTGTGTCACGCCCATCAGTGGGAGAGGCAAGGCTTACACAGTTGTCTAAACCCTTGCAAAGGAAAACCGATAGCAGCACAATAGAAGACGCAGAAGAAGAAAATAAATTTAGTTAGAATAGGAACTTGGAATGTTAGGATAATGTTGAGGGCAGGAATTTTGAAAATATTAACTGAGAGATGGAAAGAGGAAATATAGATATTTTAAGTTGATACGAGGTTAGATGGAAGGGTAGCGGGGATTACTGGAGTGATGATTATGGAATAATATACAGCGGCAGGGACGAGAGCCAATGAGGGGTTGCCATGACATTGAATAAAGAGGTAGGAAGAAGCATAGTTAACATAGAACAAGCAATTGATAGAATATTACTAATCGTAGTAGAGATAACAGCAGAACCAACGAACTTGGTCATTGTTCAGGTACACATGCCAACAAGCTATCATAAGGAGGAAGAAGTCGATAGGATACATGGGGGACTACGGTTTAGGTATGAGGAGTGACCATGGGGAGAAAGAAATTGAGTTCTGCAGGAGACAGGGGTTGGTCATCACCAACCCCTGTGGTTTAGGAAACACAGAAGGCGGAGGTATACATGGAAAATGTCAAGTGAATCAGAAAGGTATCAGTTAGATTATATTATGGTTAGGCACAGGTTTAAGAACAGTGTGATAAATTCGCATAGTTTCCCGGGAGCGGATGTGGACTCTGGCCACAAGTTAGTTGTTATGAAGTGTAACGTCCGTTTCAAAAAGATAAGGCAAGGTCGGCGGGTAAGGAAATGGAATGTAGAAGCATTAAATGGATTAACGAGGAAGGAGTATCAGCAGGCTGTAGAGAAAATAATGGATGACGGTAAAGAGCTTAGTACGCTCGAGGAAAAATGGGAATGTATCTAGAAAGTGATATCGAAAGCCGCAAAAGACACTATAGGAACCGTTAACGGGAAAAGGACAAGAAAACCATGGGTAACGGATGAGATGATTGCAAAGATGGATGAGAGAAGAAGATGGAAGAATGTAAACACAGAGTTAGGCAAAATGAATTACAAATAGTTAAATAATAAGTTGAGACGGGCCACAAATAAAGCAAAATAAGAATGGTGGAAAACGCAATGCGAGGAGATGGAATGTTTACAGAGGAAGGGTGAAATTAGTGCGCTATACAGCAAGGTTAAGTTATTACCGGGAAGTAAGAAGGCAAGACCTGTGCTAACAGTTAAGATAAGTGGGGTAGGGTAATAGTTGAACCAGAAAAAATCCAAGAGAGATGGAAGGAATATATAAAAACACTGTATGGTAAAGACCTTAGGCCAACAAGGTTAAACATAGAAAAGGAACATGACGTAGATGAAGATATCTTAGATCCAGGCATACTCGACGATGAAATAGAAAGGGCATTAAGGGAGATGAAAGTAAATAAGGCCCTGAGGGCAGACAACAGTCCTGTGGAACTATTTAAATGTTTAGGAAAATGTGGGAAGAAGACTCTATATGGTCTGATTCGTAGTATCTATGAGGAAGGAATCTGGCCGGAAGATTTTGTGAGATCGGTGTTAGTTCCTATTCCAAAAAAGACAAAGGCTATATCATGTGAGGATTACAGAACAATAAGTTTGATATTCCACGCAGCTAAAATTATTCTCAGGATCATCAACAAAAGGATAGAGAGTAAGGGAAAATGATTACTTAGGGGATGATCAGTTTGGGTTTAGGAAAGGAAGAGGTACGCGAGATGCCATTGCAGTAATGAGATCACTAATCGAGAGGAATATAGAATACAATCAGGACGTATTTGCCTATTTCGTAGATTTCGAAATGCGTTTGATAGAGTGAATTGGGAAAAACTAATGCGTGTATTGCAGAAAATAGGAATGGATTGGAGGGACAGGAGAATGATCCGCAACCTGTACATGTCTCAGACTACTCGGGTGCGAGTGGGGAACGGAAACTCAAGATGGGCAGTGTTAGGAAGAGGTGTAAGGGATGTTTACCCATTGCTCCACGGTGCTGTTCAACGTATATGTGGAAGAAATGATTTAAGAGGCATAGGAAGAAATGGAGGAAGGTGGGGAATTCGTAAAATCGATTAGTTTTGCTGATGACCAAGCATTAGTTGCTCAGTCAGCCAAGGGTTGCAAGCATTGCTGAGTGAATTGGAGGTTCAATGCGATAGATATGATACGGGAAGAAATATTTATAAAACAAAGGTTATGCGATTTTCCACAAAGAGAAAGGCTAAGCTAAACATTAAAATAGGAGGGTAAAAAAAATAGAGCAGGTAGAACAGTATACGTATCTAGGAAGTGTTTTGGACCAAAACGGTCAAAGTAGTAGGGACATAAGGAGAAGAATTGCGCTAGGCAAGGAGGCTTTCTCAAGGAGGAGGGAGTTGATGACGGGGACGTTGAGTAGGGATGTTAAGACAAGACTTGTAAAAACTTTGATATGGAGCGTAGCTATGTACGGCGCTACGTACGGAAACGTGGTCGCTGGAGCAGGAGGATAGACGTAGATTGTAAAATGGACCGAAAGGAAAACAAATGAGGAAGTACTAGAGGATGGTGGGTGAGGAGAGGGGTTTGTTGGGAGATATCCTATGGAGACAGGAAAAATGGATGAAAGGCCTATTGAGCGGTAGTGAGATGTTGAAGAAGGTAATAGAGAGGAGAATGTTAGGCAAACGAAGAAAGAGCAGGAACAGGATAGGGATGTTGGTCGGGATGAAGGGAGGAAAGAAGTACACAGAGATGAAGAGGGACCTGATGTAGAGTAGGTTACAGGATTTGGTTTTGTTTGGAGTTTCAAAAATATTCATTTGATAGTTGTGTCCATCCAAAAACCAACCTTAACCGGTAGATTACCTAATAATAATAATAATATGTGCATATATATATATATATCCAAATTGGCCAAAGAATCGGGGCATTTGGTTGCTTAAAAGACCCGCAGATCGCAGGGTAAATTACGTTTCCTCGATTGCTCTAGTGGCTAAGCAAGTCGAAAGACCCGGTGTTCAAGATTCAGTCAAGGGAATATTTTTGCGCTTGTGACACACTCCTGTAAGCACATTAGAAGAGCTGTAGGTAACGGGAAGGAAAACAACTAAGTTGAGATAAGATAGTGACGACATAATAGGCTACTTAGAATGAAAAAAAAGAAAAGTACTTTTTCCCCATAGGGTGGTCGGATGAAATTTTTCTGATTCCCTATCGTTTTTGGGAAAAATGACATCTTAAATTCGTCTGTTCCACGCCTAATCTCTCCTTCCAAGAGCTTTAATTTGTCATTTAACCTTCACTCCGTGAGTGATTCCCAGCCTATCTTCTCCAATAAAATTGATACTCTTCTAATATTTGCTGTATATTTTTATCCCATTTAAAACATTGCGTCAAATGATGTGTGTTAATTAGCGCTCTTGGATGCGAGCAGCATTTGGTTTTACTAGCTTAGTCAGGTCTGTAACATCTCTGCACTTTTGAATTTAAGGCAAATTTGCAGCCGTTAAAACTTAGCAAATCATCAAATATTGAACCTTCCGTGTTTCAACCGAGCCTTTGTTTAACAATTTGGTAAGTTCTATAAAAACAGGGTTGCATGTCAAAGTTTCGATCCAAGCTTGAATGGATGTAACCTCTTCTTTAGAAGGATATGTCTTTGGGTGAAAAAACCGCCCTGCCATGGACTGCACGGTTTCTCCCAAAAGCAACAAGTGGCAGGGTAATCGAGAAGGTGCTCCAACGTCCTATTTTCAATGAGGGGGAGGAGTGAATTCATAAATTGGAATACTGGATGCTTGTCTCACGCAGTAGCGGTGATGAGAGAACGCTGCGGTGTGAGATTGGAGGTGCGAAGGCAAACCTCATCCCCGTGTATTGAACAGATATCAGCTGCATTCAGAAGATAGCCCGGAAGTATCAGCAGTCCCCAACTCTGTTCTTTTGGGAGCATCACGTAGAAGGAACCATCAGAGTGGAAAGGGGTGATGCCAGCGATAAGCAGTAGCGACGTCAGGTGTGTGACGGACTGGATTTGCAAGGAAGATCAGACCTGCTCCAAGCTGAACGTCGTGGCTTATGTATGCGCCAGTGATGCCAAGGACCACGGATATGTGAATATTATGCTTTTCTTCAGGAAAATTGACGCCGAGGTGGTTGAAATGATGCTTGTAGAATTGTCTCGAGGGTTGACCGTAGACTCCTGGTTTGGAGCCAAACGGAAGGTATAAATCAGAGGTCGCGTCATTTATTGTAATGGCATCGGAAGCTCCTTCGTTGAACTTCAGCTGGCAACCCAATCGTGTAAGAACCCTGTGAACCACTGGTGTCCATTTCGTATATGAAGACAATGCGTAGCCGATGAAGACGATCATGGTGTGTAGCGGGTAGAATATTCGAGCATGCTAGAGCTTTTTTAGATTAGAGGCTATTGTGTAGGCGAAATAATGGATGAATCTCAGAATTACTCATTGTCAAGAAAGTAACTTCAAATGAAGTGTAAGTAATTGCGATACATGCACCCGATAGGTCTTTTAATTTGAATAATATTTTATCGGAAGGAGACTTTTAAAAGGATTCGATAATAATAAGAAAAAGATACCCGTTAAATACATAAGCAACAGCAATATCAAGGGAACATTATCTATATTAGTATGTAAATGCCGAAGTTTAAAAATAAAGTTCCTGATTATCATTTCCTTATCCAAAGCACCGGTGCAGATATAACCATTGTAACTAAAAGCTGGTTCTTCACTGATATTGCCGGCAGTGAAATTTTCCCAATGTAGTTTCCCGAAAACAGAAATTAGAGTTGATATAATCGGGGAGTTGTATTCATTGCACTTAAGACCTCTTATGTCAGCAGAGCTGAGATGATTCCCCATAACTCTTTGGAAAGTGTACATTGTCAAATAAAATGCTCTCAGTCGTAAGAAAATTACGTATGCTCATTCTACAGACCACTGAACTTGAGCGTTAATCTAATACAAAAAGAGAACAAGCAAATCGAAAGATTCTCACTCCACAACTAACGAGATATAATAACCGGTGGAGACTACAATATTCCCTGTGTGGATAGGATCACATTATTTGAATAAAACAGAGTCAACGACAAAGATATCTGTGAATAACTTTTATTTTTAATATCTCGAACTCCAAGAATTTACTTATCACTTCAAAATCCAGGAGCAATAATATTCTTGATTTGTTAGCAACGAACGTACCCGACCACCCTTCAAGAATATAATATACTATACCTCCTAGAAACTCAATACATAGGGATTCCACTGAATAGATAACATCAGATGTATACGGATAACATTCAATGAGAATAAATTTGAGAACGCTTTTATAACATATTATTTCAAAGACGCTGTCGGCTGATGTATTCACGGCACGACATCTCCGACATAAAAGGTTGACTTTCCTCATAAGACGCGTGATTTTTGTGTTTGAAGTAAAATAAATCTAAAGAAATTAAAAATTATCTTTGCTTTCTACAGAGTTAAGGCCTCAACCATTCAATGCATAAAATAAATCATTATTAGCCTACACCATTGGGTCCAGCAATGGCCAGAAAATCTATCGGAGAGATTTGTTCTCCAAAATTTGTCAAAGTACATAAATAAATCCCTTGATTTTTAAAAGTTAATGTACTACCCTGTGTCAAATGCAATTTCGATGTACTTCATCACATTTGACTTTGAAAGTTTTACCATGCTTTTCAATTTTATGCCATTTTTTCGCAAGCCTTTAAATCCATACGCGTCTATATATTTTCATACACTCTGCTATATTTCGCAAAAGGTCTGCAGAGATATGCAAAATGATCTACGTTTCCAATTACCTTGCTCTTTACGCTTCATAGGTAATCATTTTTCCCGTTTCACTAATGAAGTAGTACATCTTTCGTTTTATTTACTAGCGTACCCTTAGTTACATAATTTCTGTTACTGCGCCAATGCTCTCGGGAGTTCTAGGCATATCTTTTGAACCAGCAACACTACATTATCGGCGAATTTAAGGGCGAGAGTGAATCCTTGTTTCAAATCCTACTTTATTTCCAAAATAATCAGTGAAAATTCCATTCGTTCTTACAGCTTCCGTACAATTTCAGAAAACGCTTTTAGAGCACTCAACAATGTATGGAAACTTTCCCAGGAATAATTCACAAATCTGCTCGTGGCATATTTTTCCCATTCCAAGTTCACCTTCTCAACCATACTTTAAAACGTCCCCTTTACACTTTTACCTTAAAGATTTTTGTACTTGGACTCAATTATTTTATACTATCGTATATTTGAATGCATACGGTTTAGGATGATAGGCCGGTGAATTTTAAAACGGAAGAATCGGAACAGTATCAGTGATTTTGTTTCGTGATCCATCGAGGCATAGTTAATAAAAATCTTGGAAGCCTGATGCTGAGCTTTAGAAAGCTAAGAGACTAAGATGTTCCCGATGGAGTTGAAATTACCGCGCATAAACCGCGCTCCTATTATCTGATAGATGGCAATATGTTTTCGGAAGTGAATTGGGTATGGCAGAGCAATATCTGACAGGAAATACATTTCCTAGTGTGGATATATCACGAGGATAACTCGCTTTACAAAGAGATGTACTCTTGCTAAGAGATGTTTGGGAGCGCGACAACTCATCTGGGTCTTTGGTGGAGATAGACTAATATGTCTGACTGGTGACGCATTACCCCAACAGAGCCAATTAGTAAAAGAAGACTGTTTTATGATGCAATAACAATGTCGCAGAAAATGTAATCCAGCCTTGGGATTCTTAATTATCTCGCTAGTCACCAAGATAGGAAAACAAGAACATTCACACGAAATATGAGCCTATTTACACAGATTTAGTTGGCATTGGATGCATAAATAACTGTTCAAATCGAATTACTACGTTGTCTCTCCCCTAATCGTTCATGAGTATGGATTGGTTCCAAAAGCTACGATACATAAAGCGGGGGTACTTACTTTATAATCTTTGTTTTATATTATCCTATTTTAAAAAATGGGTACCATGAAATACTGATGCCGGTTATTTTACTTATAAATGATACATACATTAGTGGTATAACGTTTAATGAAATTTGCAATGCAACTTATAATGTGCTATAATTTTAATGAATTTTACTTCATTCAATCTTTTGGGACTATGCTAATGCATTGGAACCTTATAAAAAATCAATAGTTTCATAATCTTGAACTAATTACATTTTGACGTCCATTTAGTAAAATTTCACTTTTTATTTTATTTTTTTTACCTGGTAAGTTGTTATGAACTTCAAAATAGGTCCATGTATTTGAATATATATATAATATACACGAACCTATTTTCGGTTTGCCTTAAAGAAAATCCCCCATTTAAACTGTACATTCAGCCAAACACATTTTTGCATATGTGACCCTCGCATCAACTCCCTTTTCGCTGAATGTCATTTGGATACAAAAAGAGAGACGTGTTTCTATCTGTGGAAGGCAGCAGGACTTTCCCTTTGCGAGACGAAGAAGCAAGGCGATGTGGGAAGGGCGTGTTCTTAAATATTCACGAGCGTTCGGTGAATGCCCTCCATGCTGAATCGTTCCAATGGACATAAATAGCGTCCTCCAACAGTTCCGAGTGGCAACTGTTATTTTCTTCGTGAATAATCAATCCCACGTTGTAGAATTCTGAGACCACGCACGGATTCACTCTTCCTGGATAATTTGCATTCTGAGTTGCGCAATCCCTTTAATTAATGATCAATATTTGGCCAGCGATGGGCAGTCGAGGAGGTTATTCACGTCCCATTGTTGTCCCCTTCGACTATTTTCATAGTAGTGGGAAGGGAAGTGACATCTCATAGCACGAATCTCCCATTTTGTTTTCATTTCCGAGTATATTATACACCAATTGCGGAAATGAAACCCAATTGTGCGGTTGAACAACATTTACGATGGTTTTGCGAAATACAGAGGTGAAAATCGAAAAAAGTAATATTATTCATTTTGATAACTCATATAAATTATAACTAAAAGAGTTATTTCACCAGTAACCTCCACATTTAATGCAAACATGTGTCATTTAGTTATTTAGATTTTCAATTTAATGGCTATTAGTAGTAACCTGAGCTTTAAAGTCATGTTTATACGCCAATAGAGAAAAATGTTTAGAAATAATATTTTTCAAACTCTAACGTATCTCAGTCGTCACTTTGTGGAGACATTTGGTCAAAATTATTATAAAATTTAAAATACAAGTTGAATTTCTAATTTAATACAGTTTATGGACCAAGGTTTCAATACACGGGGTGCTATTATCAAGTATTTTTTTACCTTGAAAGTGACACGCGGTCCTAACACGATGATCAATAAATCTGATCAAGTGTGAATATTGACTTGTTTTGTGATTTTTATTTTATTGGATTGCTCTTTTTTGGGAGCTACAAATGAAGGAGGTTCCGCAGTTAGGAATAACTGATTAATTATTCAATCTGATGAATTAAATCTACACAAATCCTCAAAAGAACACCCACTGAAAAAAATACTGAGTTTGGTGGCGATTGAAGTCGTCTTCATCTCAGCTGAATTAATTTCGATGCTTCAACATCCGTTTCAAGTTATATGTAGTTAATTTATAAGCATTTATAGGTGCCCAATAAAGTTTTTACATCTACGGGTGTCCATTTTAGTTTATAAATACCTTATTTGAGAAGTATTTCCTGCTTGTCTTTTCTATTGCCTATTAGTTTGGAGAGAGTAAGGGGTGCGTAAAAATCAGCCTTTTCCCCACTCCTCACTTTCTCCAAATTCATAGCTAATGGCAAAGAAAAACAGGAAATACTTCTCAAATCAGGCATTTATAAACTAAATATAAATTCTCATAGTTGCAACATTTCTTATGTTAGCCAAACAGGGATGAATTTCAACACACGAGCCAAAGAACACGCTACTTGTCAAAAAAATTAAAACTCTAATTCCCGCTTTGCAAAACACCTGATAAAATTTAAGCAAAACAGGAATTTGTCCCCGAAATACTTCATTTTCTCCCTAATTGATTAAAAATGGACGCTCTTGAGCCAGTCTCAAGATAAGAAGGCAGACCCCAAAACGATCCTTTATATTGAGCAATCGTACCATACACCCCCCCGCACACCTTTCCAAGAAACTAGCCTTAGAGGAAAAATCAAAACCAATCCTCCAGCGCACCTGATCGCTCCAACCCTTCCAACCACACCCCGATGGCACGTCATAGCCATGGCACCGCCAATCCTTTCCCGTTCCTTACCCAAATAACCCCGACCCTCACCTTCAACATCACGCCCTTCCTTACCCCCAACCCACCATCATTCTCTCCTCTTTCCTCTCGTATATCCAACTGCTTCACCATGCAAATAGAAGTTGTGACTGATGATGCCGCAAGTTGGTGAAACTCATTGTACCCTACAATAAACTATGTGGAATGGTACAAAATCTCTTATATGGGTATCAAACAAATGAGGGAGTACTGGAGATGGTGGGCGAGGAGAGGGGTTTGTTGAGAGAAATCCTATGGAGGCAGGAAAAATGGATGAAAGGCATATTGAGCGGCAGTGGGATGTTGAAGAAGGTAATAGAGGGGTGAATGTTAGGCAAGCGAGGAAAGGGCAGGAGCAGGATAGGGATGTTGGACGGGATGAAGGGAGGAAAGAAGTCCACAGAGATGAAGAGGAACCTGATGTAGGGTAGGATGCTGGATTGGGTTTTGTTTGGAGTTACAAAATGTTTATTTGATAGTTGTGTCCATCCAAAAACCTACCTTAACCGGTAGATTACCTAATAATAATAACATGGATATCAAATATTTCCAAGTAGTGAAGCCTGTAACCGTAGAGTACATCTTTGATTGTTTTTTCATCCGCTCACATTTAATTCGCTTAATTAAACAGTAATTAAAGACATAAAATAACTCGAAGGTCTCCATATCTCAGATAGACTTGGGACCTATACATATCGATTGAGTTCCATTTTCCATTACGTTAGTCTATTTGAATGAACAAAATACGGTATATTGGAAATGAAAGAAGATAGCACGATGATTTTCCTTAATGTCAGAAATCAACCAAAGCTTTCAAGTTCATTGACCGAAGCATTCAATCCAAAATTGTTTACTGAAGTCATAATACGAACTATAACCATTAGTTTTCATTCCGAATATGGTGAGCTTAACCTAAGCTGACGAATAAGCTGGGGACGGGCCCCAGGGCTATCGGAGCGAATCCTATCTTGCCATAAATGTTACGCCATCAAGCAATTGGACATTTATGAGTTGAGCTTAACGGTGAGATATGACTTCAACTAGAGTGCCTTAAAAAAAACACAATTACTTAGGGAACGTATTCCTCAGCCCGCCATTATTACGCGTGATTTCTTAACACCCTTGGATAATTTTCTTAAATCAGGGTTTGATTTATAGGCGCTCCAATGATTAAGTCCATTTAGCGGCATGAGCTTATCAATTTCAGAACTAACTTTGCAAAACGGTGTACATTCATCAAGTGGAATTATTTATCCACATTAACTCTTATGTATTGTTTTTCTTTTATTGCTCATGACAGTAACAACCTCTCAAATTACCTGAGTTGATGTTCTCCATCCCTCTCCGTCGTTTTCCCTTAATACACACACACACATATATATATATATATATATATATATATATATATATATATATATATATATATATATATATATATATATATTATTTCCTGAGGACTTTTCTCTTCCTTCTCTTCAATTCTCTCTCTCTCTTTAGTTCAGTGTATGCTCACTTAGTGCGTACGTAAACGTCGTCCTAAAACTTTAGAAATATTCTTATAATTAAAAGCAGATGTATGAATAGTTAGCAAATTTGATATTTGTTCAAATAGGTTGGGTGGATGCAAAGCATTTGGAATGACAATGGACTGCTGAAAACTGTCATAGAGAGTGGGACGATAGGCAAATGAGGAACATGGAGGAATAGGGTAGACATGTCGGAAGGAATGAAAGGAGGAAGGAAGTATGCGGTATTGTTTAAGAGTTGAATATAGTATCGCGTGTCAATGATGCCTCGTTGGTGAGGCTAAGAAATGTTAACATCTTCAAACTGTGAGCATCTAAGTCTACCTCAAACAGTAGAATACCAAATATGCGAGCAAAACATAGTTAACGAGCGCCTTGTGACCTCTTGACACATGCGTAATTTTAAGGAGAGGTAATTTTACATCTACATCATACCTTCCAAGGCGCCGCAAGGGCGTGCGGTGGGGGGTGTTAGGTCACCATTTGTAAAAGGGAAAAAAACCACATTCAAAACAACGAACACATACATGCAACCCATACCCACAGTGGCGCATGAATATATATTCATGTAAAAATCCTTTCATTTTACACGTATGCAAACACATATACCATCATCTAACAAATAATTGCACCTTAGGATACAGTACGAAATCTATCCAATAACGTGAAAGCCAGAATTTGAAAAGCAAAAAGGCGAAAATTCTAAGGAAACACTTCACATTATTCAAAAACGCTAAGGAGACATCAATGCAAATCATTTTCTGTTCTGCAAAGATAATTGTTCCTAGTACGTAGTGAGGCGACCTTCGGTGATGGCCTCATGTTAAACTATGTAAAGGTTAAGGCAATGGGAAAACACCATAATTGTCCATCCTACGATTTGATGATATAATTTTCTAGTAGAGTGAGGCTAGGTCTAGAAAAGCTATGGCTTAACAGAAACCTGCCCTAAGATAGAGGACTACCGCTATACTTTCACTGCAATTCAAAGTTCACGATTCCAGGTCAGCTCCTGTAAATTCCGTTCAAGGGTGAGGACATAATGACATTGATATTCTTTAGCAGTTGAATTTTTTTCTCCTTTTACGATTGCCTGGCTGTTAATCAGAAAGCTGAACTTGTGACCATTTTTGTTAAAAGTAAGGTGTGGCACCATTGCCTAAGGGATATGTTTAGTCCCTTTCGCATTCTTTAGGTAACTTTGGAAAAGTCTATTCTTCGATTAGGCAAGTTTGAGGAGAAGGGAAAAGAGGGTAACGACCCCGCATAGGGGGTAGTGTCCTTTCGCAAGTACAATGGGAAATCGCCATGGCCATTCGGCAAGGACTCGGAAAATAAACAGGATAAGCATCACTGGAGATGGGAATTTCTCGGTTCTCCATTCAAACCCTTATTTACCGCTATTTCAAATTGGTTTCAAACTAAATTAATGTCTCACATCGACTTTCCTGGCAAGGAGATAATGATCTACATTGCTTCATATGCAGATTAAATGGCACAACTTTGACTTTTAAGGCAACCGCTTTGGCCCGGTACATTTAGAACTCATCATTTTTTACGAGGGTCTTCTTCCCTAATGGCCAATGGAAAACATGCCTCACTGAAGCAGAGTGATATTTGAAAATGAAAGTATAAATTTGTAGTTTTTCGTTGGTGAAAAAACTATAGTTTGGGCATAAAGATTTGGCAATGAAACAATACCGCCATCTCTAACGGCAAACACATCTAGAATAATGTGAAATGTTAACATTGTTCAAAAAATCTTTGTTTTTAAACGATTTAAAACTTCATAAATATAAATTGAAGCGTTTTTCAACACTTTTTTGATTTTTGAAAAATTTCCATTCATCTGTTATTTTATTTTACGTGTATATGAGATGTGAACACATATGGACAATGTGGAATGCATGTATAAGTGCAGTGTTAAAGATGAACGGAGAAAGGCTATTCTGGCTAATCTAGTAGGAGTCGCTGTGATTTAATTGAAGGGACAGACTTTTTGGCCAATTACCGAAAAGTCCCGGTTCAAATCTTCGTTATGCATTTGGCCATCCCCAGTTTCACTACAAGTGTGTGAAGTGAATGTACCATCGTGCCATACCTTGTCGAAAAGCCGTAGTAGGCATATGGAAACACTGGCTTCTCCTCCCACACTATGCAAATTTCATGCACCATTGAGCCTATGCGAGGTGAGTTTTTACGAGAAACCTTCCGGTTGATACCATGGCTTATTAGGATATTTTTTATTTGTTGATTATATTTTATTCATTTGCCCTATGCTTGCTTTTATGATGCCCTCATGATGTTAAATATGCCCTATGCATCTTCCTTCGTGTCTTCGTAATTTCTGCCTTCCTTTACGCCGCCTTTTAAACAGATTCTTTTCCTTCCCCTACGCACTCCATTTTCCTAACGATCTTCCTTCTACCAAAGCCTTCAACCATTCGCTAACATTTAAAATTTACTCCATTCGCTTTTTCTACATTTTTTTATTTCCTATTAATTCTTATATTCACCAACTCTGCTTAAAACTTCAGCTTAGTTTTCCTATCGGTCCAATTTATTTTATCAGTAGAAAGATAGTAATCACCGAAATACTGACAATACGTGGAATCGCTTCTTTGAGATCACACGCTCAGCAATCAAAAAGTTGATTCCCAGTAAATTTATAGAAGATAACAAGGAACCTAGATGATACAACGTGGATGTTGTAAAGGCATTACGACGTCAGATATCTTGGGCAAATTCCAAGAATGATTTTCCAAAAGCTTTAAGGAAGTTCAAAAGGATAAGGTTAGCGGAGAATTTGAAAGAGAATCCAAAAGCATTTTGGTCACGCATCAGAGAAGATCAGGGAAATAAGTCAACTGTCAATTCACTGAATAATGATAAAGGTGAAAGAGTAACCAGCAGTTTTGAAAATATTAACTTATTAAATTCCTTATTTCAAAGCGTCTTCACCAATATCTCGCAGAATACCTCCGATAGCTTACCAAATCGTGCCGGTCACCCAATGCCCAAAATTGAAATCTCATTTATTGGAATGGAACGTTAGCTGAAAAATATCAAGTCTAATAAATCCTCTGGGCCCGATTAAATACTCGCTCGTATATTTACGCATCTAGCTTCGGAAATTGCGCCGTGTCTAGAAATAATATCTAAGAAGTCGCTGATAGTTCCCAGAGATTGGAAAACGGCTAACCTAACACCAATATTTAAAACGGAGACAAGGAGGTAGTGAACAATTACAGACCTATTTCCCTCACATCCATTTCGTGCAAGATTATGGAACATGTAGTCGCTAGTTTGATTTTAAGACACCTCTATAATCAGAAGTTATTAATGAAAAATCAGCACATTTTCCGAAAAGGTAGATCCTGCGAGACACAACTCGCGCTTTTTGTTCATGATATTCTTATTTCATGAGAGAGCAATGTTCCAGTGGACGCGATTTTATAGATTTTAAGAACACCTTCGACAAAGTAGCTCATAATAAACTACTCGCAAAGTTAGAAGCATATGACATGGATAAAAATATCCGGGTTTGGATTAAAGACTTTTTCAATGGTCGGGGACAAAGATTAGTCATACAGAACCATAGATAGAGTTATCTCTAATGCAATAGAAGTTACTTGAGGGGTTTCCCGTGGAAGTGTTATCGGACCTCTTTTATTTCTACTTTACGTTTACATTGACCTCGTAGTCACTAGTCAGATACGTTTATTTGCCCATAATACAGTGGTTTACCGTGATATCCGTGATCTTAAGGACATAGAAGCTTCATCAGATGACCTTTATGCTATACAACGCTGGTGCGAGACTTGGCAATTAGAATTAAACTTAAAAAATTGGGTAGTGATAAAGTTTTGGAAAAGGAGCAATTTCCTACCGAACGCCTAATGCAACTAGACCACCGAAATTTAATGTGTAGACTCGATGAAACACTAGGCGTTACCCTCACTCACGATCTCTCCTGGTTAAAATACATACGTATGTGTAATATGTGGACAAGCTAACAAAAAATCAGGATTTATTAGAAGAGTACTGAGCAAATGTGATGATAAGATTAAAGAAAAATTTTATCTTTCACTGGTTACGCCTCATTTGGAATATGCTGCTGTTATGTGGGATCCTCACGAAGTTGGATTGATTGCCAAATTAGATCATGTGCAGAGTAGAGGAGATTGATTTGTAAAATGTTGTCATGATAAACATAGTAGCGTATTAAAAATAATAGAGCAGCTAGGCTGGGAATCACTCACGGAGCAAAGGTTAATTACAGATTAAATCTCTTGCATAAATTGGAAGTATATCTCTTTGGCAGTGATGTTGAAAATGTTTTATTATTACCCCCATCGTACTAGGGTAGGAGAGATCGTGTCAATAAAATTAGAAAGACTGATTTAAGATTTCATTTCTCCCACAATCGATAAGGGATCAGAATAACATTGTCCGATCGCGGTAGAGCCGTATTCTGGTCAAAATTAGTTTGGTTTGTATTCACCCCCTGCTACACACCCTAGCAATGGGTTGCAGAGTACTAAAATAACCATCACCATCCTCCTTAAAATAATCCATCCCACCTGAATTACAAAATTCGCCAATTCCTTGCCTCAAACACCATACAATACATCGCAAGCTTCAAGCACTTGTCAAAATTAGAGGTTTATTTAACTTCTTCAAATATTTACTTAGTTTTCTCGTCACATATTTTCTTCTTTCAAATGCTTCCTTTTTTATCGCAATTATTTTATTAATGTCTCCATTCCTATGACCGTTTTTCTGTAAAATACTGTCTAAATATAAAAATTCCTCCCCCCACTCCTGTGTATTAGTTTAGGGTATTCTTTCGTAATGCAATGTTTGATTCACCTTTCCTTGAAAATCTCATTTGTTTTGATAATTTTTGGTTTCTCCTCATCTTATGTCTCTCATATTGCTCCTTCAAAGCACTAAGTATTAACTACAATCACTTAGCTCTCTGACTTCCTGTTTCTTCATAATTTATCAACCTGACTTAATCTTCTCATCGCCCACTTTTATTCCCATCCCGATTTCCCCTCTGTTACCCTTATCTATGTCGCCTGCTCCATATACAAATGTTGAATGATTCGCTTATTCCTCCAGTCTTCTCCGGAATTCCGTACGGTCTCCACCAACCTTTCCCCCTCTGCATGGTCGAACGTCTTCTCAAAATCCACGAAACACACGCGTCTTTGATTTTAACCCCGTTTATGTGTATTCGACGTTTCTTTCTTTCTGTGTATTCTTTTCACCATCCGTTAGTCTCTTTTGGCTCTTTTGGTAACTTCTTGGTCTTTTCCTTTGCCTTTTGCCTAAGAGATTACAGTAAACATTGCTTTTCCTTGGGTCAAACTGACAATTCTCTTACGTTTATAAACGGCGCTTGTACTTTTCCCTGCATCAGAAATTTCTCCATATCTGCACCAAATCTTCCCCCACATTCGATTAAAATAGGAAAAAAAATATCGCCATGAATGATGATAACGTCATCAGCAACGTAAGCATAAATTGACCTTAAGAATACCCGCACCTTTCCTATTGAAATTCTAAATTCCAGAATATTAACAGCTATTTGGTTCAAAAAATCAGGCAAGAATGTCATTTTAGGTTAGCATCACCATAAAAAATTATAGTACATTTCGATAGTCTGTTTAGAACAAATATTACGGAAAACTCACAAACAATTTTATCGTTATCCAGGGAAAAATCAAACAATTGGTCTCCGGAATCATAAAATAGTTTGAAATATTTTAAACACCATATGGGAATCAAAGCTAGTTAATTGGAGCAATCGAAAAAAATGACTGTACACAAGGTACGAAAAACCACATTTTTTATGGTCCTATTGCCATTAAGGAGCATTGGGCTGAGTAAAATTATTGCAGAGATGAGGCAACAACAATAAGTTACTCATGAATAGAAACAGATGATTCTTGCAACGCGGTACGCAGCGATCCGCTAACAGCTATGGTATCACGAACAACGATCGATGGTATCCCAAAGGGGACCCGTTAAATCATGCTAATTCCATGGTACGTAACACCAGTTCGATATGTTCCTTCCGACACCCACGCGATTGTCGACGCCCGCCCTTTAGCTTCGGGCGTCGTGAGCCGCCCACGTGGGAGTCCACGTCGGTAACTCTTCTTCTCCGCCGCGGTGGGCCGTGGCTCAACTGCGCCCTTCTCCGGCCGCTGAAGTTCGCCGACCGCACTCCGATCCGTTGTTAGCCACGTCTATCCGTGATAAACTTCCGCGATGACGTGGCTATGCCGGGTGCAAAATAGGTGCGTAAGCTAATAAAAATCGTCTTTTCTTTAATGGGTAGTCGGCAGGAAGAAACAAAAAGATTATTGGAACTGATCGTCTTATTGTAACACTCATTCACCCTAATTATGAGAGTAATTCCTTGTCCACTTGATGCACGGGATCGCGAATGGAGAAATTTTTCGTTGGTTACATAGAGATAGATGGTTCTCATGATAGAAAAGTCGAATTGGTTGCTATCTGTCACAATAGAAATAAATATATCACTTCAACGTTTGCCCAGATGGGTTTTTTAGTCATAAAGGAAGAAGATTTACGCCATATGTACAGCAATTGAAGTCATTTTTCAAATTGATTGAAATTTTATTTTTTAATTTTAACGATTTAAAAAAAATTGAAAACTGATGACTTGAAATAAATCATATTTAGCCCAACTTGCAAGCGCAAATTTGGTCAAGAAATAAAAATGAATGCAGCAACTAATTATGTCTATTAGGATCTTCTAACATCATATATTTGAAGCTATAATTGCCGTTAGACACAACTTAGGTAATCTCTAAACACATTCTCTTCGAACTCTCTCTATGCTTTGGTGTTGAGACTACTAACTACAGAACGATAAAGAGCTCGTGGTGCATATACATGTATACTTGCATGTAATTAATACGAGCGGACATTTAGACACCAACCTACTCCATTATTTAAGAACATTATTAAACCAAAAACATATCTCTGGTTGTATTCTTTTTAGGATTGCGAAGGGATAAGTTCATTCTGCAACCCGAATCCTCACTTTTAAGAAATTGTATTCACGTAGATTAGCGTCTGGTTTCAGAGAAGGAAGCATTTCCCTTACATGGAGAGCATACATACAAGGTCATTACATTCCCTACCATGCCCATATGAAGAGGAGCGAATCAGATTCTGGTCTACATCTACATCACAGGACACTCCGTCAGCCGCTGCAAGGGAGAGTGGTAGGGGTGAAGGGGGTGTTAGGGCATCATTTATCTGCCGCATATCCAGTTTATCAATACAGGGACCCTTTTTTTCACATTCTTTCAACCTTAGAATTATTCACATCTGGAATTCAATGATGACATGTATATATATATATATATATATATATATATATATATATATATATATATATATATATATATATATATATATATATATATATATATATATATATATATTATTGTGAGTGTTCTTTTTATGTGTTCTCGTGCTGTGTGTTTCTGTCTAAGTTTTATATTTTTATATGTATATGAAAAAATATATATAAATAAATAAATACATATATGTATATATATATATATATATATTATAAGGTAATCTACCGGTTAAAGTAGATTTTTGAATGGACACAACTATCAAATAAATATTTTGTGACTCCTAACAAAATGCAATCCAGCAACCTACTCTACATCAGGTCACACTTCATGTGTGTATACTTATATTTTATTTTATATAATAGAGCGTTGGACTACTGACCGGAGGGTCCCGGGTTCGATTCCCGGGCAAGGCACTTTGGGCACCTGCAAATCCACCCAAGCTAGTTGATTTTTCGGGTACCAGATCTTCCTGGGAAACCATAACTGGCACAGGGAATGGAACTGGCCCCCCTACCCTGATGTGTGAATATTCACAGGTCGTCGGGCTTGGTACATGGGTGAGCTCTACCATCACCTACTAAACCGACCTTCGGGTTGATTACTGTGTTTATGGTTAATATTTTTTCAAGTTTTATAATGCATAATTTTTAAATAATGATATAGTTTTGCTTAAACTTCTTTATGTATATATATATTTGATAGTTGTGTCCATCCAAAAACCTACCTTAAACGGTAGATTACCTAATAATAACAATAATTATATATATATATATTCTTCAGGTCAGACTGCTGAGTCTGACCTGAAGAAGGCCTCAGAGTCGGCCGAAAGCTTAAATCATCTACAGTGTGAGTGTCCTTTTACGTTTTATCTATTTTATTCTGTGTTCTATTGTGCCGTCCAAAAGTTATATATATATATATATATATATATATATATATATATATATATATATATATATATATATATATATACACATATCCTCTCCGCTCTTCCCCGACAACGGCATTCTGATGACGACGGCCGTGCCGTCGAAACGTAAATATCTACTGTAAGTGTCCTTCTTTTATGTTTCTGTGTGTGTAATATTTATTATCTTAGTGTTTGTGTGTTTGTTCGTCGCCGGAGAGCGTCATTTTTAAGATTATACATATATATATATATATATATATATATATATATATACATATATGTGTGTGTATATATATAATGCATATCATATTATATTATATATTTGCATAGGAAGCTTCATGCAGAGCTATAACGAACATTTTAAAGAAGAATTAATTCTTACGTTAAAATTTTCTTTGATGTAGTCAGCAGCCTGTAGAGTCGTTTTCCTTACGAGGCAATTAAACTAGGTGTTTGGTCTGAATTTGAGAATGGATGAGGTTCGCTTCAAAGTGGGAATATTGTTGGGCATATGATTCTTTATGCAAATTGCACCACGAAAATTCTCCCTGTAATAATGAACGCTTATAATTTTTAATCATTCCAATTATCAAATACTGGAACCACAGTATGTATAACATACTGGATACTTTTTTCTGTGCATTAATTTTTTAAATGCTTCATGGAATTCCATACTCTTTTCTCAAGTGTTTATTCGATAATTTATTCAAAAAACTTGAAATTCCAGAATTTCTCATTTTGAGCCATTTTTCTTGTTTGACTACGTTTACCAGTAATTTCTCAAACGTATCCCAATCGCAACTCCATAACTTATTCATATTAATAATACGCATCCACCCTCACGGTTAGGTATTTTTTTTTAACCATAGTAATGAAAAGATATAATCACGTTAAAAATGATTGTTAAACAAATGAACAATAGATAAATCTTTCAAAGGAAGTCTTAGACGTATTTATTCAACGTTATGAATGGAGGACCAAGTAAACTATGATACCTAATCGATAATACACATGTGAAAAATAAGTTGGTTTTTATAGTTTTCACTACGCAAAGCTTTTACCTGGAAGCAAATATTCTCTGACATTATTACATTCGTAAATAAATATCACTTTAAATATAGCATGGAAGTTTAGTGATGTGTGATTGCAATAGGAGTCATATTTAATTCAATGCAAGTTATACTAATGATATGCGTTCATTTTTCGCAAATATATTTAAAATACATTGAGGGAAAATATGAGGGGCGTAATTAGCGTAATTTTGCGTAATTACTGAAGAGAGAGACAATCTGAACTCCCTGCCTAGGAACAATCCCCAAAGATATTTCATTTTGTTGTATTGACCACAAATACGAGCCAGTTGTGACGTTCAGTAGTAAAAGTTCGTGTGATGAGAAACATGTTGACATTCTGTAGCTCATTTCATTTTTGTCGAGGGATATGGAGAATAGCGCGTTGCATGTTGACCGGTTAGGTTTTCGAAGACTAAGTCAAAAGTTTTTTCCTGGCAGAAACCGAGATCGACAACCATTGCGTCACTTTGGAATGTTTATGCAATAGGCCTTGATGCGATCGGGTCATTTTCCTTTCCTTATACTAACTATGCCAATCTTACGTACTTTTTTTCCAGGGGAGATTTTTTGCGGTCAATTATTGACGCCTGACTTCAGAATTTCATTCTGAGGCACTTCTTTGTGGCCATAGCAGCGGCGGGTAAACTCAAGAATAAAATCAGCTCACTAGATTTCTGGGGCAGAACACAAATACTTGCACGTGCGTTGAAAGTTTGCGGGATTAATTCTGATAAGCATCCACTTACTAATCGCACAGGAGGGCAAAACTTGCCAAGTTTAACTTCCTGCGAAGTCTCATTTGGAGCATTTTAAGTTTAGTCGATAGTGTACTCCTATTGCGGACGCTCCATTAAGGAGCGTATCAAGGGGTATGCAAATAATGATGTCTCTCAACTGTTGGTGCAAATTCCCGAAAACGTGGAATCTTATACGAGTCATCATTACGGGAATGTCTCGCCTGCTCGGCACGAGTAAAATCTTTATTGCTGCTATTTGGTGAGTTCATAAAACGTGAAACGCTGAGCAGAAATATGCGAACAATCCTCATGGTGACTCGTTTTCCACTCACGCTGGTGGCACGAGAGGCACCAATCATGAATAGTTGGGTTTTAATGCATTATTATGGGCGTTAAATTATTTCTGTTTTGGGAAAGGGCTTCATAATCATTCTGAAAGCTCCACAAAGAATTTGGAAAACTGTTGGTTGAAGCTCGAATACATTTCCCTCCTGTATTCATCTACTACTCAATGAAGCAAGCACCAAATTTCATCCATAGAGTGGATCGTGCCTAAGGTTTTGAGCACTATATTGTTAGAAGATGATCTTAGAGGATATTTCAAAGGTTTCTTATCCGCTACTATTATAGGAAGCAGGACAAGAGCGACAATAAGTAAAAGAATATGGCACAAGCAGAAAACCATCACTAGCTGGGTGTTAGTTATAAATACTACACACATGTGATAGAAAGAGTGATAATTATATTTGAAATTATATGCTATTTCAGTTAGCCTTAAGATGATGTATCTAAATGTTTTTATTCATTAGTTCAGGAATCAGATATTACAAGGGAGTCACATCAGGTAAACGAATTCGATTGTTATTTGTGAACAACCTCTAAACGTCCTAATAACTTTCCTCTGGATGTTCAGCTTGATAAACTTTCTTTAAGCACGTATTTCGTAATTGTAAAGAAGGTCATTTCTTAGTTACGATACTGTTTCTTTTTTCATTCAAAGAGAAAAATCAAAGTATACCTAATCAAATAAAATTATAAAAAGGTATAGTATATCAATATTCTCCTCTCATAGGGTCTTGCTCAGTTTCTACTGCTTTACTGTATTCTAGAGAATATATTGCTCAACTTTTAAATATAGTTCTATAATTCAGTGTTAAGCTATGAAGTTTTAGCAGAACGATTAATTTTGTCAACAAAAGATTTCGTGGTCATTTTTATATTTCCTTGAATTTCTCCAGGATATCTTTCCTCTGATGTGTAGGTATATCTATAATTTTAGTAACATAATGGTTACGTAATAGTACATGGTACATAATTATTAAGTTGTATTTCCCTAGAAGTACTGCAACGGAATTATCGACAACTGCTGCCATCAGCAGAAAAGATGCGCCATTTTCATGCGGAGAGGAAAATGTAGAAGTAGAGAGAACCAGCTGGGACGCCACTTTAAACGTAAACCAACTATTAATCCAAAATGCGACGTACACTGAGTTAACTGTACTCCAAAGTCAAATAGAATTGTGCGACGATCACGGGTTACGTACCTGGTTTATGACCATCGCATTTCATAGGATAAACAGCAACTAATCCTGTATCCATGTAAATCAGTCAACACTTATCAAAAACAACTAGCTTGCGCCAACGTAGAAGTTCCACTCCTCGGTTTGAAAGGGAAAAAATGTTCCGAGGAAGCGACTGATGACTGAAGAGAGAGAGAGAGAGAGGGATATGCAAAGGATGAAGGAAGTGAGAGGGATTGAGTGGGAGAGGAGAAATGGCGAGGAGGAGGGGAAGAGATGGAGGCCCTGAGGGTAATGGGCGGGGACGGATTTGGCAAGGGAGGAGGAGTGGGCGGACCTCGGAGGGGGGCGGTGGGATGTGCGTTTGGTAGGGGGGATGCAATGGCTGGCAGGCCATCGGTGGGGAGGGAGGTGAGCGGGGTGGATGGAATCTCTTTGCGTGGGCGTAGTGGAGCTGGGTGGGGGACGGCGGGTTGGGAGGTCGCGCGGCTTTTGGACTTTCGGCGCGCGGAATTTTGAAAGGGTCGACGAACCCGCAGTTACCAGGGAGCCTCTCCTATGTCTACGTACGCCCCGGAGAAGCCGGTCAAATGGGGGTGGGTGGTGGAGGGTGCCAGAGCAGGAGCCTTTAGCAAAGGAATTTTGGAGTAATAGGCAAAGAAATCGGTCATTTGTAATAACAAGACATCAAAACCACCCCCCAGGGACTAGTATCTGATCCCCTTTGTCAAGAAATTCTGACTAAAATATATTCACGCTGTGAGGTCAGAAGATGCCTAAAATTAACTTTTACAAAACACAATGGTATAAATTAGAGAAACGGGTGCAACGTTTCTTTTATTCAAGTTTTGGTGAAAAAGTAGCGACTTCCATAATGCTATTTCAAAAGAAAATGACCCCATGCCTTTCATCTGAGAATAAGTGTTTGGAATCCGTTAAAGCTGAATGTCAATGAAGGATATTTTTTATTTAGCGTCAGTTTTTATAACAGAAACATATTGATTTAGGTCTAGTACCAAAATATGGTACTCGAGGATTTAATTTAAGCTATTTTAATCAAGTTAATATATGTATGGTAGTTAAGGTAGGTATTGTGATGGATAAATATCTTTTCTTAATGCTGATATTAAAACAACCTCAAACAAAGTCCACGAGGCATATTGATTGAAAAAATTTAAAGGCCAAAATAGCCAACTCTCAAAGTAAATAAGAAGAAAACATGTCAGCACACTTGTTACCACTTACCACTTATACCACTTATAGAATATTTCTCTCTAGTATATTCGGTTAAATTAAGTAAAATAATTTGATAGTAATTATTTGCATACAAAAGACCTTTGAATTATGGATTTGCGATTCATTTGAATAAAGCTAATATGCTGGAGAATATATAGATAGAATATAAATTTTTATATTTAAAAAGATGTCAAATATTTACAGTGGAATGACCGTATATATAATAGGAGAGGAGGAAAGAACCATGTGGAAGACTCTACGGTAAAAAAGAACTAAATAGATTGGACATGCATTAAGACACGATGGATATTATAAAACATTATGTGGGGGAAATTTGAAGGAAAGGTCCAGGGAGAAAGATTAAGGGATAGGTATATAGGACAAATTAAGGACGTAAAACGGGAAAGTAGTCAAGTGGTGAGGGAATTAACACTGGAAAGAGAACAATGAATGGCTGTGGTAAACCAACCTTAGTACTGAAATATTGATTTCTGAATGAAATTGTTATTGAAAATGAAATCATCACATTTCCTCCCCCAAGAATTGACTTATTATCCAACGTTTCTGTAATTACCACGCAATGTTTAATCAGAAGAAAGCACAAACATTATTAAACGAATGTCTGCTACATTCTGACGCTTCCTTTGCTCTAGGTGTTAGGTTTTATTAATTAATATATAAATGATATAAATTGATGCTAGAGCATCAAGATTCCCACGTATTCTTCCTCACATAACTAAAATTTCAGATAATACACAATTGTTTCTCGGGTTGTTGTTCCTGTTTTATATAAAAATTGGTAGTTACATTGGTAGCTATATATTTAATGCAGCAGAAATGTTGCACATCCTTTTTAGACATGAAAATATGATTTTTGTGGAGTGGGTTTGATAAACTTGAATGTTTGAATGATTCCCACGGAGTTTTTAATTTACTAAATACCTTTATGTATTCTCCCTAACTGCTTTACCCCGTAAATTAAATCGAATATAGCTAAATCTAGGTTAACAACTGGTAACAAATTTCTGTGCCTATTCTATGGCTTCTTCGTGCTAACGCATTTAAAATTGCAAGCATGAATGGAAGAAAACATGACCAACTCCGCATTGCTTAGTGAATAATGTAGTATATTAGTAGTAAGACCTCACGCTAGAATATTGCGAAAAACCTTTACCAGAGTTCTTGGTCTTATTTAAGCTAAAGCTAGAATATTGATGGGCAATAAAATATTCTTCTCAATTATATTTGGCGCAGGCGACGTACGTTTTTTTCTATTCGATAAGGTGAAAGGACAAAGTCAATTCGGAATCCAAATGAATACGATGATCGAAAAAAGGATATATCACGGGAGTCTTTTTTTTTGCGAATGCAGGAACCAGTTGTTGGTGGTTTGAAAGTGACGAAGGAAACATTTTGCGGGCGGGGGCGGGTAAGGATTACAAAATGGTATGACGGGCGTTCAATGCTGAGGATGAACGGGGTTGTTACTGCCTCGCACCGGATCAGATATATCTACGTCATGTCTTATGCCCAGTGAGTCACTGGAAACTTTTGGCAGAAAGTCATGTGACACCGTTATAAAAGGAAATGAAAATAAAATGTATATACATGACGTTTGGAGAAGGCTTTCCCTCCATGAATTAAATTCATTTGTAAACGTTTATTGTAACGAATATTATGGAGAAGTAAACATTATTTTTCCTATATTATCCGTTTTTATTTATTGTTATTGCAATGTGATTTGGTAATCAGTCAGGTAAGGTAAAGATAAAGTTAAGCCAATCAATAATTAGAAACAAGTCAAATAATATCCGGATCACAGAGACGAAAACTATTGCAACTTTCCACCTAATACTTGGAAAAATATTATTATTAAGTGGGAAATTGTAAGAGTCTTCGTCTCTGTCATTATGGAGTAATGCCACCACATCACACCTGAATCTGTAATTTATAGTATCCGGATCATCAGAAAGAAAAAATAATGCAGTCCAAGTATTTGGTCATTCTTTTCTTGATGCTCCTAACGTTTACAGGAAGATTTTTGAAAACAAATCCACGTAATTTGTTTCAACCGTCAACGCTCTTATTTGGGAAAGGATGAACTTTTACGTCATTCGTTGGAGTGAGCAGTTTTATTTGAAACTGAAATATAGTTGTGAAAAAGTGTAAGTAATATACAAGTATATTATCAATAGATTCCCGCATTACCCCTAGTCGACAGGACAATGTCACCTTGATAAAATCTATTATGAAAATTTCTAGGCGGCCGTGAGAAATTCCTTTTCGCGTGAGCACGGATGGTGCAAGGCGATTCGCGTACTTCAGTCACAAGGTGACCTCTGCAAAACAATGACGAATTGAAAGTACGACAACAAAATTGGAGTGAGCTGGGAATTAATCTTACTGAGCTTACAATATGTGATGAAGTTAATACTTCCGGCAGTGCAAAATTATGTATACGAAGAAGATTCATAGGTTTAACATGACATTCAGCGTGTATAAAATATTGCTGTATGGTCCTATAGTTATTTTGCCAGCAAATTTTACCCCTGAAATGATTTTCATGGAGGTTTAAAAGCACTCTACAAGACAGGAAAGTATGTAGAGGCTATATTTCAAGAAAATATATGAAAAATGGATTTGGAACTGTATCAGTGAGTGTTTTATTATATTTATACTATTTTATCAAGTGATAAAGGAGCTTTTAGAGCGACCAGGTAAATCCTTCGTTCCTATTGCCAAAGACATATTACAATATTTATTTTATTAAGAACACAATGTATATATCCACTGCTCTCTGTCAACGTACAACTAGTTCCAACGCTTAGGCGTCATCATCAGGTACCATTTAATACCTGATGATGACGCCTAAGCATTGAAACTAGTTGTACAATAATAAAGAACAATGGATTCTTAACAAGAACATTGTGTTCTTAATAAAATAAATAATGAACATGAATTTCCACAAAGTTGAGCTTAAAACAATAGAAAGCATAGGCATAGTAGTTTTTGCCTAAAGTCTCCAGATATAAATGTTTCACAAAATCTGATAGCATTGAACTGATAAAAGTGCTTACCACAGAAGTAAAAGTAATACAAGTAATTGAAAATTGAGACAGCCATGGATTATTATGAAAGCTTTGGCTTCAACTAGAATTTTCAATGCTTGAAAAATCAATTACTTTCAAAAGGTATAATTTGCTGTTTTAGATAGGATTAATCATGTAGTAAATGTTTTAAATCCGCATAAGTTATTTTTTAAGGAGAATTTCAAGTGAAAATAGAACAAAATTAATGTTTTACGTATAGGTGTGGGCATAATGCTGTCATGAGAATTAAATAAACTTTTTTTTTAAAGTCTTAACACTTACAGTGAGAATTGCTCCTTGTCCATTATCTCTTGTGACCTTCCTCATTAAATTTTTTTTCCATCCTTAGTTCCACTTCTATTCCAGGGAATGTCACTGAGCCACATGTGACCAGTCCTTTCCTGAGGTAAAAAATAATAATGTAAGGGTCACTACCAAAACCAACATTAAAAATATTTGATAAGTTCTCTTTTTAGCAGTAGCCTATACAAAAAGGTCCTCTTAAAAGTCAGATGGGCTAAAATAATCGGCATTTATAAACTCAATCTACTGGTTAAGACAGATTTGGATGACACAACTACCAAATAACTATTTTGTCTCTCCTAACAAACCACAACACAATATCTTAATCAACAACAGCCCCTCTTCATCTCCGTATCCTTCGTTCCTCCCTTAATTCCATCCAACACCCCTATCCAATAGGACTTAGTAATATCTGTCCCTTCCTTGTTTGCCTAATATTCTCCCCTCTATCACAGTCTTCAACATCCCACTGCCGATCAATATGCTCTTCATCTATTTTTCCTGCCTCCTTAGGATTTCTCCCAATAAACACCTCTCTCGTCCAACATACCAAGCACCTCCTCATTTGTTTTCCTCTCTGTCCACTTCACCTTCTCAATCCTCCTCCATACCCACCTTTCAAAAACCGACAATCTACGCCTATCATACTGCTTTAAGGGCCATATTTCCGCACCGTGCACGACTACGCTCCATGTTAAAGTTTTAACCAGACTTTTCTTAACTCTTAACTTTCCTTACTCAACGTCTCGGGCATCAATTTTCGTCTTCTTTGGAAAGCTTCTTTGATAAACAATTCTACTCCTTATGTACCTATTACTTTGACCATTTTGATCCAAAACATTTCCGAAATACTTAAACTCTTCTACCTGATCTAATTTTGCCTATTATGTCGTTGATTTAAAATCATGAAGATAATATACACACAAGTACAATATACATACTTGTACGAGTACATATGCTGGACAAATTAGTAATGAAGTAACACGATATAATCTGACATACAGAGTTCGTCCGGAAAATAAGTGTAATAAGCTCATTGTCTTTTTTGACAAAAGGGGAGTCGTCGACTACAAATTTGTACCTGAACGACAAACTGTAAATGCTGCATTTTACGTCCAAGTGCTCGACAGGCTTCTAGTCGCCCGCGTCCGCCCAGCGATCAAAAACATCTGGCGGCTGCTTCACGACAATGCGCCGTCTCACACCGCGCTTGTCGTGTCGGACTTCTTGGCCAAGCACGGCGTGGCAACGCTGCCCTACAGCCCGGACTTGGCACCACCGGACGTCTTTCTGTTCCCGAAGATAAAGAGGAGTTTGAAAGGAACGCGATACGGGACTTTGGACGCCGTCAAAGAGGCCGTGACGACGTGTCTTCGAGAGGTTCCCGATGATGCCTTCGCGGGAGCGTTCCAGGAATGGGAACGCCGCTGGTACAAGTGTATCGACTCACAAGGGTCCTATTTTGAAGAATATTAGCTTAAGATATGTAAAAGTGCAATAATTTTTTTTCCTGAGCTCAGTACACTTATTTTCCGGACAAACCCTGTATATATTTTTCAATTGTTTAATATATAGTCTCATCTTCCCATGAGGTCAACGACCTTAAAATAGGTGAAATGACATAATCTGAAGTCATTACCAAACATGAAAATGGTCAAAAAACCGGAAATGAAATGATAAAATAACTTACAAATGGCAATGTAAAATAAAATTGTACACGTAATTTAAATTAATCTGACGCATAGCAGATTGACCAGCCTTCTCTTCGTCTATGACTAATGGGGCAATTTATTTGTCCTTAGTCAACTTTACTAAGAGGCCACAATTAAATTAATCAAGAAAAATTTTATCCTGTCCAATAATCTTCTTAACCCATCAGGAAATATTGGATGAAACTACAAAGATAACAATAGCAAGAAAAGCAGGAAATAATACAATAAATAGAGGGTTCTACAATTGATATGTAGCACGCCTTATTAACCATAAGGATACGAAAGTAAACTGATTTTCCGTGATCAAAGTACTAGAAATCCGAAATTTAAACCAAATGTGGAAATGGAAACTGCTAGTTTAATAGTGAGTGACCAGTGTTTTACCCAGATTTAGATGACCTTACTGAAAAAAGATTTGACATACCAGGTGAATACCTTAATTACTCTAAAACTTAGAATTTTATTTAATTTAAAGTCATCTCACGATTATTTTTATCAAATATGTAAATATTGTGAATCTTGGTAGTCCAGGGGGTAGAGCGTTGAATTTCTGACCGGAGGGTCCCGGGTTCGATTCCCGGGCAAGGCTCTCTGGACAATATGTGATTTTTCGGGTACCAGATCTTCCTGGAAAACTATAACCGGCACAGGGAAAGGAACTGGCCCCCCTACTCGGATGTGTGAATTTCACACGCCGTCGGGTTTTTACTGGGTGAACTCTGCCATCACCTACTAAACCGACCTTTGGGTTGAATACTGTGTTTTTATATAAATATCTTGCTCTACGCACGCTTCATTTTATTGAAGAAACGGATGCTTAATTGTGAGCTATTATGATCGTATCCTTCATGTGCATACATTGCATTGTACGTTTCTCCAAGCTATAAAAAAACGAGGAAAGTAAGGATCTCAAGAGGAGGAATGGGGCATGTGAAGTCTGTCGGGTCTTTCCTAATCTCTGATAGCAAGAACAAGTGCGGGGTCGTACGCAGGTGGTATGTGGAGAGGAAACAAACAAAACTGTTTAATGAAATTGATACTGAGAATTTCATGTCCTCCTTCAATTAAGAAAGAGAACAACGGTGCAAAAAGGCTGCTTAACAACATCATTGAGGGCAAAATGGAAACTATCATCCCTAGGCCTTTCTCGGTAACTCCTAACCCTTGCGGGGTTACCGCGGTGAAAGTAGAGAAGTAGCGTTATCATTGCGTACAACGCGAGGTTCCTTGACACAGTTGTACTTTCATTTTTACTTCTTTAATGGAGAAAATCAAGGGATCACGATTCCGTAAATTTTCTTAATTATTCTTTTGGGAAGAAAATGAGTTCTACAATGATAAGGATGAGGGATATATTGACAGGTTTACGTATCATAGACGCGTTAATAACATGATGTTAACACTCATTTTATCTCAACGACAGAAAGTATAATAAATGGCACTTTCGTTATGAATTGAGACGTGAGGCGTCTGTGCATATCAAGGACGAAAACTTCCCAAGAAGGTGAAACCAACTTCTGGTCGTTTTGACGACGTGGTTTTGAAACATTGTTAAAATCCGGTAGCTTTCACGTGTTTGTTATTGTAGGAAGACGGCAATCGACTCTCCAAAAGCCTCCACACTTATTCTATATCAATGCGGATGACTGAATAGAAATGATAATTTCATTTCGGAGTTCAAAAGCACGACGATTAAAATCGGTCAACACCCTTCTTGTATCTTGACTTTAACGGAACAAGAAAATCATTTTGCTGCCCGTGCTGATGAAGCCACTAAACGAAAACTGGAAAAAGCACTAAACGGCGACTTTTGCTGATTCGAAGGCAGCATACCTCTTGTGCCCGTCCTGATAAATGTCCCCGAAAAATAGATAAAAGCATACACTCGCGTGTACACTATATACGAGATGAGGCTGAAAATGTACAACGATAGAGTTGTACAGCAAAGTATTGAGCTACTATGCCTTAAGAAAACATCTTCACAGTTAAAGTTATTTTAAACAATTTGTTGGCATTGCATTTAAATTAAAAAATGAGACTACTCGCATTTAGTATGGATAATTTAGCGGTGAAGGTCGGTTTCGGATGGACACAACTACCAAATAATTCTCTTGTCTCCAGACAAAACACAACCCAAAATTCTTCCCTACAACAAACCCCTCTTCATCTCTGTGTACTTCCTTCCTCCTTTCATTCCTTCCAAAATGCCTGTCCTGTTCCTGCCCACTCCTCGTTTTCCCACACTCTCCCCTCTATCATAGCCGTCAATATCCCATTGCCAATAGCACTTCTTCATTTGTTTTCCTTTCGGTTAATTTCACCTTCTCCACTCTTCTCCACACCCACATTTCAAAAGCATCCAATCTACGCCTATCATTCTTCTTCAATGACCTGTTTCCGCATGATATACGTATAACTACGCTTCATATAAATTTTTTTTACGAGTCTTTTCTCAACGTCCCTGTCATCAACTCCCTCCTTGCGAAAGATTCTTTGCCTAACGCAACGCAATTCTTTTCCTTATATCTTCGGTTATTTTGACCAATTTGATCCAAAACACTTCCGAGATACGCAAACTGTTCTACCTGCTCCAGTTATTGCCATCCTATTTTAACGTTTAATTTAACCTTCTATTTTCTGGAAAACCGCATTAACTTTATTTTTATATTTATTTTCATCCCATATGAAGTTCACCCACCAATGCTTGCAACTCCCTGGCTGACTGACAAAAAAACTTTTATGATGGACTATACACAAATCCTTAAAATATTACGGGTGGTTAAATACAAGTATGTCATCACTATCCTTGCTAGTAGGAGCATGGTAGTTGATAGGGTCCGGGATCGACTCCGGACGATGCCACTGGCTACTCTCCTTCACCCTAGCTACGTGATTTTTTAGGGAACCAGACCTTCCTGGGAAACCGCAGGCCACAAGGAAAATGTGCTGTCCCCTTCTTAGGCTGATGTATGATTTTCACACGGCATCTAGGGTAATATGAGGCGAGCACAGTTCCCACTCACCAAAATGACCTTCGGGCTGATTATTGTTGTCGATCGTTTCTTGCATTTCTCTTCCTTGACCACGCCTTACTTTATGTTTGTGGATTGAACAGCACTCCGTCGCTTAACTCGGGGCCCCCAAATCTGGTTTGATATAGATTGAAAGAGAAAAAAAGGACAGAACGGAACCTACGCTCCGATGGTAAGAGGAGAAAGGATGAATGACGGGAGCGGGAAGTTGGACCGACTGAGGTCGCGGAAAAGACGACAAGACTACATGAGGACGGGGACCATCTTCGAATGAAATTGCTCCATCTCTCGACGGAGGAATGAAGATAGGGGAGATGGTAGCTTTTACGAACTTGGATTGGGAGCGAAATGTGGAAGGTTGGGAGGAATTATTTTCTATCTACCGATGTAGCAACCTGCAAGCCACCTCTAGGGTGTGTGGCAGGGGGTGGTTACTCACGAGAATACTTTTGACACGAGACATTTAATACTCCTCTCTTTGCACGATCGGATACTACTACCCTGTTGCCTTTTTGTTCGTGGGAAAATGTTCTTCGCTTAATCTCTCTGATTTGAATTACTCGAGCTCACCTACTCACATACCGTAGTATAATGGGACTAAAGATACATTTTAAACATCATTATCGCCTAAGCATTGATGGGCGCAAGCAATATCAATAGCATTCGCTTGTAGTAGATAATAATAGTATTGGCTTTCGCTTTTTATCGAAAGATAAGTAATTAAAAACAATAAGTACCTAATGATGTGGTCAAGGTATACAGCATTAAATTAAATATTATCATTAGCAAGGTGAATAAAGCTTTTTCTTAAGCTACAGCTGCAGGGTAAAATATTTTTAATGTGATTCGTCAAATGACAAGACGGACAAATATTTTACGAATCACTATTTATAAATGCATAGATTTCTTCTTTAAATTCTCAACTACTATGAAACCGTCATTAATAATTCTGCGGGTAGCAGTATGTACGTCCAAATTACAAAAAAAAACACAAAAATGACAATATTATTCTTAGATATGATGTACTATCCACAAATTTAAAATGAACTTATTTAGCACTCCATCATAGATTTGTCATCACGTGCGTCGATTTTGACGATTCAAGCATTTACTGGCTTAATTTATGAAATTCGTTTCAGTCAATTCAGAAAATGTTATATATGCAGTGTTTAACATCGGTTATATTACAATGCAAAAATTCCCGAGTGTAAAGATAATTCGTCTTGACCGGGATTCGAACCCGGATCCCTCAACGTCTGGTTGAGTGCTTCAGCCAGTTAAGCTATCGAGGCGTCCTCTCAAAATCCGAAATTTACTTTGCAATTGTTGCATTGTAATACGCATTAGCGGATGATTCCGTCAAAATGTTACTGTCACGGCATCTCCCGCAGTGTCTTGTGACTCGCTTATATTGTTTACAATTTCTAAGTCTTTCAATAAAGCATTAAAAATGATGGGTACTACTGCATTCAGTTTTCTCAACAGATTTCGCCCGGGGAGCGAGGCTTTTGCAGGGGAAAAGAACGCAGGCGTGGACTCGGGAATTATGAAATCATCTCCTTCAGGTTTCCAAATGTCACCACGCAGTAATGGGAGTAAGGCTAACGGACGATTCCTTCCATTTTGTACTCAGACTACCAAGTTTGATCAAATCAGCGTCATAAAATTTGTGTGTAAAATGACTTTATTTTAGCGAACAAATAATACGAACTTATTGTTTCTATATTTCTATTGTTTATACAGTTTAGTTTTTCTTGTCCATAAAAAGATTGAATAACAACGAAGGAAACTAGATTCGTTCACTTAAAAACACACCTGAAAATACGTATCAGGGTGAATTCAATCTATTTTTTTAGAGATCAACAATTTGAGCCTGTACCTTCTTTAATATATACTCTACCAACATTTTTGTTGAGCCCAAAAAATATTGATAGTTGGATTATTTCACTCCTTATTGACTAAAGATAGCATTATTTACAAGATGGCTTCCAAAAGCGACAATATTCCATTAAAAATAGGCTTGATTACCCGATATTTTATTTGCATTGCAAATGGGATTCTTCGGCTAGATTTATATCATAGGTATTTTCCCTTACATTACAGTAAAAATGTTACGAAATCTAAGTTGTCAAAAAATGATGGGATACGATAAATAGTTATCACATAATTGATTGCAATTGAATACTCGCCGCAGTTTTAAGCGTATCCGTCCCTCTTAAAGAAAACTCATTGACATCTCGATTGTATTCCAAAGAAAACAGTATTCAAGTGGCAAAATTACCTAAATATTTATGAAACAGGGGAGTTTTTCGCGTCAAGTTACACTTCAGATGTAAAATCTTGGGGATGTAAAACTAAGGGCTGCGTTTTATTTATCTTACATTAATGCAAACGGTGTTTTGGTCCGCCTCACAGCAAACGAACATGCAGTAGTCGCCGGACATCAAAGTTCGCTCAGGTGAATGTCCACGCTGAGATGCGAGGGTCGAACAGCTTGTTCAACTAGCCGAGCCCAATGCTTTAAAGGCGACAGCAGTGTGATTGCATTTGTCAACGAAATAAAGTCCCCTCAGATGAATTTATTTTAATGGCATCAAAGATATGAAATAAGCTCTAAAGGTTTGTGTAAACCTGTGATGTGTGGCAGTATGGTGTTTTCTTTAAGATTTGAATATGACATTCTGAATCCGTAATATTAATCCGCGGCACTTCCACGACAGTTAAATGATGCTTTACTGCTTACCAAGCTCTATCTTCCCGCAAGACTCCCCAGTCCACCTCAGTACTTATGGTAACCCATCGCATAGCACCGGCGCTACTGAAGAATGTTGTTGCATTATTAAGACTATCCAACCCAAGGATAAATGATTACATTTTCCGAGTTGGGTAACTTATTTTCTACGGGAGCGATTGGAGTACGCTCGCTAAGTTTATCGGACAAGCTCCATGTCTGAACGCAGACCCGTCATTTGAAACCCAATGGTCGCACTCAATAATCTTTGACGGGGCACCAATGTTTTTTAGTTGATGCGGAAGAATTAAAAACAACGGATGAAATTGGTTAGCGTAGACAGCAGAATTTTAAAAAAATAATTGACTGTTAAAAAAAGAACTAATGTGAAAAAAATGGGATGAAATAATTGCGGTGGAAAGAGCAGTGAGAGGTGTGGAAAAATTATCGGGAAATGCAAGATTTGCAGGGAAATGAAAGATCTGTCAGTTTTTACAACGGAAAATCCTTATTTATTGCTAGAGAAATTGACTGGGAAATCTTTAATGAACCAGAAAAAATCCTGAAGAAGTGAAAAATACATAGAAGAACTATGAAAGGAAAGATCGATGAGGAAAGCTTAGGTTACTGCATACTTGATTCCACGATATTAATTAGACATTTAAGAAGGAGTATTTAAAGACATTTAATCCCAGTAAATTTTATGCAACAATTATTTCAGTTCATTCAGATATTTATAAAACCTAATATTATTTTTAAGCAGCTGTAAGCTAGCCTATCATGCATTAAATTCACCATTTATTTACCACCCAACTCTGTAGAAAAATGTTCACTATTTGTGTGAGTTATCATATCCTGGTACTCTTCCTTATTTCCTATCTTTCGCATCTCCCTAGATGAATGTGTACGTCAGGCAACGGTGTACCAAAGTTTGTCTTATCAGGTAATTTCTTCTTATTTTCACAATATTTCCTAAACCTCATTCTCACATACTCTGGAACGCCGAATCTGTAAGCATTCTATGCTCTTTGTTAGAAGTTGATTTTTATCTATGAATTGCAATCAATATTGTGCAGGGATATCCATAATGAAACTTGTTCACCCATTCTGTCTATGCGTGTATTATTCAGACATTAAAGCCATTTTAAGGACATCGAACAAATGAAACTTTTGTTCATTAACATTGTGATATTCAAACTCAGTTTACTATCACAAACTTTAATATAAAAACTATGAAAATGCATCAATCAAGCCCTTCCCTCATTTGCTATAACAAAATCAGGGTCTTGATGACAATGTCAAGGCATTGACATAATCAACAATCTACACAACATCTTGCTAATCGCTCAAGGGCCTTTGGCGGGGGTGTTAGGACACCACGCGTAGATAGAATGTAATTACTTGGAAAACTTGACTTGCAAGGTTTATCTGTACACCTTCGAGAATGTAAGTATGTTAAGTTTGCTCGTGTTTCTTTTATTTGTTTAAGAAATATGTAACTGAACATTTTTTTAGTATTAAAATCCAAACTTCCATCTGGGATCACTGACAGATATACTTCAGAATGGTACGGTTTGTGACACAGTGAAAGTCAATATGGCACAATATTATGTTGGTTGTTCCGAGCAGTCAGCCAAATAAAGGAGAAGAGAGACCCCGCAACAACAGCATTAGGGTCTTTTTTGGTTTATTTTGTATTTTTGTGATTTGTGAAAGGTTTTAATAACAAATTTTCCAATTTCAGCCCTGGAAATCTTAAAGAACGAAGCGAGGCTCGAAAGCTAAATGAATTCTGCCCATCTTTTCCATACAATACAAGCATTTTGATGAACGAGGGAAATAATGCTAACAATCAAATCACGGGCTTCAACCCGTGCGGCCCACAGTCGTCATCCATCTCGCACTGTCTTCTTCTTTCTCTCTTTCCACTCGCTTTCCTGCCATTTCTCTCCTCTCCCACACTCTCCCTTCCTCCCACCTACTCTCACGGCCTTTGGCGGACTCAATCAATCCCCCTTCCCCCCCCCCCACACACACGGGCGGACACCCTCAACTTGTTGCGATAGCGATCCGGGAGCATCCGTTACCACGAGACTCGCGTCTCTTGCGGGCGCACGTGTTCGGGGGCGGGCGATATACACGTCACCCTCCCTAGCCACCCCACACCCTTCCCCCGCCAACCGTATATCAATGCTCATCCCCTCCCGCCCCGCGACCACTCTCTCATCACTCCGCCCCATCGCTTCGAAAAGTTATTACAACCTCGGAAGCGTCGCTCATGCGGCCATCCTGGATGGCGGTGGAGCGTTAATTAAGAGACGTCCGCCTTCCGCGGTAATTATTTATTAAGCGACGGAGCAATTTTGAGACGATAACTTCTCCTTAATTAGCGGGGTAAGGACTTCACGGAAATGCCTTCAAAAGGTGGGCGCTAGTCCACAAAACTTACGAGAGTTCTGCAGTAGAAAAGGAAAACGGTGCGAGAGGTGTTTCAATGAACCCCAAGTGAGACTGTTCAGGTGTTAGCCAACGGATGCATGAAAATGCATTTCCAAAGGGCATTAAATCATTTCAAAATATGTCGCCGGAATCGGTTGCGTCGGAGACCAACTAGTCCGAATCATGCCTATTCTTCCTATTTGCTCGCAAGAGGCTTCTCATTTCCGCGCACGTCATGGAAAAATACTCAAAGTTACACTTATATAAGCACGTCAGGTTTTGGTAGCGGGGAAATTGATTCCGAGATTTTTTGTGAAAACTTTGCCAATATCATTTTTTTTGTACTGTTGGTCTGTGTCAGGGGTAGTAAAAGCAAAACATTGGCATTTTTTGTGAAGTGGATTGTATTCCAAAACTGGTACAAGATTTCATTAGAAAAACACGACAATTGTGTCACATTTACGAGAGGCAATTGGGAATTGTTCCTCAAGCATCGAAACTAAAGACCATAATTTAATTTGCACATTTTATAATTTTAAATGAATATAAATAGGTAATGATGGAAAAGTTACTGGAGTCCATTACTTAGCACAGAGATGCTGGCTTAAATTTTGGTACCTTATTCCTCTTAATTGAAGACCGCGTTTTTGTAATTACGGGATCATAGAAAACAATAAAACTAAATTGCCAAAGCTTAACTTTTGAACATTTCCGAAATATTCTGGATAAATTATGGCCGCATTAACGGGAGGCAAGTTTAAGGTAATATTCCCCGATGATACACACATATATGCTCGCGAAAGAACGTTGATAAAAATGAAGAGAAACAAGGTCAGTTCATTTGGACCTGCAATGGCGACATGACCCCCGGAAAGTAAACTACTTCTATGATTGGTTTCTTAGATATATAATAAGAAGGTATATTAATTAATTAACAATAATAAAAAAAATATATCATATATATATATATATATATATATATATATGTGTGTGTGTGTGTGTGTGTGTTTGGGTCGCGGTGGTCTAGTGGGTAGAGCGTTGGACTACTGACCGGAGGGTCCCGGATTCGATTCCCGGGCAATGCACTTTGGGCACCTGCGGCTCCACCCAAGCTAGTTGATTTTTCGGGTACCAGATCTTCCTGGGAAACCATAACCGGCACAGGGAAAGGAACTCGCCCCCCTACCCTGATGTGTGATTATTCACAGGTCGTCGGGCTTGGTACATGGGTGAGCTGCTAAACCGACCTTCGGGTTGATTACTGTGTTTATGGTTTATATATTTTTTTTAGGTAATCTACCGGTTAAGGTAGGTTTTTGGATGGACCCAACTATCAAATAAACATTTTGTGACTCCCCACCTAGCAAACTAATCTATATCAGGTCCCTCTTCATCTCGGTGTACTTCTTTCCTCCCTTCATCTCGTCTAACATCCCTATCCTGTTCCTACCCTTACCTCGCTTGCCCAACATTCTTCCCTCTATTACCCTCTTCAACATTCCACTACCGCTCAATACGCCCTTCATCCATTTTTCCTGCCTCCATAGGATTTCTCTCAACAAACCCCTCTCCTCCCCCACCATTTCTAGTACTTCCTCATTTGTTTTCCTTTCGGTCCATTTCACCTTTTCCATTCTTCTCCACACCCACATTTCAAAAGCCTCCAATCTACGTCTATCCTCCTGCTTCAGCGACCACGTTTCCGCGCCGTACATAGCCACGCTCCATATCAGAGTTTTTACGAGTCTTGTCTTAACATCCCTACTCAACGTCCCCGTCATCAACTCCCGCCTCCTTGAGAAAGCCTCCTTGCCTAGCGCAATTCTTCTCCTTACGTCCCTACCACTTTGACCGTGTTGGTCCAAAACACTTCCGAGATATGTAAACTGTTCTACCTGCTCTATTTTTTCCCCTCCTATTTTAATATTTAGCTTAGCCTTTTTCTTTCTGGAAAATCGCATAACCTTTGTTTTATTAATATTTATTCTCATCCCATATTTATCGCACTGAACCTCCAATTCACTCAACAATGCTTGCAACCCCTTGGCTGACTGAGCAACTAATGCTTGGTCATCAGCAAACCTAACCGATTTTACGAATTCCCCTCCGACTTTCATTCCTACCTCCAGTTCTTCCCATGCCTCTTTAATCATTTCCTCTACATATACGTTGAACAGTACCGGTGACAATGGGCAACCCTGCCTTACACCTCTTCCTAACACTGCCCATCCGGACTCTCCGTTCCCCACTCGCACCTGAGCAGTCTGAGACATGTACAGGTTGCGGATCAGTCTCCTGTCCCTCCAATCCATTCCTATTTTCTGCAATACACGCATTAATTTTTCCCAATTCACTCTATCAAACGCTTTTTCGAAATCTACAAAACCGGCAAAAACGTCCTGATTGTATTCTATATTCCTCTCGACTAGTGATCTCATTACTGCAATGGCATCACGCGTACCTCTTCTCGGTTTATATATATATATATATATATATATTTACTCATGTGATTTTCCTCTTCGCTGCGTTCTTAATGCCCGTGTTTTATTTTATTTTCGTCCCACTCCAGCATTTTTCCACGAGTATGTTTGAGCGCATATATTTGAATGCAAAGAAGGAGGATAAATGTCCAAAAAATCTATCCTCAATTTGTTGACGGTAAGAAATGGAAGACATTCCAAAATGCGAATGATCGAACACCTCGATGACATCGACGATACATGACAACGACCTCTGTGAACTTCCGGGTGCACCCGTGGACGATTACGCCAGCCCGCGCCCGGGCACATGCATGCGCTTGTATCGGATCCGTGTCGTGTTTTCCACGCCCACGGTCCGATCGTGCGACGCTCCCGCACTCATTCGATAATGGGCGTCGCAGGCGACGGTGCTCCCTCGAAGAACTGCCGTAACTTTAACTCACCGCAATACGAAGCAGCATGGGAGCGAACTTAACCTCTCGATACGTCCGCGTCTACCAAGACTCTCGCTGATTCCGCTTATAGTAGTACGCTGTATTTAGACGTGGCAATTGAGACAGGAGGGAATTTTACCACTAATTCCGCCATTATTATTGAGGAAAATTACCTTTCATAAATGCCTTTTACGTACAAAAATTCCCATATGAAGTTAACATTTAAATGCGTCGATAATGATGGCCTTGTTCATGAGTTAATACATTCCACGGTTAATAGTAAATATTATAAATTTGTGTTTATTTGATAAAATATTACTGCGATCATGACGATATACTTTTTTATTACAAAATATAAGCGGATTTTTTCTCAAATCCAGCATAAATATTTTGACTAATTGTAAAAAATATGGTTCAGTACTAATACTGAATGCAGAAAAATTATAGAAAGAAAAATAACCGTGGTGAAAATGATTACGCACGTAATAATTCTTTACTACTCTTGAATCAGATATAATTTAAATTAGGATACGTATTAGTTGACATTATATAACTAAAATTAGGAGCAATTTAATTATTTAGGAATGTATAGCACGAGCAAAAACAATTTTATGTGACAATAACTATGAAAAGAGTATGAAATGTCGGATGCTCGAAAAGTTTACGGGATAGCGGAAAGGTATGCTGGGGCAAAGTCGTGTCCTGGCGCTCATGCGACGGTGTCAGAAACGGGGATTTATCGGCGCATTGATTTACCATGGAGTTCCCTTCGGGAATAAGCCGCAACGGTCTCTAACGCCCTTAGAGGCAAGGGTCGATGATGGGCACGGGTCTGTAACACGTCGGCTGAAATCAGATCGAATCACCGCCTACGGAGGGGTTCCCTGGGGTGATTACTACAGGGCTGGATGCCTTCGACAGAAGGGAGAGTCACTCATTTCACGAAGGAGATAGAAAGAGGTACCAGGATAAAGAGTCTCCACGACAAGGAGAATCAGGGACGGGCAGGAGGGGGGAAGGGTAATCTCCCGGAAAATAGTAAAGGGAACGCGGCATGGGGGAGAGCGAACTATGGCCTTTGAATTAAGTGGGTGGAGATGATATGCAGAATGGTGATCTGCTTTATAAAGGCTTACAAGACATTAACTGTGTTCGGCGTGGGATGTCTTGCTGAGTAAATTCAGCTAGCAATTGGCAAAACGAGGTGTTATTTAGCAATTTACTCTATAAACGATGGACATGGTCGTAACTAAATTGCCAAGATATGGGAGTTTGAAAAACCTAAGGACAGAAAACGTAAATTTATTCAAATAAAGGAGCTGTAACTCTCTCATGATTGTTACAAAAGATGCAGTCAATATTTATTTAGCCAACCTTAACCGTATCCATTTCATACATTTCTGTATCTATGAATGACATGAATTTCCGATCACAGCTTCTCAGTCATTACTTTTGTAAGATTTACTTAGCCTCTATCCTACGGTTTGAATAACATCAATAAAATCATAGCCAGTGTAAAAATGCAGTTTATTCAAAGTTTAAATAATAATTAAAAATTTGCTCCACAAAATAGCTTGAAACGGACGAAATCATGAACAATATTTTATCGTAATCGCAACTACATTTGTGTAAAAAAGAGATAACATGCATGTGCATGTATGTCCTGAATTTTGAGAGGAAAAACATTTTTTAAACAATTTAAGGCATCTCTATACATGTCTAACACGTTGATATTAGACAAATATCTTCTTTTAGTCTATGTGGAAATAAGAAATTTTTAACGCATATTTTTTTATGCAGTAATGGGTAATGCTCAGGTTCAGATATTTGACGAAATAGAATATGATTGATAAATTTGATCAGGTCTGTAGAAATCAATACTTTTGAGATTATCGTGGCAATTTGCTCGACGCCAAGCGACTCGCAGCCTGGATTCGCACGAAGTCGACAGCCGTTTACCATGGCTCAGATCTGGCCTAATCTCTTAGCTGCAAATCTTTATTGCAACAATTTCAGAGCGTAAAAATCATTCGTCTTGATCGGATCCCGGTCAAGGCGAATGAGTTTTACGCGCTGAAATTGTTGCAATGAAATTCATGTTAGCGAATGACTCCGTTAAAAGTTATTGTTGCGGCATCTCCCGCAGTTTCTTGAAGTTTGCAAATCTTTAATTTGTTCCCAAGCTGAATCTATGAAAACTCAGACATCACATTGAGTAGTCTTTTCAATTTTCGTCCATGGCCTGATGGTTCGCTAAATCTTTACGTGTAGAATATTTCATTAGTTACCGAAAGTCAATTTTTTTCTCACTCGGGTATCTGTTTAACAAGCGGTCTCTACGAGTATTTGAGCATGACAGAGAGGATAGCATCTTCAACGTATATTCAGCCTTAAAGTGCCAGGCAAAAGGGTCGCCTTGGCGAATACCAATCAGCCGACTATCTAATTTGCTACCAGCCCTCTCAATGGATAAGAGTTTGAACTCCTTTTTTTCGCCGAAGGCTCTGCAGCATTGGTACTGCGCTGCAAATATTCCGCAGAAAGCAAATCAGTTAAAAAATAATATTCGATAATTTGTATGTATTTGTTGTTATTAACCATTCTTCGATCGAGTGCAATGATAGCCGATGACTAGAAATTCAAAAGAGGCAGGAAAGATAGATGCAGAGCGTTTTGATTGACAATGAAATTTCAAAGACTGTGGTATATAGAGGAGAATATTAAATAAGAGATCTTTATTTGGGCGAAATTGAGATCAAGTGGTCCCTTCTTAGAAGAGGTTAGCCTGGGGAGGTGGGAGCAGGAAAACAATAGGACGGTTGGACGGAATGAAGGGAGGAATAAAGTATGTAACGAAGAAATGAAAGCATGAAAGTAAAAAGAATGTAACTGAAAAAGGGCTTATATGTAGTCTCGGATGTCAGGTAGTGCATTTTTAGGAGATACAAGGAAATGTACCATTATACGGTCTCTGTCCATACAAAACTTTGACCTTGACCATTAGAACACCAATTTAAATAATAGAAATATTATCTGACGTGAATGAGAGGTATCAGAAAGCATTTTGTTTTAGAACCAGGTTTGGTAATGACTAAGGCACGAAGGCGAAGAGAGAAGGCATCTAAAATATTTCGCTCATTTCAGGGGAACATTTGGGAAATCAAAATTCCCCAATGAGTATTGCTACACCGGTGAAACAAACAAGCTTCCATCGAGCCGGGCTTCCTACTCACTCCTCCGCTGAGTCACGTGGGAAGGTGCCCTTGGTGGGTGCGCTTTCTTGACCGCCACCCTTCCTGCCCCTGAAGCCCTCCCACGCTACGCCAACTGAAGGGTACACCTTGGTGCGCCTAGCAAACCTGCGGACGAACCGTGTTGTTAGTATCGGCACTTCCGAGACGTGAGAGAGAGAGGGGGGTCGGGGTAAACCTCTCCCCACCCCACGCGAAATCATCCGAAAGACATTCGAAGTCTTCATTTTTTAATAACTTGCCGTGAGTTTTTAAGCTTACGTCACTTACTTGAAAAGCATCAAGCACAATGGACAGCGGTGGTGACGGCCACGGACGCGAAAAACCACTCATTATTAGGACTCCAAAATATCCTTCAAAAGGATGTTGAAATCATGATTCGCAAAATTTAGTTTCCAGGCAAAAATCAACCGCTTAAAATTCTTGCAACTCTTGCAATGAGATGCAAAGATTTTCAGATGAAACGAGGGTCGAGTGACTATTGCGATTAAAGTGAGGACAAAAGAAAATAATGCCTCCCAAAGTTATTGACAAGAATTAAATGCATATCCTTTGTTTTTTAAACAATATTTTAATTTAATTCATAGTATGAATTAAACAGCTATTTTTGATTATTCCATACAGAATGTTTTTGGCTTTATTTCCGAGTGCCTTGATGTCTCCGTCGATTTTGTCTTCTCCACGAGGTTTGTTTTTCGTAAGTTCTTTTACCGCTCCATGGAATTCGCCCCTCAGTATATATGGGCCCTAGTTTTCGTCCTCCGTTTCACCCTCTCCCTTCATCAGGTTTTCTTCCAGCGGCCTCGGGCCTTGGTAGAGTTCTTCAATGTATTGCTTCCATCTCTTTTCAATATCTTCAACTTCTATCAGTATATTCCCGTGATATGTTTATTCAAAATAATTTTAACATTATAGCAATTATACGTTCAATCATTTCGTATTATAAATTATTTTGTTGAAGTTTCTTTTTTAAAAGTAATTTCAAAATGGCGTGAATTTTAATTCATTATTCTCCCAAAATTTGGCTTTAAAACTATTACCTTTAGAATTAAAATCGCAGAGCCAGATAGAAAATATCAATGGTAGGGGAGTTATTAAAATAATCTTTTTACAAGAGTCCCGGAAGTTTAATGAAAATTACGAAAGTCAGTCAGCAAAATAACATCGATTACAGGTCGCAGAAATGTTTGAATTAACAGAAAAAAACACGTATTACAAGATGATGAAAATGAGAGAGCAGGGTGTATTTCATGAGGGGAAACGCGCTTATTAAAAGAAATGCTACATGAAAATGGATGCGGACACAAAATACGAGGACCTTCGTTCAAGCAACAACGAGGAGGCTATTAGGATTTCTATTAAATTTAACGCATCGTCCAATCGCATTACCATTGCAAATGTCGCAGTGCCGTACGGTGTAGAGAGGAGGACAGGCAAATGGACTCGAAAGTCGCGTGGGAGAAACAAGATGACCGAGGCGAAGAGAGAGAGAGGGGCAAAGAAAAAGAGATCGGAGAGAGGGAAAACGAAAGTTAACGCCCATGCCCTTAAAGCAGAGAGTCTGCAATCTCCTCTCATATCCGCCGCCCTGACTTCCCCTCTCCGCCCCTCAAAAGTGCGTAATTGTAATGGAGTGCCGGGGACTGGCAATCTTCCCCGACGCGCCCACGTCCATTCCCTGCGGAGCACGCGGGACACGAAGAGTGGGTACCTACGTGATCCCGTCCAGCGCACGCAAATGTGCGCGCGCCCCCCGGTCCCCCTTCCACCCACCCCATTCCTCCTCCACGCCACACCGAACCCCTTCCACCCGCCCGGGGAGAAGGGCACCACCCACCCACCCCCTCGTGAGTTCACCTCTTTAGATCGCGGCATCCACGCCCTCCGTCTCTCCACCCCCGTCCAGTGAGAGGAAAACCAACCGCGTCACGTGCATCCATTATGCGAGACTTTATTAGGGATTCTCGCCACCCTCCCCTCTCGAACCAAAGTCCTAATTGAAGCTGAAGTTGCCGCGGGGCGCGGCCGCTTCGTAGGAAATCTCCTTATTGTTCGTTTACTCCTCGCTATTAATGTGTGGGGGAGGGAAGGGTGATTCCCGCGGAGGGATATGAGAAATCATAGGGCGTTCAGGACTTTTTTATAATTTATATTCCCTTTCCAGCAATCTTTACAATCACTTGATTTAGTAAAAAAATCGCAAAATAGTTGGAACCAAAATTCAAACGAATAGAAAAGAAATGTCGTAACGGCAACTAACTTCAGCAGAGTCACCCTTAAATATTCTCCCTGCACTACCAAACTTTTTAAAATAATCATCATCGTCATCTTCTAAAGGCGGAGCCTTATCGTTGCAGCCATTTGTGTCGCTCCATTGTTGTCCTTTCCAAATCCTTGTATGTTGTGACTCCGTTGCTTCCAACGTCTCCGTCTTTCAAAATGTCCAAGTTTCACATCCATATAATAATGTACTCCAAATAAAGGGTTTTGCAAAATATATTCTAATTTCCAATTTCATTTTATATCCTTCAATCGCGGGTCGCGGTGGTCTAGTGGGTAGAGCGTTGGACTACTGACCGGAGGGTCCCGGGTATGATTCCCGGGCAAGGCACTTTGGGCACCTGCAGCTCCACCCAAGCTAGTTGATTTTTCGGGTACCAGGTCTTCCTGGGAAACCATAACCGGCACAGGGAAAGGAACTGGCCCTCCTACCCTGATGTGTGAATATTCACACGCCGTCGGGCTTGGTACACGGGTGAGCTCTACCATCACCTACTAAACCGACCTTCGGGTTGATTACTGTGTTTATGGTTTTATCCTTCAATCGTCGCGAATTTGAAAGACTGTATTCTGTTAATTTAGATATTTTCCATGAAAATAATCAAAATGTATCAATTTAGAACTAGTGTCGTTTGAAAACTATTACATAAATAATTATATAAGTTAATTGCTGAAAAAAATATCTGATTGATAATTTTAAAATTGTCATGATGATGGTGAAAGTTCATTTCACTTCCAACAGTGGGTGTATCTGAAGCAGGTAAGTATGGTGCGGTGTTTGAAGCACACACGAAGAAGATTGAGGACAATTCATTCTGAATGTTGTTGGGAGATTGAAAGCCCCTCTTATTTTTAAATTTTCATATTTATAATGAAATTATTTTACTCATTAAACGTGGAAGAAAAAGACCCAAAATCATGCCGGCTACGCTCTATGTTCGGCCTACTTATTTCTACACCAGTGAAATAACTGAGTTATTTAATTTTATGCTATCATTTGGAGAAGGAATTTTTAATTTCTCGGATATTATTAATATTGTGAAATGTTTAATTAAGAATTGATTAAAATATCAAATGTAAACTTCGTCTTCGTGTTAAGAATCGACTGTATAGATGAATTGTAAAATTGAGGCGAAAAATATAATTCATTTCATTTTAAATATTTAATTTTTTTTTAGTATTTGCATTTTGAAATCACATACGTGTAAATCTCCATTTATTTGAAAACATGGGGTCCAATTAACTACGGAATAAATATGTAGTTGCACCATGACCTAGCAAAGATTCCAATTATTTTAAAATACTAATAACCGCACTTGTACGTAAAACCTCAGGGCGTACAGCTTTACCACTTATGAATATTCAAGACTAAAACCACATCTTTGTATATTTTATAAATTTTTCAACTTTAGGAAAATGCTTGAAAAGCGTAAAAAGAAGTGAAATGCAAATTATAAAATTCGATAACTTATGGAAATATAAAGTTTTTCTTTTTCATATGGATGGGCTCTCGTAAATATATTTTCAAGACAACTAATCAAGTGTTTTCCAAAGTAGCCGCCGTTTAGGCGGTATTTGGAGTCCCTCAATCCCTGCTCTAAGGTATTGTGTGGTTCTTTCGATATTGTTTATTTTATCTCGTACTCAACGAACTTAAATAGAAACCTCTTTCTATTTTAATGATCGTACTTAAAACACCAAATTAAAGGTCATGGCCTCCAATTATCAAAAGTTGCGCTTATTAATGAGGTAATATTCGGTTTTGACTAATTATTCGAGGGCTAAGCTGAATATTTTTCAACGATGTCATGAATTATTTTTTCGACAAAGAGTTTTGAAATGTCCGTCGTTGATCAATTTACGGAGACCTACGTTTTTTATGTTTAATTGATATCACTGTGGCGAGGTCAACATTTTAAATACACACATTTTAAATACCTATGGCTTGACAAGAAAACGGCCACATTCAACTAGATGGAGGGTATATCCTATGCCGAATAGGAATTTGAGAAAAATTCAATCTTAAATAATTATTAAAACAGGGATCTGTATTGTATGTTCAATGAACAATCTATTAAAAGTGCCAATAATTTATAATAATGAACTTAGAAGAAGTTTCTGCGCCGCCACAAACCCAAATCGTTGGGTACACCGAATCCGGTGATATATATCCGGAGGGCGGGGAGCAACCAATTCCCTTTGATTTTTTCTTGCTATTGCTTAAATATTAAGTGTAGGAGAGCTAATGCAAGCATTTATGTTCAGATAATTGACAACGTTAGAACGAGTTCACTATTATGAAGATCTTTCCCTTCTTACGCATATTTAAAAAGCTTTTCCAGAGTAAATCTAATTATGCTATAATATTCTGCAAATCTAAAGGAAACCATTATGGCTAATATTTTAAATTTGAGAATTTTTTTATTTTAATTTTGGGAAAACTTGTGATATTTTTATAATTAATAAAGCAGTTAAGAATTAAGTTAGTTACAAATTACAAACAAATTACACTTGGTTTAGATGTAAATGGTTTCAAAGTTCTATGCTGGGTTGCCTTGCTCTATGTATACTGTATACTCTTCTGCTATTATAAGTTTTTAATCTCCTAAATAAATAATATACATCGTTTTAAATCGAAAATATATATCTGCTTCATATTAACAATGCGATATGATCTACCCCATTTTATTATTCAGCTTCTAATATCTACACTACCTTCCGCCATGCAGTTTAAATAACCTATTTTTTCTTTCACCTCCCGCGGGTACCGAATATTTTATCTGCTATACCTTTGAAATGTCGACCTTCAACATCTCACTATGTCTCTATGTCCCATTATTTTCCTTTTATTTTCTACATACGAATTAATTACTAAAATTATTTATTATTAAGTGGTAAAAATTATCGTCATCAGTTGAAAAGCATGGACTAAACTGTTTAGTTTTCAATAATTATTATCCCTGCATAAAACCTATTTTACTTCAAGACTTCGTATTTCTAATCACTATTTATAGTCTACGGCTCAATGTTATAACCTCTCTTAAAGTCGAAGATTACCTTCAACGTAGGAATACAGCAAAAATTAGTTTTTTTAACTGTTGTTTAAATGGCAAAACTAACGAATGCTCGTTAGTCTAATGAAGGCATTGTTAACTACGATTAGCATAGTTACATATTCTATTAAGTAATCTTATTGTTTGTAAAATCGGACCTGTTCGTGACCCTCGCGTTGTGTAAATTTCTTTGTTAACTGACGATTGGGACATTAATAAACAGGACCTTCACAAAATATTTGTAAGTGCATCAACAATGGTAATCTCTAATACTAATAAATGTTGTTAGCTGTCTAAAAAATATTCACATCAATTCAAATACAATAGTATTTCAGTAGAGTTCCTTTTTCTATCTCAGGTAAACGTAAAATTAACCATTATCATATGGAACGTTTTGCTGTGAAACACTACGTTATTTAGTAAGAATTATCAAGAGCTCTACGGCCTCTAGGTTAAATTATAAGGGGGGAAAACTCCACTGGCTTTTACGGCCAGTGGAGTTTTCCCCCCTTATAATTTAACTACGTTATTTGAATGCCCATAATCTTTTCTAGCACAAAAATATCTCCTATTTTTAATCTCATCGAAATTGTGAGTTTCACTAACGCTTAAACTTTTATGAAAGCACTTTTGTGCATGAAATTTCATCTTACCGGTGGATTTAGTTGACGCAATGCGTGAAAAATTGAATTCACGTCATAAGTCCTCACTTCCGGATCGTAAAATGTTCGTACTCCCTAAAATTGGTGTTTATCATTGTTCAGAGGTCATTTGGTGCCAATTCGTATTCTGAATTATCGTACAAACTTTGGGTCTCCCAACGACATTGCGCAAAGTAAATAAAACTCGCCCGCAAATCTTTATTCTTAGAAGGCAAGGTTCAATGCACCAAATGCATATTTCTTTCCCCACTATCCTAAGGCTCACGATTTCATGGAAAATTTTAATTCCTCTCAGAACATATTTCGCTTCTAAGAACAACCGTATTCAACATTGAGGTAAAAACGAGTCTTGAGAAAGGGGTATCCTACAGTTTTCTAAATCCTGTTGAGAAATTAAATCTTCCCCATGCCGGATGCACTAGTGAACCGGAGTTTCGAGGAAAGAAAGGTTTAAGAAGAGCGCTCGCTTCTTTATAGAAACTGTCGCTCATTCTACTTCTCGTACGGGTGGGAGGTTGGGGGATGATGGGATGGGGGTCTTGAAGCGAAAGGATAAAGGGGTGGGAAGAAGCTAGCTTGAAGGGTCGTTGACCGTCTGCCTCGCGAGCATAATGGGTTACCGGAGCGGCGAATCATATTTGTACGCAACCTCAGCTATTACGGACGGCGAGCGCGATTTTTTTTCTCTGCTTCCGTCGTCTACTAACCTCCACGCCCCATTCCACGCACTTCCTCCTCCCACGACTCGGCGTCCCTCTGACCGACGACGGTGAAAAGTCGAGCGTCCTCATCTATCGTCGCAGCCGAGAAACCTCCTCCTCCCACTCAAACCCCCCCCCTCCCCCGGCCCGCGCGATTTTCTAAACGAAAAAATATGTGTCACTTGCTGAGCGACTTGATAATACCTCATTCGGAACAAAAATCTTGTCCTGCATTATTTTTTTTCCTCCGCACGCCCTATTACGACGCACGCTTGTTTGACGGCGGAAGACAAGTGGTCTCCTTCCGAGAAACCGAAACTTTCTTTTCATCCTTGACCGTGAATAGTGGACGTGCAGTGGAGGTTGGGGTGATTGTGGCGGGTGTGGAGGGGATGTAGGGAGAGGAGTGAGGAGTGATCGAAGCGTGGGAGGGAGAGGATGAGAGAGGGCTAGGTTAGGAAAGCAAGGGCACCGCGATGCAGGGGAGAGGGGGGCCGGTTCGTCTCAAGTCAAACACGGAAACGGTCGATCCGAGACATTTTCCGCGGAAAAGAAGAAGACATGTGGAAAGAACTATCACGCATAAGGGCTAGATTTCAAGAAGGGTGGTAGCGGCATAAAATGATCATGCACACATCAACGACTACAATTCACGAGTTTTAATTAGGCTCATGGTATCAGTATTCATCCATTAAAAAATGTCCAGCTCATATGAAAAAATATTAGTAATTGGCAAAGAAAGAAATTGATGGAATGGCAGGGTTTCCATATAATTTAGGATTCACCTTCTATGTTGGCATACGGAAATACAAATCAGTCATTTAATAGCTATGCAGTTTTCTACAAAATAATTAAAAGCCGGTCAGCTTTTGTGCATGACTGAATTCAACCTGGATTTGGAGAAATGAGAAATAGAATTCTGCGCATGTGAATAAGCATTTTGATGTTATTCTTTTCCGTATTGGCTTCTTGAGTGATTGTCACCATTGAGTAAGTAGATTCCTACTCATAAGATGCAGCATGTTTTAATTCCGAATGGTACCTCATGACACCCTCAGCCTTCCATTTTCTAAGCCGAGCTGTGAAACGTTTGTACGAGAACGTTTTGGGAAAAGCGGTTGGCGCAGGGAAAATAAATGACTCCCCATGATTTCCTGCTAAAATGTATGAATTTCACACACTGTAGAGCGTAGTATGAGGTAAGATAAGTCATCAGCTATCAAAGCAAAAATTTAGACCCATTTTAGTGTTTTACTCATAATATTTGTGAGGTCTCGGCGAAAGAATACTCTTTTGTGAAAAACAACGTACATTTTATGCCCATTGATGGCGTGTAGTAGTAGTTAGATAAACATCGATAGCGAAACCTTAAATATGAAGAAAGATATGTTAGCAGTAAATAAGATCCTAGAAAACCTAAGAAAAATATTTCCCAAGCGATTTGTTAAGAGCGTGGCTTGGTACAAATGAGAAATTAGTAACGTTAAGAGGAAAGTAGGAATATAGTTTGCAAGTTAGAGATATGGCCTGGATGAAGACAGGAAAGGTCAAATAAAATAATAGGGTGAGAAATGAGCAATAATTGAAACATTTGACCAACTGATGAAAAATCTTTCACGATAACGAAAGAAAAGAGGGAGTAGGTTACATCTTTAGACGTGATTAATTAATGAATAATCGAATGGAAGGGAAGAAAGCAAGAGGGAGAAGAAGGAGAATGATGAGGGACGTGGAAAGAAGAAGAATGTATGAAGAAGAGTTCAAGAGGACGGAGGGGAATGGGGAAACCCGCTGATTGAAAGAAGACAATTCCACTCAAGAAGAATAATCACGCTTTTCTCTTTGCCTAATTTAAGTAATGCTATCTTCTTCCGTGAAGTTTCTGCGGTGTTTAACAATTTTGTTTCTTGCATATTTGATCACATCAAAACAAACCGTCAATGTTTCATGAATCAATTTTCTATTCATACATATTGGCAGAGATTATGCTACATTTTGGGCTCTCAATCCAAAATTCATGACTATTAAATATGTCGGTGATTTTTCCATGGTTAACGTCAACATAAAAGAGACTAAAATAAAAAAGCCATAAAAAGCTAGTGAGAAACTTAAAATACCTAATGAATTGGTCGAGTCCTTTTTCAGGGCCAACGATGGCAGCATGGCGCCTTTACAATTGATTATAAGGCTATGTTCATAGTAATATTATTAAAGCATCTCAATATTTTATTTTTTAAGCTATTTTCGCTTGTAAAGATTCCTGTTCGCACTTAGAACATTCTTTAATGCTTTTTTTACGATCATATTTAAATTTACACTGTGCTGTCACCAAAAATTTCTGTATAATTAGTTGAGTTTAAATATGAAGAATAATATTGACTACGTCAGTTAAAATACAAGAAGAATTTGTTAAAACACCTTTTCAAAAAGTATAAATTCGTCCTCGTTACATAGCAGATTATTCCTTTACACATCACTACCCGAATAAGACAGAAAGTTTGACCTCATATAAGGATAGAGTTGGGGGGTAAATGGATTTAAAGATCTTTGCAAGTGAGTGGTAATTTTTAGGTAAAATATACCAGTAAATGATATTTAAAACGCTGGCGGAAACACTTGAGTTCAAGGACTTCATCATGCATCATTTTACAGTTCAAACTTAATGTCATGCGTCATGCTATTTGTTCCTCGTACCTGTAAAAACGTCTTCAAAGCTTGTCGCATTGGGAGGAGAGAAAAACTGACAAATACCACCACCCTGAGGAAGACAATGGGACACGGCACGGCAATTACTCATTCTGCTTATCTTGCTCCGTCGTTGAGACCGAGGGTCCATTTTGGCGAAGGCATTCCTCCCGTTGAAGATGAAAACAACACAAAGAAGGCCCACGAAAAACAGGTTTGTAATAGGACCGCTCGCATGATGTCGTCAGCGGAATGCCAACGTAACCGAAGGAGATATCCCAACCAGTCACTCTTAAATAATACGCCAGGCTAGCTGCGAATTCCGCCCGGTCCACGGGAAAGCGATCTAAGGCTCGCAAGAAAGTTGGCAGCTCCAAAGGGCTTAACAAGCCATCTCGCGAAGTGTTTATCGTAGCAATATCTGTCAGTTTATTTTTAGATATGTTTAACGCTGTACCAGGGGCAATGGGAAAAATAACTCCCTTGCTGGAGTCGTAGTTTATACTCAGTGAAATATTTAATGATTTTTAAATTGCTAAAACCACTTAGTTAAGCTCCTTAAATTTACACCTCGCGGCTGATACGCAATCATTTTTGCCGTTTGCACTGTTTAAAAACGTAATAGAGTAAAATAATTTAGAAACGTATTATTATTTCATTTAAAAATACTCGAACAATAGTAATGAGCAAAGGATAAATCACAGAAGAAATTAATGTAATAGGCGATACTAATGATCCCGGAAGTAAATTTATGAAGCGTAGCATCTTCTCTTGAATGACTGACTTCTACGTTTTTCGCCTGATGTGCCAAGAAATATCGTATACAAATTTATTTATTTTTTGGATTAGTCCGGAAACACAACTTCGACCTATGCATCGGACTTTGAACATTGATATAACAATTCGACATTTACAAAAACCCAAGGTGGAGGAAAAATCACCTAGACGGGAATCGAACTCGCTACCTCTGGGTTGGCAGACGAGGACGTTGCCCCGCCGCCACCGGGGTCGGCCAAGAATTAAATTTAGAGTAAATAGAGAGAGTTAAAAAACAATCAAGAATTAAACTGAATTCCAAAAATTAAATTGATAAAATTAAACAATTAAAAAATTAAAAAGAAGCGAATATTAAAATTGAAAAACTGATATTCACTGTTTTGGTTGAGAATCACAACAGCTGACCCTCACCATATTCTACATCTATATAATATCCCGCAAGCCACCGCAAGGGTTAGTTCACCACTTGTAAAAGGGAACAAATGTCAACATATGTAAAATCAACACATCCATGCAAACCTATACAGACAGTGGCGTATACATTCATGCAAAAATTCTTTCAACTTACACACATGTAAATGCATATACTATCAACTGACAAACTATTGCCCGTTAGGATGCAGAAAAAAAACTATCCAATGACGTGCAAGCTGGAATTTGAAAAGTAAGAAGCGAAATTCAACTATCACACGGACGTGGAATATACAACGGTCTCCTCCCCTAAGTACACCGGTAGGGAAATTTTTACCACATTTCTCACATTACAATAGTTAATCTAAAGCTCAATATATAACTCCTTGGTAAATTTGTGTGGATAGGAGTCAAATAGAGAGAGGGTTTAAGATAGAATAAAATAGTTGCCATTGTTAAACGGTGTTACTAATTGTAAGGGTCTATGAAAGTAATGGATTTAAGTTCGATCATTGCTATTCTTTGGCCTTGGAACCTTTAGCTGGATACCATGAAGTACATTTAGCAAGCTAAGTGAAACCACCACACATTTAGTACCAGAAATAATAAGATTCATTTTTTGGCAATTTACGATTTTTTTATGATTTTGATATGTACATCGCCATAGACATATTCTTTCAAGCATAATACATTTTCTGAAGAGCGGGGCGTGAGAGGAGTCTCTAGAGATTAATGCACTCCAAACATTCACGGTCATGTCACGGATGACCTTCAGGCCGTTGGCAGCAGAGGAAGTGAAAATCCGGGGGTGGTAAGAGGGAAAGGAGGAGATCCCCAATATGGTGAGAGTAGTGGGTGGTTGTGAAAGAAAGAGTTCTATATACGCATATCGAGTTACCAAGGTTGTCTGGAAATTAACCTTCGTGAATCAAAATATGGATATGCCATTGTCCCAAGATCATCGATTCAGCATCCAAGGTCTTAATGATTTGCGTACATATTACCACAGCAATTACAACTCGCCAAAGGTATGATCGCGGTTTCCCAGTGGGCACGGCATTAGACGACTGACGGGAGGATACCGGATTCAAATACTAGGTAACGCTTTTGTACAACCCAATCTACAATCCAAAAAGCTATACAAGGCTTTTATAACAAGCTTCGGTAACAATTTTTTCCTTGACGTGTTGAATTCAGACAATGAATTAAGTGTGCGCATGATCGCAGATGGTATTGGCAATGATTATATAACAGTGCACGCCATTATCACTGAAATTTAGACCATGTGAAATATTTTTGCTAAACTCGTCCCAAAGGCCTTGACGGCCGACAAAAAAGCAGATTGTCTGCCTGCAAAGACCTTCTGGAACGCGGCGGGGCGATTCCCCAACCACCTTTAAGTCCCTACTTGGCACCATCAGGCTATTTCCTATTCCCAAAAGGGATATCTTCCGTCAAAGAACACCACCATGGTGGACTCTAATTTCCGTCAAAGAATCTTGCACGCGTACCCTTAAGGACCTTCCGGAATCCGACCTCCAGAAAGTCTTCGAGTCGTGGAAACTTTTCCCGATATTTTTCATACAAGCAATGCTTTCTATTTACTACAATTTGCGGGAAACCGGAAGTTGAGGCAAGGAAAGGAACTATCCTCCCTACTTCATATGCATGAATTTCTCGTCTTAAGGGTTAGTTAGGAGTGAGCTCTACCTTCACCTGGCGAAATCAACCTAGAGTTAATTTTATGGGAGAAGGCGGCTTGGTTACGTAGGAGAGGTTAAAAATCACTTCAAAATAATCAAACTTAAATTGACATGTAAAGACGCGGAGACGAATCCTCATTATACTGTATACAATTTTATAATCACTGCTTCCCTTAGTTGTCATTTATAAACTTTTTTGGGCATGGACCACGCCATATTTAGTATTTGCAAACAAGTTTCACGATTGTAAATAAAATTAAGTATTAAAAAACTTCATAGTGTGTTTAATATTTGTACGAAAATTGAATGGCGTAATCCCCCAGATGTTCTAAATTGCGGGACTTCCCTGGATTTTTCGCCTACACTCAAAGACGCATGTATTTCATACAGCGAGCGGCGACCATTTCATGAACTTGAACCAAAACCTCGTCATTTCTGACAAAACCACACTGCTTGAATTATAGTAAATGTTGCATGAAGTTTCTCCTGGAGTCAAACCAAACATTCTAATGCGTGTGCTATTACAGATATATAATGTCTGCAGAATATCTCTCCAATTTCAACGGCTTCGATGGTTTAAGTCTACAGGGTCTATAAAGTTCATGGGAAAGCAAAAAGTACAACCTCACCAGATCAATCGATTGCAATATTTTATCATTGGTGTTCTTTTAATGGAGTTAGAATCTTTCGTTTTAGACACATGAGATAATGCTTACGTCATCCCTCGGAATTAGTTGGCTATTGGTTGTTTTACTTGAATAATTATGCACTTATATCACTTCAGTTAAACCATCATGGAATTTATTTTCATTTGATACTATACCATGCTATTTCCTAAATATTTTGATGTGTTTCCATAATGAAGTATTTTAAACAAGTATTGAGCAATCAATCCATAGTAGATGGAAAAGATAAAACTAATATTTCTGGCTGAATGTCCTAACGAGATAAATGGAAAAAATGAAACTATTTCTACGTCCATGATTTGCCGCTAGTAATACGCTTTCTGTTTAATGTACACGATCAACTAATTGTAACAGCCAATAGTTGTTTGGAATTATTTTCAGGTAGCGGGGAAGTAAAGTCAATGAGGCGATTGTTTGCTGGTTAAAATGGTTAGAATATTATGTTCGGAACATTCAAGGAAGCTTCAAGTAGAAAATGTAGTAAAAAATTTTTAAAAACATGCAATTTCCCTGTGTTTTATTAATCAAGTAATGAGTGACCTCAGTCTTTATCTAAGAACAGAATCATCAAAATTTAGTTTTAGGGTCCAGGCATCTAAATACTTTTTGCTAGTGCATTCTAACAGTAACGAGTTGGCAACAGAATTACAAAATGTGCTTTTTTAAGTAAGCTGTTGAAACTTGATTCGAGGCCAATGAATTGCCTTTCCAAAATATAAATAGAATTAATGCGTCCTTACTCAAATTTTAGAACAAACTTTTGCGAAGGTTAGAGGCACATTAAAGTATTAAAGAAAATTGAACTGGAGTTGTTGATATGTTGATCTCTTGGACGTTGAAAAGTTCAAAAAATAGTGCAATCAAATACACAATTGATGTTGCTGTGCATCAACCTGTACAACAATTATAAATAGTAATGGTTGTTTCAAATATTCACTGATTATAGATTATCATAAGAAGTTTATATAATTGAAAAGTTTTTTTAGAATTTACATTATTATTATTGATTGAATTTCCTTTAAATGTTGACTTCGAACAACTAGTGTTTTACACTTTCCCATGTCATAAAGGAGAACTTCGACTTATGAATCACTAAGTATACCGAGTAGTTCCTGGAATACCTTTGTTTAATTAACTATTAAAATCTATTAAAAACTTAGCTGCTATTACGCTACTTCAATTTATAAGACTTGATTCGCAACTTTGTGAACGTCTTTTCACTGCATGAGAAGGTGAGGAGGAATAGTCGTGGCTTATTAAGTTGAAACCGGTTGTGGAGTGTCATGATAATGTAGCGAAAAATTACGACGGCCTTTCCTTGAACAGCTATTACCTTATATACGAATGAAGTGTCGCAGAGGGTTAATTCTTCAAGCAGCTATGATATAAAATATTCGGACGGTCAAGATTGATACTTGCCTTGTTAAATGTTAGATGAACACGTCGAAGCTTTTCAGATTTTAAATACACACGAGATAATACTTCCACTTAGCATTGTTTTAATAATATGTTTTTGGCTAACGAGCAGAAGTAAGGAAAATCAAAAGAAGCTCAACGAAAATATTCCAAATTGAATTTTACGAATATATTGTTATTAAAAAAAGTTCGTAATACAGAATGTGACATCATGAATTAAGAACATCGCGCTACGACAATTGTTCACTTCTTTCCACTCGAATTCCCCAACACTCGGAAAAAACATGCGATCTAGATAATTCCATGGAGGTTTTCGTCACCCTTAACTTGAGACACCAAAATAAACCGTGAAGATGATGTCTCAATAAGGCCTGCCTACATTAGGAATAGCCCACTGGGTCGCTCGCTTAGGGTTCCATTGAAATCGTTCCGCCTCCTGTCCCACAAAAAGACTTTTAAGGGAGAGGAGCTTGCAGAGAGAGAGGGGAAAAGACTTCTCCTGGTCAGGAAAGAGTGGCAGCGAGAGACGGCAGAGTGTGAGTGATACGGCGGAGGAAGTAATGGTATAAAAAGGGAGGGTGAGTAAAGGTGTTGGTGGGGTAGCGTTCATCTTCCCCTCGGGAAAGGAATATGTGGGACAACGAACTCGGTTGAACTCCCTGCACGCGGAGGTTCCATCCCCACACCTTCGTCCTCAGCCACGGAGGACCAGAGCTGCATGCCTTACGTATCTACGGCCCCCTCCCGCCGTCCTCATGCCCGAGAAGTAGGCGTAGTGGGAGGAGGGAGTGGGGTTGAGGAAGGAGGAATTCCAAGGAAAGGGGAGGGAGAGGATTGGAAAGGTAGGCCACAGCCGCGGTGTGGTGCCGGGGATGAAGTCTTTGAAGGCCTCGAGCCTTCCTCCAGTCGAAGTCATGTCCTTTCGTTACGGAAGCGAGTGCACCTCGGCCAAAATTACTGAGTTTCGCACCGTGACGAACGGACAAGGACTACACCTCGTGCACTTGAACTTTATGTCTCTCACGTCGTGGCATGTTCCAATAGCTCATGAACCGTGGTGGCAGAGAAATCACATCTCTAGATTTTAACCACGGCTTGAATAAAGCAGTTTCCAAAAATATTACACAATATTATAATCAAAGCATAATCCGCGAAAGAAAAGTAACCGCACCTGTATATTTACAAAAGGAAAGTGGAGCCAAAAATGAGAATAACCAAAAGAGACCCTTAAATATTTTTCTTGCGTTTTATGAAGCGATTTCTCTAGCTCAGTTTACATCTACATGAATTAATACTTTGTTATCTTGGGAAATTTTTCAAAGATTTTCTGACATGCAGAATACTATTAAGGGTAATTCTTGGTAATATAACGGTAAAATGACGTTTTTCTTAATTATAGTTCAAATTACTGAATACGCACAAATCATGATAAAACCAGTATTTTTGTTTAAAAAACTAGACGTTAGTGTATGGGCTGTATGTTTTCAAAAGTTTACAAACGTTTTAATAATTCTTGAGAAAGGAAAAATCAATCATTTTATGGGAAATATTTCTTAAATGAGAATCATAAAATTTTCGGAAAGTGGGATTATATTAAAAAATGTATATACTTGTATATATAGTTTCGCTAAGGGGTAATGTAGTTACATTGTTTTTCACTGTGTAACAATTATTTATAAGCTTCAATCGCGACGGAACAATTCAGTTATTACATGCATAAAGACCCGTTCGTTCGTCGATTCGTTCCAAATTACCAGGCTTCAAATGGTTTATCCTATCAGATTCAAATGCACCTCAATGCAAGTGCTCCGGGGAACAGAGACCTGAGAGTGGAAGGGAAAGGGGGATAATTGGGACTCGGGAAGGTGCAGGCAAAGGAAGGAGGATGCATGGTTCCACTCTTGCCCTACTAGCCTACGATGGGGGCGTAGTGGTGCAGCCGTCACAATGGAGACATACGAACCCTAGTCACGTCGGTCATTGAAATCACCGGCTTGCAGCGAGTTGGAGAGTCGGCTGTTGAAGTTTCCAGCAGGTGACTTCAACATGATGATATATATTAAGGGTAAAAAAATATAGCTCTGAAAGAGTAAGTCCTAGTAGCGAATACAACTATTTCCATTTGGACAATACGGTTCTTTGATAGATAGATTTACTGTACTAACATATAAGGTATAGTAGAAAAATGGAAGAGTTAGCGTTCGGTTATGGAGTGAGGAGTGGCACGGGCTCGTCTAGATACGAGAAGCAGGTTGGTCGGGTAAAGGGCCAAAAGTGCACGCCGGAGGGGAAGTGACGAGGGAGAAGTGAAGTGGGAGGATGGTGGGGCGAGTAATGGGAGGGAGAGGAACGGGCAAAAGGAAAGGAGTTCGCGGCTCTCTTGACACCCCAACCATGTACTCATCTATTATGGCAGCGACAGTGAAACGGAGAGAATAAGGAGTGGGTTGCGTTAGTGGCCATGGGACGTTGGAAAACTAGTGTGGGAAACAGATTTATATTCCAGCATCATAGGGAACTGTTATATTCCAAAGATAAAAAAGTATTATGCCTCTTCTCACTCGCGGTAGAGGTCAAAAATGAATTATTTACGCATTGTGATCATTCATTTTTATTATATAACACAGAAAGATTAGCAATTAAAACCAAAATAATGCGATCCTACTTCAACTATCAAAATGAAATACTTATTAGATAGAAGGCCGAAGTACAAATGGCCTTTTAATTTACTGATAACGGCAATATCAAATATTATTCCACCTTATTAGTCCACAATATAAAACAATCGTGAAAACGGGTAAAAAAAATATGGTTTCCCCTTAAATAAATTCAGTTTCTCCTTGAAAATATATTCTCCAGTTATTATACTTATTCAGTATGACTATGCAGTAATTAGTATAATATTTAGTAACCTCAAAAGTAGTTGGTCAAATATGTCTTTGAATGAAGTCAATCGATGACATTTTTATTTGCAATAAAACAGTACGAGCCTTGGATTTTCCAAGTTTTTCGGGAGTGCAATCGTAGAAAATACTATTTTTTACTATTCAGTGGAAATTCACATTAAAATTCTTATGAAATTCTCTACTTTTTTTTTTAAATTAACTATAAGCAAAGAGCGGCAAAGTTTAATCTTTAATTTTTGTTTTTAAGCAACAAGTGCTATCAGAAACATCCATCCACTTAGGCGGGAAACAAATTCATAATTTTTTGGTGGGCAGACGATTAATTACTCTTTCGCCACCGGGAACTATTATCACTTGTTTTAGGGACTTTTAGCACCTGGACGACTGTTCAAATCTAACAATTCACAATCCTTTTAGAAACAGGTGTTAGTTAGTAATTTAGAGATATATAAAATTATATTATGTCTTGGGTAGAAAAGTGATAAATATAGTGATATCTATTGACATAATTTGATGTACCGTCATTTGCAAGTAATTATAAATTAGCTCAGAGCAATAAATTACTACTCCAGAAACTAATGTGTTCCTAAACCGACTAATAATAATGGTATTAGATACATTTTAACCTCATAATTAGGACTTAAACATGTTCCCGAAGTAAAATTTCATTCGATTATTTCAGTTCATTCATATTTTCGGGAGTTCCTACTGCGAATTTAACATACTTCTCCAATAGGTATGCAGCTAAAACCTCCGAAAAAATTATGTTCGAAAATTCTGAAGTAATATATAATTTTCACTTAGTAATTTTTTAAATTTGTGTGCAAGCTTCCTCAAGCCTTCTCTCCTCCTCAACACCGCCTTCGTCTATCCATTCCTTTCCCTCCCCCACCCATTTCTCCTTCCTTCTCGCTTTAGAGGCGCCACTTTCGTTGCCTTCCGTCTAACCTTACACTTTCTTCGTTCATTGACTTGCGTCTTCCATGTCTTTTCGCTACCTCGATAAACCGAGTCGTCGAGCACCCGATGAGGCGTACCTCTCTTGGATATATTTCACCCCTGGTTTCTCTGATCAAATTCGAATTACATGGCAACACCATTGAACATCCATCTTTTAATGAAAAAAACACAATATGAAAACATTTTTTAAAATTTGGATAAAAATGCGTACTTTATTATATATTAACCGTAATTTTTCATTCATAGTTCATAGGTACATAAATGTCAAATTTGTACTTTCATTTCCATTTCCACTTGAGGCTTTTTTCACCGAAAATCACTATATAAGCATTATCTCTCCCCTCACTCTAACCCTTCTGTTTTTAAGGGAAACTGGTTATTTATTGTTGTCAAACCCCTCTTCAATTCCGCATATTTCCGTCCTCCCTTCATGTTGGATCGAATGAAGAGAGGAAGAAAGAATTGAAAAAGACTCCATTGTAGCGTATGTTATCAGGTTGTGTTTCGTTAGACATTGCTATTTTCTTGGAATCAAACACTGACCGGTAAGGTTGAAAATTTTCCTCCAGGATGTAAGTGGAAAATCCGGGCGTTAATCAGATGGGGCCAGGAATAAGGAAATTCATGAGGAAACTTACGAAGCCCTTCCCATACTTTACTTTCATATAATTTTTCAATGAATATCAATTTTATTCAATACATAATCTGTCATTGTTGTTTTGCGAGCAAATATCAAGGTAATATTATCTCCCTTCTTTCATCTCCACTTCCTATTTCGTCGGTAAAGAAATGTGTTTCGTCCCGGTCCCTACGCCATGTTGACGGAGGCCTCGATCTTACTGGCACCTCCTTGACGTGGTATATGCCGTACGAACAAAATCTCCCTTTTAAATCCTCCCGATGCATTCGCAACAAACGAGGTTATTGACCCTCATAGCGATGCGCAGTGTAATACTCTCCTTTGCTCTGCCACGGCGGCTGGTGATGAACGAAACATGGACGTGCGTACTTACTGCCTCCTGCGAGGAATGCGGGACAGTGGTTTATTACTCTACGTGTCGGATTTTTAGGTCACCCTTAAAGTTCGTCCGGCAGTGGCTTCCCCAGATTAATTGTTTCTCGCATTTAAGGAAAAGAAAGAAAGAGAAGTTTCACGGACACTTTTTTGCGTCCATAATATTTCATGGAGTATACCTGGAGATCATTGCGGCAATATGAAATATTTTAGCTTCTTTCGATAAAACACATGGTAAATGTACAATAGCAACGAAGGGGAGCCACCAATAAGTTCCAAATTTTAGGGGAACTTCACTAATTCATTCACAACTCATTTTAATACTCGAGGTAAGTTAAAGCATCATGAGCATAAGCTCTGCAAATTTAAAAAAATCAGAACCCGTCCACATAGTACCATAATGCTGAGAATATATCATTACACTTCATTCAAGTTTATAATCAGCTACATCAGAGAAAAAATTAGTGTCCTCTATGGGAGTCTCCTAATGTTTAAGTAATAATGTCCCTAAACATGGACATTTTGTACTGTAAATTGATGAAATTTAAAAAATGATCCGAAAAATTTAGTACATTTTTCTTAGAATAATAATATTCCACGGATTCTAAATATTTTACACATTCCTATCGTTTCACATGAAACTATGTTTATAACCCAATAGAAAGGCAAAGTAGTTATTTTCGATGTTTGTAGAATGGGTAACAAATTTCCTGTTCTAAGTAAAAATCAGTATAAATGAAAGTTTATGGGGCAGGTTTGAAATGGTTGAACGCATTATGGGAACGAACTGACAATTTGCATTAAATTTCGTCTATTTGGGAGTGGAAGATGTAATTACTCTAAGGCACTAGATATTCAGCTGGAATCGAAAGGAAATACCTTCTATAGTAAGGCTTACATGATAAGTTAACAAACTGAAAATACTTGAATATTTAGTCAGTAATTAGGACATCGCGATTAAAGAATATCTTAAATGCTGTGCAGACATTGAAATTTAGTTTCCTGAAATGATACATCTATAATTTCTGAAATTAATAGTGGGTAGAAATAAAGATTGAGGTGCGCCAACACATTGTAATAACGTAGTAGTTTGAGTTATCAAAATTCCTTTTATAAGGATTAAATATTTAGAAACTGCAAAAATGATCAATTCTAGCTCCTAAATGGCAAGGTCCGACCGATATTTCCATGCAACGCAAAGAGAAATGTGATTTTGGTAAGACTAACAAAAATACTGAAAGTATCCATCCATTATATTCTGTATATGTCCAAAATACACTTATAAATAAATTTACCTAGCTTTTCTATAAGTCTCTGTAATATCTTGGTGGAGAGAGAGAGGCTTCTGGGAGATTTCAAGTAACCCAGGTATTAGTTATTTCTTGTCCCTTGAATATTTACAAACAATTGTAATTTACTATTCCATTTACGTTTAAGATCTTCCTTTAGTATTTATATTCAATTTTTGCTGTCGCTACCAAAGTGCAGCTATGCCAATTTAGACGAAAAACGTAAAACGCAATGAATATCGTAATACAACCAACTACACACAATCATAACACAGGCCTACAAAAAAAAATTTTTTTTTGGTGCCGAGAATCTTTGTGATGATTTTAACTATATTTGTAGAGCTGAATCCAAATATGAAATCCGTTTTTATTTAACAGCTCTACTTTTTTAGAAATGGCACATCTTACGATTAGTTGTTTTAATATTTGATATATTCCGGAAAATAATTTTCAAAGTTAAATAAATCTATAAGTATACTAATTTATAACCACTCTGCGATGTTCCTTTTATTTTCAATAAACTGTCAATAAGTTTTATGTATATTTCTATATTGTAGGCCAATGAGATAATTATTAATATAATATTCCCATATCATCATGTAGAAGATTTTTTTACGTAAGTAACAACATATCTATATCTTGAAAACTATAGCTGATAGGAAAAAACTAGTGTCATAATTGGATTCAGCACCCCAAATGTTCTTTAAATCAGCATTAAAAGCTCCGGCACCAAAACCACTGTTAGCCTGTGTAATTAATCTCAGCTTAATATTTATTGTTTCATTAAACGAAGTATTTTGAGGCAAATAATTCGCGCTGTCATGCTAAAAATGCCTCACAGGACAAATAGTCTTTCACACATCAAACACAGCTGAAAAAATTCGAAATGAATTTATCACAAGACCTTAGTGCTACAAGATGACCGCGCGATTCATTATCCTGGAGTGATTATTAGATTACTACAGAACTACAAAATTAAATAAAATAATCGTGATTGGGGCATTGAAATTCCCAGTGACCCTGTAAAATCCCTCCAGAAACAAATTCCTTCAAATAAACGGCCCCATGATATTATTAAACGAATATTGTTATACAAAAGATTACGGGTTTAGAGTAGCAATTAATGATGCAATTGACCAATATGAAGAGGTGTGAGACGACCTTAAGAGTTTGTGGGAATCAGTGTGCGGTTTCGAGGTTAACTCGAGGGACGGATTTCGATCCCGTAGGAAGGAAGTGCAAGCGAAACTACTTCTAGGACGTCGCCAGGCGCAGGGCGGAAGGAAGGAGATCGACGATGGGATGAGGGTCTCGAAGAGAGCGCAACGAGCTCCCTCCTTCCGGCCTGCCCCCTCCCGCCCCACGCCCACCCTCTCGCCCGTCCGTCCGTCTTTCCCGCAACGCGAGGAACACTTTTCCCGTTCTTGTGTGTAGCTCTGCCGAGTCAATGACCCCGGCGGATGCACGGCGAGGTGACGTCATAGGCGTTACCTTGGCGTTCCACTGCTCTAGTTCATGGTGGGGGACCTCCTTCTCCTCCATCCCTACCACAAACCCTCACCACTCCTCCCGCCCGCAATCCCCCGGCACCTACAACCCCCCTCACACCACCCTCCCCCACCACCGCCTGCCGCCATTAATGTTCTCTCGTCGTCCCCCTCCCCCAACCCTCAACCTAAACACTAAAATCCACGTCTCGCATTCCCCCCCTCCCCTTAGTGCAGACCACTCATTGAGTTCTCGGCTCCTGCCGTAGAAATAGACTCCTCTTGGCTTTACACTGTTTGGCACACCCAGGCGAAGACTCGGAGAAAATGTTACGGAGAGAGAGAGATAGTGACTCTATCATTCATTTATCAAGGTGTATAAATCAGCGAATAGGGGTGAGCATACGTGTATTGGCCGATGCAGACCCTTTCATTTTTAACCGCAAAGTTTGGTGATACCACGATCTCAGTCTGATCCCAATAAATGATTGCTGCCAGTTGATTGATTTACGTATAACGAATCCCCCCAACTAAAAGTTTTCACTTCATGTTAATGCAGGTTTTCATTCCATTTCTCTCTTGTACGACCTACAATTGATTTTTGGTAGTGTTTTTGTGCTCAATGCCTTCCAAATTCAGTAGGTGAATTCTGTTAGCGTTAACTCTATTTACGAGTATTGTTACTAACTAGTAACTCTATTTTTTCTCGTATTTGTTACTCCTTCGCTAAAACATGGTCAAATATACGTAGGGCTACGTGCGCAAGAATACTTTCAATGTGAATATTGGTTCTAATGGTATTATAAAACATATATACGAATAATTAACTTGCTACCAAGGAAAAGGAAAATTGATCTAATGCTGACCGAATAAAAACATGTATTATTATTAGGTAATCTACCGGTTAAGGTAGGTTTTGGATGGACAAAACTACCCAATAAATATTTTGTGACCCCTAACAAAACACAATCGAGCAACCTACTCTACATCAGGTCCCTCTTCATCCAAATTTGCTCGTTTGCCTAACGATCTCCCCTCTACTACAGTTTTCAGCATCCCACTGCCGATCAATACTTCCTCCGATAAGAAAGGTTTGACAGCCTAACCCTCTTCGTTTATATTCTAAGGACGCACGACTACAATCATCTGCTGAGGAAATTTCAAAGTGAGGTATCATCAATGAATAAACTTTTACCAGTAACTATTTTAAAACATTGAACGACCATCAGAACAGATGCGCTCCATGAATACGTGAACACTCATTTGAAAATAACTCTTCCTACAGTACTGTATGCCAACTAATTTGCATATGAATGAGGATTGTAGTATTCTCATCATTTGGCGACATAAAAGTGGTAGCTTATTTTGAGCTCAGAAAAGGCAAATTCGAGCTAATTGAATTAAGCATCGCATGGCCTGAAAAATTCATCTTTTATATTTGACTCATTTATGATAATGCCTGTATTCATCCAAAACCCACACAAGGATGATCGATTAAAAGGGGAAACATGTATCGTGTTACACAAAAAAAGGCTATTTTGCCCACGCATTCGCTTTACCTTGGCCTTATTGAAAAATAATGTCACAAATTAACCATGACAAATATTTTTCAGCTCGCCTAGGATGAATGACTAATTTCATAGTGCAATGCGCGTGAGCGTCTTGGTCAATTTGTTCTTAACAGGTGGTCGCTAAGAGTTTTTTTGTGTTTCCTTTAAAAATTATCAGAGAAGACTCTGGTCTTGTCATTATGCCAAGGTTTGGTTGAGATAATCCGACATTAAGTTGAATTGACCTCTCTGCAGGACAGGGAAACATTCGCAAAGGAAACGACACGTGCGGCATAGTATACGTTATGCGAAAATAATAAATAACGTGTCCCGGCTTGTATGGTGGCAATAATTTTACAATAATCGGGTGACGTTATTGCATATAACCACTGAAAGAGTAAAGCAAATGTTTATCTGTTTCAAAATCATGACTAAGACTGGATATAGAAACCGGTCAAATAAACACTTTTTAGTAATTACAACTCCTCTGTTCATCATTGGTAAGAATCTTAAGGGCACTAAAGTTGATAAATAAATATATAGTACACTCCTAATGACTCATACCTATCATCATCATGATGAGTTCCCAGTACGAATATTGGTTTATAGGCCATCTTTGTTCCCCATCAATCGCTCATATTTCATTGCACCTGCTTATCATGCATGTAGTTTACTCTTGGCCTTCCTCTATATGGCAATTCTTTCCCTCCATACTTCCAACTATCATGGTTTTCTGTAAGCTATCGTGCTTCAGGATGTGTCCCATTAGTTTATACCTTCTTCTTCCTTCAAGTGTCCTTCATAGGCTTCTCTTTTCACCAACTCACCCTATGATGCAAGTCTTCATTTGTTACTCTATCAATTTTTCTCTCAGTATTATTCAGCATCAACATATTTCCGTCTTCTCCAATCTTCTTTTCTGTGCTGCTCCAAACGTTCAAGTCTCACTCACATCCGTAAAGGAATAGACTCCATATACAGATCTTAGTTTACGAGGTAGTCCAGAGGTAGAGCGTTGGTCTACTGACAGGAGGGCCCGGGCTCGATTCCGGGGTAAGCCCCTCCTGGCATCATCGGTTCCACTCAAGATGTGTGATTTTTCGGGTACCGCATCTTCCCATAGCCGGTATAGGGAAAGTAACGGACTCCCTACCCTGATGTGTGAATTTTACACTCTGTCGGGCTCAGTACTTGGTGAACTCTATCAACACTTATCAAACCGACCTTCGGGTTGATTACTGTGTTTGTGGTTATATAACTATTAACGAATCGCTTGCTTATGTACATCCATTCTAGTACTATTAGCCATCAGTAGTTGCCTCTTCTGATGGAGAACTTCTTCCCAATAAGTGTTCAGATTACCATACGACTTTGGCTTCCTTAATTCCTAATGACCTTGCTTGTTAAATCCCCTACCCCAACCGAACGCATCAAATACTTGACCCAAGCTCCCAACTTCGGCAGGATCGGGATACGTGGAAGAAGGAAATAATTAATCTTGTAGGGTTGAAGAAAGCGAATCATGGAGAGAGGGAATGAGAAAGGGAATGGGAGAGAGATGAAGGGAATGCGCGTGGGAAGGATGAACGCGGACGGGTGGGTGAGAGTGGAGAGGGTGACCGGGAGGGATAGCCGGGGAGTGGAGGGGCAGGGCGACGTGGGGGGGGGGAGACGGGAGGATGTCTAAGGGAGGCAGTGAGTCGAAGCGGTGGGATTAGCGCGGCCGCGGCCGAAAACTAGCGCAAAAGGGCAAGTGGGAGGGGAAGGAGTTGGGGCGAGGACGGTGCGACGAGATTGTCCTTTCGATGTGGGGAAGTAGGAGGGGGCGTGGAAATGGGGGGTACGGGAGGGGGCGGATCGGGGTGGGCGTGATTTTGCCTTATATTTTTGGCCACCATCTAAGGACGATCGCTTCCCTTTCTTCTCGCGGTTCTCCCGTTCATACCTTAGCAACATTTCATTTCTTTACTCTCACCATTCATTATTTTCGCCGTTGTTGAGGGCTAACTTCTCATGCAATGCCTTGATTTTTGCAACCCTAACGCCCTTATTAAATGAGTGGTATGCTAAAATATTAAGAAGGTAATAAGGAATTGGCACGTCAGTAAGTTAGTAAGTCTCCATGAACAAAGTACCGATGGTTCGAACGAGTACCTAACCCTGGATAGTAGACATTTTTCTGTCTCTTAATGCTTTCCTGTGTATATTTTTTTTACATTTTTTGCCAACCACAATTATTTCCTTCTCATTACGAACACGCACTCCTACGTAAAAATTAGCATTATTGGACTTATGATATTCCAAATACACTTAACGATCTCATTTCTCAGACACAGTGTAAATGCCAGACACATCATTCCGAAAGCAAATCACACAGCGTAGTGCACATTAAATTAATTATGAAGAACATAGTTTGACCTTTGATTTATGAAATAATATTTAAGTAAAAGTTTCTTCGGGTGAATATATGATCCTGTAATCTAATTAAAATAGAGAGTAAGTAAATTTATAGACGTAATTTGACAAGAAAAACCACAAATAATATGTTAAAAATATTACAATAAGATACGAGTATACGCGTTCTGCGTTACCAAAGAGCAACTTCCAAAATAAGCTACTTGATGAAGTTTAAAATATGAAATATTCCCTTTTCTGATCACATAATTATGGCACACAAAGAGTAACTTACGATAACAGAAGATACAGGTTCTATTCTATGAAAAATATAAATGAGAGACGAACCTTACAAGTCTTACATTTTCCCATCAATGTAGTACATCTTAGAACCCAAGGTTCTCTACATGAAACTTTATGCCCGTTTAAGTGGATGGTATAAGATTGACATGGGTCTGAATTATGATTTTCAGATTTGAAGATTGGATCTTCCCCATTTTAAAGCTTCAGAGCTGTATGCTAAATAGCTAAACCTGCCACTGGCTGCGACGAAGGTGAGCACCATGCAAAGTTCTCAATTGCACCGGGTGCGTAGGTATTTTTAATCGTCGCGTGGGATGAAGGAATAATAACGGGTGATTCGAATTTAGGAATTGGAAGCAACTGAACATGAAAACACTCCTTTGAATAATGAAATTCAAATAGCGATTTCGAACGATTGTACCTGGTTAGTGTACAATCTATAAACGCTTGGCGAGCGGAACCAACTCTATGGCGCAGACAACCCACACACAGATTCATTCAGAATAAATCAGCAACTGACTAATATTGAAAAACCGTTTTCAACCAAATTCTAAAGTAATTAGTATTAATTCAATTATGGCTACGGATAATAATTTTGTTCAGTTCTACGGTAACATTATTTAAGGACAATAATATACTTCACTTGACACCAGATACGTATGTTAGCTAGTAAACTGACTTTCCGCAACTAATAGTCTTATCGATGATAATCCTTAAGACTCTTGTATGCGAGTAGAGTACGTGCATTACATATATTGCAACATTATGCGGAATCTGTAAGATGGGAAAACCACATGTTAATCCTGTGATTCCTATGGTTAAGGTTATACTTCCATAAAATACCACTTTTTCCTACCTTGTCTCCATATTCTTACTTTACACAAACATAACTGAGCCCACCAGTTACGCTGGAATAGCGGCAACTGCTTGAAGTCTTCGTAAATGAATACTCAATCTTTAATCGAGCCAAGGATATGTTAATTGAAAGTTGAAAAGTAAACAACTTGGCTTTTCGGCATTATATTTTTTTATTATTCACTACCTAGGTTTCGTTATCGTGCCTGATGATGTTACACCATAACGAAACCTAGGAAATTATTAATTAAAAAAAAATTATGTGGAAAAGTTAATTGGTTTAATTTTCAAAATTTCAATGTGAAGATTTTCCACCAAGTCACGCCAGAAACTGCTTGATTTATCAAGGATATGTTTATCTATGCCATATGCATATATAAAGATAGCTTTTGTGAGAGGTTTACTATGAGGTACTTCTACTAAGTACTAAGGCTTTCTTCAAATCTAGAAAATACGCGTCCACTGGAATATTGCTCTCTCCCGAAATAAGAATATCATGAACAAAAAGCGCCAGTTGTCTCTCGCAGGATCTACCCTTTCTGAAACCGTGCTGATTTGTCATCAATAACTTCTGACTATCTAGGTATCTCACGACCGAACTAGCTACTATATGTTCCATAACCTTGCACGAAATGGATGTGAGTGAAACATGTCTGTAATTGCTCGGTTCCTCCCTGGATCCGTTTTTACGTGATATTTTTCAGCGAAAGTTATACTACATTATATGGTGAGCTTTCAATTTCGGGCATCGGTTGGTCGACACGATTTGGTAAGCTATCGGAGGCATTCGGTGAGACATTGGTACATTGGACGCATTGGACGCTTTGAAAGAAGGAATTTAATAAGTTTACCTTATCCAAACTGCTGGTTACTTTTTCGCTTTTATTATTTTCGAGTGAATTAACAGTGGCCTTTTTTTTCCTGAATCTTTCTGACTAACGACCAAAAACTAAATATGTTTATATAATTATATATGCTTTTGAGTGTTTCCTTTCTTTTTTCCATGGCAAAAGATAAAGATAGTAAGAACAAAAGAACCACACTCAAACACCTGCCCTTGAATTGATTGTCGCATTGGATTGCGTGCGGCGTTGAGTACCTATATATGTAAAATTTGTTATGACAAACTGAGCATCGTATCAACATTATAGGAGCTAGGTTGGGAATCGTTCACAGAATGAAGGTTACATTACAGATTAAATCTCTTACATAAATTGCAAGGAGATCATCTTGGTGATGATGTTGAAAATATATTATTAGCCCCATCGGAATAAGGTGGGAGAGATTATGTCAATAAAATTCGAGAGATTAAGTGTAGAACAGATCAATTTAATGTGGCAATTTTCCCACAAACAATAAGGGATAAACGTTATCCGACCGCGCTAGAGCGGAAAGTATTTTGTGTCAAAACTAGTCTGGAGTGTAATCACCCCCTGCCACACCCCCTAACAGTGGCTTATATGCGTATGTGAGAGGTTCTTTAGTTGTTTATATGAAGGTCATTTCCTTCCCAGGGACAAAACAGGAAATCGACTATCTGCCCTGAGGGAGGAGTCGAGTCCAGGAAAGAATTCTCAGGTCATACGAACAGAGAGAGATTTAAAGGGTGCTCATTCCCGAGCCATACGCCTGATTACCAGTCTTGACCTGAGAATCACAGTTCCCTCAAAATGGTTTACGAGGTAGCCAAACACCAGGGACCGCCTTCGAGAATTCAAGCTCACGAAAGCGGAAGCTAATCTCTTTTCCTCGTAAACGCTGATGGACCAAAGTCTTTAGTCGTAAAAATAATGAATAGGATATTGGCATGAACAATTTTTATTGGATTTATACCTCTTCTCTTCTCTCATTCCCTATATGCCATTATGTTCCCGATTCACATGCTCACTGCGCTTAGAAGTGTCACTTGGGACTGAAATACGCACTAGTATCGGCAAGCGCATCTCGTGTTTTTACGACTGAACAGATGGCCTCTCGATACTACCAGTGATGGAGTGTTTGTGTGTGTATGCACTTGAAATCTATGAAGACATTTGGAATACCTCCTCGTAAATCACTTAGAAGAAACTGTGATTGCTAGTGCGTGTCTGATGCGTGGGGTCTTTGGCACGGGATTAAGTTCCCTACGGTTCCCTTCGTGGCCGTGCGACCTGAGAGTCTTTCCCGAGCACCCCATGAGTCTTCGCCCCCATGAGAAAATATAAAACGTTAGTGATTCTTAGTCCCTATGGTCGCCTCTAGTAACAAATCACTTTCCTGTTAATAGTCACCGTTTATTTATTGCTTGGCATAATACTTTGGTGTAAATTCGATTTTGGAGTGTTTCTTTATTTAGCCCTTACTTTATAGAGTTAATGTGGCCGTGGCAGGTCTTAAACACAGTAACAGTTTTTTGACAGATTTATTAAATTTTAATTTTTTTTATACTTAGAAACCCTAACCGAAAAGTATAGTTCCGCAAGACTGATAAACAACAAATCTGGCAAAGCATAAAATTTTACACCCACAGAGGTTTGGTAATATGGTAGCGATTTAATTATAATGTAGACAAAGGTAATATGGTGTACGTACTTAAACACTTACCTAAATCTCATTACAAAATTAATAATTTACGAAAAGCTATACGAAATTCCACAAACACTGAAAATACCCGTTACAGAAATCAAATTTCTTAAAAGATTTTATATTCCTTATTTTCTTTAGGACGATTTAGCTAATCGAAGAACATATATCATTCTTGTTCAAATGGACGGAGTTATTGAATGCGTTTTATGAAAATAAAACTTGTTTCAGTAACAGTTTAGGTATTACTTGGATTGTAAAAAGTGAAAATTTTATTAACCTTTCTTCTACTAGGGCCTATTAAATGTACAGCTATTTAAACTGGCTTTACCGGGCCTGGAGTCACTCGAGCGGCTCTCAAGATGAGTTACCCGCATACCGACTGAGCTAATACGACTTCCGGCTAAGTGGAAGAGGAAGAAGGAATAGAGGAACGTACGTCGAGGACCTAGGCCACTTAACTGCTTGGATGTCTTTTGAACCCACGGAGCAGGCGCCCTCTTGGTCAGTTGATTGACCTCTACAGGAACGAGGTCACTGGGTGGACGGTGGTGTTCCACAGGCCACAGTAGGATAGAGAATGGTAGGGGGTTGGGAAGGAAGGAAAAGTGAAGAAGGGAGAACACTTGGCGAACGAGGAGAATGAGTTAAGGTGAATGAGAGGGAGGGAGAAGCTCGAAAGTCACTCAAAGAGATGAAAATGCGAGCAATTGGCAATCAGTGGTAAATAGAAATGTCTCCATAGGAATATCATATGTTACACTAATAATTTCTTTTATATGCTAACATATGTATTATTTTACGACAGTACACATTCGTAAAATTTTCTTCACAATAATGAACCTAATCTGATTCAGATAAATATATGATATTCTGCGGAATTCACCCAAGAAGTGGAGGAGGTCTGATGTATGTTTTTTTCTAGAAATATTTCATGAAAGTAATTTCTGCTCACAATTGAAATCACATTAATAATAAATAAATGGATACTACATAATCCAATGTTTCTAAAATTCTCTTATATTAACAACAGAAATAATAATAGCGTTCTTAGTTCATCTCAGAAAGATATATCTAGATAATATATCAACTAATGATATTTCCATCTAAGCCAAGGCACGAGAAAAAATTTCATGCCGCTAATGTTTGGAATGTCTACCTATATCAAGATATACAAACAAATAATTGTAAATACTTAAACGCTAATCATATAAACACCGTGAAGTATTTTAAGCTACACCAAGGAAAATCAAGAGCCGAAAAAATAAAAAATAATTAAGGAGACGATTGATAAAATTTGGGTAAGATGTCATTGACGCTAGGAAGATTCAAGAAAAAAAGTTTAGGGAAACTGACAGAAATATCAGGGAAGTGACAGAAAAGAAGTACAGGAATATAAAACGAGAAAACATGACTGATGAAATAAATGAAAACAAAAATGATTATGAGGAAAAACATATGATGAGTTGAGCAAAGTAGAGGAAACATTTTTGTGATTTGTTGAATAGATATTTTCAACAAAACATAAAAACACGCTACATTTGAAAAAAATGTTGTAGATGCAAACTATAAGAACAGGGAATAAAATAGGAAGCATCAGAAAAAATAATTCCTCTTTGAATAAAATAGAGATAAGCTAATAAACTTAATTCAAGCATCATGGCGAAGAATTTACTGAACTCGATACCAATTCATGCAATATGTATTTCCTATAATTATATAATTCTTACGATACTTACAAAGCTATTGGAATTCTTTTAACAAGGCGTTATTTGCTGCTTAACGATAATAGTTTTGGGTAGTTATTGATGCGTGTGCGTACGGCTTTTTCTAGTAATGCCATAAATTTCCATAGATCTCTTAAACATTCATTCACGTACCCATAACGATTTCTTAAAAAAACTATATATTCCATAACCGAAAATGAACAAAGCATTTGCCTCATACAAAATATAAAGAGCATGGAAGAATAGCACCATTAAAAATGGGCAAGGCACTAAGAATATCATAGTTTTTTATTTTAGTTCACACCATCTAAAACAAGCTATTATCTCTCTAAGTCCACATCTTTTCGCGGTGTGTTTATCTTAGCAGTGCGAATTATGAGTCCGGACAAGGTTAAGAAATTTCTGAAGCATGCTGCAATTACGGTTAATAGAAAATTCCCTTGTGAGCATTGTCATGTTCTCTTGTTAGAGGTTGTGTTCTGTGAATCAACCAGTCATTTTTTATTCTTACTATTGTTTTTTTAGAAACAATGGCTTTGATATGAGCAAAATGGAAGGAAAAATGGTAGAAACCAAAGTTTCCCCCTTTTAGCGGTAGAGATTTTAACGCACGGAAGCGATTCTTCTGGTTGCAACCCACAATGAGTGAATCACGTTGGTGAGTGTAAAATGGTCCCCGGGACCGGCGCACCCGTTTCACATTGCCCAGTCGAAGCCCGCTGACTCACGCCGTCCGCTTGTTCCTCTGACACATTGCCTGCCGCGTGGTGACTGCGGACGAGGAGGTCATGGGATAGGAGAGGAGAGCGTGAAGCTTCACACGGAAGTAACTGACGCCTGAAAGTCATTGCGCTTCATAAGCGATCGGCAGGTAAGAGGAGTTTTGGCATGCACGTGCTTGAGTTCAAACACCGGAGGAATCCACATGTTGAAACCAAGGAAGGAAATAAACGCGCATTTTCACCCTCTACCAAATGCCCTACTTAAGTGCCTTAATGGGATCTAATCTGCTCAGTCTTCGCTAGTGGAAAAGGGCAACTACTGACGAAGCAATCCGGGAAACTTATTTTATTCCTGACATTATTACCACATGGAAATACCAGTTAGGTAACATTACGTTTGGTTCTAGACTTCAAATACCAAACAATAAAATTAACTCTTCCCACTAAATAAAGTAAATGACAGATAAAAGAAGGAAATGGTACAAAAAGATACAAGGGTGACATTCAAGGACATGAATAATAATATCAGACCACCACACAAAATTAAGAAGTTTTCAGCAACACTGCTGCAAAACATTATAAGCATGCAGTGAAAAGTTGATAATTTGACCACAGCCTTCAACATGGGAGTAATCTTCTTTAACCAGCGGTAATGTCAGACCGAATATTTCAAACAGCGAAAATTGGCAGAAATTTGTGCACTATTTGTTCACTGTTCACTGAAAACAAAAATTTTATATCACGATACCACTATATCTAAACGGGATCCGCGGTCTTAGTGGTAGCTGACAATCCCATTAGCAACATGAATAACCGGGTTAGCCTTATAATGTTATTTATAATAACACAAGTTCAAAAGGAGATGCATTGAGAGACAAGCATTCGAACAAGTTCGACAGAGGTATGCATTTAAAATGCACTGCAAGCTCACGAGGCTTGGGCAAAAACCTGAAATGGCTGCCAGGAGGCATATGAGAAAAGTGATATGGATCCGCTTACTCCACCCATAATACCGTACTTCCTCTTAAGCGCTCCCACAGCATAAATGCCTTCCCTAGCATACGGTGACCCTTCGAGTCTCCATACCTCATATATTTTACTTTTAGGTATCTCATAGTTAATACAGGTATCCAAACTTAACAACTTGCATTGTTGTGCTGAGTAATTTGAAGTTTGGTAATCAAAGATAGTACCTAGTTTCCTCCTATACATCTCCTTTAACTACTTTTCACAATAGTATACTACAAACCTAATCACTATTGATATTAGTACATTGTACTATTTTATAATTCACATTACTTTTTGGAAGGATATTGTGCAATACTAATTATGCTGATTGTATTAATAATATTCTAACTACACTGCCAGTCGGTTCTTAACTAAATTCTCTGGCTCGGGGGCTTCCACAATTTTATTGACTACCTACCGACAGATGACACTGTAACCTACAGGAAAATAACGAATGACTCAGATTGTGATTCCATAAAAACTGACTTAAACAACATTCAAAAATGGTGAGAATAATACATACCAAACATTACCAACTTACACACTCGGAGATGTTTGGATAAAGCAGAATACTTAGGGGTCACTATTGCATCGGATCTTATTTGGGAAAAACATATACGCTCTATTTGCAGAGGAGCACTGAAAAAACTGCTATTCGTCGAACGTATAGTCGGAAGGTGTAATGACGAAAAAGTAAAGGAAACGTGCTATTTTTCTCAAGTAAGACCTCACGCGGAGTATGCAACGAGCGTAGGGGATCCATTTCAAAAACATTGCTTACAGAATTGAATAAGGTGCAGAGAAAGGCCACTGGGTTCGTGAAAAATTTGTGCGAAAGGACACAACACAAAGCGTCACGCACTCAATAGGGAATATGGGGTAGGAGCCTTTAAATATGCAAAGACTCAAGGCTAGATTTCGAGTTATTACAAAGATATAAAGCGTGTGGTTTTGCATCCGACATTGGAGTTGTAATTAAGCCCCCTAATTACATTGGCAGGGCCGTCAATTGCCAAAATAAGAGAGACTGTCGAACGGATAGATTCAAGCATTCGTTTTTCCGCGCAATACTCGCGACATAAATAAAAGGGGGAGCACCTAAAACAGTAATAGGTACGCGCTGACGAAAATAGGGGTATGCAAGGTTAAACTTCGCCAAAACTCTCTCCAAGTTTGATGCCCTAAAGCCCCCCGCAATGTACCCTTGTGCCAGATGGAGTGTAGGTGAATGTAGATAAAGTTTATTAATGAATTCTCCATCCGGAATATGTAGAATACTAACCATTACTAAGTGTCTGAATCGCATGTACGCCTGCCCTCTTTAAATGAAATTTTCTTGTCTTTGTGTAGGCACAGAAACATTTATTAACCATGTAATACTCATAGACGTACAACATGTGTAGACATGTTGCATAAATGCTATTTGGTTACCCTTTTCCACGCGATTATTGGGTGGATCTCGGGGTACCATGTGCATGAGAAAATATGTAGAGGGAATGCATTTAGAATGGGTGGTGACCCACCATCCCCTGCCACACTTCCTTGTGAAGGCTTGCGGGATATTGTCCATATGTAACTAAAATTGCAAATCTTATCCAATCTAACTTGTAGTTGATGGGAATTTTCCATACATACATAGTATTTTTAGTACTTCTACTCCAATTTGCCCTGGTATTACTTTGTACACCGAGTTGGATACCAAGTTTGCTTCAAAATAGAAAATTATTGGGCGCGACGAGTGCCATTCAGCCGGATGTCAACTTTGAAACAAGGATCACATCTAATTTTTATGCCAATAAATTGTGGTAACCACTTGCCTAGTATGTGTCTGATTATGCAAAGACTGGTAAGAGGATGTGGAGAGCACGGTCTCATCATAAAGGTAAACATTTTTTACCCAATCATTCACTCATTCAAGTCTCCAAAAGACTTCGGTGGAGAGGGTGAAAAAACTTGGCATGTCATTGAACCTCAATCTATTCTCTTCTTTCAAAAGACTTGTTACATGCATAAAAATAATCTACCTGTCCATGCCTCGGTCTCCTCCTCCTTTCTCTACCTCTTACAGCCGCCTCCTCACCCTGACCCCTTCGACCTCAACTCCCTCTCCCCTCAATCCCTGACGCAACTTCTCATTATCTCCTGGTTCCGAATTCCGTTATTCGCAAATTTTTTCTCTCCCACCACCTTCTTTCTACAATCGCTTCGCCTACCTTCTCCACTTTCATTCTCCTACTTTTTCTTCTTAGTTCCATCCGCTTTCTCGCCTTTTCCCACTTTCCTCCGCCTCTTTTCCATCCTTCACTACTTCGACCTCTCACCAGGGCTCGCTTCGTTCTCTGTGTCAATCCTCCTGTCGAAACTCTCCTCCAGAGATCCCTTCAAATTGACACTCGAGGTGAAGTGGGTAGGTTATAAGAATTAATTTTTTCTTGAAATATGATTAATAACTTAAGAGTTCACCTATGATCCAATCGAACGCCTCACGAGTCACGGCCAACGCTTCACGATGAACGAGCTACGTGTTCTCGGTAGATAAATTTCCTGAAACAATTAAGATTTATTGAGCTATTTCATAGCCATCCAATCTTCAACTTTTGCTTTTGCTCCAATGTTTCAAATAAATTTATTTAATCTCCATTAAAATTTAAATATACCTTTTATTTAACGTACGTTTATGAATCCGTCAACATTTGGGCGTTATATTAATTTTTATTTGCACGATCTCGGAAAATATTATCACGAAATTCAATTAAAACATTCTTCTGCGAAGAGTACTATGAATAGAAACTAATTCCAATATTTCAACGATTGTCGAAATTACCCCATAAGGATTACAGCGATTGATTGAGAGACGTTTGAGGCCGCTAGTTTGGGGAATTCCATTATAGTGAACAAAGGTAGGCGACAGTAAAAATCCTAATTCTTTTGAAACGCAAATTTGATTCTTTCTAGTTCAATGATTGGCCACTACAACGACAATATTTATGAAGTGATAATACTAGAAAATAAAATTCCTAGTAGTCAACATATTTTAGCATTAAACGTTCGTAGTTTCGCCGAAAGAAAGCTCCGAATTATTGTAATTTAATTTCTCTGGAATAATCTCTCTCGTTGGTTCCCGCTTCATTCGAGTTTGAAAGGAAATGTATCGCAATGCTAAGAAAACACAAAGAACAGTGTGTTCAGAGAGGGCTAAGACCTTTGAAGAGAGAAATTGACTAATTCTCCGAAACTACTTTTACCCGCGTCAACAATGACGCATTACGGAGAAGACCAGAGGTGAGGAACCTGGGAAAAACGCGTCGTGACGGGAAGAAGGAATACGCCTCACTGCCTTACATCCACAGTAAACGTTGAGAGGAAAAAAGTAGGACTCCCAATTCTTCCTTTGTAAACAAGAAGGAAATAAGAATAAGATGCGTCAGGAAGCTGGTCGTTCTGGAAAGTCACGTGGATGAGCTTAACTATGCTTATAAAATAATCATCAAAACTCGAGTACAACGAAACGCCTTAAACCGATTGTTTCATAGTTGGTGCTAAAATACTAATCTCCGAGTAATATTAACAATTGCTTAGGGAAAAAATGTATCCCAGTTGATGCCATGTTTATTTAATTTAAAACACTTTCATGGGAGAATCCCCCTTTTTTATTTCAAAATCTTAAAATAATGTTGAATGCAGGGCATGCCGTGGCATCGCCTCGAAAAAATTATACACGAAATACACCGGGTCTTTTTACCAGGAAGTTCTCCAATCAAGTGAAAAGATAACAAAGAGTGCGTATTAGTTTCAGATGCTCAGAAACCTTCACCAAGGCCAGTAAAATAAATTGTTATACAAATATAATGTTATAATATAATAAGGAAATAAATTAATGAAGTAGAGTTTTAATATCTGGTATTAATAAATTGCAATCTTTGACATAGGGTACTCGAAAGATGTAAATTAATTAAGTGTTTGAAATGTAAATTATAATATTGAAGTGTTTGAGAAAAAACCGGTAACATAGTGCGGCTGAAAAAAAATCAATCGATTTTAGGACCAGACATAAAATAGGCACATAAAAGTCATCATTTGGAGCAAAACCGATCTTGGGTAACAAATATAAAGGAATACGATAAACTGTTAAAAACGCTTAAATTCAATCGATGAATGGCAAGTGACCCAAATGAAAAATTAAACCAGGGGGTTAAACATTAACTAGACTGTGCTTTAAAACTAGATGAAGTGTTTGAGACTGATTTGAAGCATTTTGTAAAGAGAACAAAAAACATATAAAGTTACAGAGAAGATCCACCAGACCTATCGAAAATTGTTTCGAAGCAAAACCAAGCGGGAGTCATTTTTCAAACGGGTAGATAACAATCTCGATGAAGAATAAACTTAACGTGTCACATGCGAGGCGTAAAACTTTGATTCTCATTTTTTCTTACAATACTGGGCTATTTTCATCATAAATTACTAACTCCTTACAGTGAAGCCATTATAAGCCATCATATCTTTGCCATACGTCCAAGCGGCTCATCGTAGGGTATGATGTGTCTATAGATGAGGTATTGCTGAACATAAAAATGAATTTGGTGTAAAAGTAAGATGGAAGGGATATAAAACCAAGCATTTCATTTTTCAAATCCAATCTGTTATGCTCAACTTAAACTCTTAATTCGCAGGTAACTATTAATACCTGAAGTTTTTGTTTCCGAACGAAAAAAAATCCAAATCCGATACTATGTATAAATTCTATTTGGAAAAGGCATTTTCGTCTTCCATTATACAAAACTTGGAATTATTTTCTTTAAATTCTTAAATACAATTAACCATTCGTAAATACATAAAAACTATAGGAAATAAATGACAAGAAACTTATCCTCTTTGTAAACAGTTCAGATTGCTTAGACCACAAAATGTACGGAAGACTGTAAATGAAGTAACTTCTCATTCTCAGAGAAATCCCAGCTGTCTAGGTTTACTTTAGTGGACTCCCTTTGAACCCATCTTGGTTAAAGTGCCGTGAGGTAACTGAAGACAATTTACAGAGTCCAGATTCTTCCCATTCTAAGTCTCATCATTCCTTTTATTTTTTATTAAATAACTGCAACTTTTTCACTCTTATACGCACGTCTAAAATGACCTTCGAATGCAAATTCATTTCTTTTGTTTTTGGATGGGGTTGAAATTTTCATCAAAAAATCCTTGCTTCTCGTATTAACCACATGACTTTTTCACTCGAAGTGAAAAGTATTCGATCGCATATTCTGTCTCGTTCAGTGCCCCAGGGCGTCACTTAAAAAGCAAAGGAGGAGTATAAGATATAATAAATTATCAGGGAAGAAAAACGGTGGGGAAATGATGAAGGTGGGGTTTGGGCATGAATCGGGTAGGCGGGAAGACAGAGGGAGATGGTTGAGGAATTAGCTGAGGAATTCGGTTCTGAGAAGGGACGCAGGTTGGAGGGAGGGGGGGAGGAGAATGGATGGAAGTTTCAGGGTGATCGGGAGAGGAGGAGAGTGAGGGAAATGAGGAGGCGAAGGCTCGAGAAGTGAGTCCAGTTCATGAGCGGTCATTGTCCCACTTAGCGTTTGCCGTGAACTTCCAAACGCAACGCATACAACGGTCTCTGCTGTTAAGCGTTGGAGGGGAGGGGTGAGTAACAGGAGTGGGAGAGCCCCGGAGTGTGGAATGAGGAAGAGGGAGGGGGCATGGAGGCAAAGGGCTGGGGTAGTGAGCGACGGAATCTTAACATTGAAAAACTTTGAAGATGCAAGACCACTCTCGTTTCATTCTAAGATTTATGACATTCAAGCCTGACAACAATTTTCTAAATTTATGTGCATGAATGATAATTAGCTATCTGTAAAACCATACCTTCAATTTTTATAATCCAGATGATAGTACTTTGATGTATAGATTAAAACAATACCGCCCGAACATGAAATAGCACTAAATGAAAATGTTTTCTGAGGTATGATAATGTGGCGAATTTGGGATATTTAATACAAAATATGGCGTCAAAAAGAGAGCAAGAAAGCAGTTGGAGTTATATTACGGTTTATCATAATCAAGATTTTTTAAAAGCATTTATTTGGTATTGTTTGGGGCTTAGAAGTATAGCAGGGCATTGGCGGATCCAAGAAAAACCTGCCTTTACCGGTGAACTGTTCTCAATAATTATACTTATAAAATCTGAAGCTATCGCAAGACACCATAAAAAGGTCTAAATAAGCACCTTTTACAAAAAATATGAAAAAGAAGTGAGTGGTAAATTTGTCAGATTTTTAGATAAAGATTTAAAGTATTTTTGGCAAACGTAATCTAAAACCTGTTCTTAAAGTCCCTTCGGAACGATGAGGAAACTATCTTTTTGAAACGGGAGATTTCAATCGACTGGAGTGATTTGAGCGGCTGAATAATGCAAGCGGCGCCTCAACCTTCCTCCAGGTCACAGTCGTGACGACGAGACCAGGGTTACCTTTCGCAGCATGCGAGATCAAGCGCGAGAGGTAAAGGGGGCTGCCCTTTGCAATTTTGGAGCCGAATCAGTGGAGCCAAGAACCTTGCCCAATCGTAAGTCTTATAACCTCCCGCAATTCCGATGCGAAGGGTTTGATAATAGTGGGGGTGGCGCGTTAGGGAGTAGCATCATCGGAGGGGAGGATGGGAAATCGAAGGGGGGCAGGTCGGCGGGGGCGGAGGGAGGCGTTCGGAGTAGGGGGAGGCGGTCGGGGAAGGAGGAGGGAGAGAGTTCTATTTGAGCTACTTATGTAATGGAAAACGAAAGACCGCTAACGGAATCAATGGTTCAACGAACTTTTCTCTCTCTTCTGCCGTTTACATCGTGGCAGCGGGGCGATCAAAGCTGAAAGTCGTATGCTAATGCATACCCGAGAAAAGTCCATTCTTTCAGGCAATGATGTTGTTATTCGTGGGGCTGGTATTTTAGTCTTGGAATGTTTCTAGTGAAAAGATATTAACGTTCATAATCACACGTTCCATTTGAGTTCATTAGAATAGCCAAACTTTTCGCAGAGCACGACTCCCTTGTTCTATAGTATTAATCGAAACAACGGCCACATTTGATTCTATCAAAACCTTTTCTTCGAAATTGATCGAAAATGGGAATGTAGTTCTTAAAAAAGATATGTGTAAATAAATGTTGCTTAACATAATTATTCTACTGTCGATTAAAATTTTGGGTAGCTTTCAACACTTTTTGTGCTTATGGACATTTGAGAAAAATGTACCATTTAAGTTGAAATGATGTTTTGTTGAAAAATAGAAAATAATGTCCATTAGTAGGAGGCTTGGAAATGGATAATATTTCTTGTCAGCAATGTTTAAATATACGCCTAAACAACACCTAATAAAGTATAAACCTGAGAGAATTCTATTATTAACGATATTATTAAAGAATAGTACAAACATAACAATATTCACTCTTTTATTTATTTTTTAATGTCCAACCAAGGGGGAGAATAAGTTATGGAATGGTTGTTGTACTGACGATGAGAGTCTTATTATTATTATGTTATTCTTATTATAGTTATATTATTATATATGTATAATTATATAGTTATATTATTCTTTGTATGCTGACTGTCGTGTGATTACATTCCGGAATGTATGAACTTTATTTCAACGGGAACAATGAAAGAGGTGTTTCAACCCCCAGCGTTACTCCCTTCACATTGGAATACCATTAATCACTGGGACTAAGGAACTAAGAGGGTCAATGGAACAATTCCATGTACAGCTACACTTTTCACCATGATTGAAACGAAAGTAGCCCACTCTATATTATCTTTTGTAAACTACGTTTTCAACAGCTAATAATTCTTTATCGTATACATATGTATCTTAAATAAATATATATATATATATATTTATTTATTTATATATATTTATATAATCTTGAAAATGACGCTCTCCGGCGACGCACAAACACACAAACACTCAGATAATAAATATTCCACACACAGAAACGTAAAAGAAGGGCACTTACAGTAGATATTGACGTTTCTGATGACGACGGCGGTGCCGTCGAAACGTCAATATCTACTGTGTCCTTCTTTTATGTTTCTGTGTGTGGAATATTTATTATCCGAGTGTTTGTGTTTATATATATATAAATATATATATATGCATGTATAGATGGTTGAATATGGAGAAGCATTCTCATTCCGTTACATCAAGAGCACCATTGGGATCCACTTGCCCGAGGAAGTTAAGAATAACTTCCTCGAGCAAGTGGATCTAAGAGTTAAGAAAAAAGGCAGGAGCCTAAGAGTCTCTCGTCGATGGAGTAATCAAGGCCCTTTGTTAATTTTAGTAATAATTTTCTCCTACAATTTCATTCAATAAAGTTTAATGATGATGGAATATTTTACATTAGGCAATATTAAGTTTAGTTTCAATGTCAAATGCCGTTTTAAATCTGACTACGCAGTGCAATAGCTTCGCTACATTCATGCCTTCTGATGGAACGATATTTCTTTTCCAAGCTGAATCAAAATTTGACCTTGCATTCGTCATATTAGAGATTAGAATGAATGATGCATTTGATGATGTCATGAGAATTATGAGTGACTTAAATAATTACCGCATATCAGTAAGATATTTTAATTTACTAATACTCTTCGAAAACATTTTTGAGCCAAATCTCCGCCATCAAAGCATCCAGACCCGCGGCCAGATTCATATCGACAAGCCATGGGTTACCCGGTTAGCCACCATGCTATCGAAATTTTCTTTCTTTTAAAATCTGCTTAAAAAATATATGTATATCAAATGGTTGGCCTCGTAACTTCAACATAATGCCATGCCCACGCAGTGAAATTCATGGTCAGAGTTAATTGAGCGTTCTGACACAAAATTTCGGGGTTCTTATGAAATCCTTACAAATCCTGTTCAAGAATACGTCCTTTCTCAACACGAAAGTTTCCAGTCAGTTCACGAAATGGCACCAATATCCCAGTTTAACGGCGTACCACACTGCATACGATGGTAGGAAAAAAAATTAACGCGTGCCACGCCCCACATGCCCTCTCACGGGCTTCTCCGATTCTCCAGCTCCGTCGGCAAAAATTGGATTACCTATTCCCTCTTCCGGAAGTCATCTCCTCCGCGGGGAGGAGGAGGAAGCTCGCGGCGGCGAGCAAGTGGGCCGAGCCGAGGTGGAGTTAGAGAGAGGGGGGCGGCGGGGAAGACTGAACGCGACTCTGCAATACCGAGTGCCGCCATTCCTGGTATGGCAAACATGACGAGCACAGGTGTGTGGGGCGCAGGGGGACGGGGAGGGGAAGGAGGCGCGGGACGGTGACAAGGAGCAGGATCAACAATAGGACTAACCAGGAGGAGACAGCAATTCCGAGGAGACAACCGGCCAGACGGAAAACTCAGAAAATAGGATATGTATGATCTTGAGCTATCCAAGAGAAATTCTTTTGAAACCTCTCATTAAAACGGATTGCCCATTTTAAAAAGATGGGAGCAAACTGTTCTGGAGCAGTGCTTTGTGAATACTCGTTCTCCCTTTCATATTTTGTGATAAAACAAAGTAGGATGTTAATCACGTCAAATTTTTATTGTGCTCCTTCAGGAAAATATACTGTCTCCTCATTTGCTATGAAACTTACGCATGTTCTCCAAAATAATGAACAGGCATCCGTCTTATTCCTTTTTATAGGGCAGTAACCGCCAAAGCCTGTAATGGCGGCTTACAGGCCTAAGGAGAGGTAAGCATATTCTGTGTTTCACTGAAGTACAATCAGAATCGAAAGGAAACTAGGGATAGGAAACTACAATCAACTACTTGTTTACGTTAGAATTTTCTCTCCTTATCTCAGACTAGGTTGGATCTTCCAGCAGCATTAAGGGCGCTGGAAATCGCATGACCGCCGCGCCGTGTCGATTATTTGAAAGTAGGCTTATGTCTAAGCTACATTTCTCTTCACTTCCTTTCCCCTACCGTTATCATAAATTTGTCGTAATTAACCCTCGGGGTATCCTATTGTTTTGGGGTATACCCCAGCTATTCTCACCGAGAAAGTAGGTTTGATTGCCAGAGGTATCAGTATATCTCACCGTTATTCCTATTCCTGAATTGGTATTGTGCTCAATGGCCAATTTTTGTTAAACAATTAATTAATTAATCCTCTCCGCTCTCACCCCTCGCTCGATCTTCTCCTGCTCATATTTAACCGTTTGTGCTGAACCTAGTAATTTAATTACCTAAGCAAATGAACTCTTCAAGCAGGTACCTAAAATAACTAAGATTGGCTCTAATTGCTCTTCTTTTCTCACAAATATTAAGACTCCCAAAGAAGAGATATGTGCCATTTTTTTCGGAGAGAAACATATTAACGTCATACTCGTCGAAAGCTCCCAGTAATCAACAGTTTCCGACAATTATCTCATTAAAATGACGAGCGCATTTTAGTCCTTCAGGAATAGACATCAATGGACAACGTTTTCTCTTGTGAAACATAGGCAAATGAATAAGAAGTCGGTTTTAACCTACGTACATACGCAATGAGGAAGTGGAGGGATGACTAAGCGAATGAGTGTAGTGAAGTCAAAAGTGTTTCATACATTTATCGTTCGAGTGATAGAAATACTCTAGAATGCAATTTTAATTGTGAATAAATTAATAAATCAATTTTTTTCGATAAAACCACAATTTCAGTCCCTATAAATGACCTGATCATGTATCTGTTCTGCTGATTTATCTCGATGTCAAATGACCATTATTTTTGAGAATTTGTTAAGGAAATAATTTGATACTTTCAAACAAAATACAAATTCTTACAGGATTCGGCTCGGTATCAACACGATGTTAGAATGTTACCTCAATTTTTTGCATTTTTAATACTATTCCAGGTTCATAGAGCACTTATGAACAGCAATTATAGATACATAGGTTTCGTATTTCCAAATGACCTATAAACATCGGGTTAAACCTCTTCTTGAAATTAAACAAATAAAATAAATGAAATGATCTCTTTTTGAATGTCTCTTGGAAAATAAATTTTTTTTGATTCAAGGATCTGCCAAATCCACAAAAGCCGTAGTCTGCGGTTAATGATACATAAAGCATTAACGGAGATATCTGACAATTTCTGTGCGAGGAAATACTGAGTTCATTTAGCTGCCATTCTCGAATTTAATCTTATTCAATGCATTAAATACGAGAATCATTTTCGTATTAGAAAAGATAACAGTCATCTTCTCAAAAAGATAACGGAAAAATATCGCCTGAGGAAATTGACACGACGGGGTGCCGGAAACTATTTTTAGCGCGCATGCGTCGGGGCAAAATCCAGTCAGCAAACCGTTTTGTTCGTAACAACGGGCAGGTTACTTACGCTGGGATACAATTTCTTAGAGAACAGCTGAGATGTAGATTGAGGATGCGATTCTTAGAACGTCGAAAGTGATGAAGAGCATGGAATTATTCATTCATTGTACTTCCAGAACCATTTTACTTAGCATTGATGGATGTAAATGACCACTGAACTAGAATTTTAATAATCACCTCTCAGCTCCATCATATCTCCTAGAAACGCATCTACACCAACGTCATTGAGAGATTCTCTTTAATTAGGATATAAAAAATTTATATTTTATTATGAATAAAATAATGTTTCTGCTAAATTTTAATAATAGATTTTTATTTTCAGATGTTCCACTTAACCCAAGGCATGTCACTCTTTATTCACCAAACGTTACTCCTCTAAAGGGGTTTTTTTCATTACTTCAGTCTCTACTATAACTGCTGTGCTGAGGTATGTAAATGTCTTTACATACCTCTGAGAAAGCTTACAGGGCACCACTGTATTGCCCAGAAATATTTTATTCGTAAATTTAACAAGATACGGAGGTAAAATTTTCTAATTTGTTGAAAATTTTTTGAAATAAAAAAGTGCGGCGCTTTTATTGGAAAACCTAGGATTCTTAGTGGAAAACGAAAAGGCCAAGACCGTAAACTTGAATAACACTGGGTTTGTTTAAGGGGGTATGTAAAAACAAGGTGACAAGTCAGAGACAAATGGAAAACCTAGCTCCTGCTAGCACGAGACACTGAGGGGATGATTCTCAACCAAAAGTACATTCGTAGACGAAAACGAGAAGTTAAGAGTAATTGACCCTCCGGTTTGATATAATCGAGGATTTAACCAGTGGCTGGAAATAGAAGCCCTTTTTTGCATCACGGAATACGTATAATATAGATGTAACAGTGTGCCATAAAAGTGCAAATTTAAATTGATGAATCCCGAAAGGATTATAAAAATTCAAGTATTTAAGATTTAATTGAGAAGATATTGGATTAATACTATTTATATTGAGAAAAATGTTGTCGTGATGTTCACATACTATATTTGGCTCTCCATGCAATAAAGCCTTGATTGTAATTTTCTTAGTTCTGTGATCAGGAGTAGATTGTCTTTTATCCTCTAAATTAATTCTTTCTCTTGATTGTAATGGGGCGATATGTGAGGAGGGTGACAAAGATATTTGTAAACCGTTGTCTATACCGCGGCTATGAGCAATACTGACGGACGAAAATAATTCCAAAGTTACCGAGCATTTCCAGCATAACGATTTGAAATCTCTTAGGACGCACCGGTAATTTGGAACATTTAGTGAGCATTAAGTTTTCGGTAATGTGCGAACAAAAGTGGAGCACTGTCAAAACAATAATTTTCAGAATTTTGGGAGGAAACAGAAGATAAAAGTGGCAATAAAAAGTGAAAAGTATGACAATAAAATCTAACGGTGAGGGCGAGAGCATGTTTTTGGTTCAGGATGCACCTCCACGGTTAACAGTACCACATGCACCCGCCCAGGAAGAAAAGAAACATAACAGTAAAGTGGAAATGAAAACGCAGACGGAAACTACGCAATGAGGCATAACAAGAGAACCGTTTTAAATTATTCAAACACCCTCGGAGACATCACTTAACCACTTCCCCCCCAGCCGAGGGAAACAAATTTCACTCGGAAAGGAGCCCAAACATTTTACGTGAAAGGCCACGGCAAACAAAGCCACCCCGACGCGACGTGGGCCCAGCCTCGGCCTTAGACTATTTCGTAAAGTAGCCTGGTTGGAGGGAAGGTCAAAACCGTACCACCCAACGCCATGGCCATCGCCACCCAAGGTCCAGACGTCCCCAGATAGCGCGACCCTGAGAGGAGCAACAGGGTGAAAGAGGGAAGAGATTAGGTTCCGGTGGAAGTACGCAACTTTGAAAAGATCCCGAAATTCTGGTCAGACGGAGCCCTCCCAAAAATGACGAAAGTGATTTACAAAAAAAAAAGAAAAACATACGACCACGGTTCTCACTCAATGCTATCGCCGCGTTAAGTGTTTTCCTCGTCGAAAACCGAAGAGGAGATCAAAACACAGCTCGGGAGTGCACTTCCTTATCCGATGACTGGTATGCAGAAATTTTTTTGTCATTCCTCCACCACCGTGATGACTGTCAGGCGATCACCGTAGCGGCGAATACAATGTGAGCGTCGGACTAGAGCCGATGCATTCGCATTTACAACCGTGTAAAAGCCTCAAATCACACAACAGAAAATGGAAGATAGTGGCAAGGATTCGGTCTTGGAAATAGGTCTTGACCAAGGATTAAATCCACTGATATTAGGCTAAGAGCGAGGAACGTCATGTTGCTGCTATTACATATGAATTGATCGTGGGAACTTTCTCGTTTGTTTTCCTTTTGGTCCATTTCACCCTCTACATCCTTCTCCACACCCACATTTCAAAAGCTTACAGTCTACTTCTATTATAGTGCTTCAGTGACCACGTTTCCGCGCCATACTTAACTACGTTCCATATCAAAGTTTCAACCAGTCTTTTCTTAACGTAATAATACGTTATTGAATGAAAATTTTCACGGCAAATTGTAAGAATAAAAACTATTATCGCTTTCAATTGTTTCAGGCTCAACGGTGAGAGTCGAGGTCACACAGTACTAAGACCAAAAGCGTGTGAAATTCACACATCACGGTAGGGGAGCGGATCCTTTCCCTGTATGGCTTCTCTGGAAGATCTATACCCAAAATATCAACCATCTGGTGTGAAGTTTAGGGTGCCCAGAGATGTGCCCGGGAAACAAACCCGACCCCTTCAGTCATTAATTCCAACTCTCCGTCCACCAGGAAGGTTCGTGCGGTCCAGAATACTCATTTTCACCCCATGACGGGTATTTACTCTGGGTCCCCGACCACCGCTGAAGACACCCGGGCGAACGACTCCTTGCCGACCCCCCTCAATCGAGCTACGCCAATGATCTCTCCTAGTTTTAAAGTACACGGGTAAAAGCATAATACATGTACACTAAGCATAAGAAATACGCGATCCGAATTCCTTCCATGTTGCTTAAAAGCAATTATAGAGTCTCCTGAAAATTAAACTGACACAACTGCAAATCCCGGAATTGAAATTGAAACCCTCCGACTTGGATATGAACAAATACTACTCATAATCACACAGAATTAGTTAATAACACTAAGTATAAAATATTGCGCTAAGCTTCGCACTTGATTTCTGGGCATTTCTCGTATGTAAGGCTAACATCGTCGTGTCGTTGAACCTTTATGGCGATGCATTTTAATTCCAGGAACTAAGGGAAATAAAATGTCTCCTCTGTGAATTCTTTCCGAAAAATTTTCTGTTCGAATCTTAAAATATGTCTTCTGCGTCTCGTAGCCCTGGGGTTGACGAGTATGGTTAAACTAATTTCTGATAGCATGAAAAATATTGAGATGGTGAATGCAACAATTTCAGAGAGTAAAAATCATTCACCTTGACAGGGATTCGAACCCGGATCCCTCGATAACCGGCCGAGTGCTTTAACCAATTAAGCTACCGAGACGTCCTTTTACACTCTGAAATTTTGGGGGCTTTAAAGGAACAAGATGTTATGACGAAATACCGTGCATACATTGTCACAGGCATTCGTAGTCGTGCGCGACGCGCCACAGTCCACGATGTTAATAAAGCCAATTTCAAACACTTAGGCTGTTCATACCTTAGACAAATTGGTTAAAGCACTCGGCCGGATATCGAGGGATCCGGGTTCGAATCCCGGTCAAGGCGAATGATTTTTACTCTCTGAAATTCTTGCATTACAATGCACACATAGCGGGTGTTAAAGTTACTGTTACAGTTTCTTGAAATTTGTCTAAGGTATGAACAGCCTAAGTGTTTGAAATTGGCTTTATTAACATCGTGGACTGTGGCGCGTCGCGCACGACTACGAATGCCTGTGACATTGTATGCACGGTATTTCGTCATAACATCTTGTTCCTTTAAAGCCCCCAAAATTTCAGAGTGTAAAAGGACGTCTCGGTAGCTTAATTGGTTAAAGCACTCGGCCGGGTCGAGGGATCTGGGGATCGAGGGATCGAGGGATCCCGGTCAAGGCAAATGATTTTTACTCCCTGAAATTGTTGCATTATAATGCACACATAGCGGGTGACTCCGTTAAAGTTACTGTTACAGTTTCTTGAAATTTGAGTTGGTAAAGATAAAAATATGGCATTGACACGTGCTATATTTTTTTAAAATTTGTTTGGACGAAATCGCCAGTGAAAATTTTATAAATTACGGCAACATTATATGCAACGCTATTGGGCCTCTAGAAAATACCTTGCGCGAGATAGCTTTGAAACAAATCAGCAATTAATTTTTTTCAATACTGCATGCTCCATATTCGATGGCACGCATTAACTTGGTTCCACAAATTACCTTGTTTGGACAAACTGGAAAGCTGCGAGGTAATTTCATTCAAATCGGATTCTGGATTGGGATTCAACCACTTACTTTCAACCCACGAGATATGTTTCGGCTCCGATACAAACTTGTTAGTGAAAGTTAGTATAATAAGTGCAAAAATCAGTCAAGAGACCTATGAACGGAAAATATAGTATACCAAGACTCAGAAAAGAATCGCCATCACACCGTGGAATGTCTTCATGTCAGTAATAGGTCAATTCATTCCTACACGAACTGCTCCCAGACCAAAGTACCTCAGTGAAGTGTATTAGCGTCAATATAAAAGGATCATTGTTCACATATTTTTGAATCTGTAGAGTCACAGTGTTTATGGTCTTACATGTGTACGTCTTTTGGTGCGTGAGTCTAGATGTATGATCTCCATCATTTTTAAGGGGCGTCGTAGTTGCATTTCGGAATCTGGGAAAAAATGGATACAAAATTACGAGATGAAATCGGTTGAATTTTGCGTTTATACCTGTATAAGAACACCTATTTTGAAATTACGTAATGAATCACGAGTATGCATTTCGTTTTTCCTTTTATTCCCTTAGATATCGCGGGTTCGATTTCCACATAGGTCGATTTCCCTCCACCTAGGACATGGATGTTTGCGATCATCGTCATTGTAATGTGTAGGGGTTAGGTGGAAGTAGTGACTACGAAGTCTCAATCTCGCCCCAGTAAATTCGTTAAATAAATAATTAAAATATTTCCTAAATGAAAGCACAAGGGCTTCACTAAAGGATAAAATATCACCTTGCTGTTTAGATAACTGCAGATTTATTCGCTTTAGGTCGATATATTTGTATCTATTCGTACAATATTTTCAGGTATTACTCGTCCTTAAAACTGATATGCAACAAAAAGAATAATTGAGTTGCCTGCCTTTCACGCCGCTCCTGGATTTATTGCCTTACCACGATGGATTGATTTAAATTACTTTCGATTGACTTTCAAACTGTAGATTGCTTTTTCACAACTAATTGATTCTGGAAATTTATTACTAAGGTTAGTAACACATCTCCACGGCATTCTTCGTCACGGCTGCCTTTGTGACGTGGTGTCTTTCTTGTAGGAGCTTTTACGCAATTTGCAACGGGTGGAATATTTGCCTGTGCTGCGCAGTAAATCTTACTCCAACTATATATACTTGAACCCTCTCCCCTGAACCCTCTCTCGGAGGGTGCTGTAAAATCCTGCAATGCTACGTAAACCGACAACGTTGACCTCACTTGTCATTCTAGAGTCGGGGAGCAAGGCAACCTAATCCCGCTACTTTCCTATGCACGTGCTTTTCGAGACCCGTTATGGCCCGGGCCGTTAGCCTTTCCTTGGTCACAAGTTTGCGAAAATATCGCGAAGTGAAATTGCCGTGTGCCATAATGTTGCACGTCCTAAAGGGCCATGCCCGTTTGTCAAATGTTCGGCACCGCGACCGACGACACAGTAGCGGACGCGGGTGTGGGAAGGGACCTGCAGTCCCCCAACCACGGTCGGCGGTCAAAATACGGGGAGACAATGCCGCGAATGCTACTTGGAAGACGGGAGAAAGTGGTTTTGGCCCGGGAAGTAAGAGTAAACGCAAAGAGTTATAACAGGGGGGGGGGGGCGAGCAAGTGGCGTGCAGAAGGGAAGGGGAGTGCGCGACTTTCGTGCGGACGAGTGGTCACTTCTGGGAAGTCCCCTCGGGGATGGACTTTATTGCGAAGGCGTGAGGTGTTGAGAGGAGAATGTCCTCGCTTGAACTTCGGCCGAAGGGGTGTGGGCGAAGAAAGGCTTTTACAGCACCCTCCAGGAGAGGGTTCGGGAGGCAAGGATCTATAGTTGGAGTAAGATTTACTGCGCAGCACATGCAAATAAATATTCCACCGGCTGAAAATCACGTGAATGCGCCTTCCAGAAACGCATCACTCCACTCGGGCAGATCTTATCCCGGGACGAATAATGCAGTGGAGATGGGTTACCAGCCTTAGTAATTACTTTCCAGCATCAATTAGTTTAAAAAAAGCAATCTGCTGTTGAAAGCCAATCAAAAGTAATCAAAATCAATCCATCGTTACGAGGCAATAAAGTGGGTGCAAAAGGCAGGTAACTGAAACATCTTTTTTTATTGCATGCCAGTCTTCAAAAAGAGTAATCCTGGCAGTATTTTATGCATACAATCGCCGTGTGTGTATATATAATCGCCTGAAGCAAGGAGAAATGGGAAAAATATCAATCTAAGCTAAAAATAAAGTGATGTTTCATCCTCTAATGAAGACCTTGTTCTTTCATGCCGGAAATCTTTGAATGAAGGAAAATACGGTGGGCAAACTCGAGATCTATTACGTGATTTGAAAAAAGTATGCTTATAAAAACCCATCAGTCGACAGATACCATTTCATAACTTCACATCCATAGTCTGATTCAGAAATAGAACAATTACGATCCTTAAAAATTATGAAAGTTATTCTTATACTGTAGTTTCACGTTGAGTGTATCAAAAGGTGTAAAAAGTAAGGACGTAAATCCTGTTACTCTAAAACTTTAAAAGTATGCATTACTCCATGGTTTCTTAGTTACTTTTTTCGAGGAGAAAATAACAACTCATAAAAATTATTAGGAAAAATTATTTGACCGTATTCACAAAAATAACAAAATTTGAATTCCACAAAGTTGAGTTGAACTACACCTTCTCAATAAAAGACCACACGATCGATCCATTGTTTATCTTTACATGGTATTGTTTTTTTGGAACTTAGGTTATTTACTGAGGCATTATAAACAAGGAATGTGTATAAAACCCTTCTTTAATCAGTCTGGGATACTATTTTGCAGATCACTGAGTGATACTCGGAAATAGGAAATTTAATTACAATATGGACAAATCAATTTGTACACTCTTGGGTGTGGCATGGGCGGACTGATTTCTGTAAAAGAAAGGTTTATGGTCACCTCCAAGAAGACGCGACTAAAGATTAGAGTTGAAGTGCCCTCAAATAATTCTCCCTTGGAATATCAGTTGGTGATACTATTGAAAGCACAATAAAACTGAAGGTCCCGGTATATTGAGGGGGATTTCGTGGAAAATACTGTGAGTAAATCTTTTGTATGAAAATAATGAGGATGAGTCAGCCTCACACTCAGGGTGTGTTACTCAATGCTTTTTGATGGACACCCTATTTTTTAAAGGTTTATTACGAGTACTGTATACCTAACAAAAAATTACGAGTGATTCGTATCTCAAAAGCTGATGAGTGCAATTACATTCAAGCTCTAATCTCATTTAGGTACCCACGCCAATATAAGTTGAGCTTATAGATGCATGTTTTTATATTTCTAAACCCAAATATACGAGGTCTATTATATGGAATTAGCGGACAATGAATAATTATTTCCAATTTAAAACAATGAATACGTGCCTAATTCATCGACTTAATCACACAAAATAAACTTTCGGCTGAAAAGTATGCAATAATGGCTAATTAAATAAGGTCTTCCATTTAAAGATAACATGTTTTAGAAGATTTCTGTTTAAGTGAGTTACTTCGTCAGGTTTGTTGTTCGGTCATATTAGTCCTTGTTTCCATTCCAAATGATTGATAGACAGCCATGTGTGGACAGTAGAATACAGGTAATACCTGTAATAAGCTTGATATCGAACACAGCTTAATTGGTACACGTACTTGGGATCATCAATAAGAGGATGGAAAGGAGGCAAATGATTACTTAGGGGATGATCTGTTAGAGTTCAGGGAGATGCAAGCTAAATACCATAGCAGTAATGAGGTCATTAATAGAGAGGAACATCAAATGCAATTGTGTTTCATAGATTTTGAGAAAACGTGTGATAGCGGGAATTGAGCAAAATTGAATAATGTACCGTAGAACAGAGGAATATAGTATTAGTGATATACCAGACTTATCCACCACCTACTTGTACACTTGCAAATGTGAATGGAGAGTCGAGAGGAGCATTGTTAGGAGATGGGTATTCGTTATCACCAGTGCTTTTCGACTTATATACGGAGAAAATTGTTAAATATGGGTGAGAAAAACTGAAGATAAGAATAAAAGTTAGGAGGAGACCTTAAAAGTGGAATTTTATGGGTCAACATTGCTTTCCTTCACCAAAATATTTAACTGGTAGAAGAATCAGAATGGATTTGAGGAAAAATTTCATTTCTTGAGCGTAGAGCTTTATAGTTTTGAAACATGGACCAAATCGCCAAAAAAATGAGAGGAAACTGGAAGCATTTAAAACGTGATGCTTCAGTGGATCGACTAAAATGATGTGGGCAGATAAAGCCTCAAATGAAAAAGTCTTGAGGAGATTTAAAAATGAAATCTGTGGAATGTAGTGGTTAGAAGATCTAGAATGATTGGCAGTGTAATGGGCCAAAGTGGTATTTCCCTAACATTAACTGAGAGGTAGATACAAAAGAAAATCCATAGAGGTTGACCAAGAAGCCAGAACACCAGTAAAGTAGTTTAAGGTGTGAATTTTTTATCCAACACATTAGCTGGAGACTCAAGGAAGACAGGACTGGCGAGTTGTGTCCAATCAACTCCGGGTTCTTCTTTCTAGCAAAAAATAAACGCTCGCATTCGAGGCTTACATGCTCAAAAAAATTAAGAAAAGTCTTCTAAAAAACATTATACCTGTAGGTGTTTTATGACATTTTGAAACCCAAGTCTTGAGCATTGGACTTATTCTTCAAAAAAAACGAGTACAGAACTACAGACTAAAAGAATGTTTAAGGTTACGAGTACATGAGTATTCAATTCTTCAATTTGCCGCAACGGCGCCAAAGCTTATGTAATCCATCGAGTAATAATGGAAAAATTACTGAAAGGATTTCAAACCGGCTCCGTCGTTTTCAGTGGAAACTCCCGGTTTCCAATGACATCGTGAATAATTTAAATTGAGATGGTATTTCTTTAACGATATTCACTACACAAAACTTGGAGATGAAGTAATAAGCTAACCGTTTAATTAATCATTATACGAGTACTCGTATGAAACAAATTATTTTAGTAATTATTAATTAATCATCTACCATTGATTACTAATTAACATTTTACGCGGGTGGGAGACTCTATGGTGTAGAGGTTCCATTAAAAATATGTTAAGCTATTCATAGTTCACTTGCGTTAACGATTTGGTAATAGTTACAGCATTGAATGCGATATTGTGCAAATTGATGAAAAATAACCAATTAGACTATTCATTTAGGTTTTCATTATTACAACGTCGATGTGTATTGCTCGGTCATCTGAAACCAAATTTGCATTTTAAACATACTCATTCAATTTGATAATATAAATGCACATAGAAGACGACAAAATAATTTATTTTTGAAACTGCAATTTTCCATGAAAGCAGAGAAGAGTTATGGATACTTAAACGTATATTTAATGTGCGTGGAATACGAATTACACTTAAATTCTCCGTCAGCATTATGAACTGTATCCAAGAGATGATGCATATGATTCCTTCACACACTCTTCGGGGTATGTTATTAAAGTAATTCATTAATGGGAAAGTGTTCAATTGATAGTTCAATTCCCGTCGCCATAAAAGACGGCTCAGTTTATAAATGTTAACTATACAAAAAATAAAAACTAAATAAAATCTGATGAAATCGTTCAATATAATGTTTCTAGTCACCTTGAAACATACTGAAACGCAAGTTAGCTAGCAAATCCACTGAAGATGTTTTAAAATAAAAGGGGAAAACAATCATTCTAATTGTTTTAATAATGACTTACACATTTAAAAATTGGCGTTAATAGAAGTAAAGTTCTATCGCAAATAATTACAATACCTGGTGGAATTGAACTCCGAAATATGAGGGTGGTCTGAAAAGTTTCCGACCCAACAAAGCTAAAAGACATTTTGACTGAAATTTTCTGAGGTGGGAAACTATTCAAACCACCCACGTATAAAGCAAAATTCACTCGAGTCGAAACAGTTTTTAACACGAGAACAATAGGTATTTGCACGAAAATTTTCTTAAGGAATAAAGTCATATTTGGCATAAAAACTCAATGAATAGGTCATATTTCAATCGTAGCGTCACAATCTATGAAGGATTTAACTCAAACAGATGAAAATTTTCTTTTCGAAAAAACGTAAAATATTCCAGTTTTACCTCCGTGAGAAGTCATAAAAAAATAATTTTTCTAATTCAAGATCCATGAATGTCATACCCATGCATTCCTTTTTACCTACTCTCTGAATCCATTGTCATTTTTCAACTTTAAATAATTTAAAGTGCAGTTTTACGAAGTTTAATCAGTTGGTCTCATTTTTTCCCAATTGAAAAATGAAACCATACATTAAAAGTACAATCAAAGTTATGACCCAAGGTGAAATTCACTATAGTTTCATGTCTAACTGTGAAGGTACTTTCAACTCCTAATAATGTTCAACGAGCAATTAGGCTACGGTTTAGGGATAGAAGACGGGAGAAACGACCAGAAAACGAATGCGTGCTAAAGATTATCCTGGCGTGTGGTTTAATGGAAGCAGTTGCATTGCGCGTGATGTCGCGGCGCACACTCAACTCGGCATGGAAGACTTTTACTTTCGTAATACATTAAGTAATCACTCAGCAAGGCAAACTCGTTAAAAAATGTCACCAGACTCACCTCAAGGTCGTGTGGGAGATATTTACTTTTCCTTCATACGAGTGGTGAAACGCCTAGGGAAGGACTCATAATTGCATAATGAGCGGTCTGACTTCCTGCCGAAACCTTGAAATAAGACGCAAATGGCCATGATTACTGGCGTAACAGGTGCCAGGCTCTGTTCTCAGAAGTTTCCAAACAGAGACTTCGTTGCTGTACGTAACGAGTAATCGTAACCGCCGAAGGCCTGCAGTCCTTGAGAATAAAATTCAGGAAAATCATTGAGCATGCAACGTTTTCTCTTTCAAAGGAAGAACTCTTCCATGAATTTGCGTGATTTCTAATGAATTGAATGTGTGCCATTAAGTATTCACGATGAAGATGATTCGACCATTTTAGAGGATGATCTCATCTAATTTGAAATGATTTCAAAACCAATCATGAAGATTTCGGTGTCATTAAGGAGGAAGATTTCACCTTTGTCAATTACTATTACCTAATTTTGTTTACACTTACATTTCATATTGAATTTATCGACGGTAAAACTAAATAATTATTAGACCGTACGGAATTCCCATTGATTTTTGAACGTGTTTCATAATCTGGTTCTAGTGTTTGCGCCAGGCTAGACGCATTTCCCATTTTTTATAGTAAATGAAAAATGATATTTATTTCGAAGGATATTCCATTTCTTTGTTATTTATGACCCGAATGCGGAAAAAATTAATAACTATGTAGTAGAATTGGGGACGCGGTAGTTCAGGGGTTGAGTGTTGGACTACTCACCGGAAGACCCGGGATCGATTCCTGGGCTTGCTTCTCTGAGCACCTTCAACTTTACCCAAGCTGCGTGATTTTTCGGCTAGAGAAATTCCCGGAAGGCCACAGGCGGCACAGGGAAAGGGATCTGGCCCCCTACCCTGATGTGTGAATTTCACACACCGTAGGATTTAGGGTTTAGTATTGGGTGAACTCTTCCGACACCTACCAGACGGAACTTCGGGTTGATTACTGTGCCTGTGGCTCTTTTACAGTAGATTTAAATAATGATTAGGGACAGACTGAAACCTACCTTTAAAAAAGAAGAATGTTTTACATGAGATCTATAAGAAACATCGATCAGGCTTAAATGACAATAGGTGTGCATTTTAAACCTTGTACGAAATAAGCTTCGTGACTTCCTGAAATATTAGTGACAGCGATGAGATTCGATGCCATTCAGTGATTACCCTTTAAGCTTGGCCTGTTATACCCTTGCACGACGTAATGAAATGAGCAGTATAATAAACAGTAATAGAAGCTAATAAACAAACGTATTTAATGCTAAATAATAAAAATTTCATGCAATTTATTGCATATGAGCGTGAATTGGCTCTGTTCACGCGAACCGGCATCAGGTCGGCAATTCATTGAGCAGCCATATGTTCACGCATTTTAAAAATGAGGCGTGCCCAAGGGAGGAAGTAGTAAAGTGTTCGCAGTGAATAAACAGCAAAAGACGAACTGAAATACGACCCTACGGGCGAAGAGTCGACAAAGTCGATAGAGGGAGACGAGGAAGAGATGTAGTTAATGAAGTGATCGGGATGCACGCACTATTTTCCTTGAGAGAGAGAGACAGACGCCATTGAGTGTGCCAAAGAGGAAAATTTGTTCGATTCCTAATGCACATCACGATGATTGAATTCATTCACAGAAATTTCCATCCATCGTGTACTTGCTGACTTTTACTCTACTTCCAATGTTTAATTGGGAGATCTATTCCCGGTCATGAATATCCTGTGATTGAGCAAAAATGTCATAAAAATATACGAGTAAATAATCATATTTCATCTTTTTTTCGAGATCTCTCAGTCAGACATATGAGCTCGTTTACTAGATATACGAGACATTTATCTCATAAAAATGTTACCATTACATGAATTCTGGGGTTGCAATAAAATAAGTCTTTAAAAAGAAAACAGCATGATTTTTCCTTCAATTTTCGCGAACCTTGATGTTTTATCCAATGTTTACTTCACCATGGAATGAGAATAACTTTAATATTAGTTTTCCTTTTCTCAATAATTGCTGCGTTCGGCTAGGATATTTTTTCATCAAACTATTATCATCAGTTTGGAATGAAATTTGATAGTAGGGAAAGTTTGGGAATGGCACTAATCTCCGGAAACAAAGCTCGTGGCTTGGAACTGGTTAACAATGAAAAAAAATATTGCATTATTATCCGAGACTGATTGTTACCTTCCTTATATGTCCCTTGATTTTTTCTCAAAATAGTAATTAAATTTAAATAATGCACAGCCCAAATTGTATCAAAAGCAATATATTATTTAATACACAATATTGACGGTGAAATAGGCAACTGAAGCATTTTACTTTTTAATTTTCGTAAACCTGGGCAAGAAAACTGTAGGGATATAATCATAGAATTTTATTGCGGCATATATTTATAGTTTGGAACATGATTGTTAGACCTCTTGGTATCAAACAAATAACACTCCAGATTAACAGAAAGACAATAGGGTACAGAATAAGGAATTACCCTCGAACCCTATTCAATAATTCCTTTGCAATGGAATTCAGACTTTACAACTATTTCTGGCTTGCAAACTACGTGTATCGTATATGGCACCCTTAAATGAAATACACTTGGAGCCTAGACACTCGGCATAATTTCCTTCTCCGGCTACAATAGTAGTTCAATTGCAATCCCAATATGAAAGCTTCGACAATATGTAAATTTTTTTAAATGTCATTCAAATTTTCTTAAATGGCAATTCAATCTGCACCTTCGAAAAGTGGAAAATTTTAGTCTTACCTGCGCTGTGCTTTGCTGTGACAATATCCCTGTAGCCAAGTACATTTTGTAGCGTATTTCAGCACTATCTTTCTCTAGGATTTTATTTTCCGAGACTATTATTGGACTCTTAGGTATGTTGCCGTACCTTAAATCCATAGTTCTCTTAAAGATGATATTTCTCAGGGGCATCATCACAAAATATTCACACAACTTGGTGGTGCTGTTTCCACAGGTACTGCCTATGAAGAATGTGTGGAGAAAGCAGTTCCTCAACATTTGAGACGTCATTTAAAAGCTAGTGGTATATTGTCTGAAAATCCTTCATCATAGTATTCAACTGCTCTTTAAACTAAAACAGTTCTTGAGGAGTGAATTGCTCCAACAGACGAAGTCTATGATCTCCAACTTTAATTTCTTTCCTATGGCTAGAGAAACTACCTTCGTTCTTCGGCCGATTCTCATCACTACCTACCATACTGGTTAAGTAATGACCTCGACAACAGTCTTGTTTTGGTTTCTAGGATGAAAAGTGGATTCGGGTATCGTAGCAATTTCTATACCGGAATGAAAGGATATTCGGAAGTTTAATGTCAGTCTTGGATGTTGGTTCATAAATGAAAATTTGTTCATTCTTTTTTGCTGCACGACTATCAATTAATCCAGTATATGCAATCTGAGGCCTTTAGACACGAAGGAGCAGGAAGTAAGGAATAAACTTGCCTTTTTATTAACATTTCGGGATTTGTTCTGATTAATCGCAATAATTGGCTTCAACCATAAAATTATTTTTTTTAGTTCGATAACTCTTTCCCGCCGGCTAAAAGATTAATGTTGTACGTGTAACTAAATTAATTAAATAAATATCCATAAATTTCACATATATTTATGTACGAGTATGCTGTTTATTTATATCGGCAATAGACTCATAGTTCACATTTTTATGCCACACAATTTCGGGGAAATGCATTTGATAAGTATGGGGTGCAGCGACATAACTTCCCTTTTTAAAGGGGTTTTGCTTTTGAAAAAAGGAAGTTATGTTGCCGCACCCTGTGGGAAATAATGGCAAAGGAGAATACAAACTTAAGGCATGAAGCACGTGTAAATACTATAATTATATTTCCATGAACTTATTTACCTTATCATTATACTAAACATTCGGCAAATTAGCGGAGATTGATAAAATTTGTGCTGATTTGACAATTATTTAATATTAGAAGCACATTTGAATTGTAATTTATTAGTCACTTAAGGGCCAGTATTATGACTCTTTTAAATTACACTTACGTGATATAACTGATGGATGATAACAAAAACAGCGAAGACTATCTGCTACGTTTTGGCTATAGTTTTATACGAGTATAATTATATGCTACATAAATTACGATGCTCCACTAATGGTAAGTTAAAATAATACTAGATTTAAGAGTTTCTGAACTTAAATGCTTTCTAATTTACAAGTAAATCTTGTTTATTTATAGGCACACATTATTCCTTTAAATATAATTATATTCATTCTAATAGCATGTGGTTGCGTAATGAGTAAAATTTGAAAACTTGAAGGAATATTTCACAGCGCCCGTCTCTCCTCAAGCAAGCTGGGGTTGTACTCAATTTGTTTAAGCGTTGAAACTAGTAGTACTAAAGTAAATAACAGTGGAAAAATGCATTGTGTTCTTCATTAAATGATCAAGCTACGGTTGTCCACGGATATCACTCACTTATTTCAACTCAGGAACGGGTGGTCAAGCGCACCACCCACTTAAGAGGTGATAGTTCACGATTTGCGTGCCCGCCAGTCTAGGTTCACCAGCAATAGGAAAGGAGGTGAAACTTGACCAGGCGCACTGCACAAAAGAAGGCTGCAACAACACCCTGAGGTTTGATGAGGGGACGGTTGGGAATGAAGGAAAGTTAATACGAGCAGCAAGCAGTCTTGATGGAACGGGGAGTGAGTGCAGAGGTATTCGGAGGCGAGACGGAATGGGGAAGGGGGTGAACTCGGCCCCCGATGTGGCGAATCGGGAGCTCGAGGCGCGGGGGAGGTGTGGGGTGAGTGAGTGCGGCGAGGAGAGGAGGTTTTGGGGGAAGAGGCCGTGGGGAGGGTGCAGGGGTGAGGTCCGTGCGGGGAGGGACGGGGGAGAGGAGGACAGGGGCGGGAGGGGGAAATAGGCAAGTTGGTCACGGGCATCAAGCGTCGCCTGTGTCTCCCGGGCGGAACTCCCGACTCTATGGATGACGGTGGACTATTGGGGCCAACTCGCGTCGGGGAATTCTCGTAAAATTCATTCGAACGAGTGGAAACGAGCAAGCGGATTGAGACAAAAGGCGTAAAGAAAAACCTCGGAATCACTCGCGCAAAACGAGGGAATACCGGAGACGTCAAATTAGCGGGAGTTGATAGCATACTTATTGGTGGCAATTTCGAAAGGCTGTTTTTTTTACAATTGCGTATGGATTACTAAATGCCGATATCTTTATGAGGTAAACTGAATTTGTGCCTAGGATTGGCTTTTATTGGATTGATCGAAACTCATTAGTAAATCGTCTCAAGCATTGGTAATAACAACATAGTTAAAAAATTACACCGATAACAATGTAAAAAATTCAGATTAGTCAACCCTTTCAATTTGTAAGACAAGCCTAATTCCTAGTTTCCCTTTACTTTTAATAGTTCCCTCAAAGAAAGTTGCCCTTTACTTTAAAAATAACCTAGTTTAAGTTTCAAGTTGGTGTCTAAGCTTTGTCCGCTACATAAAATTTGAGTAAGCAATTCTTAGGGTAAAAATGACTTGGTTTCATAGAACAAATGCTAGTGCAGTCATTATTGGTGAATATTAATACTATTAAGAGTACATGCAAGATAGTTTTTCCCAATTTTTTAAAAATATAAGTGTTTTATTAACCGTACTAAGGCCTAATTTATTATAGAAAATTTATAAACGCAATTTCGACTTAATCATTCGGAATACGAGTGAAATCTTATGCGTAGTAGAGAAACTAAATTAATGTTTGTATTTTTGGCATGACAACATAGAGAGAAGAGTACAATACGAGACCAAACTAATACGAAAATATTTATCGAAAGTGTCTTTCACCTTTTCTGAACATAAATTTGCCTACAAAAAAACCTCGTTCTGTTTAATTTTCGACTTTACCTATCAAAATCATGTTCCTCCAAGCAATTATCCTTTTTTAATTCTTTTACCGGTAATGTCTGGATTTTCGTTTCATTTATAATGCATAAGATAACATTCTATTACGATACAAGCTAAGATTGAAGAGCATAATAATATGATTTCAAAGAAAAAAACAATTGAAATAGTTCCTGCCGAAAATCGGCCATCTACATTTTTATTTTCTACTGCTCGACTCGTTAAGCTCCAATCCTAGATTTTTTCTATGATGGTTTTTAAAACTGGAATTACTGGAATATGTACACTTCCTCTTCTTCTTCCCTTCCTCTTTCATCATTCACGAAATAAATTAAGTACTTGTTTAACCAGATGTGCTCAATAGTTCATTTGGCATGTTTCGCTGTCATCAGAAAATATGAAAATGGTGCGATAATAGCAGGAAAATCAATACCAAATGGGCTTCAGTTTTGCTCCTCAAATCCAAATTTCACTATTATGGATGCCATGTTGCGAGTGGTAACAATAGTTAAAGTAGATTCGGATTTGTGTTTGTGGGTTAGAATTATCCCTGCCATCGTGGTAAATAGTTACCAAAGGCTAATTTAATTATAAAATTTTGCAAAATAAACCTTTTTCAAAAACTATTTATTTTTTTTGTTCATTATGGAGTTTTTAAAGGAAAAAAACAGGAGAGCAATGATAAAGTCTCCTGGGTCAAGATAAACGACTCCAAGGCAAAAGACCAAAAGTCTCAAACGATACCAGAAAATGTTGAATGGAAGGCTTTGGAGACGTAAATTAAATATCAGATTAAAACTAAGATATTTTCCGATTTTCCTTGTGAAAATTATATCCGAAAATAGTGACAAATATAAGAACATATGGGCTGGAAGGTTTGTTTTTTACCTGGCACAATAAGCGTCTACAAGGAGTACAGAGAAGAAAGAATTAGTTCATTGGCAATGTATGCACAAAATTTGCCAATCGCACTAAAGATGACTCGTGGGGTGTGTACACGTATTTTAACATTTTTAGAATATTTTATGATGCACATACATTAATAATTCACCATACAAACAGACGTATATAATTTATATGAGAAGAATACCCAAACGGATTAAATGTTTCACTGGCAGAAGATGATCATTTATCAGATGGGAAATTGTAAAATCAAGCCTTGGTCTAATATATTTTGCATGCGGTTATTCATATTTTTGCCAATAAATTTATTAAGAACTATTTGACGATGCTAGTCGTGTTGGTTATTTGGTTGGTTTGAGCGATTTAAGTAATTTACTTTTCCTTATCTGAAACATTAGATAATTCAGCTTCTAGTCTCTATTTATAAAATCTTTAAAACAGTACTATTATTCGAAAAAACCCTCTTATTATAGTAACCTTAACGTAATTAACTATTTACAGATTATACATTATTAGTTGTACACATTACCTTTCTAATTGCTGCATGAAACACAATAAAAATCGTTATATTATATGTAAAATTAAAGAACTGATATAACGGTCCCCATAACACTTGCACTGATTGTCAATTAAATTTTTACTGTCAGATTTGTATTCAAGACGTAAAATTTCATCATTATGTTTAATTGTTTGCAGAGGTGCTTTTATGTATTCTGTTAGATTTTCAATCATTCGACGTTCTGCTAATCCTATTGGTTTTGTCCCATCTTTTAGCGTGTATTTTGCTAGTACATCATTTTTAGATGCACAGTAAATCAATCCAAGAGACGGATGATATGTGTCATATTTGAGCATCTTATCAACTTCTGAGAGGCCGAATTTTACTTTGCGCTCATAAACAGGGTTTTATTTTTAAAAATCTTTTGACTCAATTGATACAAAACAACGTAGTTTCACGTGGTAAAATAATAAGTATCAGTAGAAATCACCACCACCATCAGCCAACACATCTATTTGGTAGCTTATGTGGGACCTACCTAAAGGTAAATCAATGTAACCTCTTCCGGCATCTAAATTGCCATTTAGACTTACTCTACTTATCATGTTGTCATTATCTACAAAATCAGTAGATACTGCAAACGATCACATGAAAAATATAAATCGCTGCAGTCATATTTCCAAGAGGATACCTTCTCACGTCATCCTCCTCTCGCTTTTCTTTTGGCATTTCGAAGGAGAAGATTAATGATACTTCGTAGGACGAGACCAACTCGTACTCTCCTCCATCCCATTCGTCTCTCTGACGCGTGGGGGCGTGCCTTAATTTCTTGGGTGGGAGGGACAGGAAGGGGACACCAAAGCTATAGCGTTGTACATTTTTCCTCCTCCCGATTTGTGGAAATTAATGCTGCGGGCCTGCGAAAGATAATTTTGGGGTGATTTACTTTGCTGCGGTCCGGTTGGGTGTGCGTATACGTCTTTACTCACGTAAAAAGCATTTCTGTGAACTTTGTACGGAGAGAAATCTTCGGCTATTTCTCCCAATTGACCAACATTAGAAATATCAGTCTAAATGATGAATGTTATACCATTGGATTCCGGATGCTCTGCCAATGTTTATTTTACAGCTAGCAGTTGTCTTTCCATCTCCGATAATTTAATTACCTCCAGGAGTAAATCTTGGTCCTGGTTTGTCATGTACTCGTATGTAGCTTAAAATGTGTCAATAATTATCAAGAAAGGTATTTCTCACAGTTGATCAACATGAAGCTTGAGGAACAAAGTGAAGGGAAGGTGGATATTTCGTCCTTAACCCATTATTTCATGGATGAATATTGTCTGTTATTTTTTATAATATATATAATGATGTATCATATAATTTTATAAATATAAAATTCATATATATACGGGTATTTATATATTATTTTACACACATAGAGATAGACATATAAAGAAAGGGGATAGAAAAACAAATAAAAGACCAACACAGGAAAGGTGGGGAAGACGGTTTTGAGCAGATCACAAATGTAAAAATATTTCCTTATCCGGGATTTTTTTCGATCACAGATCACAAATGTAAAAATATTTCCTTATCCGGGAATATTTTTACATTTGTGATCTGCTCAAAACCGCCTTCCCCACCTTTCCTGTGTTGGTCTTTTATTTGTTTTCCTATCCCCTTTCCTTATATGTCTATCTCTATGTGTGTAAAAATAATATTTGTTCGCCGCATGGCGGGATTTTCGAGTTTAAATACGAGTATTTATGTATATATTTATAATATATAACAGGCATTTACAGAATGAATTTTCTAAAATGAATGAATCCTAGATGAGTTTACTCTCTAACGTAGAGGTCAAATCAGATTTTTCATTCGGAATAACTCTTGACGCAACGTAAAGGGAACGTCCTCCAAGGGAACGTTGACAGCAAAAACAGTCGGAACTGTCACGAGTGGTAAGTGCACGCAGCCCATGGCCGTGGCATACATCCGTACTTCTATTTCCTCTCTGGCAGAAATTTGTAAGTTCACAAAGAAGGGAAAAGCTTTTCTCATTGACATTTTAAAATCTATCCTTTCTCGCAATACCTCACAGTTCAAAAGATATATCACCGATTATTTGTGCTGCAGCTAACATCAATATTGTTTTCAAATTTAAACTGTACTTAATTTTTCGAACCATGTGCTCAAACCTAATATTCGAATTCCTATACGTGATAAGCCAACCAAGTATTTGCGACGATTACAATGTTCTATACGTTTCAGTCTACACATGTATAATTATCTGACGTTATGACAATCTTCTCATAACGCCAGTTGTTCGAATATTTGCATTTCATATCTGTAAAATTATTTTCTTAAAAGTTCAATTTGTTCCATTGCAATATGAAACAAGTCGTTTTGATGCAAATATTTATGTATTTTTCTTATAAATCCTTAATTTATACCTATTACATTATGATGGTGTGTATTACTTGTCTTAATTTACCAAAGGAGTTAATGTTCCAGAACATTGACAATTGCTTCTCTCTCTCTCTCTCTTTACCTTCTACGACAGCAACATTTATTTACGAAGGTTTGAGGGCAAGAGAGTAAAACAATTGAAGCAGTTTCTGAAAAACACCGAAATCAATTTATAAAAAGTAAGTGATGTGTTAGATACTGACCCGTTGTTATTTTGAAGGTTTTATATTGTGTATTATTTTGAGGCAAAACAACCAGCATCATGTGTGCAACAAAAAATCCTTGAGTAAGCCCATCGCTATACGAGGACACGCACAACGTTGCATGCTAGGAAAAATAGGCCAATTAACGATCGGGATGTTGCGAAATTAAACCTCTAATTACAATGCCACGTTATTGTCTTTTGTTCTTACAAATAGAAGGGCAACTCTTCACCCGTAATAATTTTTCCTCGGATGATTTAAGCTGTAGTTATAATATTTATATATATATATATATATATATATATATATATATATATATTTTTTCAGTAAATCACGGCTGCTGAATTAGCGAATGGGACGATTGGATATCAATATTGATATGCAATCGTCCCATTCGCTAATTCAGCAGCCGTGATTTACTGAAAAAAAGGATTAGAAAATTTTATATGTATCTGCGAGAAAGACTATACCGTGTACTATTCAATTAAATGTATAATTCATAATCTCTCAGATAAATACACAAATGCAAACTTGATTTAGTCAATGTTTGTAACACCCTGTCGTAATTTATCAAGGATGCCTTTATCGCACGTATGTACGTTACATTAATATCACGTTATGACTAGTGGTTGGTATTACCTGCGATTTTACTTATCTACGATAGGTTTTACAATATATTGCCCGCGGACACGTGTTTACAATTCAACACTGACGCCTCTCAACTATCTTAGCATCCATATTTCTCTATGAAAACTCTCTAAAGCTCCAGACTATTAGAGAGGCTCGGTTTAAATTACAGATTGAATCTCTTGCATACATTGAAAGGATGTTTCTTTAGTGATAACTTTTAAATGTATAATTATTAACCCCATCGTGCTACGGTAGGAGAGATCATGTCAATAAAATTAGAGAGATAAAGTGGTGAACAGATAGAATTAAATGTCATTTTTCCCACGAACGATAAGAGATCAGAATAACGCGACTGCGCTAAGTGAGAAAAGTGTTTTGGATCATAAGTAGTCTGGTGCGAAACCACCCCCTGCGGTAGCTTGCAGGATACTATATGAATAAATAAAGCGGAAGTCACATGAAGTTAGTCAATCTATTACATACTATTCAGGACATCGACGTAAACTTGATTGCAGGAACAGCTAGCACAGTTGAAATATAGAAGTGCGGCTCTCATACACCAAACTCTAAATTGTGGATATTTGACAGTACTATTATAACATTTTTACGGTTCCCATAAATTTTCAAAAATTTCCATTTTATCGGGAAATAAAATTTTTGAAAGTAAGGTTTATTACTAACGTGCCAATGGTGTGATTTACCAGTTAAATCAGTTCAATTCAGTTAGTATTGAATTTTCAGAGAACTCTTCATTAAAAATATCAGCACCATACCCACTGTAAACGTACGAAATGACTTCTAATTAACTGTATTCATCAAATAAAAATTTAAATTTTTTTAAAAGTTATCGTGTATACTCTTTGGTGACTGATGGAGGGAGTGCGGAAAATTACCAGTGAAATATCTCATCATGGGAGTCTATACGACTCACAGCATTCTAACAGCTCATGTTAATTAAAGAGATTAACCAAACTCAAAGAAATTAACCAATAAATTTAACGGGGTATTTTCATAACTTTTAGATGTTAAAATTTGTTCGAGTGTTCCATCCTTTCAAGTTTAAGAATAGCTTTTGCTCCCCTAGGCCATTAAATCTCTCATTATGGGTCACTCAAGAAGCCTGAAACACTTAGGTACACTGTCAACGTTGCAATTTTTTATTATCTTAGCTTTTCCTCTTGCAAATCAGAGTAATTCCCAAATATGAACGTTCTTCGATGGACATAAATTAACTAAGAGTATATGAAATATGTCGCGATAAAGCGTGTAACTTCTCGCAGTGGAACGTTATACTATAGTATGCCTAAAATAAGCAATGGTACCACTTTAACAGAAGATTATTATGTCCTATACAGCTTTGCACTGGCTAAGGAGATCATTCTATCACCGCTGATTCAAAAATACTAATGTGGTAAATACCATAACAGTAATAATAAGGCTAATAAATAAATACCATGGTTCTTTTCATTCAAGAGGGCTACCTTTGAGTTCGATAAAATATATTGTTCGTGGCATAGTGAGAGTAGGGGTGAAATAATAGCTTATCCAAAAACCAATTTTTCCAGCTCGGTAGGACGTAAAGCGTTATGGCTATTGGAGGAGAGTGAAAATGTAAAAATTGAAGAGATGCACGAGAATGTTGCAGGGACCGAAAAATAACATTTTAAAGCTCATGCCTTTAATGAGTATGTTGTTATTTTGGCCCCTGTCAGTGCAGGTGGCAATCTGTTATTACTACCATTACCCGGCTTTTGTTAGCTTTGGAGTGAAGTTGGCATATCTACTACAGTAAAACAAATTATCTTCAAATCATAAAAATTAGTGGTTTATTGGCATCCATAAACCTTTACGTGCGAGAAACAGTTCATAAAATATTGGACTCCCCTATCTTCTTCTTTGCCTTACATTTGGCAGAAATACGACCGCATCATGCGGAAGGCTCAGTAGCTTTGTCAGCTTACACCTATGCATTCTGACTTTAAACCACGCATCATGAACGAATGTGGAAACAATCTCAACGGGCGATCTACCTACGAGCATCGACATATGTAAGCAGAGGCATTTGGAAAATGCAGCTGAAACACATTTGTCCTCTAATTGTTCATCACGAAGAAGAAGTTCGGTGAATTAAAACGTAACTAATTGATACGCAAACTAAGTAGAAAACGCTTATTGTTGAATTAGTTTAACGTCACCGTTTTGAAAAACTTTTATCATCCGGTAGAAGATTTAAGCGCCTTTAAGGAGGAAATAAAATTTCTCAAGTGTGATGAGTAATATGCCGATTATTATTTTGTAAATTCACGAGATTAACGTTTGACTGTTGAACGATTTACATGTATTTATTATAATATTATTGAAATAATAATGTTTTTCTACACAAAAATTTAATGAATGAAACAATAATTTAAAATTTCATGCATGATGAATATTGGTCCGTATAATTACAAATTACCACCGTTAAATTTAATCCTCCAATGGAAGGAGGAAATAAGTATGCAAAATTTAATTTAAGGGACTTACAGTAGTGCTTGATTGTTAGGCAAGTAAATGTATTTTTGCACAATTGCTTAGGGTGTGTCCATTGAAAACCTACCTGAATCTTCAGTCAACTCGATTTAAAAGTCTGACCAAGGTTTAGGATGTTAACCCAACATGTGAGATTTCATGAAAATAATGGAAAGATCTTCCGACGCTGAAGATATTTCTCATGAAAATTGAAGAATATTTAACCCCGCCACTCTTAAGAGGATAAACGGCACGTGATCACAGCCGAAATTTTTTTTCAGGCACGAACCACATCCCTTGACAAATAGGTCGCATAAAATTCCAGTTCTGTGGACATCCGCCATGTTATTCCGCGAATGGTGGCATAGACACCGCTGAAATACGTGAGAGTAGAAGACGTGGAATAGGAAATGGGGGTAGAAGAACCGAAGAAAGAGTAAATTGAAGGAGAAGGTAAGGTTAGATGGAAGAATGAAAGGGTAGTCCCATTCCGACATCTTGCTTTTAAAAAATCCCATCGAGCCCCCGAACGGGAATGCCCCGTCGGCCCGGGACGGCGAAGACAGCGGGGTGATCCCGCGGGAAGAAGCGGGAAAATCCGGCAACACAGCCCGGCCTCCTGCTATAGCGGTGTTTATCCCCGTGGTGGATGAAGGTTGGTCATTGACCCCTCGTGGTCTGTTTGCCGTGACCGAAGAAAGAGTGAGAGGTCTGACGTGGGAGGGGAGAGTTGGGGTATGGGAAGGAGGGGTGGTGGGGGTGGGGAAAGGGGGGCGCAGGGTGGGGGAGGGGAGGGAGGAGAATTGGAAGGGGATCTTGTTGTGGAAGGAGGGGATATTTGGGGAGGAAGATTTAGAAGGGTCGAGTTCAAAGGAGGGTTTATGTGAACCTTTTCCCAAAATCAACGCGCACGTAAATGTAATTAAGGAGCTATAAAATAAGTTTTTACTGCCCATTCTCTTTGTCCCCGTTATTAATCGAGAGGACAGGAATCCCTTCCTACTTAGGCTATTTAAAACTTCGACACGCCGACCGCTTATGACTTTGGAGAACCTGACTTACCTGTTGTTATTACTTCATAATTATTAATTATAGGATGACTACACGTGGCGTACCTTTAACGCAAAATATCCGCGACGTAAACCTTGGTGTTGCTGAACATTTCGTTACACCTCTGGAAGTACTCCACCTGAACCAGGCAGCACGTCTGTATGAGCGTATCACGTGCCTATTTCTAACAGTAATCATAAGTATTGCAGGAAAAGGACTGACCTCTGACCCTTTGATTGGCAGACTTTCTTTGAACTTTTATTCACCGTTGATCATGATTCAAGTCAAAGGCTATGCTCAGTCCACCAATTCACTTACTGACAACCAATGACATGGAAATTTAAATATTGGAGAGGAAAATGGAGAAAAAGTAAACGATAACCCTACGTAAAGATGCATCACTATGACAGTGTTCGAGGTATCTCAGATTGTATGAAACGCAGAATATGGAAGGAAAATCTAAGACAAAAAATACGAACGAGAATTTAAGTCACGGTAAAGACTGGTAATTTTTAGAATCCATAGGGTCGATGGTGCGGAGAAATTATTCTGACCACTGAACAGACTCGCCTTAATTCAAAGATTTTTATTATCGAATGTGCATGTTGTAATCTGATATTTGCAGCTTTCCATTGACAAACTAGCCGGAAATGCCCATTATCTTCTGTTAGGCTTTTGTCATATCTTCCTTTCTCCGCAGTCTGAACTTATTCTTGGAAAGATACTGTCTCCTATCTGACCTGCTATGGGCGCCGTAAGGAAAACAATCGCTTAACTGGCTCGTTCTCTTTGCAATAAAATAAACACCAGCAAGGAAGATCCTGGTATCAAAGTCTTTCCTGCTAAGAAGGTGAGATGAACGAGTGACACCTCTTGTTGCATGACACGCTTTAACCCATGACGAGGCGGCTCTCCATCCCGTCATGAAAGAGTGCCGGTTAACGGCTAGTAATCCCGGTATATCTGATAGACGGGTCCGTTCCTTTGACAGAGTCGTTGGGCCACCATGGAATGAATACCATTTCCCATGCGCCCTTTTTCATTCTTTTATCGGTGCAACAGAGTATTTTGCAATCACCAGCGAGTACAGTTTATTTAAGGGACATTTTCTACACAGTCATTTGTGATAATATTTGCGTAATATTGTTGATCATTATTTTGGAATGAAGCCATAAACAAAGTAATCAACCTGAAGGTCGGTGTGTTAGGTGATGTTAGAGTTCACCCAGTACTAAGCACGACGGCATGTGAAATTCACACATCAGGGTAGAGAGACCAGTTCCTTTTCCTGTGCCAGCTATGGTTTCCCAGGAAGATCTGGAACCAGAAAAATCACAGAGCTTGGGTGAAGCTGCAGGTGCCCAGAGAGGCTTCCCTAGGAATCGAACCCGGGCCCTCCGGTAAGTAGCCCAACACTCTAAATGAATTGGAAAATCAGTGCGATAGGTACGGGATGAGAATCAATATTAATAAAATAAAGGCTATGCGATTTTCCAGAAAGAAAATAGGCTAAGCTAAGCATTAAAATAGGAGGGGAAAAAATAGAGCAGGTAGAACAGTTTACGTATCTCGGAAGTGTTTTGGACCAATACGGTCAAAGTAATAGGGACGCAAGGAGAAGAATTGCGCTAGGCAAGGAGGCTTTCTCAAGGAGGAGGGAGTTGATGACGGGGACTTTGAGTAGGGAGGTTAAGAAAAGACTCACAAAAACTTTGATATGGAGCGTAGCTCTGTACGGCGCGGAAACGTGGCCGTTGAAGCAGGAGGGTAGACGTAGATTGGAGGCTTTTGAAATGTGGCCATGGAGAAGGATGGAGAAGGTGAAATGGACCTAAAGGAAAACAAATGAGGAAGTACTGGGTATGGTGGGCGAGGAGAGGGGTTTGTTAGGAGAAATCCTAAGGAGGCAGGAAAAATGGATGAAGGGTGTATTGGTCGGCAGTGGGATGTTGAAGAAGGCAAAGAAGGGAGGATATTGGGCAAGCGAGGAAAGGGCAGGAACAGGGGATAGGGATGTCTTTGATAGGGGATAAAGGGAAGAAGTATACAGAAATGAAGAGGGACTTGATATAGAGTAGATTGCTGGATTATGTTTTGGTAGGGGTCACAAAATATTTATTTGATTGTTGTGTCCACCCAAAACCGACCTCAACCGGTAGATTACTAAATAATAATTGGAATGAACGACTAACTAAAATACAAAGCTTGTTTTCGTTGATTTCCAATAATCTTATGAAATCTCAAGGTTCAAATACCTTCTCGGTTTTTGAAATGTCCATCAATTGAATAATTAATTCATGGGATCCCTTATGAAGGGGAAACTTACAAAAAAACTATCCCTGATATCAACTAGTTTGTTTGAGTATATGTCACTTAGGTGTCAATATAGGGTTTTGAATGGTCCCAAGAATCGCGAACCATACTCATACGAATATCTTCGGTGAAACACGCATAAAAAATTAATAAATCTCAGTAATTCCAAAATTTATTTTCTAATGCTCACGGTGATAAATATAGAAAATCTTGGTGTAAAATGCTCTTGCATGGGTTTCGCAGTAAAATATCCATTGTAAGGTACGGAGCTAACGGCATTCGGGGAACATGTTGTAAGTCTAAATCCTTTCGCAAAGTACAAAGTAAATGCCTCCAGCTACGTTGCAGATAGACGCCAACGCTTGAAAGTCTCTCCAAATCAGAGTGACTAATCATTCCATGGTGACGTGGCATTTCCTAGGGGTTGACCTGAGCAATCTCGGACAAACTAGAACCCCGGCAACGATCCAATTTTCCTCGCTTCTCGGCGAGCAACTGTAATTGATTTCATATTTCCTTTCTCCTCGCCCTATTTGAAGTGTCATGCATAACCCAAAGGATGATGGTACGAGACAACACAGAGAGTGAAGCCTAAGCCTGCGTCAAAAGGAAGAGTAAAATGGAGCAAATCTAAGAAGCGGACATTTAAATACCACGTAAATGGGAAAAAATGGTGAGGTTAATCTATAGAGACTGTAGAGCCTGCCAGAAAAGGATGAAATAGATAGACTTGTGAAATAAGAGCTCCTTGGGTTGGTAGGGTTTGGATTATAATAATGTAAACTTTGTAGGATATAATTTCGTAGGGTTTTCTATCCCGCTCCAACGGCTCCACAGCATTCATATTCAAGCATATTGCTTCTCTATTCCGAAGAGACGATATTTCAATTACGCTTTCATCTCTTATGTATGTACAATTATTGTTTGCTATAAAATGGACGGTACTATTGTGAAAATGTTCCAGCCGTATCTCAGTTATTTACCAGAGTACTGTAATGTTTCAAAGCATTTACAGGCGTAAATTATGAAATCCGATCATTAATATGATTGATAATTTTAGAATAATTAAAAGGGAATAATATTCTTAGTAACAAGACAAAATAATTTTCTCAGTCAAATATTACGATTAGAATTATCCAAAATTTTAAATGAACACAGAAACTCTATTGAAACCTCTGGTTTTTGAGGTCCAGGTTTTAGCACAATGTAAAGCATTGTTCCAAGAAGACCTGTGATCCGCTTCTAAATCCCACCCATTCTTTTCTCTCTAAGAAACCTTCTCTAGTATCATTCATACTATGCAAATGCGTTTTCCTCATGAAGTTATGGAAACTGTAGCTCATGCTCTCCATTTATTTTTGGGGTTTGCGTGATAGAGCCCTTTAAGAGATACAGGAGTCTTTGTGTTTCTTTTTAGGTTTTGGTTTATATTCTATTAAGCATTGATCACTTGAATCACTTGAAGATCACTTGAAGATCAATAAGCGAATTTTAATAAATTAAAAATAAGTCTTGATGGTATTCTCACAATTTAAAGAATTGGAGGAGAAACGCATGCGGAAATGAGATAATGGAGAAGGTGGGGAGATGCAATCCATTTATCTCCCGACTAAATCCAGGCAAGCCGGCTATGAACGGAACAGTGGAGGCTTTTTTCGCCAATTGGCACGATCACATTTATCACTGCCTTTTGAGTTTCTGTTTGAAAAGTTTTTGGCCGAAATTCCACGACGTAAATCCTTCGTAAAAAAAAGTTAAAAATGACTCGGGAGCACTAGAAGAAAGCAAATGAAATTGAGGATGTGTCCTCTTCCACTCGAATCCTAAGCTCCCAAAAGAGTCGAACTTATTTGGAGGTAGGATTCGTGCACCATGTCGCCGGCCCAACGTTTTTGGAGTCCATGATAATAACGGTTTCCCTCACGAACTGCCTTCCACGAACGGCTATCATCGTCCGCACGAAGTTGAGGTAATAATGCAGAAACAATAAGCGCAGTCTCAGGATCATCTTTTACAGTTGCGTCCCCAAACATGGTAAGAGTTGTAAATGATCTCCTGCGAAACGAAGATGAAAATTGCTTTGTCGTGTATTTGATCATGGTTTTTTTTATGAACAGCCGTTACGTGAAAGATCACACGACATAATTTGCGTTGACGAGCTTGTGTCACATCAATTTATGCTTACGATTTATTTAAATAAAAATACAGTTTTTAATAAAGCAAAAAGTTGAATTCTTGGATTCATCGCAAGAAATCACTTCATATTATCGGTCTTCTGACCGCAACCTTACTTGAAAGGTGATTAAAGAGCTCACTTCTTAATAAACGATGAAGCCTGAGGCATCATAATATAATGTAAATGGAGATGAATAATTCTCTTATTGTCATCACTGAAACAAGGGTCAAACCATGAACTTTCCAAAAAAATAACATTCCTTGCGTCCACACATATCCACACCGTTATGATTTAGTACCAAAAAGAGCACAAAACCAAGGTTTAACTGGGGGTAATAAGTAATCATAGTAAGTGATTACTCATACCAGAGTATGTGATGGTCGCTGCATGCAAATGCCATTAATTACATTGACAAAATGAGGGGAAATCCAATCTCTTTAAGAAAAATCTTTTGAACAATCAACGTTAATATTTTCGGAAAATAAACAAAATCACATGAATTGTCATAAAATTCTGTCTTCTAAACATTTAAAAGAATCTTTTTTTCTATTCCATTTTTTCTTCATAAGGCAATTCCTTCGAATCAATCAAAGATGATTTCAAGGAATAGTTTTTTCTTTCGATTAATTCTTGGAACACTTAAAACATCCTTTCGCTGAATGGAGACGGTACAAAGTGATATTCTGCGGAAATTCATGCACTCTACCGTATTTTAAGAGATTCTTCGAGCGATTAAGGGCGTTGGTTTTATTTTTAGAGCCATTCATGCAAAAATTTTTTATGGGATGACTCATTCATTTCCGTCAAAAAAATTGCAATTTCCCCAAATCTTATTTGCGAGGAAAACCGTTGAACGGAAAGTGAGAAACGGCTGCTAATGAGAAGAAATAGATCCCGAGTTGTCCCGACGGGGAGTCAAGGAACTCGCAAGGCCCGTGTGTGTCCGGCCAGTACGTCCCACTTGCGGGGCGAGTGCGACCGGCAGAGGCGGCGGGAAGGGGTGGGCTGGGGAGAGGGGAAGAGGAGCGCTAATTGAAAGGCAACGGTACGTCTTCATTTCTCTCGATCCCGTGTGGACGTGGGCGAAAGAGGAATAGGAATTTGCTTTCTATGACCCGCGTGTCCATAAAATCTGTTGTTATATCAAAATGACTCTTCCCGGAGTTCACCGACCCAAAATTCCCTTTTGGAATAAATAGAAATGGAACTTATTGGTGAAACCGAAAACCGATGTTGATGAATTATGGTAGGGGAAGAGCGGACGTGACGTTGGCAATTAGTGGCGCAGCTGGCCGCTGTCCCAAAAGAAATTTATAGACACATTTTACTGAATTCAACACTCAATATGCCTACTTTCGTTAAACGATTACATCTTTGTCCCAAAAAGGAAAGAACTCATTTTCTATGACTAGACAAATTTATATCATAAACCTTTGCCAAATATGCCATGCCAATGAATACTATATATCACAGTAAGATTAAGTGGTAGTTTTGAGACAGGACTTGTTTGATTCATTAGTCTTCATCTTGATGCAATGCTAATGGCCTGGTACTGCACAAGTACGGAATTAGAACTTCAAGCACAATGAACACCAATGATCTGTTGAATCCAATATTGCGACCATATCGGCACTGCACCAACAGGAAATGTATTGATTACCAACATTACTCGGGCTCTGATAGAAGGAAATTTAGACATTACACCTCGAAAGACGAAAATGTGACAACAAATATGTTTCTTAGAAGGAAGGAAAGTGGCAAGTTTACGTATTTCAAGTCACTTAACTCTTAATTTCATTCTATCTTTGTTTTCCTAAAAAATATCTCTGCTGAATCGCTCTGAATCAAATATTTCCGTCTAACTACAGTTATCTCTCGATCTCAAGCCATATGAAGATAAATTTTATCTTTTAAAATTCCAAGAAACTGCGGGATACGTCGCATCAGTAACTTATAACGGAGTCATCCGCTAAAATGCATTTCAATGCAACATATTTCAGAGTGTAAAAATCATTCGTCTATATGATTCGTCTATATATTCGAAAATAAAAAATATATATATATATATATAGTGGGTGGCGGTGGTCCAATGGGTAGAGCGTTGGACTTCTGACCGGAGGGTCCCGGGTTGGATTCCCGGGCAAGGCCTTCTGGGCACCTGCAGCTCCACCCAAGCTAGTTGATTTTTCGGGTACCAGATCTTCCTGGGAAACCATAACCGGCACAGGGAAAGGAACTGGTCCCCCTACCCTGATATGTGAATAGTCACACGCCGTCGGGCTTGGTGCATGGGTGAGCTCTACCATCACCTACTAAACCGACCTTCGGGTTGATTACTGTGTTAATGGTTTATATATATATATAATGGTTTATATATATATATATATATATATATATATATATATATATATATTTATATATATATATTACCTTGATCAAAAAGTTCCCGGAATAACCACCGTGTGGCGCTCCCATCGTTCCGATTGGAGTTCTGTTTTTTTTGTTAAATTGGTACATCTGTTGTTGATATTCCCTTTAAATCTTAGTGTCATAACTTGACATTTGCAAAAGTTACGTAGCCAAGAGTACATCTATCTCTGTGTGTGTTGGCGATTTTTTACAATTGCAGAAATGGATTGAAATTTAAAAAAACGAACTTGTATTAAATTTTGCGTAAAAAACGGATTTAGTGGCGCTCGGACGTTGGAAATGTTGGAAAAGTGTTTCGGCAACGATTCTCTAAAAAAAACGGTCGTTTACCAGTGGCACGAGCGGTTCAGAAGTGGTCGTGAGTCAATCGAAGATGATGATGAACGCAGTGGCAGACCATCGACATCGAAAGTCGGTGAAAAAATTGATAAAGTAAAAGAAATGTTGGTCAATAACCGCAAATTAACCATCAGAGAAATAGCGGAGGACTTGAACATTGCCTATGGATCCGCCCAAGACATTGTGGTTAATGATTTGGGTTTCCGTCGTGTAGCAGCAAAGTTGGTGCCAAAAGACCTCAATTTCATGCAAAAAAGAGACCGTGTTGACGTCGCAAAAGACATGATTTGCGAGGCTGAATCCGATCCCACATTCATCAAAAGGATCATTACTGGAGACGAGACGTGGGTTTATGAGTACGACACGCAATCCAGACATCAGGCAAGTGAATGGCGTTCAGCAAATGAGCCGAGACCAAAAAAACCACGTCGTTTCCAGTCAAAAAAGAAGGTAATGCTGACGGTTTTCATGGATTACAACGGTGTAGTGCATCATGAATTTTTGCCAGAAGGCCAGACAGTAAACAAAGAGTATTATTTGGGCGTTATGAGACGTTTGCGTGAAGCAATTCGCCGAAAGAGACCAGAAATCGTCGCACAGTGCGTCGAGACCGTCGCACAGTGCTATTATTATTCGTAATTTTTTGACGAAAAATGCAACAAATACCATCCAACAGCCACCGAATTCACCTGATTTGGCTCCCTGTGACTTCTTTCTGTTCAATCGAGTTAAAAAACCATTACGGGGAACGCGTTTTAGCAGCCAAGAGGAAGTAATGGAAAAATCGCAGGAAGCACTGATGGACATACCGAAAACCGAATATAAAAAATGTTTCGAGGATTGGATCAAGCGCTGGCATAAGTGTGTTGCAGTCGATGGGGATTACTTTGAAGGGGACAATATAGATTTAGATGAATAAACTCGTATTTTTAATTTTCTGAATAAATGCCGGGAACTTTTTGATCAAGGTAGTATATTCGCCTTTTATGTGTTTTCCTATCCCCTTTCCTTATACCTATTTCTGTTTGAATGAATATATATATATATATATATATATATATATATATATATATACATTCAAATACGAAGCCCCGCCATACGGTGCACAAATATTCATTCAAACATAGAAATAGGTATAAGGAAAGGGGATAGGAAAACACATAAAAGGCGAACACAGGACATGTGGGGAAGGCGGTTTTTGAGCAGATCACGAATGTAAAAATATTTCCTTAACCGGGATTTGAATACCGGACCTTCCACTTGCCGGGCGGATGTGCTACCAATTACAACACCAAGGAAACCTAATTTACACTGAGATCTGCGATGTTTTAAAACGCCCAAGTGCTCCGAATCATTTGCCAAAGGAAGGCTTTCAGGGAGCTGTTCCACCCACCAAAGGAGAAATAGACAATACACACTAGAAGAGGGAACAGTTGAACAATAAATTGAGAAGGGCCACAAATAAAGCAAAGGAAGAATGGTGGAAAACGCAATGTGAGGATATCGAAAATTTACAGAAGAAGGGTGAAATTGGTGCTCTATACAGCAAGGTTAAGTTGTTATCGGGAAGTAAGAAGGCAAGACTGTGCTAACAGTCAAAGATAAGTGGGGTAAGATAATAGTTGAACCAGGAAAATCCAAGAGAGATGGAAGGAATATATAGAAACACTGTATGGTAAAGAACTTAGGCTGACAAGGTTAGACATAGAAAAGGAACATGACGTAGAAGAAGATAGCTTAGGTCCAGGCATACTCGACGATGAAATAGAAAGGGCCTTAAAGGAGATGAAAGCAAATAAGGCCGTGGGGGTAGACAACATTCCTGTGGAACTGTTGAAATGTTTAGGAAAATGTGGGAAGAAGACTCTATAAGGACTGATTCGTAGTATCTATTAGGAAGGAATCTGGCCGGAAGATTTTGTGAGATCAGTGTTAGTTCCTATTCCGAAAAAGGTAAAGGCTACATCATTTGAGGATTACAGAACAATAAGTTTGATATCCCACGCTGGTAAAGTTATTCTCAGGATCATCAACAAAAGGATAGAGAGTAAGGCAAATGATTACTTAGGGGATGATCAGTTTGGGTTCAGGAAAGGAAGAGGTACGCGTGATGCCATTGCAGTAATGAGATCACTAATCGAGAGAAATATAGAATACAATCAGGACGTTTTTGCCTGTTTTGTAGATTTCGAAAAAGAGTTTGATAGAGTGAATTGGGAAAAATTAATGCGTGTATTGCAGAAAATAGGAATGGATTGGAGGGACAGGAGACTGATCCGCAACCTGTACATGTCTCAGACTGCTCAGGTGCGAGTGGGGAACGGAGAGTCCGGATGGGCAGTGTTAGGAAGAGGGGTAAGGCAGGGTTGCCCATTGTCACCGGTGCTGTTCAACGTATATCTGGAGAAAATGATTAAAGAGGCATGGGGAGAACTGGAGGTATGAATGAAAGTCGTAGGGGAATTGGTAAAATCGGTTAGGTTTGCTGATGACCAAGCATTAGTTGTTCAGTCAGCCAAGGGGTTGCAGGAATTGCTGAGTGAATTGGAGGTTCAGGGCGATAAATATGGGATGAGAATCAATATTAACAAAACATTATTTTTAGATATATAACCATCTATATTTATCTATATATATATACATACATACATTAATCGTCTATCATCATGACAATAATCAAGGCGAAGTGAGGACAGAGCTAAATCATACAGCGAGTGACATTCACATCAACAGGGCATAGACCCACTTCTTTTTCTTTCGCCACCACTAGATTTCCTACGAAATATAAATAACAGTAATAAGAATTATAGCATGGTGCTCTTAAATCATTAGGCGACCGATCTACCTACTGAACTACCACGCTAACCCAGAAAATTCGAATTCAGCGATCAGCGACGTTGTCTTTCGTAAATAAATTAGAATGTTCAGTTGATCTGCAATCAAGAGCTAAAAGTACAGCAAACGTCTGAAATATAAGATTCATTTTTAATGCTATTAGTACAGAATGTCTTCGGAAGTTGACAGACGTAAAGTATCGTACAACCACCCTCCTCCATTTACAGATAAGTAGGTTTTGCAAGAAGATATCTGGAGAAGACGCAGAAATAGGGTTGGTGAGTTTGACGAATACCGGATTCCCTCCGTACGCTGAGGCGCAATTGAATTCTCGGCAACCTTTAACCCCTTCTTGTTTACCCGCATACATCACCGGTTTTATCCCCACCATCCGGCGTCCACCCACCCAAAACGTATTTTTTATCGATCCTAAGCCGAACAAACTAAATACGAAGTCAAATCCATCAATAACTACGGCACATTTGAAATTCATTTACTTTTCCACTAGTCTTATGCACTGATAGTCCGTCCCGGAAAGAATTTTGCATTCACTCTGACCCAAACGAAGCAGACGGGGTCAAAGCGTAATGATTGCGGCACATATGAAATTGATTTCGCCTATCTCCAATGCTCATAACGAACGGATGCGTGTGAGATGGTTCCGGCGTTAGTATTTCCAATCTAGAATTATGAGTCGTAAATGGATGAACGTTTTACAAATTGATGAGGCCACAGCAGGAATATAGAAATCAGTTTTCACAAAGCCTGTTCTCTAAAATATTTTTATGCATAGTCGTTTAATCAATTCAATTATTTGTACAGTGCGCTTTGAATTAGTGGTGGGTCTGAAACATTTCGATTTTTTTTCGAAACAAATCAGACCCTTACAATTATTGTTATATGCTGAAAATATTCTTTTAATTGGTGAAATTTCATTATATTTACCTACCAATACGTTCTTGAAATAAAAAGTGTACCCGCGACATAAGTTTCTAGGGCACATATCGTGTAACTAGTACCATCTCATGTATTCCGAACGAATATAAGTAGATAAACTGTGCGTCGTAATGAATTTTTCAGACCATCTGACGTAAAATTCGTGGCAAAACTGTATCAGTTGGCGTTATATCAGCACGCTGCAGCAATGTGTAATTTGGGAAACCCTATTCCATTCCGCGCATTTCTCGGGCCGGAAGATCGTGATTACCATGGGACATTCACGAGAATGAACAAACTCTTTGCTCTCATCTATATCTTCGTTCTTCTGAAAACCGTACAGTGGGAGCATGCCATCATAAAGAGGAAATTATTTTCAGTGAGCTCGTATGTATTGGCATGTGCCCCAGGATGCAATTTTTTCACGAAAATGAACTCACCTTCGCGAAAGCAGCAATTTTCGATAAATTACTCGCCGTATCAATCACTATCGGGACGAACTACGTTTTAAAGAGAAGTGTGTAAGTACGTATTCGTGCATGAACGTTGTGCGCCTCGTTTTTTGGTCCCTGTAATTTCGTTGACTCGACTTTGGTTACCGAACAACTTCAAAATCAAACACCGAAACAGGCATCGAAGGAAATGTTTATCTGCTGCTGCAGTTTTTCGCAAACTGTGCCGGTGTATTATCAACTTTCCTTCAAAGAAGACTTTATTTAAATAACGGGATTCTTTTTAATGCCTGATAATCGTTTTTGAGCATAGCTTTACAAGACTTCAAGCGAATATTTTCAAGCAGTCCGAAACTGATGGAAAATAATGACAGCATAAACAAGTAGTAATTAGAGGAGGCTACCAACATTCTGGTATCCGTAATCGAGGAATAAAGGAAGGGTAGAGAGAAGTCTGACGTCGGTATTAGCCTACTCTCATCGAAAGGCGCCAAGGGGTCACACACTTTAACGTCCCATCCGAGGGACGACGTACTAAAATCTCTCTCCACATAGCACCCAAAGTAGGGATAGGGATACCACTGAAAGATCCGGCCTCTGCCGGGATTCAATCCCGATCCCTCGAAGAGGGTAGATATTACATTAGCTACCACACCATCTCGATTCGCAAATAATGATAACAATTAGAATTCTACTCGTGTCATACCTTGACATAGTTCTACGGAGGTCATATGACCAAATCATCATTAGTTCTTTCCTTTTTCTTATGCAACACGTGCAATTATTTTGTATATTATAGAACATGTTTCCTAAATAAATTTGGCAAAGTAAATACCTTAAGGAGCCACCGTCTTTAGAGAGTTGCAAAATACTCAAATATCTGATTTATAGGAAAAAAATTGCCTACTCATTCTTATGCAATTTTATCGTTTACGAGAAGGATATATATTGCTAAATATCATCGTAAATATTCTTAAGAATCAGTCAAAAGTCCTTTGCTTTTAAAATCTGGAAGAATATACTTTCATTTGATGCATTGCGTTTCATCTTGATACGACATCACGAAATTAAGCGCGTCTTTTCCTTGCGATCCTTATTTCCCTCAGGTGACAAAATTTATGGTGAATTTGGACCCGAAAACATTAAATAATAAAACGAAAATCAGAATGATTTCAACTGACTCCAATCATTTTCCACCCTTGGAGGCATTTCTCGCTCGACAAACTCTAATTTTACTACCAAATTTTTTATTTTTGCGAGAAGAATTTAAGCACTAATCGGCACTCTCAATACTATACTGACCACTTGAAGGTGACACTGACGATAAAACAAAAATTCTGCAGTACCTTGTGAATTTCCTTAAATATCATATGCCCTCTTCTTTCCGCGCAGCTTATTTCCGTCAAGATGAATGAATGTAAATTCATAAGACGCTAAAAAGTTATATTATGAAGATCACCTCATTCGTTTAATTCCGAAGGACAAACTTAAAATATCTTTGAACGTTCCACCCAACGCAGAATATTGGAAAGAGAACTGTACTTGTTAATGTTTCCCGAGTTATCCAATTAAGTGCTTTGCACGACGTGACCCCAGGATTCTTGGTTAGAGCTAGTAGGACGGCGGTCGAACCTCGAATGAATGGAGGAGGGATGGATGCAGGGCGGCCTCGTCGTACTACACTAAAGCGAAATAATCGTGCCCACCGTCAAAGGACAAATCGCTCTCAAAGCAATGACGGCCGGTGTATAGTATATGTATTTTTTGTCGGCAGCCTGAGGAATGGGAGGGAAGGAATCGCTTTGAGCATAACGGCCCGCCGAATGGCGAAAAACGACCGCTCCCTCCACGGCAGGTGCACGCGCCCAATGCTTGGAAACAATTATTCGCCGCGGGCAACGAGTCTCGAGTGAAAGAGTAAAACATTTTTATGCCCTTATTTCGCTCCTTCCCCTTATTGATCCCTCATTGCTTCGTCAGTGATTCAGGTTTAACGGTTAGTAATAGTTTGTCATGCAAGCGCAACGGAAGTTTTATGCCACAACTTATGAAACTAAATCAGATAAAAATGTACCAGTGCAACTCAAACGTACCAGTCTCTAACCTAATGTTTTCAATTGACGGTTTGTTGCATTCCGACTCATATAAATATAGCGAAACACTAAAAACTGAATTCCCTTCGATTTAACTTTATATTTTCAGGCTTCCCTTCGTGGAAGTCGTGTGTATCCATAGCAACAGAAGCTACAACGTCCCGCATATTTGAACCATTTGGTATGGTATAACATGTCACACATGGTGGTACCTGATGATGCCGTATCACGTTGAAACACGTACCGAATGATGATTATCCGAGGCTAAGTACGTTGTCCCTTTTGTTATCAGGCACAGCCTATATCTCCTTTTAAGAATGTGTACACATCTCGAGTTTCCGTATAAATCACATCAAATAAAAACTCGCACTTGGAATTCTCTTGAAATCGAAGCCAGTCCGATGAGTTATACGCTATAAGAAAGAGTTTTAAGACAATTCTTCTTTTCTATACAAGTTTTATGCTGCTATCTAAGTACTTGAAGGGAGGATAGTGCGAAGCCGTTGAATATCGTTGATTACAAAAGACTGTTTTGAACGAATTCCGTAAAATTTAAATTTGGTTGAAAATAGCACGAAGTATTTTCAACATAAGTTGGAACACAAGCGCCCAGGAAATTTTAATTCTCAAAGACAAATAAAATCAATGCCTATACAAGAGTGAAGATAAGAAATCTTATAATAAGCCCTTAAAAATCTACCATATGCAATTTCCAATAAGTTATGCCTTGTGAAAGGACTCACCCAGATAAGTTGTGAACGATTCGGAACAGATATTTTTCTTGGACGAAATGCTGGACATAATACGACTATTTGAAGCGTTCTAGGAAATAACTCAATTGCTCCCGATAAGTAGTCCTGATTAAGCAAAATATCTCGTCATATATGTAGGATATTGTAGCATTCTTGCACTCACCCTCAGGTGAGATTCATTGCCATGCTTTGTCCTCGGCAATTAGAGTGTCGATGAATTTTATGTCTGGTCATTTCAAATACTCCTCACATCCCTGTTTCTATTACAATGCCCTCCAATCCAGAAAAATGTTTCCAGTCAGTATTACTCCGTTGTTATATCTACTTAAGTATCTTCTCATATCTCTAACCACATCGTAAATATGAATTTCTTTTAAAAGGTTTGTATAAACTTTGACTTTGCATATTTGAGAAATGATATCGTGCTACATTTTCTGAGAAGAATTAATTTATTGTACGTACTGAAATATCTTTTCATGGTCACGTCATTACTTACTACGTTAAAAGTGACTAGGAATGGTTTCGATCGACATGAAATTGCAAAATATATCATCATTATTTCTTTTATATAATTACGTAAATAAAAGTTCTACCATTAAAATGCCTCAGGGAGATTTTTTTTTTGGCTTTTGCAATGTCGTAGAGCGACCGGAATTGCTTTCTCACTCTTTTTGCCATCCTTCATTCGCCGTTTATATTAATCGGTCGTTTGCTTCCGCTTCGTACTCTGGCCTTATGTTGCTTCTTATGGAACATGCCTCCAGGAAAAATAAACATTATTCTTCACTTTTTTCTCTCGTTTATTCCCTTCGTCTCCCATGGCAACGCTTCCCTCCCCTTTCCCCCCCTCCCTCCAAAGTCGTCGCTTGCCTTGGATCTCTTTGAGGTGCCGCAGTCGAGTCCAGGCCGATCGGTGTTAGTGTGCCAAAATGGGGGGAAAGGGGGAATGGGAAGGGTGGATGGGAATAGGGGAAGCGTGCGGCCGGGGATGGGGACGGTGGGAGTCGCAGATGGGATAGGGTGAGGGGGGTTCATTGGATGGGGGAGGGAGATGGGGGTGGAGGTGGAGATGGGTTCCGTGCTGAAGACGTGGCGAGGGAGGCGCTCTGATGCGGGGGAGGGGGCGGAGGAGGAAGGGGCAGAGTGGGAGAATGACCGCGACTCGTCAAGTGATGATGTGCGCGAGGGACGCCAGATGCACGGGTGGAAAAGAAAAACGCAATGATTGCTCTCCTAATTTGAGAAATCATTGCATGAGAACGTCCATTGCTGTGAGAAGCTCCTTTTATATTTTGTTTCGCTTATGCCCTCGATTTGAGTTGTATCCGCACATCAGACTGATCAAAAAAAAAACTCTAACGAAAAACTAACTTCAATCTGTACCTGTGTGATTTTGACAATGCCTCAATGCCCGTGACACTGTTCATGATGAACCTTAAGACCTAATGCAACAATTTCGAAGTGTTAAAAGCATTCGCCTTGACCAAGATTCGAAACCGGATCCCTCGATGCCCAGCCGAATGCTTTAGCCATTTAAGCTACCGAGGCGTCCTCTAAAATTGGGAAACTTTGGAGGCTCTAAAAGAAAAAAATGTTATGACTTAAGATCCAAGTTAAAGTATGGAAATTGATCAGTTGAATTTGAAGTTATGTGAGCATAAAACTGAAAGACGTCTGAAAGTTCTTCATTTCACAATTTTCCGTACTCAGTCGTACTCCGACTTAGCGATCTCCATTGCTCAAAAAGAAACTTATTCACAAAAATGAAAAACACAACAAAATAAAAAATGTACTATTACCAAATCGAAGTATGTATCTTCCAATACCCCGAAATTTACCGGAAATTTTGTTAAATGTATAGCATTCACCGTACATCCTAATAAGGCTAAACACAAAAATCTAATTACCGCAAACTTTAATGGAAAGTTTTTCAATGGATTTGCCACACTCGACCATCCTATGGATTCATTTCATGGGTCAGAGGCGGGAACCATTGGAAAACAAATCAAAGAAGAATAGATGCCGTCGGGGCCCCCAGGACATGAAACACTATTGAGAAAAAGAATAACCAGATGATTGGGCACACCTTGAGACGTGATGGCTTTGTTATGAGCACAACAGAAAACCCACGCGGAAAGAAAGAGACCAAGAGGAAGAGACCAAGGAAAGAAGATGTATCCCAAATAAAGAGGGAATTCAAGCGGAAACCCAATCAGGAAGTGAGAGAGATAGCATCGTGCGGGAACGATTCGGATCAGACAATTTTCTTAGACGAAATGCTGCACATAATACGACTATTTGAAGCGTACTAGGAAATAACTCAATTGCTCCCGATTAAGATAAGTAGTTCTGATTAAGCAAAAAATCTCGTCATATATGTAGGATATTGAAGCATTCTTGCACTCACCCTCAGGTGAGGGTCATCGTCATGCTTTGTCCTTGGCAACTGGAGTGTCGATGAATTTGATGTCTGGTCATTTCAACTCCTCCTCACATCCCTGTTTCTATTACAATGCCCTCCGATCCAGAAAAATGTTTCCAGTCAGTATTACTCCGTTGTTATATCTAGTTAAGTCTCTTCTCATAACTCTAACCACATCGTAAATATTAAATTCTTCCAAAAGATTTGTATATACTTTGATTTTATATTTGAGAAATGATATCGCGTGCTATTTTCTTAGAAGAATATATGTGCGTACTGAAATAGCTTTTCATGGTCACGTCATTACTTAATACGTTAAAAGGGACTAGGAATGATTTACACTGTGAGAAAGGTGTTTGGCAGTAAACATAAATGGAACTAATCAATCTGATGATTTAAGTAGTAATGCAGACATTTTTTTGCTAGTTACTCTAATTTATTGACACTAATTTTATCTATGTCTCAAGGCTACAATTCCACAATTAATTGACAAAGCGAACTTACTGACTACTTATAATACGATGGCTTAAAAGTTGCCCATCGGAAGATGCACATTATTCGTGGGTTACGGAGCATTTGCTCGAATTCCAAAGTCCCAAAATTTGATGATTTTTGTATTAACTCTCTGAGGAGCGAAATCATGGTTGAAAATGTTGCAAAACATTTCAGTCAAATAAAGTTATGCTCTAACGTTCTGTAAATCGGCGTCATGGCAACACAGCATGTGCAGCGTTATGTTTCACATGAAAGCATTTTGGCTCATTCCCAACGCATAATAGTCTCGATGACTGATCTTTTGGAATTGACCTTTAACCTTTTGTAAAGTTTCTATCAACTCTAAAAAATTTTGTATATTTTTAGGATTCTAAGTTTGCTCATTTGATTCAAATCAACCAACTTCCGCTAAATAGTGAATTTTCAAGATCATAAAATTCCTAATTGGATTTAATAGATGAATTATTCACCTCCACTTCAGGTACACCTGAAGACATTACGTTGTAACGAAACCTAGGTCGTATTAAAACTATTTGATGTGGAAATGCCAAGAGCTTTCATCATTAGCAATGAGTTGTTGAAAACTATGAAAGTGGGGAAAATGTTAGGCAAACGAGGAAGGGGCAAGAATGGGATATGTACGTATGTTGGACGGGATGAAGGGAGGGAGGAAGTTTACGGAACAGAAGAGAGGCTTATTGTAGAGTACGATGTTGGGTTCTGTTTTGTTAAGAGAGGCAAGGGAAATGTCGCTGTACCACTTAGTAGCTTGTGTCCATCCAAAGCCTACCTTAACCGATACATTACTGATACTTATAATAACTGGTTTTACACGTACATATTTTGAAAAATATTTACTAACAATGTATGCGGTAAAGTTAGAAAGTTCCTTATATGATTTTTCGGGTACCAGATCTTTCTGGGAAACCATAACCGGCACAGGGAAAGGAACTGGCCCCCCTACCCTGGCGTGTGAATATTCACACGCCGTCGAGCTTAGTATTGGGTGAGCTCTACCATCACCTACCAAACCGACCTTCGGGTTGATTACTGTGTTTGTGGTTTTTTTATAGAATAAATTATCAAAACGAATACTGAGGCAATGGATGAATTCCTTTCCTTAAATTCTACACAGGCGAAATTAAACCTGGGCTATAAAATACAAAAAAAAACAATTTTAACGAATGAATTTGGTGAGGGGGTTGCTCATTTGAGGCGATCCATAGAAAAATAAATAAGGAAATTTATTAATATAAGACTAGTTTGCCTATTAATGTCATTCCACAAATATGAACCCTAAAGATTACAGGGTCCATTGCTTAGTTAACTATTATGTGATGTACCTGACTTCAAAAACGTTAAGTTCTCAATAGAGCGCTTCACCTTCACACTCACCCGATTGGATTAGGCGATAAGAATATTTGGAGGAGGGAGTGAATAAGAGCAAGTCGGGAGAGGAAAGCGAAGGAAGTGAAAAGAAATGGACTGGGGAGGGGAAGGCGAAAGAGTGGGCGGGCGCGGAGAAGCGGAGGGGTGCAGAGGGAGGGAGGAGTGAGCGGCGCTAGACAGCGGGATGGAGCCAAGGAGGGCATGTGGGCAGTCCGTGGGGAAGTGGGTGGGAGGGAGAGAGAAATACATAGACAAGCAGAGAAGGAAGCGAAGAGAGGAGACCAGTAAAGGGAGAGAGCAGAGTCGGAATGAAAATGAAATGGAAAATCAAAGTTGGGACGCGAGATCCATTCATTCATCGTCTATGATTATCTTATTTGAACCTCAAGAAGATATTAAATGATAATGGAAGAAACACAAAATGAACTGAAATGGTGAAAAACTAGGCTAGAGTATGAATAACTTGCTGTAGGGAATAGTGAGTAAAAATGAGAGTAGTCAATTGCTTGGATAATGGAGAGGGATATTTTATTTTAGCAGGAAAATATCCTTTCAAAGGGTTTAATTACGCATCATTTCTTACGAGTGATTCACTTCAAAAGGGAATGCAATATTTGTAAACGATATAGTATATTATCCAATACAGGGTGCACTAAAAAGGTTCTCCAAAAAATATTCTGCACCTTCCAACTTTCACATGCCAGTAAAAAAAATTACGCATGCATCAATTTATATAGAATTGCCTTAAGCCATGTCGTACGTTCAAATATGTGATAGAATCGAAGTGTTTCAAGATATAACTAGTAAAAATGTAATTGCTTTTGTTGCCTTCCGAAACCTCATAGAAATAAATCACTGTCGAGGACTAATAATTTCACCTGTGGCTTTTGCAATATATCCATAATATTCATCGTTTTCACTGATATCTCAGCATTTCTTCATGTCTATTATCATAAACGTGTTTTAAAAACTATACTGTGTTACCCTTAAACATTCATTGATGTTTCAAGCATCTCAAGAGCATAAAAATTTTCTGTAAAATTTCTGTAAATCTTAAATTCAAGCAAAAATACAAAACCCATTGGAAAAAGAAACTAAATGGCTGCACAAATGAAGACAATACTGGTGGTAATGTTAACCTAATTCGAATTACACTCGTTATTCGAGAGAATGACCTCCGGTTAGCTGTGAATTTGGCCAACTGTTATGTGCTTTCAGGAAAATATTAAGTTTAGCGTCATTTCCTGGCATGTATTAGTTGGCAGTGCAGCTCAATTTGAAAAGAAAACCTTTAGTACGGATTGTGATGCGATGATTTTAGGAGCATGTTTGTTTTTTTTTGCAATGCAACTCGGCAAAGGCAGAAGCCCGGAACAGGCTAGATAAGGACTGAATGTACGCGATTGAAATTGCGATCTCCTCTTTCAAAGGAAGTGATTGAGATGGAAAATTGGAGGGAAGGGCGTGGAGTGAAATGACTTGGACGAGTGCTTAAGCTGGAAACGTGCGAACGGACGAGCCGGAGGCGAAGACGGACGCGTGGGAAAATATAGGCTTGCCATCTGTGAGAATATGACCCCAGTGGCTTTTTTTCCGTGGCAAGCGGATGATTCGCTTAACAAGTACATTGAAATGAGTGACGTGTTCGATGATGCATAACCTTCATGGCGCTGAGGGCAAACTAAATTCACAGGAACATAAAGCATTTTCTTACGCAAACAAATAGCTTAATGATTATGCAAATCTATTTCATGTCCATCTCAACGTACGGATGGGCATGTTATACGTACATTATGTAGCTAACCTTTGGACGCCGATGAAACCTCATTTAACCTAAATCATTGCTCTTTCGAAGTCATAACATAGATGGGCCAAGTGTATTGCACGGGTGCACATATTATGCTTGTGGGTTAAAACCAATATATCTCCTTATCTATGGCACAGACTGTTAATTCAATTCTGATTGAGGTGAAGCAAACCCTCCCAGAGGCGGAACCGTAGTGAAGCAAAGAGATTTTTCCTGAAAAAAACAATTTTCCAACTTAATTTTGAAAAAAATAAACACTAATATATATATTTAAATTAATTATGAAAAAATTCAAGATGAAATTTATCGTCATTAAATGATTTTCCTTTTAAAGTTGTGTGAATCTCGAAAAGGAGACAGGCAAGTACGTACCGTCAAACATCAGAATTTTAAGATTAAAGTAGTTGAAGAAACCTTATTAAAACTAGAAGATAGAATTTTTCAAATGTTCGACCTGAAATTTTATGGCAGACTCTCAAAGATTCAATTACAACTTATATTACAGTAATGGCGCGGAGATTCTTTTCCATCTGACTCTCACAGGTTCCGTAGAGTACCTTACCAAAGTTTAAGGCGACCATTTTTTTTCACCGTTTCGATAGTTCCGATTATGATAGCTTTTCAAATCATACGGTTTCCACCTTCGGCAGGAGTCACTACATATTCAAATGAAAAAACGATCATCAATTAACATTGCAATTAAAATAACGGTAAGAGCATTGAGGTTTTACAGAAGATTGATTCGTCTCATCTCAGGCGCGAACTCCCCGTGTTCCATTCAGGTTGCCAAGTTTGTAACTAATATCAACAGCAGCGGATGCACATAATAGCAACGGATAAAACAAATGCGAATATCAAGACATTTGAGTTCATTACCCTAAGGTCGTCGATCTCTACCGCACTTTAATGAGTGAGAATTTAAGAACCGAAACTAAAGTCTTGTTACAGATTATACTCCAACTCGCTCGCTTCCTCGTTTGGTGTTCCTTTAGGCCGTCTCTCAAAGGACATCTATTTTTCGAAGGGCCCTTTGGAGGGGTCGAACATCTTACAAAGGGTATCCCAAACGTTAAGGGAGCAAGTGAAAGGCACTTCAGCACGAGAGGGTGCGAGCGATACACACTGTCACGCACTTATCGTAGCGCTCGGAGCCAAATTGAAGTGGAGAATCGTGGGAGCACATTGGAAACATCCTAGGCACAGGGAAAATATTGTAAAAATTCAAGCAATACTCGCACTAAAAGATTAATTTGAAAAGAAAAACTAATACTAAAAAGATAAATCGAAAATTTAAAGAACTCCTGCTTAATTATGTGAACACATATAGTAATTTTGATCTAAACTAGATAACTATATTTTGCAAATCATAAGATTTGACTATTCCAAATTAATTCAAATGGAATTATTTCTAAATAAAGTTAAAAAAAACTAAGTTAAGCGACACAATGCAAATGGAAACTTTGCCTGACACAAACTGCTCATTCAACAACTTCACCTTGAACATTGATATTCGTCACTCTTTTATTTTCAGCACAGAATGTTGCCGAAGCTGTAGGTTCTGGTGTAGATTTTAGGGCCCTCGATAACCTCCCTACTTAGGGCACAGAAGTGTACACTTGAATCCTACGCACTATTACCCATTAGTTTGGAAGAGGGTTTAGCCAAAGCTTGCAGTAGCATTTCAGGCACACGACCCAATTCTGGTAGTAACTACAGTGTTTTTTTGTGATTTCAATTCTAAGTGAATGCACCACACAAATCCTGAAAAGATACCGTATGTTGCAGGAAAGCATCAATCATCAGGTTCCAAATTACGAACGTACACACATACGAGTAGTTTTTGAGCAATGTGCTAGAATTTAACTCCATCTTCTTTAACAAATCTTCCGTGGTAAATCCCCTAGTTCAAAGGCAGGAAATATTTTCTGGCGAGTTGCCCTTTACGCGTCAAAACTTCATGGAATGGTGACGCAAATTGGGGAATTACAGTATTCCACCATAAAACTTTCTATTGCACTCATTACTTCCTTACATGAACCAGAGGAAATGCCTCCCCGTCTTTCCGGGAAGACAAGGTACTTAAAGGATTATAGTTTCTGCTTCATTCATACCTCATAGCTATCACATCAGTTCAGATATTTTCATAAGAGTGTTCTAGGAACGTTGAGCCCAGTGGCTCCTAACGGATGGGAAATGTGCTTAGTTCAATGTATTATCAGTTGGGGAAAGTAAGTAGTTCCCTCTTCTCTTTTTCCGTAAGTCTCAGTTTTCCCTCAAAATTGGCAGGAGATATATTCATCTGCAGTGATTTTTGAAATGAAATGCGGGAGAGGTGAGGTATCAGGGAAATGCCCCGTGCTTCTGCACGTGTGACCGACATAAAAGTTCTAAAACAATTGAGGGCAGAAGTTCAAAAAACGTGCCATGGGATGAGGTTGTCGGAAGACGCGACACCCTCTGAGTGTGATTCCCATTTAGTCATTCATTATACACTCTATAACATTTACGCAATAGTTATTCTTCGTGAAACAAGGCATAAGGCATTAAAAACAAAATTTAAACTTGAAATGGCTTACATAATAATCCAAATAATGGGCAAGAATAACTGTAAATGTATCCGGAGAAAAAAAAATATATATATATAAATTCTCGCCGTGGACTATATCCTGATGTTATTACATTTTTACCATAAATTTGTCTATTTTTTACATTCGCAAAAGGAGATTAGCCTTTAGGCAGGCATTTAAAAAGGATAATTGATGAAAATTAATGAACAACCCTGAATTTTCATTCAATTCAATTGTAAATGCAGGAATAATTTCTTCTTTAAATTATTTATTGGATTAATAAAAACACTCTTTTGGCACTAATTTGTGTACTGAAAAAGGGAAGTTTATTTTATGATTCCATCAGGCAACACATATATTTATTAAACGGTTGTAAAATTGACATCCAAGACATTTTCTTTGCCGCAGAGCAGTCAACCGGAATTAAATAAATTCTGGGTTCAAATCCCGATTTTTAAAAATTTTAATAGCAGGACCTTTTCTGTTCTATAAGTTCTGGTTGCAATAAGAATTGCTAAGTCACCCAAAAGTTTTACAAGATATCATTTTTCAAGAGAGTGGCAGCTTTCATGTTTTAAATAATCACAAAAGAGGAAAACGTTACTGCATAATATTTAATTAAATCTGTAAAGTTCAGTAGGATATTTTTAGTAGTACTCATCTATATTTATTCACTCAAAAAATGTTTTCCCAGGAGAGGCAAGAAAGTGGTGAGTATGACAACCATCTTATATAGCTCAGCAGGATGAATGTTTTACATTTTTACCTTCGATTTGTATTTGCGTGTTTTACGTGACTTTGCCATCATTTTAAAACTCACCAAAGTCCTGTATCCATGCCTGCTAATAAAGTCAACCTTTGACATTCGTCCGGGTTCTTAGTCAAATTTGATTACAAAATGTATGGTTTTCAAATGAAAATAGTTGGTGAGAAAATGTGATAAAAATCGGGATAAATTTGAAGAAAATTAGAAAATTTAATAATTTTGGGATTTAGGAATGATATCATTTAATACATGCAGTGTTGTTGTCTCGAGAACCGTAGACTTCTGGCCGGCACTTCATTTTTAATAGCAGCGACCTGCGTGGCCATGAGGCCTCCGTAGAAATAGTATAATGGTACTCCCATATCTATAAGTTAAATCAAAACTCACAAGCGCAGCTAGGCGAGCTACCTTATCCATGCCCCGGCTATGGTTATACTCGTATTAGCAAATGTTAGTTGAAAATAGTTCCCGGCAGTAAAATAAGGTTAAAAATTAACATCCATAGCGTTCACCAGAAAGCGAATCAATCAGTTAATTGTCATGCTCCGTAATGTTTAGTCCCACGGGTAATTATAAAGAACTTAAGAGCCTTCGAAAATTTGGTAATTCAAGGAAAGGTGAATGTTCCGGCCGCCGCTACGGGTGAATGAGTCCCCAATTCGGAGAACCGGGTTCGGATGATGCCTCCGCGGTCATCGACTCACCGTGAGCTGAGAATTCTCTCGCGAACTTTCATTGAATCCCGCTGCTCACGGACCGAAAAAATGTGATGATGGAAACCCATTCCTCGGCTACGCTGAAGAACTGCCAAGGCATGCCCTGAAGGCCCCAAGGGGGTGGAGAGGGACCGGAGATGGAAAAACCAAGAAAACGACCGACGAATTGAATTTCTGTGGACTTTTTCAGAACTTAAAGAAGTCATGGGAATCGTTCAACAAAAAACGCAATATTTGGTCGCGGGTGACTGACTAACAATACTTTATTAACTTACATCATTCTACGTGAAAGCCTGCCAATCGTTTTGGTTGACAAATAAATTCTAGGAAGTCTAAATCAGTTGAGGTATTGGCTACAAAGGTATCGATGAAAGGAAATGAAGTATACCCGCTCTTCTCTTATTTTTTTCTTGTTCTCATTCAGGTAAAAAATCAGTAACTTAGACCGCCATTATTATGCAGAAATAACCTTAGGTGTTTATATGGGGAAAATGGATACAATTAAACCAGTACATTTAACCGCATGGATGGCCACGGTGCCCTCGATCACATCCCAGTCGTAAAATTTCCCCTATTTCGCACAACGTGTTTCAATTTCTAACCATTTGAACTTCCCCGTTTGAATATTACTCCTTACCACATGTGTTTACGGTGAGCATACGGATGCAATTACTTGAAAGAAACCGCAAAACGTAAATGGCTGCCGTGGCCCAATATTTGAAGCAACACGTCATGTGGAAGAGCTTTAAATGTGAATCAAGAGGACGCTTTGCTAAAGAAAAACTTTGAGCGGACAAACCAATCGCTAATGTTTTCAAGTGGTTTCTAAAATTCATGGCATAGATAAACTCCCGGACGACCCACACGAAGACATGCGAGTACTCCCTCTGAGATTCTACGAATCCTAAGCGAAAATGAATTGAGATGACACCCAAAAATAATTTTCATAAAGTGCCTAAATGCCTGGAGAGTAGGTATTAATTCGATTTAGGCTCAACCATTTCTTTCTATAATTAATATTTTACAATCAATTTAAGGCTATGCTCTAATGCCCTAGCGCAGCATATATCACATCTAGACATAAACAATACCCCAAAACCCATCCCAAGGATGGAAGGATCATCAGTGTTTTATTTATGTATTTATACTCAGTTATGAATACACACACACATATAGTATATAGTATATTTATGTACTATGGTATGCATGTCACATGTTTTTGCATAATTACGCACAAGCAAGTCAATCTACATCAGTCGAAAATGGCTGAGTTCGCGTGAAGTTTTAAATTTAGTTGATCGAATTCAAAGAGTAGTACTGTTACGATTCAAAGTCTAGAGCTTACTACGATTAGGATTAGTTTTGGATCGTGCGAGAAAAAAACAAATATTTGAGTGTGCAACTACAAATAAATGTGTCGGGTCTCTTATTTTATCAAGGCGATTTGCTACGTAATGTGTGGCCATAACCCTTCCCTTTATGTCAAAAGCAAGTTCTTACCAAACGCCTGCGATAATATTATGAAGTTAAAGATAGATATTGAAAAAAGTTCGTCGACCTGAAGGTCGGTTAACATACGTAAGTGGTAGTAAGCCGTGGGATATCGAGTCCAGTAATTCAGATGAGTTGATTAATTTCCAATGCCGCGAAAGATTATCCTTAGAGTTCTAGGAAACAATTTTGGTTTAGGATTTACGCCGGAGTACAAGCTTAGGTGTTTGCAACCAGGTGCAAACTGGGGGAGGGCGCAGGTCTGAGTGTGTCCTCTTGTCTCACTAAAATATCAAGTTAAAGCGGATTGAAGTAAATAAGTCTCATCAGGATAAAATAATATACATCGACTGTTAAAAATCTTGTAATACTATATGTTTCGGTTAACAAAGGGTGACTCTATTAAAACTATTCCAAAAATCTCAATTAAAACATACGATCACCGATCAGAATAGAACTTATTTTTTACGTTGAATTCTCTTTCCATTTTTATTTCGAAGATCATATGGTCCAATTTTTTGGTATTTCTGATGAAATATTAGCATATGTAAAATGTAAAATATCATGCATCATATTTGTGAAGTATGTTGTAATCGCCATCAAATATGGAGGTGGACCAAGAAATAATCGGCTAATTAGTTAACCACTTACGGAAAACAGATTTAAAATCGATGAAAAATACAATAATCAAAATCATTCCACATAATGTTTTCCCATTAACTTTGTCTGAACGACTCCTAACAATAAGGGCTAAATTCGTTGCTCTTCCAAATTTCTCATCCGATATAAAGCATTTTCCTTTGACGAATGTAATTTACATGAGGCGTAAATACAAATTCGTGCCGCTAGTTTGAAAATGAGCATTTTCCATCGTATCAAACAAATCTCAACGGAATATTTAGTTCAAGAGACATTAACGGCCATTAAACCTAGCTGCTAACTCGCGACTTGAACGAGAACCGCTACGTTTGTATCCGAATTTCTCACGGAACTAGAGAAAATAAACCAACGAAGACTCCTTAAGTCACGCATTTCCATTCCGACGCAAAAGAAGGAAGGAGACGCGAAATTGAAAAACAATGCGGAAAAATAAACACCCGACACAGAACACTGCGACCACGCACGAAGGTTGTGTGTTGGAAGGAGGGGCACTTTGATACAAGTTTTCCCATGAACCTCCCTCCCTCTTTTCCTCCTCCGTGCTACTCCCAACCTCGTAATACATATATCCTTTTATTGCCACCCTCCCTCCATCCCAACCAACTTTGTCGAGCTCGACGGGGTGGGTAGTCCATGGTGTCGCCGCCTGTCGGCAACCCGGGCAGTTACCACATGGAACGAAGCGCGAGAGAGAGAGTGAGCGGCGGCGGGAGGAGGGTCAGATCCAGTGCCGCGGAGAGGTTACTCACGGTCATTGCCACACTCACTCCCTCTCACCGACTCCCTTCCCCTCATCCCACCCGCCCCTCATCCCACGACTCGCAATCCTCCTCCTTCATGTTGCTATTCACGGTCACAACCGGCCGGCCTCCCCGCCGACGACCAACTCCCCTCCGCCAGCGAGCGCGCGCGCGCTAGGCACGGCCGGGACGCAGGCAGGAAGTTAAAAGCGCTTGACGCAATTTCGCGTGACGTAACGAAAAGTGGGTCTTGAGGTTTGCCAGCTCTGCTTCGGTCGGTGGGAGATGAGGGGGGGACGAGAGGGGTCGGCTCGGGATGAGGGGAGGATGGATGCGCTGAAAGGAGAGTTGGCTTTCAGCGGCTGCGGGATCTTCCTTGGATATGGATTGAAGTGGTGACGCACGTGTTTTCGGTTGATCCGCGCTATCCGATGCGAAAAACGAAATCCAGCGATCACGTTGCCTTTGTACACCATCCGGCGAGGAATATGGAGCGAAAGATACAAATGATGACCCGAATGAATTATCTCGGAGGGCCTCCCTCCCTCGAGTGACCTATCGTCAAAATCATCCTCTGCAACCACCATCGGAGAACAGAGCACTCGAGTGAATGTCTCTAACACCAAAAATCCGACCGAAATGAATAACAGTTCTTCTACAACAGAGAGGATCCTTTGACGTAGTGGGGAAGGTTTCATTTTGTATTTTCATACATAAAATAAATTTCAAAGCGATTGAGAAGAATGAAACGGCAACATAATGTCATCTCCTATCTATGGTAAAAAGCGATGAGGGTGGAACGTGAAGTTCTGGAAAATATTCTTCACCTTTGCTTAGTATTTAGAACATTTAACTACTAAGTGGAGGGTCTCAGGTTCAAATTCCATGCAATGGCTTTTAAAAGCTCTTTGTAAAAATCCAAGCGGGGCGATTTTCTAGTTGCCACAACTTGTTGAATTTAGCGAGTGGCACAGGGAAAGAAAGACAGCCCCAAGCCCTGAATTGAGCATCTCACACACCTTAATTCGAAGACAGATCTACCATCATCAATCAGACCAATCTTTACGCTGATTGCTATGCTGTTATGATTCCATCATTTTGCACTTGGCAGAGAATAAGGGAAAAGCATCATGAAATATGAATACCGAAATTTCCTATTTATTCGACGGAGAACCTTTTTGGAGGAGATTTATTTTCCACAAGAAATAGTGGGATCTGTATAGCCGTAAATGATTCACCTTCGCGCGTGTTGAATTCTCAACTTGGTAACAGAAGTGGATTGTGCATTTGTGTTGGCAATGGAATTTCAATAAATTTACTTAATCTTAATAAATACGATTAAACTGAGCCCAAGCTTTACTATCACTATGCAGCACTTAACCAACAAAGCGAAAGAAATCCTTGAAAGAAATATTGATGTTTAGGTACTCTTACATCTGTGGCGAATTCACTTAATAGGGACGCGTGACTGTACCTCAGTCTTTATCTCTTCGAATGCCTCTATTTTCCTCAAGTATTTGGCGTGAGTCTTGGATAAAATGACAGCCATTTGAGTTCATTTCAACCCTGCCTTCCACCCCTGAGTTGAGAATTCTGTTGACTTAATTACATAAACGGGATGTTACATCCGAGAACTCGTCTAAACCAAACAAGGACAGCAAAGTTTTTTTATTACAATTAACCTTTTGCTGGCATAACATGGTAGCAAACCTGAAAGGGTTCCAGTCATGCCATCACTAAATATCGAATCAGGATACCAGTCAACAGCTCTCACGAATAGTACATATAAACTACTCAATCCAGTAGATTTTTTGTAAAATTTCTGCGATTTAGATAAAAATTTGACATGACACTAATTTTAGGGATTTAAATTGTCTCGCCTATTGTACGTTTACATATTTTTCGGATGGGTAATAGGAAATACGATATTGAATAAAAATTATACTGGGTCAACATTGGTTACTCCAACCTGTCATGGGAATGACACATTGACAGAATATACCTGTCCACCTTCATGAAAAATTAGTTTCATTAGATGAGACTCGAACGAATTCTTTAAAAAAATATATATCGGTTGTATTTTCAAATTATTAAGTTAACATTTATACATCAGGTACCTCAACACATAGGGAAAGTGCACTAGTTGTTTTATTAGAATACAAAGAAAATTCGCTATATTTGTTGAAAATTGTTACCAGAAGAAAGCGAGTGTAATGGGTTCACAGGAGACACTAACAGGGGAGCCCTTTTAGTTGCAGAGATATCAAAGCCAGTCTTGAGGCTTTTGGAAATATACAGGAGATACATGTTTACTTCTTGCATCAAAGATTACTTTAGTACTTACTTTAGTAGTATTACATACAAAGATTACAAAGTATACTTCCTCTCTGATATTATTTTAAAGGTTGTTTTTTCCTTGTGCTTTTCATGGTAGAAATAACTCCAAGGTCAATAGCCCCGAAGTACCTTTTTCCCAAAACTAGTACTCTTGACGTGCGTCGCTGTGTGTTATAGATAATAAATGCATGATAATGAATTGCCTCATTTCACACACATCCCCGTGCACGCTTTCAAGGATATATGACAATACAGATATGTGTAACCTTGTTGCTATGTTTTCCGAACTGAAAACACACGATAAAACAAATACGCTATCACAATTAATTTGTCTAATGTTGCTACCGAAACCCACCAGCCAAACGCCTGTGCGCCAGGTTTTTGGATACGAAAAAGAAAAAATATTGTTTAAAGTTATCATGTATTTATCAAACCTTATAGTCAGTCCCGCCTGATTTAAATGCCCGTCGAATAATATAACGCCGGTCGTTGAAATCTCCAGTTGTGATAAACAACTTTCAGCTTCAATTCCACGATATCCTCAGGCCATTCGTAAAGGGTATTTTGATATGAAGTACAAAGCGCATTTGTGAATGTGGAAAATAAGTACAAATATAAGTACAAATTATTTAAATGAATATTAAATAATGCAGTAGAGGTAAAAAAAAGTTATCATGATAAAAATTAAATGACGGGGTTTGACCCCGCCATCTCTCGACAGTAAGTGCGGTCTCCTCCATTGACATGCCTATGATTGACAAATCTAATAGCACAAGCATTTAGAGACTTAAAGATTTGATATGGCTTTTTTAGTAGCTGACACCCTTTAAACTAAAATTAGTAATATATTATCAGCCAAAGTGACCACTAACTTCCCTTAATGAAGACAAGCATATTGAAAAATTACCGAAATAATCAAAATGTTACTTTGCAATGCTATCAAAATAAGACGTTATCATCTCTCTCTGTAGGTTGCATCTATTTCTGTAATTTTCCCTCATCATTCCCTTCAAAAGTTTTCCATTTAAAATAATTTGAGAGATATCTTGAATTTCCAAAAGAGAAATATTTCATTAGAGTAATAATTTTAATCACTGGCATTATACTCTAGGTATGGTATGGCTAGATTTAAAAATACCACGTTTAATTTTACCACTTTAAAGTACAAGGGATATGGTTGTTCATTGGGCAGAACGCTCGACTAATAACCGAAGGGTCCGGGTCCGATTTCTAGGGATGCCTCTGAGCACCCTCAGCTTCATGCAAGTTGTATGATTTTTCAAGCACCAGATCTTTATAGGAAACCGCAGGCGGCATATTGAAAGGATCTAGTCCACCTACTCAAATGTGTGAAATTCACACATTTGGGTGGCCAAATTGGCATAGTAATAGTATCCATCCATTTCACCAACCTTCGGGTTGATAACTATGGGTATATCAGATCTGTTCATTAAAGCGTGATCATATATTTTTATTTTTTACATTTTATTTTTTTGACATTTTAATTTTCAGTTATATTATTTGATTAAAACAAAACAAAGGTTATGCGTATTAGAGAAAGAGAAAAATAAAGTAAAACATTAAAAGTATAATAAAGAAAAGATAGTAACAATATTCCACTAGATTAGTTTCATTGCACGACACGGTTTCGATTTATTACATTAACTTCAGACTATTAAACTTATCTAGTGGAAAATTGTTACTATATTTTCTTTAATGTAGTATGTTCGAATTCCACCCCATCAGGCCTGGAACTAAACAATTAAAAGAGGAGTTCATAAACGAGATTAGCTGGAACAGTTTGCTTTTCTCGGAAGTGTTCTGGATCAAAATGATCAAAGTTTTAGACACATCAGAAGAAAAACTGCGTTAGACAAAGATCCTTTCACAAGGAGGAGAGATAATGACGGGGACGTTGAGCATGGATGTTAAGAAAAGAATCGCTCAAACTTTCATTCAAGTTCATGGTTTGCACTCGAGTATTTCGCTTCCCACGAAGGTTCTTGATTTACATTCAGAAACCGATACAAATCATAAGAGGCTAGGTCTGGACTGTACGGAGGATTAAGAAAGCACATTAACCTGGCTTAGGAGGGATATTCGGTGCCAACATTTGCGATTTGCGGCTGTAAATTATCGTGGTGTAGTTTGCATTTTCCGGCCTGTTGCTTCAAAATGAGGCCTTTTGCGATTGATATTCTCCCTAGATAATTTTCAGTACATCTCTAAGGCATGTTCCATTTACAGATGTATGCGTTGGTGCGAAATTTTGATACTAAATAGCTTGAAAAACATATCACCATGCATTTACCAATGGCACAAATAAGTTATGTGGTTCTGGTGATTCCGGAGATTCCATACAGAGATAAGCTGTTGGCTCTCAGGGTCAAATTGATGCAGCCAAGTTTCATCTACACTGGTGCCGTTCAAAAGAAACAATTCATCATCCTGTAACTTTTACTTCAATTGGGAACGAACTTAATTACAAACGTCCTGTTGTTTGGGTATGAGTACTCTTGGAATTTACAGCGCACAAATTACACATGTCCCAAGTGTAATTTACCCATCAACAACGAGTGTGTGATGAACCAAATGATATGTTCAATATTTACTACAACTCTCTTAACATTTTTCGACGACCTTCTCTCATAATAGTAGCAGGTGTTTTAATGTTTACTTACGTAAGAGCATATTAGTATCTCCGTACACACATAATGTCATATATGCCCCGGCTAATGATTTTTTCAGATGATAGAATAATTTCAAGGGAGCATACTGCTCGTCGAGTGTTGCCGTTATCGTTGCATTTGACAAACTGAACACGTTATAACTTGCAAAGACGCCAACGCTACACTGGAGTCAAACCAATAAATTTTGTGCCACATCTACTTTACGCATTAAGCTGAAATTTCTGTTAATAGATCAAAAATGTAAAACGTATTTCTTGATGTTATTAGTTATCATTAATTGGTGTTTCCTTCATTAGCATCAAGGAAGCGTAGAGAAAGTCGCCCACATACTACAGTATGCTTACAGAGTACAGACAAGAGTTTTGAAAATAAGCAGAGAAAATATTATTGGCAATAAGAAATGGCAAAATAGCCCTTCAAGAAAAATAGAGGGCAAGAATTACAAAGGAATGCTAAGAAATCAACTTGTTGATAATAAGAAATTAAAAAGAAAGGATTATAAAAATATGGCGGGATAACTGAGGGAACGGGAGAAAAATAGTTTATTTCGTTCCAGGGAACATATTCCCTTATGGCATACTTAATATAAATACATACATAATAAAGTTAATGGACGTTTTTTAAAGAGACTATGAAGTTGTAATTTAATAACACCAAAAAAAACAAATGAACAAAGTAATAATGAATAAAATCCTTTACGAAATCCTCAACAAGTGAGAGAGAAAATAAATGGCAGTTAAATACAGAATACTATAAATATAATACAATATTATAAAAATGGAAAATATCCTATCTAATCAAAAAATGTTTGCTGCGGTTATTGTATTTGTCTAAAACATATATTGAACATAATATACGATCAATTATGAGAAATATATGCAGTTTTGCCAGGGAGGAAACATTCAATAGTAATGAGAGATTGGAATGTGGTGTTGGGCGTAGAGAGAAATGGGAGTGAGGTAGAATTCTACATTTTAGGGACAAGGAATGACCACGGGGAGAGAGCAATGAATTTCTGCAGAAGACACAGCTTAATCATAACGAACACCCGGTTTGGACACCAAAGCAAGCGTTGGTTTGCATGAAAAATGCCCGTGAATTAGGCAAAATATCAGTTACAACTATTATATGGTTAGACACAGATTTTGGAACAGAGTGATAAATTCGCAGTTCCCCGGGAGCGTATACGGACTCGGACTATAATTTAGTAATCATGAAGTGTACAAGTGTCCGATTCAAAAAGAAAACACACGGAAGACGGTTTAGGAAATGGAATTTGGAAGCATTTACAGGAACGGTAGAAAGGAGTTTCGGCAGGTTTCAGACTGCTGCGGTTTCAGTACTGATGAAGTGTAACATCAGATTCAAAAGGATAAAAGAAGAAAGACGGTGAGAAAATGAAATATACACACATTAACCGGAATGAGGAGAAAGAAGAATCAGTAGGCAGCAGACAAAAATAAGAGAGAAGGTAGGAAGACTGGTTTAGTAGAAGAAAAATTGGAACATATCAAAAAAGGCATATTGAAAGCCGAAAACGAAATTATTCCAACAGTTACCAATAAAAGACAACGACTACTTACGAGATAATTAGGATGATAAAAGAAATAAGGTAGTGGAAGAATGTAAACAGAGTTAGGTAGAAGAGAGTAAAAAGAGTGCTATTATAAACTTTGGCGAGAAACAAATAAGGCGAAAGAAGCCTGGTGGAGGACATGGTATATGAAGAGTTTATTCATAGAGTATATACACGTAAAAATAGAAAATGAATCACAGGAACAAATTAGGCATTCACAAGGAGGTTGAAATTGAAGACAAGGACGTCGAGTAATGATGTTAAGAAAGTTTAGTAAAAATTAGTGATCGACAAAATAAAATGAAAACTCCTATAGTCGTAAATTTTTCATTTTATTTTGTTAATTTACGAGGCCGTAGAACTCAAGGTTCCTAAGTTTTAAATTAGTGATCTGTCAAAACTTTGATATGAAGCGTGGTTTTGTGCTGGATAGAATGATGAATTTTGAGATGTAAGCTTGTAGAAGAATGAAAAGGTGAAATGTATTGTATGTAATGTAGGAGAGAGGATTATTTGGGTGAAATACTAAGGAGGCAGGAAAGAAGGATGCAGAGCACCCATTGGCAATGGGAAATTGAAGACTGCAATAGAGGGGAGAACGTTAGAGAGCGAGGTGGGGATAGGAAAAGAGAATAGGTGCATGTTGGATGGTATGAAGGGAGGAAGTATGCGGAATTAAAAAGAGGTTTATTGTAGTGTCTAACGCCAGGTTGTGGCTTGCCAGGAGATGCCAAGATGCGTCCATGATTCCTTATTATTTTTTAAGAAAGTGAAATTGAAAGTGTGGCTAATTCCCACATAACTGACTTTCGTAACTGGGTGATTCTATGGCGTATCCCATCTAGACGCCATATGCCATGGGTGGAAATTCGATTGAAATAGACAGTGAGAGTATTCCGGTTGTTTGTTTCCAAGTATCCAGTATATTAATGACCCCAGGAAGTATTTCATATAAGATTTTGTGTCGGGACAGGTTAGTATTTATTAAGATGCTAAGGAAAACCTCCTTAGTGCGTATTTTAAACGTGTATAATTAATGGCAGAATTAACAAGACTGAAAAGGCTACAATTTCTTATTTTTAGTTGGGAGTTTCACAACCTGTTGATATACTTTGCGTTCGAGCTTAGAAGTGGCGCAAATGATAGACATGAGGCGGTAACTAGTCGGTTTCATCAGATTCGTGACTTTTAACGGGGTGAATTTGTGACATTTTCCTTGTTTGAGAGGAAATTAAAGATGGCGAAGAATTATTTGACAAGTCTAGAATGAGTAGAAAAGGTGCAGGAATGAATTTGTGAATCAGAGATTTCATCGACACTACGGGAGTTTAATTTGGGCGAGGTCTTATTGGACACCTCGGGAGTTATGTACTGAAAATAGTAATTATAATCATTGAATTAAGTGATCTGAAGGGGATTGATGAGTGATTCGGTGAGAATATGGCGATTGGGTCGAGGAGAGAAAGTATTGTTCGGAATAATTGAGAGTAAATTCTACCGAGAAGATACTGAAATGGAGAGTTGCAACAATTTAGTATGCATAGTATTTGAAATGATAACTACAGTACATTAAATGAAAACATTAATCCGTATACGCCATGCTGCCCTTTTTCAATGTAGTGTATGCGTACTTTCTATGGAGAAGGTTTTCTTAAACTGTTTCCCTCAAGAGCTCCGCAGATTGAAGGGCAGATTAGGAACAAAACCTGAAACAAATTACCCTTGAGCGCCGATACAAATTACCGTAGAGTCCCTGATACCTAAGCTCTTCTGAACTTCAGAATCGGTAACATCGAAAGAACGGTAAAACCACACAAGTGAGCATGCATGATACATGGTCACGCTCCCCGGAAAATAACAGTCGATTCACTTTTTTTCACCGTCCTCCAACGGGTGAGCTTTATTAACTCCGGCACCAACCACGAGCAACGACGGCGGGAAATCAAAACCGCGCCATTCCCTCGCCCTTACGAGAATGTTACGAAACTCTACAACCACCCGCTGACAATAGGAAATCAGTATTACAAATGTTCCATGAGTCTCCCGGAGGAAATAAAAAAAATGGCAATGTCTGAGAACGGGAGGGAGTCGGAAGGGCTTTGGAGAGAGGGGTTGAAATGAAACTGAGGTGCGTGATTAGACTCGTGTTTTGAACTCGGGACGGAGTGGCTCGGCAGTGCGGCGGGTTATTCACCCACTTCTCTCTCCCCACCCTAACTGGCTGCATAACGGTCCGCATCCAATCTTATCACATACGCACGCACGGGCGCACACCTACACACACAACACCCCCTACGCTCCCTTCTCCGAGAGAGAGAGAGATGAGCGCCCCTTGGAGGACCGCCGCCGACCGTCCCCCGCCCAACAACCTCCAGAGCACACCACCATCCCGATCCCGTAAACCCGGCCGTTCTCCCCCATACCCACTCTCTCCCCGTTCTCTCCCTCACCCCCTCCTTCCTCTCCCCCCTTCTCCGCCCACCTAATCTGCCTCCACTTTATCCAACACATCTCCATGTCTCCTCCTCTTCAACTAGCAACCCATTACACCTCCGCTCCCCAGCACCTCCCCCCTCCAACCCTTCCCGTTCGTCTCCCGACACCGCTTTTTGCGTACATGGTACACACACATCCCTCTCCCATCGTCCCATTCCGCCGTTGAGATATATTTATAAAGGGAGGGCAAAACACGAACCGTTACGGAACTCCTTCCACAAATCTCACTGTCGTGGGATCCGTTTAGAAGAAGATAGCGACAAGAAATGTGCTACATGGCGATATTTTGACTCCAGTTCACATGCGATACCATATTTCGATGCATATTTGAAAAGAAAAAAAAACTCCCAAAATACTAAGAAAAACGATGCGTCGAAACTATAGTTCACAGGCATGAAGTTCGGCTTTCATTCCAGTTCGGAAGTTCCCGTAAGGGCTTGAATTGGATAACTTTAATCTGAATACGGTACGAATTGTGAATGATATATTCCATGTAGATTACAGGCCCTTAAAAGTATCTATAAAAAGTGAGATTGTTAAAACAAAAGATATTTAAGGATCTTCGGAGTCCGAATATGCATCTGAGTGTAACTAACAGTCGCGGGGAGCGCTAGAATTGTTGTCGACGTCAATTATTTCGGGAAGCCAACAAGTATTTAATCAGATTCAAGTTTTTAAAATATTATTTTAACATATTTTCTACTATGTGCTCATTTCTATTTTCTAATGCCCTTCACTGTATAATCCAGTAGATTAGCGGTCATAAAATGCTTAAGACTGCTTAATACCAATTTGACCAAATTAGACGTTTCTCCTACACGAATAAATCATTTTATTGCATTAATAGGTAAATATCATCCATTAAAGGTGTGCAAAAAGCAGTTGTCAGGAAATGAAGCCAGAAGAATTTCTTACGTATTGGTCAAAAAAGATTTAAAGGTAACTCCGTATGTGTAGATACTCTTTACGTGACATGCAATTACCAGTCCGAGGTTTCCTAGCTTTTAATGGCACCGTGATCATAAAACCTTCATAAAAAAGCGTCCTCAAGCTCTTAGAATTTTAAGTACATGAAGGTTCTCGATGAAGGGAAGTTGGGAAGACCATTATGTAAAATCAGTTCCCTGAGGGTCGCAGCAAACAGGGAACCGTTTTCGGAAGTGAGCTGTAAAATCAGATTCCGAAGAAACAAGAGCCGTTCCAAGTCTCTCTCTAACCACTTGCCGCTGTGCGAACCAAGAAGAAGAAGAAGGCTTTAATGGCATGAATGATAAAGGTCCCGAGAACAACCAACCTGCACATCATAACCCGTTAAAATTAAAAAATAAATACTTGCGTGTTGGTGTGTATATATTAATCAAACGTAATGCTATCTCTCCCATGCGGAAGAGTGCCTTCCCAAAACTTCGCGTGCAGAAAAAAAACAATGAAAACCGAATGGGACGTAACGTATCACAAAGATTCCCGTACGCTCGAAATAATGCTTTCCCTCTCTCTTCCCTCCCGTTGCCAGGGAAAAGGTACGCAGGGCTCCATCCCCCCATCCCTCCCCCCCGCGAGACGATCACTGAGAGGAGGATGGAAAGGAGCGAGGGAAGGGATAACGGTCGGGCTGGAACAACCGCACAACCTTCCGTTAGCGCCGTCGCAATGGAGCAGTTGGTTCGATCGGTTCCCGGAGGTGGTTGGTTGCTGGTTTGAGAGGGAGGGGGTGAGCCACGGGGGTGTGCGGGAGGTGGAAAAATATCTAACGGGGTACGACTCACTCCCGACATCCGCCATGCTCTGGAGAGATATAGAGGCAGCTGCGTAAAAAGAGTCGAAAAACGGCCCACGAAAGGAAAAGGTAGAGAGAGAGTGCTCAGGGATTGGTTGCCCGTTCGGGATGAATGCCCACGCGACATGAGAGTCTTTTATCTGAGCCGAACGTAACTGGGGAATGTGAACAATTAGACTTATCCGTCCCATAACGAGCCCTAGTGAACCCTTTGTGACAGAGTGAACAGCTGTGCAAGACTCTTGGAAATATCTGTGAGTGGGTTTTAAAAAATCTGAGACAAAATCCCTGTTATTCTTCTAGCTAATAGCTAAAATTAATTTTAACAAAGGAAATACATATTTTGGTTCTAGTTCAGTAATTTTTTAAGATTGAAGTCCTAGTTTTGATTCCAATATCATTTTCAGCACCGCAAAATTTGAACCAGTGAAAAGAGATATTTGCTAACCAAAACATATTTCTGTACAAATTTATTTCGCAAATATGAAACGGATATATATATGTGTGTGTGTCTGGACAGCGGTAGTCCACGGATAGAGCGTTGGACTACTGAGCGGAGGCCCCGGATTCGAATCCCGGGGTAAGCTTCTCTGGGCACTTGCAGCTCTACCCAAGCTATATGACTTTTCGGGTACCAAATCTTCCTTGGAAACCATAACTGGCAAAGGGAAAGGAACTGGCCCCCCTCCACCCTGATGTGTTAATTTCACATGCCGTATAGGGGTACTGGATGAACTCTACCATCACCTACCAAACCGACCTTCGGGTTGATTACTGTGTTTATGGTTTAAAATCTGTATATATGTACATTTCATCCATGTATCCAAAACACAGTTATCAACCCGGAAGTGGGAGTGATAGATGAATGCAGAGTTCACCTCGCACTCTCAACCCCAAGCGGGCCAGTTCCTTTTCATATGCTACCGGAGGTTTCCCGGACGATTTGACATCCAAAGAATCTCACACCTTCTAAGTAAATATTAATAAATAAATTATATTTACTAAATTTTGGAATACTTGAAAGTCAGTGTCGTGGCATTCTCTATCTAAGAAACCCTCCGTTCGCGTTTGCGAATGATCAATCATATCAAAAAGAAAAAAAAGATGGCAAAAGAAATAATAAGACCTTGGTAACAGACCCCGTAAAATGTATGCAATTAATTTCTATAAAAAATATTGAAAACTGTGTCGAGCTTAGATCTCTATGCAATCAGTTCTCATAGAAGTGAAAGCGAAGGGAAGTACAATAAATAGTACAAAAGTAGATAATTAGCATGCATGCACGAAATAAATCTCCATATACGTAAAACGCTTAAGCTGCTTCAGATGGTGTCACCCTGACGCAATGCTTTTGTAGAAAAGATAAGATTAGATCATCGTAAGCGCCAAATTGGAGATTCGGGTTCCCAGCCATTTCTGCTGCCTTTCGATGCGAAGCCGAAAAGAAAGAAAAGGAAACTCTCTTTCGAGTCGGCACATGCTCGGTGTGAATGAACCCGAAGGAAAATCCATTGGCCTTGCCCACATCAAGCAATCACGGGCATATAAGGGAGGAGAAGGATGAGGGACGACAGTAACAAGTTGAAACATCGCATCTCGAGTTCTTAAAAAAAATTTAAAAGCGCAAGCACTTCACTGTGTAATGCATAATCATTTGCGTGAAATGGTCTTCAGGTAACTGAGAGACTCGTATTGCTGATACAAAATTGATTACCGTTTTTCCAGCACTGTTCTAGCAATTAAAAAAGTTTACATTTATTGGAAAAAGAAAGCGGGAGCACAACTTTTGAGTCATTTTACCCCGACAAGGGCAATAATTGATGAGGTACTGTCGCTTCATGGAAAACATTATCGATGGGAAAAATACCATTTGCCATTGCTTAAACCAATGCCATTAAATTAGAGAAAAGGCAAGCGTTGATAGATCACATTATCAAAAAATGAAAAAAATACTTCCTATTGTTACTCGTGAAATTATTTGAAATAATGTCAATGAAATGCCGATATAAAAATTTCAGCTAATCGTATACGTTGATCAGTCAGGCAAGTATCCAGCCCTGAAATATTTTTATAATAATAGCCTACCTAGAACAATGAGTTCTTAGTTCCCTCCAAAGTACTCCCCTTTGGATCTCACGCACTTTTCCCAGTTTCTCTCCCAACCTTTGAAAACAATCACCAAAATCCTCTTTCGGAGTTGTCATGCTCCTTCATCTAGTAACTCTAGTATCTCTAGTATCTACGTTTATCTAGTCTATCTCACAGAACAATAAGTTTGATATCCCATGAAGCTAAAGTTATTCTCAGGATCATCAACAAAAGGATAGAGAGTAAGGAAATGATTACTTAGGGGATGATCAGTTTGGGTTTAGGAAGGGAAGAGGTACGTTTGATGCCATTGCAGTAATGAGATCACTAATCGAGAGGAATATAGAATACAATCAGAACGTTTTTGCCTGTTTTGTAGATTTCGAAAAAGCGTTTGATAGAGTGAATTGGGAAAAATTAATGCGTGTATTGCAGAAAATAGGAATGGATTGGAAGGAAAGGAGACTGGTCCGCAACCTGTACATGTCTCAGACTGCTCAGGTGCGAGTGGGGAACGGAGAGTCCGGATGGGGAGTGTTAGGAAGAGGTGTAAGGCAGGGTTGCCCATTGTCACCGGTGCTGTTCAACGTATATGTAGAGGAAATGATTAAAGAGGCATGGGAAGAACTGGAGGTAGGAATGAAAGTCGGAGGGGAATTCGTAAAATCGGTTAGGTTTGCTGATGACCAAGCATTAGTTGCTCAGTCAGCCAAGGGGTTTCAAGCATTGTTGAGTGAATTGGAGGTTCAGTGCGATAAATATAGGATGAGAATCAATATTAAAAAAACAAAGGTTATGCGATTTTCCAGAAAGAAAAAGGCTAAGCTAAATATTAAAATAGGCGGGGAAAAAATAGAGCAGGTAGAGCAGTTTACATATCTCGGAAGTGTTTTGGACCAATACGGTCAAAGTGGTAGGGACGTAAGGAGAAGAATTGCGCTAGGCAAGGAGGCTTTCTCAAGGAGGAGGGAGTTGATGACGGGGACGTTGAGTAGAGATGTTAAGACAAGACTCGTAAAAACTCTGATATGGAGCGTAGCTATGTATGGTGCGGAAACGTGGTCACTGAAGCAGGAGGATAGACGTACGAGATAGACGTAGATTGGAGGCTTTTGAAATGTGGATGTGGAGAAGAATGGAGAAGGTGAAATGGACCGAAAGGGAAACAAATGAGGAAGTACTGGGGATGGTGGGTGAGGAGAGGGGTTTGTTGAGAGAGGTCCTATGGAGGCAGGAAAAATGGATGAAGGGCGTATTGAGCGGTGGTGGAATGTTGAAGAGGGTAATGGAGGGGAGAATGTTGGGCAAACGAGGAAAGGGCAGGAACAGGATAGGGATGTTGGACGGGAGGAAGGGAGGAAAGAAGTACACAGAGATGCAGAGGGACCTGATGTAGGTTAGGTTGCTGGATTGGGTTTTGTTTTGAGCTCCAAAATATTTATTTGATTGTTGTGTCTATCTAAAAACCTACCTTAACCGGTAGATTACCTAATAATAATAATCCAGTTATGATCTTTTTTTAGAAAACTTCGGTCATCGTTTGCGGCTTGGGGCAAGTCCTCTGCAACTGCAGCATAAAATTATTGACGTTAGGTGGTAAAGTGTTAAAATTTTAACCACAAAAATACTCTTTTGGCTATATTTGGACTGCAGTTGATATTATTTCTGAAAGAATTATTTCATAGGATCTCTAGGTGTGTCTTTTGAAGTTCGTGTTCTTAAAATGGTACCAAGGTAACATTCTGAACGTTTGATTTTTGCTCTGAATTGATGATATTTTGCTATGCAGAACGTGGGCATTCACATACTCGCATTCACTGAATGCAGGATGCTGCCCTAGCGTTTTTCGAATCATTGTTTCACCACACCTTGCTGCTCTATGGAATATAATTTTTTAGTTAATTATAGCTCTCAAAAGATACACATTTCTCTCATTTATCACAAAAATTGAGTAAAAAAATATAAATTGGTTCCTCTGACCAAATTTTGATTGAATTGGGGTGAATTGCTCGTTTTATAAAATTGCACGGGACAAATGAAGTTTAGAGATCAATGTTCTCATCATTTAAACACACCTCACAAATGAAAGAGCCTGTTATGCTAGCGTTGATTAAAAACAAACACTCTAACTAATAGAACATCTATCCATGTATAGAGGAAAAATAATTTTAAAAACAGTGACTACCTGTATTTCCTTTAGTTATTGATGGATTGAGTTGAATGAATTTATTAATAATCTGGTAACCAACATGCATAACATTTTGTGTGGCTTGCTCTTTTTATATTTGACCAGGTTTAAACAAGGTTCGACAACATCTGTTATGCAAATATTGATTATATTATTATTAGTTTAAATACATCGCAATAACTTTTAATGCCATAATTTGCTGAAGGGCCATAAATATATTTCAGAGTGCATAGCATAGAACCAAACAGCGAAATATATAGAATTCTCTTCAACAATTTTGCCATGGCATATTAAAAATGTTATTTTGCATTTTTCTCGGAATGATGTACGATATGTTTACTGTTATGAATTTCCCAGCAAAAATTATCTATAGTAAGAGATAAGGAAAATCTTTGTGTAGGAACATGAATATTGTGAAACTACCTTTCGGGGGTGTTTGCCTCACGAGTGTATACTAGAGTCCAAAACTTGTTCAGTGTGACAAAATTATAAAGCACGGGACGTATTTCATTGTGCGTTGGTCACAAAAGGAAAAACATCTTGTCACTTTTAGATTGGTAAACAAAAATGAAGAAAAGGATTTTCCCTTAAGGAATAATTGAGGACTTTGAGTAATTGAGATCTGGTTAAAACTTACCTCTCCCAGCATGCCAAAATAAATTAATGGATAATATTTGCAAAAAAACAAAACAAACATATTGATATTATTATTAGGTAATCTACCGGTTAAGGTAGGTTTTTGGATGGACACAACTATCAAATAAACATTTTGTAACTCCAAACGAAACCCAATCCAGCAACCTAATCTACATCAGGTCCCTCTTCATCTCTGTGTACCTCTTTCCTCCCTTCATCCCATCCAACATCCCTATCCTATTCCTGCCCTTTCCTCGCTTGCCCAACATCCTCCCCTCTATTACCCTCTTCAACATTCCACTACCGCCAATACGCCTTTCATCCATTTTTCCTACCTCCATAGAATTTACATTATTATGTATACATTATTCCATATTGATATACATTAATAAATATTTTTTTCAATTATCAGTGACAATGAGGTGCGGAATTCTTACACCATGGCAGAGGAAGAAGCATCTGACTCTTTCGCATTCAATGTGAGCTGCGGTTTCTCAGGAATATACGATGCGTACATTGGTTTACGCTGTGGGGGTTCGGAGACGTTTCTTTTATTTGTACCAATTCCCTACGGCTGGCATCCATACGTTCATCCCTTTAGGCTACCACAACCTCTCACTTTGTATTATTTGCAGTATTAGGGTACCGGCTTAGAGTAAGTTTTTGTTGGATCATAGAAGTACGCACAACCGGACTCCTAATATGTAACTAACATGACCCAATCCCTAGGCCACACATTAAAATAACTCATTCTTCATCACTATTTACTTTCTATCTTCCTTAATTCCATCCAAAATGCCAATTCTTCAGCATCCCATTGCATCAGTGTATATCCCGCATCCATTTGTCCTGCCCTCATTGAATTTCATCCAACTAAGACTTCGTTTAATTTACATTTCCGACCATTTTATCTTCTTCATTATTCTCCATACGCGCATATCGAAAACCACCCAACCTATGCTTATACTCTTACCCCGGGAAAGAAGTTTTCCAGCCAAACAAAACTACCCTTCATAATTAAGTCTTCAGTTAATGTGCATGTCATCGACTACCGCGTCTTTGTAAATGCTTCCTTGCCAAACCCAATTCTTCACTTCATGTTCCTACTACTACTATGCCCACCTTCCTCCAAAAAACACTTTCCAAATATTGGAGCTCCACCTCCTCCAGTTTACCGTCCCTCCTTTAATGTTTGTGTTAAGCTTCATATTTCTTGATAATCTCATTACCTTCGCTTTCTTATGGTTAATTCTCATCCCATACCTATCACACTGGTTATGTAGCCCGCTAAGTAATGATTTTAATCCCTTGGCTGACTGGCTATCTGACGCTTGATCAGCCGGAAATCTAACTGATTTGCAGAGTTCTCCACCAACTGTCACAAGGCCCCAGGCCTTCTCCTGCCTCATTAAATATTTCCTGCGCACATATACTGAAAAGAACAGGTGATAATGGACATCCCCTTCCTACCGCTGCCTAGTCCGATTCTCCATTCGCTATCTGCACCTGTGCAGCCCAGCACATGTACAGTTTTTGGATCAGTTCTCTATTCCTTAATTCGGCTGCGTTATCAAATATTGATTGTTCCATGAGCTTTTTTTTGGTGGAATCTTACTTAGACTGACTATAATAAATAATATTTCCTTAAGTCGTAAAGGGTTTAGCCCTTAACCGTTTAACCGTTAACGGTTTAAGGATATATTATTTAATATAATCAATATACAAAGAGGCCGTAGGAAGCTCAATTTTTCCTTTCGAGAGCTCACTTCTTGGTTCCTCTGTTTCCACATGTCTATCATGTCTATCAACTAATCAAGGCTTTATCCTAAAACTATTTTGAATGATGCCATTTGTACAACTCTCCCCAAAAAAGATAGACGCACAATCTACTATACACAATACACTTATTATTACAATTTTAATTAAAAGCAATCCCAATTCTCGAGAAATGTTACGAGAAATAGTAAACGATCAAATTTAGCTGAGTAGAAAGGGAGCCATAAGACATGCCGGAAATCCTCCGTGGTAATTATTTTAGTTAACATCATCTTAATCTTACTGATGCCAGATGGTTAAGTTTGCTAATGAAATAGAATCTTTGATCAGATTAAAAGCTCGAATATGCATGTATCTGTCTTTCGATATGCATGAAATAGCTTTTTTCGTAACAAAAATTCCTGATGAAAATATTGAACAGTTTTATGAGTGTTGTACGAATATGATTTAAATGCCTTTGTAAAATTTTTATTAAAAAATTGCATGTTTTCTTAGAAGTGAAATAAATGGAGAGCATTGGTCAGAGGAATTTGTTACAGTAATCGCTTTTGCCGATGAAGTGCATATATATAAATGTTTACCAAATCTGTTCATCTAAGAATATGCGGAAGCACGGATTATTTTGATGGTAAATACATAATAACTGCGACACTGTTTTTAGAACTTAAAGAGAAAACAAACGTTGCTCCTCGAATGAAGGAAAGACTGGGAAAAAACTTGGCTATTTCGGCGCTATCAGCCGTGATCTCCGGCCAGCAATCTTTTCTGTAGATACGGGACTTGAAAGCGTTTCTTCCGTCTTCCGACGTCGGGGATACGATGAGGATCCAGAAAGGGAATAGTGGAGTGCCTCTTTCAGTCGCTTGGGAAAGTTCCCAAGTCATCCCACACCTGGGACGGACGTGAACTTCCAAAAACTAACAAGCTTCCCCGCTGAATGGGATCTCAGAGGAAAATAAACGGCAACTGGAGTAGCATGCAAACAAAGATCGTGCAAGATCAAGTAAAATTGAATCTCATTTTCAAGACCTAGACTTTATGATATTTTCACATTTTCGAGCGCCTTCTCCCTTCTTATCCCAGCCGCGTAAGAATTTCCTGAAAATAGATTATCGCTGTCCTTTATTTTTTTCTTTCTATGCATCCTTCCATGTCGATAAAACGTATAAGAGATGATTGAACCATTTAGAAAAGAGACTTGGAATGTAATGATGATATCGAGGACAGGTGCATAAGAAAACATAAAATGGGAGCTGGAGTGAGAAAATAGAGATATTTTAGGACTGTGCGAAGAGAGATGGAAGGATAGCGGGGAGCGATGGTTTTAGAGTAATATAGTATACAGCGTAGGGGAAGAGCCACAGAGAGGTTTGGCAATAGTGTTCAACATAAACGTAGGAATAAGCGTAGTAAACATAGAGCTGATAGAATATTATTAACAGACTCAAAAGCACAGCCAACAAACTTCGACATAAGTAGGGTCTACAAGTGCATCCCACCAAGAAATTATAGGAAGGAATAAGTAGACTGGGAATACGATTAATTAGATGAAATAATTGCTAGTTTTTCGGAAAGAGCATTCATCAGTGATGGGAGATTAGAAAACGACAGTAGGCTAAGGAAGGGATGGTATAGTGACAGAGAATTACGCTAGGCAAACGAGGAGGGAATAGGAATAGGATGGCAGAGTAGACTGAATGGAGGGATAAATAAAATATGCGGAATCGAAGAAAGCTCTAATGTGTCGGAAGTAGATTGCGTTTTGTTTGGAGATGCAAAAAAATCAATCGTTGTTCAGACTATTTCTAACAAAAATCTACTATAAAATGTAGAATGCAATTGAAAACTAAATCTGATTAAATAGATAGTAGCTGAGTAAAAGTGACAGACGATTCCTTGAGATTAGGAGATTTTTGAAAACCTTTCGTGTATAAAAAATTCGCACGTCACGCTCGCCTTTGTTTCTATGGTCATGTCTACGAAATATATTTTCCATAAACGATAATTTTTCAGCTAGGATGCATTATAGAATAATATTAATTATTCGGACACATATTTTTTTGAATTTCTTCCGTAAACAGCGTTATTCTGTTTGCCCCCTCAAGAATAAACGTGTTAGCAAAGACATTTTCATCTGTTTCTCCATGCCAAAGGCCCCAATGAGGATTGCATTGCTAGTCTCCGACTTCGCCACGCCATTTTAAACTGCGTCCGAAAGGTAAGTGGATCACAGAAGGGCAGAAGATTGAGCAAGGGCAGAAATTGAGCAAGGGCAGAAGAATGAGCAAGGGCAGAAGATTAAGGAAGGGATTCCGTGACCTCCGCGGCACATCACTCCGGGGACATGGGATAAAATAGGCTCCCGGTGCAATAATCAATTCCGACCGAACACGTATCAATTAGGACACCTGCTAAACGCGTAATTACTTCGTGAACAAACGGCTGCACCACTGGATTTGATGCGCCGGGGGTGCATTGTCTCCGATCGACTTTCGATCTGCCAAAGTCCCCGGGGGAACAACCATGGAGGAGATGTGTGTGTGTGTGTTAGGCGCGGGGAGGGGGAGGACACTCGTTGGCAGCAATCGCATCCACAAGCAGCAGCCCCTGCAGAATCGAGACCTTTGATCTGCGTCCAAGTGAGGTGAGGGATGCCAGAGGAGAGCCGTGTTTGCCTGCGGGAGCCCACTCACGTGCATGCCCGTGTACGCGGTGCGGTAACTAGGGCGGGGCAAAGGGGGGTGGGAGCTGCCCCCGGGCGCATCCGAAGAGGGGTGGGAGCGAGTAATGCTGAATTGCGAGTCGCGCCAGGTTTCACGAGACAACGGCTTATGAATAATTTACGTGCGCACAATGCTACTAACCCAGTCATTCTACATCCTACGATAGTATCATTGCGAGCATGTAAACAAAAAAGATGGGTGGGGATACAGATGTTAGTGAGGTCCAAAGCCCTTGAAAATCATAAAGAGTATTGCGAGAAGATGAAATCAACTTACTGTACATTTTCTGCACATGCTTAATTAAATACTCACAACTTACATTTTGTTTGATTCAAAAGTGCATTAAATGTGGAAATTTTGGAGAAAAGCGTAATGAGATGTTGAAGTAATAGAACGGAGAATTTCCAGGAAGAGGAAGATAGAAAATGAGCAGATTGGACTGATGGATTGAGGTTAGACATAATGGGTAGGGGAATATAAACATAGTATCTGATGAAAAGTGGTAAAAGAGAGAAGAAATATTTCCGAAGAAAGCATGTTCTTGATATACACTATAGTTTTTTTCTAAAGAATACCTTATTATTGTATACAAGAGTCAACAAGTAACGCTAATACATTTTTAGTCAGAAATTAAATCAATTAGGTCGTTTTCTAATTTCCCCTGCCAATTAAAATTGATTATTATAGTTAAAGGTGTACCCTTAAGCTACAAGAGTCATTCAATTAATAAAGAGACAAATGGCTACAACTCAAAAATGGTCCATTGGATTATTATACAATGTACTATTATTCAACATAATGGCCCCGAAAATTCATGCTCGCATAAAATTATATTGTGGTAATGGTAATGTTATTATTCGCTAAGGGGAGAAAAATAAAGGTTTGCTTCGGGAGAAAAAGTATATGGTTAAAGATCGCCGCGTTTCTGCGTGGGCGGGTCTTCCCTCCCACGCCCCGGGCACGCGCGGGGGCGCAATAGAGGGGGTAGGGGCGGGGAATGAACCGGGGAGAATGGGAACCAGAGCCACCACACGCACGGGGATTTCGAGGATATCCCTCGGACCCGTGGATCGCCTACCAATCGTGACCGGCATTCTTCTATACCCATCCGGCGCCCCCCAACCCTTTTGGCTCACGGCCCCGGAGGCTTCTTGGACGTCTCGCGAACGCCGCACGGCCGACGACCGCCTCGTGGTGCCTCCGGATTCTTTTTTTATTATTATTATCATGCGGTCCGCGAAAGACTCTCCGTTTTACGAAAACGCGGTCGCTTGGTCTGAGCGGTGGAGCGACTTGGAGGTCGTTGAACCCTTTCCGGCGGGATGGAAACACGCGGCGGAGTGCCACCAAGCCTTCGCGTGAGCGAGCTTCTCTTTTTTTTCTCATCCATATATTTTCCCCCCTTCTGTTTTTCGCCACGCCGACTCAGATCGACCGTAAGTGGCGCGGAAGGTGGCACCTGCCCCGAGGGGTTGGGGGGTGAATGAGGGGAGGAAAGAGTGAGGGGAGATTGGGCTCTTACGAAGGAAGTGGGATGAATGCTTGGGAGCGGCGGAGATGATAAATTTTTAATTTATCAACAACGATTTCATGGTCTAGCTCCTGAACTGCCAGGATAAAATGCCACGTGCTGTTTTATTACATCCTGAGACGCGGGGAGACGAGCAAACTGCCGCGCTAGGGTGGCGATTCTTTAAACTTTTCGCTGCAGAATCATTGAAGGAAATTAATGGAGACGGAAGTAAGGTAAAAACGAATATGGCTTTCCGCATACTTCGTTGATAAAATTCGATTTCCAATTACCTCATGATGTACTGTATCTTTACGGCATATTCAGATGTTCACCGTGCAAGAAAAAAGCGAACCAGGAAGCCCGACAACTGGTAGTACAGGTAGGAATTGGCATGTTTAATGTTTAAACGCATGTATTTTCCGAAGAGACATTAATTAATTAGTTGGAAAAATTTGACTGAACTAAATTAATTGAAGCAAACGATGGCTGAATAAATTTTCTTTGTTAACGATAGTTGATTAATTAAGCCTTATGTATCATTTTGGGAGCATGGTAAATGAGATTTATGGCATCAACTTCGATTTATTTCTGATAATAGAACCAACTGGGTCCATTAGTTATTACGTTGTGTAGGTTACCGAATATATATTTAAAACACTATCTACTAGGAGATCAAGTAGATATCAAAATGATGCTGAAAAAAATGCAACGGTTTTTAAGTCACTCGATGGCACTCAATGTTGGACGTGCATTAGGCTCCAAGGCTAATTAGATATTAGAAAGCGTTTGTATGGAAATAATGTTAATTGAAGAAACACGAGACTCCTATTTCACAGATTTTCAATAGCTTTTGCTAATAAGCCAACATGAATAAGTATCTGGTGAGTTTTTTGGGCTTTGTTGACTCCATTTTAGGAATAGCTAAAATATGTTGATTTAGAAGGATCGTTGACATTTAGCTACAGATTTGAATTAATAGAGAAATTACAAAAAGAACGTATACTGACCACGTTATTATGTTAGGTAAAGCGATGAATATTACAATGTGTATTTAACTAAAACGAAATTTTAGTGCAGATTCAAATGCTACGAAATATGATTACAAATATGTCAGTTTGTTCGCATATTGATGGTATCAGAAAAATTACCAATGTCGATTCTTGAATGTTTCCACCGTAATTCTGGAACAATGGTTTCAAGTCACTAGCACTAAACCAAAATGCTTTCACAAGATCGTTAATTTGAGTGAGAACAAACTAAATTTCTCTAGAAAATAAGGCCGCTCCATGTTTTCTCTCAATATCGTCTATATTTTTTTCTCAATTTCGTCTCAATGTTGTCGATATGTACCTAAATATTAAGTTCGCAGCATCCGACAGGACTAAACGTGATGTTATAGCTGTGAGTGAAAATATAGTGCAACATCTCCTTTCGCCAAAATTCCTTCATTATAAGTGTTAGGCGAAGCGATCCACGAAGCGATGAATAAATCTAACAATCAGGAGACCTAGAGAAATAGGTTTCCCCTGAAAAGAACTTCGAATTCCCCGTTTTCCCTCTGTTTCTCGTTTGTAGAAGCCATTGGCGAAGGCTAAAAAAACCGACTACAGTATGGGAGCACGGTGCCGTTGAGTTTTCACCATTTTTCCGGTCAAAGAACTCGAGGACACCCTTGACAAAATTTTCGGATTCACTCCGGCTGGAGGCGTAACGGCCCGCGCAATGTTAGCAAACGGCGCACCACCTAAATAAAAAGAACAAAGGGAACAGCACCCTCAAAGCGGAGAGTAGCCATCAGCTCGTAATGGACTTATTTCAACGGAAGTACCTTGCTGTCCGTTAAAAAAAGAGATGGTTTAACCTTGAGGAGTTTAGGGATTCCAATGACCTCAAGGGACCACGTTGACTAAGACTGGTTCCTGGTTTTCTGCTCCAGCACAAGTTTTATAGGTGGGGCTATTTAAGCAAGAATCGAACGGATTCATTGCTGCGTGAAAGGTCGTAAAAATGTCACCAAAACAAGGTGATTCAATATATTTAGTGTTCTTTGAAAATAAATCTTTGGATAGGCAAAGAAACACTAGCGCAACTCTTTCCGGCTAATAATATCACAAAGGTTTCAAGCGCTCACGCGATTGATTGCATATTCAAGCGTGAAGTGAGGTAGTTTGAGGTCCTCGCAACTTATCCGGCTTGATTCACGTTCGGCACTGCTTGCATGGTTCGATTCTCCCGGAGCGAAGTTTTGTAAGCTTGCATAAGTACCTATTTTATTACAATAAACACCATGTTCTATGTTGGTTTCGTGCAAGTTCGTGGCACTACTGCCCGATAAAAATGTCGTCTATGATACGCGCTTCTAATCTGCAGATACAGATATAAAGGTCCATCCAATCAAGTACAAGACCATTTTTATTCATCATATTGAATTGACTAGATGAGCATATTTAGGAACAAATTTACTCAGCCCAGATGATTTCTTGCATGAAAAAGTTGCTTAAATAACACTTTCAAAACTGATTGATGAATAATTAATTATTGTAATTGATCAATACATAAGAATTCTGTAGAAATAGTCATACGGAATCATATTTCCACCGCGAAAGTATGTGGTATACACATTATATTAGCTAACTATGTCAGATCAGTAGAAATATCCCAGCCATAAAAAAAACGCAAGGTAGCAATCTAAACTCTCTCCGAATGCGGTATTTCACCACAGATTTCCATACTTATTTATTTATATACACTCTGCAAGCCACCGACAGGGTGTGTGGCAGGGGGTGAATACACACCAGAATAGTTTTAGCCGGACATCACCCTACCGCGGTCGAACAATGTTATTAGCATCCCCTATCGTTCGTGGACAAAATGGCATCTTAAATCTATAATTTAACCTTCGCTCCGTGAGTGATTTCCAACCTAGCTTCTCTAATATTTTAGATAAGCTAGTAAGTTTATCATTTCAACGTTTTATAAATCGAGCTCCTGTACGCTGCACGCGATCCAACTTCGTGAGGATCCCACATAACAGCAGCATATTTCCAATGAGGCCTAATCAGCGAAAGATAACATTTCTCTTTGACCTTTTCATCACTTTTACCCAGTACTCGTCTAATAAATCTTAATTTTTTGTAATACTTTCATTTTAGTAATACTTTTTGCAAGAGATGAAATTGAAATTGTCTCCTGATTTGCTCTCTTACCAGTTCTTTGCAAGATTGAAAAAATCATTACAAGATGTTTTCAAGCACAGCAGTAATGAAATGGCTCTATTTATTTATCCATCAATAACATTAGCCCAAGGATAAATTAAATTGGCAATCTCACCATCACACGTCCTATAACAGCCTCGTTCATTGTTTACATGACTGGCTATCCCAGCAATCACAGATGTCACGAAAGTGGCCTCCACATAGATCTCATGGAATTTCATCCGAAGATACCATTCGTTCAGCGCTCATTCGGTCCTAGCCTCACACCTTGAGGGAATAACCTCAAGTGAAGTACATCTACTTCGGGCTACACTGTTACAAATATGTGAAACGATAATTATGCTTCATCATCTTGAATACCGAATCGTCCTGAGTGCATTTGTTAACGTGGAAAACACAATTCAACATTATCGCCTGTCGTGAGGAACTTTAAAAAAATTTTAAATCGAATACGTATTTCATTAATGATACAGAAGAATAACATAAGATGCAAGATTTTTAATTTTTTGAAGCATACTTTTTATGACTTAAAGTAATTAAATTGGAGGATTTAAGGCGAATTTGTCGCACGTCCGCGAAGTTCTACACCGCCTTCCTCCAGGGCGTCAGTCTTTTAGGCCTCACATCCAACTTTCTCAAATGGCAAAAGTGAAGGAAATCGCGGTTGTTCAAAAAAATCTGCCAGTACTATTCAGGATCACAAGAAAATTTTCAACGAAGTCTAACACCAACCAACTTTTAGCTTTACGCTGGTAATGAACACTTCTCACATTCAAGGTTTGGGTGAAGGTTTTCGGCAGTTAGGTGCACGCACGGCGGTGACCCTCGGAAGAGGTCAACAAAGCAATGTGGTACCCCGTAAAGTGGTAAAAACCGGACCCTGGCTCAAGGTGAGCTCATTGACCTCACCTTCACTCGGGTCCTTCGTTTATAGCAGGCTTTACGTGCTTGTAATTCTGAACAGAGTCACAAAACGCTTTTTTGAAAACAATATTGGCTCGGTGGCTTCCGTTTTTCTTAACATCCTGCAATAAATAGTTTCAATGAAAAAAGCGTTTCTCTTTGTTTTTTCTTGTTTTGGGATTTAATTTTTTTCAGGAGGGACCAGCTTGTTGGTCACCTTCCACGTCACCAAGAAGTGACTTGCGCAAGAAAATATAGCCTTCTTCTCTTGACACTGAATGGTGCCTTGGCCAAAGCTCCCTTAGGACCTATGAATTACAACAATGTACGGTCATAGTTGTAAACAAATTGTGCTGATGTAACATAAACTCAAATATGATGTCTCCTGGCTCACTTTCCTAGAATAACGCACTTGAGTATGATTCAAGTATAATTCGTGGCATATATGCACTGGCCTATCCCTCCCCTATGATATTTTACTAATAAAATTGATTGCCCTGAAATCATTTACATATCCGTACCGTTTTCTCAGATGCATTTGATATTTCTACGTCTTCCATTGACATTTCGATTCGTCTTCAATATCATATGCTCCTTTGTTTAGCCCACTCACTGTCTATCCTTGAATCTAATGAACATTTTTCTTATTCCCTTTCTTTAACCATTCATTGGTAAGAAAAATTCATAAATCCTAATTTCCTTAACATCCAGGCCCAATTGCTTATCAAAAACATGTACTCTACAATGCCTAAGAACAACTATTTAGCTGCTCTAAAAAAATGTATCTGGAAGTGTGCCAACGATCAGTGCTTGTATCTCACCTACATTTTCAAAGATGCACCTGGTTCTCTTTCACATTTCTGAAACTATACATTTAAATGACAACCAAGCCATCACTGAAAATTGTTGTTAAATATTTTCCGAAATTCTAATAGTTGAAAGTTGTTTCGAGCTAAAATTACCTGGGTAATAACGCTGATAGGGATGATTTTTTTCATTTAAATAATATTATCATTTCCCATTTTCTTTTCTTTCTCGTTTAATTTATCTGGGCGAATAATTTTGCTTTATTAAGTTAGGTATTCAAGAACTACCATTATATCTTATTAATGAGCAATACTATCAACGAGAGTGAGAAAAATTTTACATCATGCCGTAAAGAAAATTTAAATCCACCCTATAATGATGATGAAATTCATTCATAAAAAATGAAAGAAATTTGACGTAGTATGCAAAGTATGCTAATGAAGAGGTCCAATCCAGTAATAAAATAGTAAACGAAAAGGATCCCTTGGATTGCTGACTGTTAACGACTTCATTACCTAGAGTTAAAAATGACGTGGATTTATACAACCTAAAGCTCTGAGATGAAAGAACGCAAATAAATAGTAATGATAAGGGATTATTACCCAGCTTATAATATTAATCCCGCCCATTAGTATCTTCAAACTTCGGCATCGAATGGAATAGTTTCCTTTTTACTTTCTGAAGTCTAAATAGGCACAAAATCTATGTGTCTACAAACTAATCACCTCTGTTCATATACTGAACTTGCTTCAATACACCACATATCATAACCTGATTGGAGAACTAGTTAAATCAAAACATGTGAACCAACAAACTGTATACGCGATAGAAACAATATCTCGAATAGAAAAATATCATTCAAAGGTCTAAGATTATTGTATTGAGTTTTAATCTAAAAACTTCAAAACGTAAACATTATTTTTCTCTAGAGAACTGTTGATGACGACGGAGTCAACATTTTATAAATAAAGGGCAGCGTCAGTAAATCTCATTGCAACACCACATGTGCATATTAAATGAGTTTGTAATTTTCCATAGACTTTATTTTACAAACGAAAACACGAAAATTACAAACTAACTCATTTGATATGGACATCAAACGATTCCGTAAAGTGAAACCTGAAAGTGTTAAGCAACACCACATGCATAATTTCCTCTATTGCATAATATAAATTGACAGCAGATGTTTGAATGCTCTTGCTGGTCGTCATGGCAAAATTAAGTCAAAGGTGAAGTTTAATTAAAAGGCTGTTTTTCATATATTCCCACATTAAATGCTATACAAGATCTTTATGAGTACCTTTTAAATTATTAAAATTGAGATACAAGCGAATACTTTGAGCAAAAAATTATTAACGCAAAAATTGTGATTAGTACCTAATTATTAATGCAAAAATGATAAAAAACTGAGCAAAACTTTAGGTTCCACCAATGATTTTAAATGAATGGGAAATTCTGCGCCTACCTCTAAGAATACGTTTGTTTATTCCTAATTTCGAGACAGGCATTAGTATATTAATAGGTTTTTCCATTTTTCTTGTCATTAATTATTCTACAAATTTAAACTTTTTGCGTTTTCCTTTTGTGTCACCCAATTCCTAATGCCACTTACCCATTCTTTATTCTATACTCTGATGGTACGATCGTACGAGTTTTTCCAATTGAATCTAAGCATTATATCAAGTACAAATATCAAACACAAAAGTAAGAGAAATAAATATTGGTTTGACAAAAGTTTCTTTTCTAGTAAGACCTGCCTCCCTTCGTTACCAAGTCGTTAAAATTAACACTGAGGAAAGAAAAAATATAATTCATTGACGACAATGTTGAGGTTGGTTAAAAAAAGGTCAAAGACAGATGAAAATCAAAGTAATACATTTTTAGACATTCATTTTTTTCACGCATTTACGTAGAAGAACAAGAAAAGAGGTCGAAGAAAGAAGCATAGCGCTAGCTTTATTGTTCAATGCCACAAAAATACGCGAAATATTCTATAAAACTCATCCTTTGAAATGAATGAAAGATAGGAGTAGCTAAAATATTAAACTAAGATTATACTAAATGCCTTAATTTAATTATTTTGGCTATAATTTTCATTATTTATAGTGGTCGCGAAATAAAAAAAGAGCATAAAATGAAATATTCCTCCATTATTTGGGCGAAAAAGTCCCACTTTTATGATGACGGGCTCCAATCATACCCTAAAAATAGAAATAAATTTAAAAACTTTCCTGATTTCTTAAAATTTCAAATTATTACCTGAGTGAAATGATTCGTTTCGCACAATTAGATATATATAGTAGTTACAACTTCATCTCAAAGAATGTTTGGTGAATGATGAATCAGTTTATCCATCGGTGAAAACGGTAAGGTTCCATACTACATATTACATTAATTATTTTAAGCTAGTTCTACTATGATATGGTGCTAATACAAATGGTAAGCAAAAATTAATATGGTATTCAAGTAAAAACTCAACATGTTGTTTTCTTACACATGGATTAAGTTCCTCAATTATATTCCAAGAACAAGAGAAACCAGTTTTTGTTTTAGCGTGATTAACTTTAATTGCATTTTTATGCGTGTTCGTCATGCCTCTTTTGTGCTTTTCGATGAGGACAACATCTAACTTCACGTCCTATGCCGATTTGAATTTGATCGAATAAATTTCCACCTTGCAACTCTTAGCCCTCGACCCTCGGGAACGAAATAAAACTCTTCGCGTTTTGCAAAGAGACTGGACGACTGTGAAACCCGTAATCAACGACCGATCAACTTGCGTGCAAGCATGACCACGTGCTGGAGATCCGCGAGAAACCGGGTCTTTGTAATTTACTTACCGCAACCGGTAGCGGGATCTGAACCCGGATCTCCGCGGTATGGTGGTGCCCCTCTCTGAGCTCGAAGAAACCACCGGGGCGAATTCCCACCATGCAAGAAAGGAGATCCCCTTTATCAACTTTCAAGGCTTCGATGATTTTTCAACGTCAGATCCGTGGGGAGACGTTATCAGTAAGAATTACTGCGAGAGGTACTGAGGTTGGGCAACGCTCAAATATTAGAGTAGCGAAGACTCCTTTAACAATGTTGAGAAAAGGGGAGAGGAAAGAAAGTGGATACAAAATTCGATATTGCTATTTTTAAATTTCCACTGTGACCCTAATGCGATTAACAGTTCAAACGCCAATAAGAAGATGCCATGACTGCATCGCTATTATTTGCAGAAGCCAGTGTTTCCCACCTTATTCTCATACGGGGTTAAAATAACACAGAGAAAATATTTTAAGGATAAACTTAAACTTTGATTAGGAAAGGCAGTCGACAGCCGGCCAATCCGTGTAAATTAATCAATTAAAATAATTGCCTTCGTGTACCAAAGACGTATCAAAAAGAGTTATCACACCATTGTGTTCTCGTATGCTGTGTTAGCCTTATGGATCCAAACATAATTTTGTTCCTGTTGTTGTTCAAATATTACTTTGGAGTTTCTTTAAAACTTATTTTCAAACGAGAGGTGGCATTCACTTTCATGTGGATTAAAAATAAAATGCGATCATGGAGAAATAATTATGTGGATATAAGTCTTGCGATGTACATGTAAATCACCTTGTGGGACTATTGTGAAATTGATATTACCGAGAGGAAATCTCTACGCACGGATTCCTGGACGATTCTTCTTTTTCACAAGAAAAACATTGGCAGTAAAAAACAAAACCTTCATCGCCCTCTCAATCCACACTTTTTGGGAGAAAAACTCGGGAGGACCGTTGAAATGCGATTGTAAAGGCAGAGCACTTACCATTTCTTCGGCGAATTCCTCCAGTGTTTCGGCTACTCCACGATGATCGGTGAGATATATGCTCCTTGTTTTCATCCGAACACACTGCTATTCCTTCCCGTTAATGCAGTTATCAGCAGCCTCTCATCAACTGTTTGCACTTTTAAGCCCTCTGCGCGTTACTTCAAAATCCACTCAGCCTAAACAAAAACAGAGTTCAGCCATTAAATACAAAGTTGCCTAGTATACCATGCCGAGTGAATTGAATTACATCAAATTTAATATACTCCAACACAGTATGTCAAGACTGCGTTCTTCTCATGAATTAAAGTAGGAAAATGTGACCTAACGTTTTCAATCTGACCTAATTGAAAATTAAATTGTTACAAAACAAATCCACCCATAATGTAGTAAGAATTATCAAGAGCTCTACGGCCTCTAGGTTAAATTATAAGGGGGGAAAACTCCACTGGCCGTAAAAAACAGTCGCAACTCTCGTCAGACCAAATTGTTGTGTTGGTATTCGCGGGAACCAACCACAACCTCTCGACCAAGAATACCCTCTGTGGTGGTTTACGGGAAATTAATCCACGCCAGGGACCACACTTTGGTCTGACGAGAGTTGCGACTGTTTTTTACGGCCAGTGGAGTTTTCCCCCCTTATAATTTAAATCCACCCAGTTTAGACACCTCATTCATAAGACTGGCGACGCGGTAATTATTACATTATTTGAATCAATTGTTCATGATCCTCTAATTGCACTAATTTTATTGAGAGGGCAGATGGGTTTATGATTGGGATCTGTACAACCGATAATTTTTTCATGAGATCTATTACCTAATTTGCTTAAACTCTTCCTTTTTTGTCAGAGTACCTGTATTTTCTATTCAAGCCTCCTCATTGTTTAATTAAATTTTATTAAAGTGCGTTGTCAAATATTTCTTTTTTACCTCCGTGATTTAATTAAACTAAAATTGGGCTAATTTGTGCTTGCATTTATCTAGGCTCATTGCTTGACATTACAATAGAAGCATCGTGAAAGGATGGAGAAAAAATCCGGATAAACTAATTGAATAAAAGGTTTAGGAATGGAATATTAACGCATACCAATCTTGCATTACGTGTTTTCAACCAAGTCAATAATAAATATGCTTTGGCAAAATTTTCCCCATGGCAATTGCTCGAATATTGTTTTGATATGTTTCAGCGTAACTCACTTATGTTAACATTGCCCACAAAGTGTACAAGTACATACTCAGTGCAGGTATTCAGATCTTCAAACTTGCATAAATTGGAAGGAGCTATTTTTAGCAGTGATGCTGAAAATGTATTATTACCCTCATCGTACTACGGTAGGAGAGATCATGCTAATAAAATTAGAGAGATTAAGTGCAGAATAGATAGACTTAAGATGTCATTTTTTCCACGAACGATAGGAGATCATTATAACATTGTTCGACCGCGGTAGGAACATGGTCTGGTTACATTATTCTGGTGTTTATTCACCCCCTGCCACACACCCTGGCGATGGCTTGCAGGGTTTATGTAAAGAAATAGAGAAAAATTATCAAAATAACTCAACCGTGCCTATGCGAGATGTAAGAGCCTCATGCGATTTTATTTTGTTAGTGTTGGCGCTTGGATAATCCTTTAATTTGAAATTCATCTTTCGTATCCCCCATAACATTTATAGGTAAAATAGAAGAGGGGGCCATTTGGCCCTATCTATCTATAATACTGGGTATTCACCCCGATCACCTTAAACATTGGGAAGGGCGTATTTCAAGCTACTGATATGGTAACAATAACGTTTAGTTTCGAACTATTATAAATTTTTCTTATTTTAATTAGTTGGTTGTTTTAGTTAGTTACCTTATTACCCTGCACGCTATCGTTAGGATGTGTGGCAGAGGGTGAATACATACTAGAGTAATTTTGATCCTAATATGACCCTTCCGCGGTCGGACGATGTTATCCTGATAAAAATCATCTTTATGCCCTAAAGGAAGTCAGGGTTATCATTGAAGTAACATTGGCATATAAATGCCATCAACTGTCTAAATAACAGATTATCACAAATTTTATAATCAATATTCTACGGGGTTCTCATACATTTATAAATTATAAATGGAAGAAATATGTCAACAAAAGACAATGCGCAGGTGCAAAACTTTGGAATATCACTTCAAGATATATACCAAATTGATGATTTAAGTTTAGAACGATAAATCGAGGAAAGTTGGCCATTGATTTATTTATCAGTCCTTCAATACAAAGCTCTTCTTCATTCATTCCTACGAAGTTTCAACTCTGCTAGGTTAGCACAGAGCGGATACTGTTTTAGTATGTGGAACAACGAACAGAGCTACGACAGGAAACAACCTTGAGCTACATTGTTGCGCCATTCATTATTTTTTTCAATTGTAATTCGTTGGATAGTCTTCATTATTGGAGCTAATATTAGCCAGACGCTTCCACTAAATTATAGAATAAGCTGCAGGTGTGCATTGAAATAACTTATACAAACGGACATTTGATTTCCAAAACAAAACGAATCAGATACAATTAAATTCTCTTAGGCCTCTTTGTATCACAAATTATTTATCAATGTATGGTGCCATTTAAGGTAGATCTGACGGTTGTTTTGATAGGTGAGAGTAAAAATCACCAAGTGCTGAGTCTCTAACGCAGTGTCAAATTCACAAATGTACAGGGTAAATAGAGGGGTGGGCAGTTTCTTTCACTGTGACGCCTGTAGAAACAAAGTGAGTTTCTCAGGAAGATGTGGTATCCGAACAATAAAGCATCTTGGGTGAAGCTGGGGGTACTCAAATTCCGGTCGTCCTCGAGATCCGAACGCGTGTCCTCAGCAGTCCAACGCTCAACCCATTGGTCAATCATCTGATCAAATCAACCTTCTGGGCGATAATTTTTTTTATTATTTCGAAATAATGAAATTAATTTGTATACTCGTATGTAAGTAATATGTCAACTTATGCTTCTGCTCCATTTTTTAAAATTAATCTTCCTTTTTAATGATGTATTTGTTTTTGCACCAAAAATAATCACCAAACAATGGATTAGAGGAGTGCTTTTAGTGACTTTTTGTCACCACAAGCAACGTGAGTAAAGCGCTAAATAAAGGGAATTAGAAACAATCAATGGTCGTTTGACATCGGAAAAAACTGCCATTACGGACGGCGCTCGACAGAGTGAAGTAACGAGCCAATTACGAGCCAGAGCGGCGTAAGAGAAGAGTAGGAAGACAGTTACGATTTTCCGGTCATCCCTCCTCTCAGCTTCTCCCTCCCCGTCATCAAAACGATTCAACCCCGACCCCTCTCCCCCGACACACACACACCCCAGTCACCGTCGACGCGGCAACGCCGCCCGATATAGAAGGTGAGCGCCGGAGTCCTCTCTCTGTGGGTAACCGGCACGATGACCGGGAGTAACCTTGCCCTTGACGGCGGCGCTCGCGGCCGCGTCTTCGGAAGAGTAGAACGGGTTCCCCCGGCGCACTTTTTCCGGTGATATTGGAGGGGGGGAAGTGGGGACGTGGTCGGGAGAGATGCCGGAGGACGAGAGAGAGATGGAGGAGGAGCGGGAGGGAGAGAACCGTAAAAGGCTAATCTATCTTCCACTCCGACCATCTCTTTCTCTCACACATCGCTCCTTCCTCACGTCCGCACCATCTGATGGCTCGGATTGGAAACATTGGGTCGGATCTCTCCCTTCCCCCCCCCCCTGACGTCCGTTGATAGGAAGAGTGAGTTTTTCAGAGTTTTCTCATCAGCTCGCTGGAGATCATCTCTCGTAAGGGAGGAGAGAAAGGTTCCCTATTTTTTTCCGAAAGCTCATTTTTACCGTTCGTCTTGAATCTTTTGTGAAACAGTTACTTTCCCACAAGCCTCACTGACAGAGCATTTTTCGTGCAAAAAAAATTCACTACCCTCTCCCCTCAGGGAATGATAATGAATAATACTACCGTTAGCTGTGATTTTTCGTGCCTACTCGAAGTAAAACTTCAAGCCATACACTTATGCTTCGAGCAATAAAACAGTCGCTCTAGATGGTCACCTGTGACACAAAAATAGTATGTTATAATTCATTATTGAAAGCATAAAATCTACGGATGCGAAATGAATTTAACTGCCAAACTGTCGGCCTTCCCCAAAAGGAATGAAGATGGTCAAACTTGATGATCACAATCAGTGGGACCGTTGGAATATTTAAGTGATGGAATGAAAAGGAGAAAATAAGACGTCATGGAGAGTGGATTGATGAAAACCCTGGGTCAAGTGAGACAAGTGCCAAAAAAGGCGCCAACAGATCGTGCAATATTCAATGGAATTTTACTAACCGTTATTGATTAACCGCCTATTGAATTATTCACCACCTCGTCCATATTAATTCGAGATTAAAATTGCGAGGGCAGAGATGATCAAAGTAGCAACTAGATCACTCATCCAAGAGACAGCTATGCTGGCATTGAGAAAATATTTTGCCCGTATAACTTCATTAAGTACTATTACGTACATTCAACTCAAAGATTTCAATTGCTTCAGTTTAATCTGATTTGGTATTTTAGTTTTCGGTAATAGGATACAAAGTATCGATTTCCTGATGACTCACTAAGGATTTACGAAGAGTTATAGCTTATGATAAAATCTGCACCAATGCTAAACACATGGAGAGACCATATGCACCAAGACAAGCACCGATTTAGTAGCTGGTGAAAGCACTTATTCTTCACTTAATATTATTCCTCCATTACTTACGATCGGCAGTGATAAATTAATAAAAAGTTTAAAAGCACTTTTCAATTCTCTTGTCTTAATTAGCGCTGTTTTGGCTATAAGCGGAACAGCGTAGGCAACGGGAGCTCTTCGCAGGCCGAATTCTCGCCTGCGGTGTAGGCAACCCAAATCACTGCATAATTCGGTGATTCTTCGCTAACTTTCGCTCGGACGTGCCTTAACCTCCGAGCGGAATGCGACCGTGAATTTCTCCGTTGCAATTATGTAAAACGTCGCAACCGGACGTTGGCAGTTGCATGGGGCCTTTTGGCCGGATGAGAATTAATGGAAGTTGCGCCATGAAGGAAACCGGTTCATTTCGATGAGATAGAGCCAAATGTACCTTTCGATTGCACAGAACTCGTTGGAAAAGTAGTACCTTGAAGTCTTGAGAGATTTTTGGACGCGGGTCTTTCTTGAACAATTATAAGGAGTGAGTTGGACCGAACAAATACACGTATCTGACGGTCAATTGGCCAAAAATTGTTCATTTGCTACCCGATCGTTATCCTGTGACTATCTTTCGAGAGTCTGAGTAAAACCCGTATAACGAAAAACCAAATTAATTTTTCCATGGAAAGTGTCTTTAAATAAGGAACGATTACTAATGACTATTTAATAAAAGCCGGATTAATCACGAGGGTAACTTGCCCGCATGCTAAACAAAGGTCACGGGTTCGAGTCTCCCCTCAGACATGGGTGTTTGGTCTGTGGTAAAAAAATACATGGGAAATATTCATTGATCCTTGAGATGATCTTGATTTTTAGGAATTAATAATTAATTATTTTTGGGTGTGTTTTCTCATTTTTCATGCAAAAAAGTTTCGACAGAAATAAAAGAACAAAAATATTGATTATGCACATGTCATTGCATTAAAACGAATAATAAGGAGGTCATGAAAAATGTATCACAAGAAGTAGTTTAGCGGTGTTGAGTATATTTTTGATGGACCCTGGGGAAACACTACGATATTCCAAAGCCCTAACTCATAAGACAGAATATCCTTAAATCCCATATTACACAATGCAATAAGTCATTCTACTTTCTAACTCCATTTATTTAATTTAAATATCTATTTTCTTCCTCACCGCACCTCCTTATCCGTCTCAAGCATCACCTTACCACTCACAGTACTGCGACCACTTTCCTTGCCCTCTTCAATTTATCCCAATTTTTTATTTTTTAAAATTTTGATGAAAAATCACTTCAATTTACAAAGAAAATTAACTGATTTTACACTAAAATGAAACATGATTCCAGCTTAAATGGTGTTTTGTGCATATCAAAGGAGTAGTACTGTCCTGCAATAAGTTTATAACTTATTTTGAAAGCTATGGAAGTTTGGTACTAACCCTCTACACAATTTCATTAGCTGACAAATTAGGTTGTATTATATTCATGATGAATTAATTATTTCTTCTTTCTCTCCTAGGCTGTATTTTACACTAAAAAATTGTTTAGTTGAAAGAAAATTTCAATATAACGTAATGTTCGTCAGCTATTACCTCCATAGTTGCCATATGCAAACTGAACGTGTTTTCAATGGAAACGGCTGCAGCCAACGCAATACACACTGGTCTAATCAATAAAACCCGTGCATATATACGAGTATAATACCAATGAAGCTGACAATATAATATTAAAAACTTGCATGGTAAATTTTGCGAAAAAATACATAAAAAAGTCTTAATTGAACAGCCCTCTAATTAATGCCATTTGGTTACATCTTCGAAAAATTATTGTCGCAAAGGAATTCAGAGAATTACATAAAATGATAAGAATAGCTCTCTTTAAGATGTACGAATACATTATCATTGAATACACATATACAAAATAAGTAACTTGTTGTAAGGGATTTATCTACGTTTTATTAAAGCGATCGAATTGAAAGCTACTGCAAAAAAATTCTGTGAACTGTGCACCACAGAAAAATATAGCTAACAGGGACAGAAATTGATAATAAACAGATTATTGCCATAAAATATTTCGATATTTAGGGAATGGTGGATCAGCATAGTGCCAGCACAAACAATGCCACGGAAGGCTAATGGAGAATCAGTTCTTCGCTAAAAGCACAATTATAAGATGGTTGAAAATTTTCAAAGATAGGAAAAATAAAACTCCGAGCTTCAATCACTGCTCTAGCGTGAGTTAACATTAGTATCGCTGCTGCCATTTTAAGAGAAGATCTTCGAATAAAGTTAAGAGCACTCTCAGAAATATTGAAAATTCCATTGAGTTCCACCCGCACGTTGTTAACAGGAAAATTGAAGGTTTGCGGGTACCTATGGTACTTTTATGTTGCTATTATGGTACATTTTATACACATAGCATGAATGGTATATTGGTATATAAAATGGTATCCATATGGTGCTTTCGCATTTCGCTCCAGTAGACACAACAGTAAGCGACGTATTGGAAATTGCCTAAGATCACATTTATTGCGGAAGGTGTCGTTTCATTGAAAAAGGCTGGATACCGCACTACGATTATGCACGACCGCCCATTGCAAATTGTTTTGCTAAATAACTCACGAAAATCAATGTGATGCGCTCACTCAATTCTTCCAAGAGTCCCCACCTAGCTAGCAGCCCCGTGCGACCGTTTCGCATTCTCCGATGAGAAAGAAACACTTTCGTAGAAAGCACTTTTACTATCAAATCCGTGGGGGAACTGATTCAACTTGCAAAAGGCTACCACTAAGACAACACGAGTGAATTCAATGCAGAGTGTTACCATGAACAAAAGGAATATTAATTATATACCAAAATATGGTATATAATTAATGTAATCGTAATAAGGAAACTTATAAAAATTGTATTTTAAAAACTAAGCAGTACTGAGAATTAGATTCATGTTGCTATTGTATTTTTTGCTGATGACCAAGCATTAGTTGCTCAGTCAGCCAAGGAGTTGCAAGCATTGCTGAGTGAATTGGAGGTTCAGTGGAATAAATATGGGATGAGAATTAATATTAATAAAACATAGGTTATGCGATTTCACAGAAAGAAAAAGGCTAAGCTAAATATTAAAATAGGCGGGGAAAAAATAGAGCAGGTAGAGCAGTTTACATATCTCGGAAGTGTTTTGGACCAATACGGTCAAAGTGGTAGGGACGTAAGGAGAAGAATTGCGCTAGGCAAGGAGGCTTTCTCAAGGAGGAGGGAGTTGATGACGGGGACGTTGAGTAGGGATGTTAAGACAAGACTCGTAAAAACTCTGATATGGTAGTACGTAGTATATGGAAGTACTCTGAGTAGCTATGTACGGCGCGGAAACGTGATCACTGAAGCAGGAGGATAGACGTAGGTTGGAGGCCTTTGAAATGTGGGTGTGGAGAAGAATGGAGAAGGTGAAATGGACCGAAAGGAAAACAAATGAGGAAGTACTAGAGATGGTGGGTGAGGAGAGGGGTTTGTTGAGAGAAATCGTATGGAGGCAGGAAAAATGGATGAAAGGCGTATTGAGCGGTAGTGGAATGTTGAAGAGGGTAATAGAGGGGAGAATGTTGGGCAGGCGAGGTAAGTGCAGGAACAGGATAGGGATGTTGGACGGGCTGAAGGGAGGAAAGAAGTACACAGAGATGAAGAGGGTCCTGATGTAGATTTGGTTGCTTGGTGGGGAGTCACAAATGTTTATTTAATAGTTGTGTCCATCCAAAAACCTACCTTAAACGGTAGATTACCTAATAATAATTGTATTTTTTACGCTCAAAACTATCCCCGTTTACCCTTAATCAAACTATCATTTCTCCTCTCTGACTACACTTTTACGCATGCGTCAAAAGTTTGCTAATCTGTGATCGGTATGAAAATTGGAAGTTATTTGCAAGTTAATATAGACATAAGAATTAAAGAACTATATATTTTTTAGCATTGGTATTCTATTGCTTTTTCGCTTTAAAGTAAGTTCATAACGTTCCTTGAAACCAATCATCCTTTATTATTGTAATTATATTAATAGAAAGACCTAACCTTGTTCTTACACCAACCTCAATTTTATTTATATTTGCCATTTGGTTATCTGCAGCTTTCCTATACATCGAATGAATGCAGGTGATCAACAAATCCACGAAAAACCTCAACATTTGAGTCATCGGGCATAGCAGGCAGGATAATTTTGATATCACTATGACAACATGGGGTGACATTTACAATAGCAACTCTATTCTTTTACTAATGGTTTTAGTTATTATATGTTAAAAGCATGATGTTATTTACAAGAATTTATCGTCAACTTTACAGAAGTTTGGCAACACTTAACAATGAATAATGGCACCATTCACAAGAGATCATTTTTATACCTGCCGCGATTACATCTCACTCGCCATTATTAATTTTATCTTGGAGTAAAACTTTACTTCAAAATACTAAATTTACTTGTGATTGTTCAATTTTAAACTTAAGTCCTTACTGGTTAAGCTATTGCCTTTTCATTTATAAATGAAATTGTGTGTCTGAGTGGCCGAACGTAAAGGTAAAATTATTCTGGTGTGCATTCACTCACTGCCACACGCCCTAGCAGTTGCTTGTAGGGTACATAAATGAAATAATAAAACGTGCATTCATGGGGCATTAAATTAAAGCACTAATATAAATTGATTCATAATATCTAATGCGGTCGTCCCGATAATATTTACATTTAAGCCTTTCCTTTCCTCCATTTTGATTTGATGGAGGAAAATCAACCCTTACATTGCCTGCCCATCATCCAGATGGTTGAAGTAAGGGAGAGGATACAACATTTAACCATTTATTTCCCAGGTCCCTGTACCATCGCCAAGAAGAGAATCTGAGAAGAAGGGCATGGATTGAAAATCAAGCACTGGAACGGTGGAATCAATCATTGATGGAAGTATTTTCAATGGGTATTCCCAAAGTCGATCCATCCAAATTCACGATAAAAAAGGAGCACGATGAAGAAGGGAACCACGAACCTGGGGAAAGGGAGCTTTTGAAAAAAATATAATATTTTGAACGGGCAAGATTTCTTGTTCCTCGGGTCATTGGGCGGAGGACACCGCCCATATTCCACAATTGGAAAGGGATGTATTTAGTCAGGCATGGCCCCGATCCTGGACGATGCAATCTTTGGCTCCGGTTCATTTAGTAGGGAGCGGTAGGACCTCGAATGACCTGGCATATGGCCTGCCTTCCGCCTACCTTCTCTTGGGAGGGCAAGGAGGTCGATGGTCAGCTGGTGGTCAGCCATGCGGCTCGATCTCAGGTGATGGACTGCATAGTACATGGTTAGTCTGATAACCGTTAACTAAACTGGGGAGACACTTGAAATAAACACTCTCTCAGGGGATAGGGGATATTCAGGAGAATTAGCACCACTCTTTGTTTTTAAGAGTCCTTTCGCTTAGGTTTTAGACACATAGAAAAAAATACTCTGGAAGATCGAAATTATTTTATGTTACCATTCAGAATTTGACTTTATTTCTCAATTACCACAATTAACAACTCATTAAGACTTATCTGAATCGGAGAATTAAATATTCATTCGTTATAGATGACTACTTTGGGTACGTATAATGCATTGCCAAAATCACACCTATAAACAGCAAATGCCATTAACATTTACATTCAACTATCTCATGGGGACCACTTTTTTCACTTATAAATATCTCATGTGCGTCGAAGAAAGGAGTAGTGGGAGAGAGAGGATGGAGCCGTTATACCTGCGGAAGATGAAATCAAGCGTCGAAGAGCGCTCACTATTTGAGGGAAAGTGTAATAAAAGTGTGGTAATGAAAATTTGAAAATTCACGGGACGAAGGAAGTATTTCGTTGATGAAGAATCCTTCCAAAGTGTTTCAGAAACATTTCGTGAAATACGTCGGTTGGCGTTTTTTATAATTCTCCTGCGGATTCGTCCTTATCTATTATTTTGTAGATGGTTATCTACAATGGTTACCCTCCCATTAGGTAGGTCTTTCTTCACCGAAAAATACTGAGATGGGTAACAGGGAAAGCATCCATAAAAGGTCTCTCCTTAAAGTAGTATGGCTTATCCATACTCGCAAAAAAAGGAAAGAAATATTTGTACTTTTCCACAGATTTTATTAGATGGTACAACGCGTTTCACCGACTTGCGGCATCATCAGGTACGTGTACGTGTTGTACCTGATGATGCCGCAATTCGGTGAAACGCGTTGTACCATCTAATAAAATCTGTGGAAAAGTACAAATATTTCTTTCCTTTTTTTGCGAGTATGGATATTAAATACTTCCACGAAGTGAAGCCTGAAACAGCAGAATATATTAGTATGACTTATTTTTTCCGAAGAGACGGATGGACGGTCGGCGGTTTCTTTGGCTTAGTTCGAGAGGACTCTCAGGAAAAGATGGAGGCAGGCATCATTTGTGAAGTGCGGATCGCTCCTTTGCCAAACCTCTATAACGTGACCTCGATAAGCTCCGTCATGAACCGGTTCATGGAATAGTAATACGCCATCAAATTGTGCGAGAAACTGAGAAAAACAGGGAAAGAGACTCATTACATGCTCGAACCAACTTATGGTGATAACGCCAGGGGTAAATCGGGTTTTCGGAAAAATGGGTAGTATTCAAGCTGACTCGTACTTATGTTCCCAATAACAGCAACGTACTAAGACCGAGTGAATAACACTTCCTCCGTCAAATAATCTGTTGGTGGTCCCCGACGAAATGAAAACATACTCTACCCTTGGATACATGAGATCGATAATGGGAATTGCTTTGACTTCTACATTCTACACAGCGCCATTAGAGTGAGATTACATAAGATCTTCTTTTCAGTAGATTTAAATTTCCTGGACCTCTTTTTCCACTTCGCAAACGCACCCATGGTGTTATAAATCCAATTGAAGTTGGGCAATGAAAACTCCGAAAGGAATTAAGTTGACAGACATTAGTTCTTGGCGTCAATTTCATTCATGCGCACAGACACAGGACCTAATTGGGGAATGGTTCCAAATAAGCTACATCCGTTCTTGAAGCAACCTTTGATCGCTTTTTGGCAAAATATCCTTGACAAAATTAAACAGTTTACCATGAACTATTGTAAAATGGGTTTAATTCTGTAGAATTGTATGTAGACTGTCTTTTTTTAATTGTTGCATAATTTTTATTCCCTTATTAACACTTTTTTTCCTGAATTATTGTTTGATTACAATTTTACCTTGCAATATTTTTCTGCGAGGTAAAATAATACAATGAAACTATTTAGAACATAAATTAAAGTTTTAATCTCAGCCCACAAAGTAAATCCTTAATTTGTTTTACTCTTGCAGGGGACTACAATGAAAGCATTAGTGGAAAATTACAATAATCTATTATTTGAAAATTCACGAGATTAAGGCGATTACTGAATAAAAAACATATATAGTCCCTTTTTGTGTAAGTCTGGACCTAATTAAACGTAAAAACACAAGGATTCATTGAAATCAATGACTACAAATCGACTAAGTATTCTCTGGGACTTCAATGCCCAGTCATCATGCAAAGGTATGTGATATATGTGATGATTGAATGAGTTATGTCTCTAATAAAAGAACATGAAAGGTACTGAAGGACTTCGGATAAAATGTCACTCCTAGCTTAGCATCTACAGTCTACTGCAGTCTACTACTGCAGTCTACATGCTACAATAATTCCACTCATGTAAATTGAATCCTGAGATTATACACTACGAAAATAAGAGCAAAAGACTTGATATTTTAGAGCAACTTGAAATTGTACAACTAAATATGAATGTGCTCTTAAATGACAGTATTTTAATAAACCACTCTCCTCTCATCAGAATCCCGTTTCCACAGCAATCAGTGGAACTCCCTCTCTCTCCAACTGACTCCATCCTTCGCGTATTTTCCCATCCAACCACCCCCTACCCCCCACTCTCGGTATGTGTCGAACAACCCTTCCCCGATAATGTCCTTCTTAGAATCTTTTATACCTCATCCCTCAGCCTGCCTCTATCCCTTCCATGTTCCCCCTTCTTTATCCTTCCCTCCTTCCTACCGCCAGGAAACTAGCTACCTACCACCATCATCTTAATATTGACCATTAGTGCTTATTTTCCCCCTCCCTTTTACCTCTCCATTACTTTAGTTTCTCTGTTTCTTTGAGTTTTCCACATTTCCCCTCATTGTCCCCATCTACCTTACTCCCCACTCTTTTCCTCCCCCCTTCCACAAACAGGTATAAATATTATGTATTTACAATTTGAATCTTGTCTTGTACCTAAAGACGGTTCGAAACTGAAATGCGTTGTATGTTACAAATAAATCATAAAATAAATGTTTTTCTCAAAATTATTAAAGTCTCAACTGTTTGTCTTCTGTCATAAAAACAGATATCTCGAAGTGATAAACAGTTGGCAATTGCGGAATTCAAAGGGTCTATTTTTGCTACTCCTGAAACCAGAGGCATCTGTGAATTCAATTTCTGTCTATAATAGATATCTAATAATTGCGTATTTGCCCATCGGATTCAATTTATTCGGCCTAGTTTAGTTATTCACCGTTTCATTGGAGGTTAAAATCAAACTGGAGGTACATAATATTATTATAATACACGGTGCGGCAACATAACTTTCTTTTATGAAAGCATTTTGCGTTTGGAAAAAGGAAGTTATATTGCCCCACACTGTAGCATTAAAATAATGAGGAACCTTAGTTTAACATTTTAAGTATTTGATGATAATTACATCAGGTAATATTTAATTAATCAGGTAATGTTAATATCATACATTTTGAATACTTCACGTTTTACTATAGTCGATACGTTTAAGCAAATCACCCCTCTTATCCTTCAATTGTAAATGGGCGTGGTATTCAAGTAGGACGAGCACCGGGTAACTGCCCGGGGACTCATATAGGTACCCACGGCTTCACCCAAACTGTATGATTTCTCTGGTACCAGATCTTCATGGGAAACAACACGTGAAAAGGGGAAAGAAACTGGCTCCCTTTATTGCCCTGATAATGTGTCAATTTCACAGGTCGCATATTCTGTGATATCTACCCCTTCCTATAAAAAACCAGCCTTCGCGTAAATTACTGTGGTTTATAATCCAGCAGTATTTATACGTAAAGCGACGGATGCCCTGATAATTATCCTCTATTGATTTTCATCCTTATCTCAGTTTTGCAACCCGACTCCCTGGAAATGTCATCTTCCCATCCGAAAGTGAAACCATTTTTTTAACAAAGGCTCTGAAAATGAGGTTTAACACCCGTAGAAGAGTTAGTTGGTCTCTCTTCATTTCTTAGTAAATTACTAAGCTTAAACTCCATTCATGCATACGTAAAACAAGTCGCACGTCTTGCCTCAAATTCTCATATTTGTTGTCACATTAATAGACACCAAAGTGAGAATCAAATAAAACAGTTTCTGGCGTAACTTAGTCGAAAATCTTCATACTGACTTTTAATAATCAAACCACTTTACTTTTCCACATAAACTTTAAAAATTTTTTTTACAACCCAGGTTTCGTTATAGCATAACATCATGAGGTTATGATGATGTTCAGACCTCATCAGACCTGATGATGTTATGCTATAACGAAACCTGGGTTGTAAAAATTAAAAAGTTTATGTGGAAAAGTAAAGTGGCCTTCCTAATGGCCTCTCATTTTCATCTCTCTGTTCAATATCGCGTTCGTCATCGCCTTTTCCACGCGATTCCTGGCTATTTGGTTCCATTTGTATTCGTACTTAGCGTGAGGCATTGATTATGGAGTTGGGGGTTGCGACATAACTACCTCCCATCCGACATTCGGAGTCGCAAGCGTGTCTTCAATGGCGAAATGAACGCACCACGTTTTCGAATGGGACGACTGGGATGGCGAGGTCTTGTCGGGCAATTAGATGGGCAAACAAGTGACGGTGCGAGCCCAATAAAGTAATTTGTGCCCACACCACTCCATCCTCCCACTCTCCACTTTACACGCCCCCCCGCGGACTACTTCATTAGGGGATATTCAAAAACGGACTACTGTGGACCTCGGTGGTAAATGTTTGCCGGCTACTTCGCACTCGACTCGAATCCACTCCGCCCCCCACCGGCACCCCGACTTCACCCCCAAAATCCTCATCCGATAACGTGTTGATTCAAAATGGCATGAGCGGAAACAAGAGGAGTGAGGTCTTAGCCTTGGCCTATAATTTAAAACGGGGAAGGCAAATCAAGATGAAATCGTTCAGATTTACTCGCTTCATTGGTCTGCGGAATCAATTTGTGGGGAGATTTTATCCTTTTGCGGGAACGCTCACGTTCAGTACAGCAAAAGCCGATCCGGTTGAATTGATAGTAATACGTGCCACGCTAAACAGAAGTAAAGTCGAATTAAAATTAAAATGAAAGCATATCTTAAACTAATTAAGGATATCACAGTAGAAACAACTGCAAACTTTAGTGTAAATTATGCAATTATTTATCCAGTATAGGTAATGTCCTAAATATCAATAAGTCTAGAACATGACATTAATTTTAGTCATGGTAAAAATATTATATTTAACTGAGGATACTAGTTAGTTGAATATCTGTTATTCAATAGGAGTAGATGGTGTAACCCAAGCCATGAAACCGGCCATGCAATGAGGCATGCTATGATATGCCATGAAACAGATACTGTTCATAAAATTTCCAGTAAGTTATAAACCTACTACTTCAGCAGGTGCTTTTTCCTCTCGCGAGTGCAGGATAAATTTAGGATGGAATGCACCTTTCGAAAATCTGTTAATTTTGATAGTTGAAGCGTATAGTTTTATGGTATTCTCAGCACCGTTTTTCCGGCATTTGTCATTAATTAAGTCATTTGGAATATGCGCCAAGCATTTTGGGATCCATGGAAGAAAATGTCAATTCAAGAATTGGAAAAGGTTGAAAGAAAATCCGCCAGATTTGTTAAAAATTGCTACGAGAAGTGAATAAGCGTGAATGGTATGTTGGGTTGGAATTAGGTTGGAAGGTCCTTCATTCACAATAGAGAAGGCAAGACAGGCTTTTAGAATGATACAGGTCACGTAAATGTTCTTGCGGCAATGACAGAACTATTATTTCACGAAATCACATCGGTTGGAACCGGGATGAAATAAGCGAGATAGACACCGTCACCGACAGGCTCAAGCATTTCCCTCTCGTGATACACAAGCATAACGAAATCAAACAAAAGTACCCGAATTCATGTGAAGACGAAAATTTAATGATTAGTCAACTATTTCATATAGAAATACAAGCGTGTATGTCTACGAGTGTTTTTACATGAGCTTATATGTATGTTCTAATGCATGTACGAACTAATTATCTGAATGCTTGTTCCCTTGCATCCCTACCACAAGCTCTTTCGGTGGCTTGCGGAATGTTGTGTAGATATAGATAATAATTGATATTGTACCAGTTAGGGTAGATTTTTCATGGACACATACAGTTGTATAAAAAAGGCAATGGGGAACCACCTCCATTATTTATCCCAAGAATCCAAGAATGGACACCAAAAAATAAGTCCTGGTTTTTTTTAATAAGTCCTGATTCAATAACTAGAGAAGGTGGAACAGTTTACCTATCTCGGAAGTGTTTCGTACCACAACGGTCAAATTAATAGGTACATAAGACGAATAATTGTGTTAGATAAAGAAGCTTTCACAAGGAGGAGGAAACTGGTGACGGATACGTTGAGTACGGTGTACAAGTTAAGAAAAGGCTAGTTAAACTTTTAATTGGAGCTTGGTTTTGCACGTGCATTAAAACAGGATGATAGGCACAGAGTAGAGGTTTTTGAAATAAAGGAGTGGAGAAGGATGGAAAAGTTGAAGTGGACAGAAAGTAAAACTAACACGGTAGTGCTAGGCATCGTGGACGTCGAGAGGGGATTTTTGGAAGAGATCCAGGAGGCAGGAAAGATGAATACAGGGTTTCGATTGGTGCTGGGGTGTTAAATACAGCGATAGAAGGGAGGACGATAGGCAAGTGAGGAAGGGGAATAGGATAGGCATGTTGGATGGAATGAAGGGAGGAAAGAAGTATGCGGAATTGAAGAGAGGTATGCGTACGTGTGGTGCCCGATTTTAGAATGTGCTTTTTGTTAGAAGTACAGTAAGAAGGCCAGTAGATATAGATGCATTTCATAAATAATAAGCCTTTTCTGCCTCGGACGTCCCCAACCAAACTCTTTCTTCCGTTAGTTTTTGTTATTCATCAATTATCAACATGCATCTATCCCTTCTAGAATTTTATAGGCCACATATGTCTGGTCACTTGTATAAACGGATGGTCAAGTGTTAGAAGTGGGAGAGAATTCACGCCACCTACCGTTTATCCTTTACCCAACCGGACAACGAAAGAACCGGTATAAAAACTTATACAAATATTTTACGATTATCTCCTGAAACGAGCTAGAATGTGATATGCCCAATTTCATATTCCATGGAACACGTTGTTATCAAACGATTTCTGCCTTTTTCATGTGCATATCATTAGTTTACCCCGACTGATCGTTTTAAGAGAACTCACTACTTCGGAAGTTGGAATTAAACCCTGAGCAAAAATCGTTTCATCAATGCTGCATTGCTTCATGAAATAATGTTTTCAAACTAGCGACCTTTCGATAGAAGCGATCACGTCAGAGAATACACCCTAAAAGCCATCAGAAGGTATGAGGTAATTTATATTTGAGGATCAATAGAAAGTTGTGAGAGTAGAGAAGGTTGTGCATTATAAGTGGAGACCAGAGCAGAGCATAATGACTTATTTTTATCGAAGTTAATCACCATATACATGTGTTTTTTAAATAGAAAGGATGTAGTAATTAAAAAGGAAAGAATTAGGGCAAACAAGAGAAAATATGCAATACGTAATAATTATTATGGTCCATCCAAAACCTACATTTCACAGGAAAATTACCAATATTGGTGATAATAATACGGACATGCTTTCTGTTGACTCAAGTTAATGTATTACACACTTACATTGCAATCAAAAGTTGTTAATTAAATTTAATATGTACAATACACTTTCCTATTTCTCTAATTTATGTATTCGCGATGGGGAAAAAGGAGTGAAACTTAGCATAAATGAACGAATACAAGGGAAGAACGAATCTAATTTATTTTTAGATACTTCAGGATCGCATTAAATATTCATTTAGCCAATGCCCCACGACTCGTGTCTGAAAAACATTCCTTTTTCCCTCAGATTCAATCCGTGTGCTGACCCCATGATGCAAAATTGGTGAACCATAGCCAATGCTCACGGGAAAAAGAAATCGAGATTCACATACGGGAGGACACTGCATTGGCTAACTACGAGCATAACACCTCTCGATTCAATAAAAATTTAATGCTCTATAAGTTCAGAGCGAAAAAACAGGAATTAAAGGAATCTGAGATGGAATTCAACTAACTAAAGGATCATGATTCACTCGTGGAGAATATAATATATGGAGTGAATACTCAAACTTCACGAGGTAATGGGAAAATAACAATCGTATCAGCTGCACTGAAAATAATAGACAATGATCTTCAATGGTCATCAAACGTAAGATTGATTTGACACAGCACGAGGCTAAATGCCTCTCTTACCTCGTCAGGACTATCTTTATTCAATTTGATGCATGTCTTAATTTATTTCATGAATCTTATTGGGGAATTTCTCTGTATTTTCCAGTTTACTTTTTCCTCGTCGATTGTCTCTTTCATACCAATCAATGCCTCTCCACATTGTTCATCGTAAGAATACCTTTTCTTCTATTGAGATGCTTGATTAGATTTTTCTTATCCCGCCATCCGTCTTAAAACTTTTTTTTGTCAGTTTTTCGATTTGACCATTCTATTTTCATCATTATACAGTTGCATTGAGAATGATTTCCACAAGATTTCTCAGTAATATTTTATTTTTGTTTAGATAGATCGATGGAATTATCGAGTTCCGGCAACTCCCACGGAACTCACGGTGGGTGGGCTTATTCCTAGTGCTTACCACTGCCGTAAAGAGTTTCTGAATGAGGCCTGGGATTATCGCCTTAAGGACACGGGCGAGGCAATCGGTCTCAATTGGAGAAAAAATCATCCCGGAAAACTCTACAGTTGAATATAAATAATTAACCGCGCCGACTAAGCCAGCCGGGTTGTGACCCGGATTTAATAATCGAATCACGACTTGGATGCCATTTAAATTTTTTTTTATTTTACAAGTTAGTCGAGTGAACTCTGCCGTGATATGCTAAATTTAACGAATGTTGCGGCAAATTTTATATATTTTTAAATTTGGATCAAATATATAAGTAATGAATTAATATGCATATAAATATAATAAGAAGCAAATAAGTGACCCCTACCCTGATGCATGAATTCCACACGCCGTTAGACTTAGTACTAGATGAGCTCTACCTTCAACTATGGAACAAAGCTCCGGCTTGATAACTGTAGTTTTAGTGGGTTGTTGAAAAATAAACCCGTACTTCTCCACTTAAAGACAAATTCATTAAATAACGAGTTTCACCTAACTTGCATGTAGTGAGGTTGTTATAAATGGGATAGCTTCTATTGATTTTAATTAAAGTTTTCATTTTTTCCGCTACACATCATGCTTATGACACTAAACTAAATTCAAGGCCGCTTGGTTTCGTAAAAGTAAAATGACATAAAAATAAAAACTATAGAGCTACGTGTATTTTCCATTCAATTGACCCCCTCCAGTACTTAACTGAGAGGATGCATCTCTGTTTCTGGACTACAAGACATCAGTACCGTATTTCAATCTCAAGATCGGTTTAGGTCAGTCCTCCATTCTTCTCTATTTAGGGTATTTTCCCTCAATTCCTGATCCATTTTTCGTCCCACGTCCTTCTTAGCTTGTCCTATCTTCTTGTCTCCTGATCTTCCTCTCGGGATCTTTTCTTAAATTTTCCCTTCTATTGTGTTTCTTGTTGATCCATTGCCGTTCTAGATGTGTCCCTTCATCCAGTTCTTCTTTGCCGTAGGGTTCTCCATGTGGTCCTATCCTCTTCTCTATGCTTCCTCGTTCCTCAATTTGTCTGTCCATTTAATCTTCAGCATTCTTCTCAAGCCCCATGTTTTCAACATTTTCCTTTCTTTTCTGGTTCACTTTTCCAATGGTTCGTGTCTCTGGTCCGTAGAGCGGAATAGTCCATTCGAAGGCACACGAGCATCTTCCTTGTTTGTAACCATCTTTTCTTGGGCCATAGTATTTACCTCCTTTTAATGGCTGCCTTCTTAGCTTGAGCAATTCTTCACTCGATGGTGGTTAAACTTGTTCCCTCCCAAGTTATTCTGCTACTCACGTGGATGAAGGATTTTATTTGCTCTATTTTCCACTCCTTAAATTGAATATCACCCACTGAGGTCTAAATCCATGCTTAATCAAAGGGTCGCCGGGTCACCGATTACTTATGCTCACACCCCTAGTGATCACGCCCTTCGAAACCAATCCACACCCATAAAAACCGGCATATAACCTTAAAGGAAAAGCCCGGCAAAGAAAGTTTCTTGAACCGGCATCGTAAATTAAGCAACATGCATGAAGCGGAAGAGTGGGGAGAAAAAACTTGATTTACAGCCTCGGTGGTTCTTCCGCCTCCGTCAGTTTGGATACGTGGAGGTGTAGGAACCGAGGAGAAGAATCCCTCGCAACCACGGTGTAAGGGGGGGGGAGGGGGAACACGACCGGGGGTGAACTTCGTGTGAGGGTAGGCGGAGGAGAAAGGGTCTCTTCCTTCGCACAATAGTGTTTGTTTTTGTTTGAGAATGTTGGTTGTTGAAGGGGGCGAAGCCTTAGTTTCCCCAGTGACATTTTTTCGTGGGGTGCTTCTAGGAAAAGAGATAATATTTTCTCACGGTCTCTACGCATTTTAGAAATTGTCTGTTTTTATGTTCTGGAAAAACTCTTTGCTTTAGAAAGCAAAGGTAGGATTGTACTAGGGGACGACAAGTTTTCGGTTGACTAAGGTGTACATAGGAATTTTGACGAAGATTTGCAAGATGAGACGGGATAAGAACAAACAAATCTCGCTCGCGGGGAGAATTTTTTTACCATTAAAAAAGCATTAACTTTGGATGAAAAACAAGATTACGAATGTATATTGAATGAAGAGAGACAAATTTTAATAGTTTCAATTTTTATGCAAAATTTGCAAACAATTTAATGATAAATTTGCAGTTTGGCAATGGAACCCTTCCAACCATTTTGAATGGTTATGAAAATTACTATTATATAACCCCCTGTTTTAACAGTGTCTTCTACGATCAAAAATTTAACTTTACTCCTCAAAAAATTGCCCCTAGTTATTGAAAACTCAGTCAATCTGGTCTCTAGAAGAGTATTTCTTTTCAGCGCTAGAGTTTTCCGTCGTAAAACGAATTCCTACATCTTATATAAACAACGGGCCCCTGCCCTGGGCTGGGTTACGAGGCATTTAATGCCTTTGAGATAGCCGGTGAGTGCACAGTCAGATCTTAACGGAGCCTTTTCTGCAATTCCTGTGAGTGAACCACCTCTATTTTTTATCGGTTTTAAAATGTATCCATCTCGATAAACCCGTTATTTAAATGCATGCATACAATTGTATTCAATAAATAGCCTACATCTCCTGGAAAGGAATTTATTCAGTCCCCGTACCGCGACGGTCAACAACGGAACTTGAATATATAGCGTGCCGGATATGGCTACAAACCAGTTCCGAAATCCATTAAATTAATATTTATTGCTCAAAATTGTCTAGCTGCTGTTCCATCCTGTAGTTCTTTTTCTCCGTAGAGTTGCCTCCTTAAGGCAATTTTCTTTAAATTTGTTATATAGTTAGGCGTTCCCGTTGCTTAAAACTATTTCGTACGCAATACGAAAACCCAAGTACACGTATAAACTTCTTCACAAACCTTTAGCGTGAATACATCTTAGGAATAAACTTTAAAAACTAGTATTTTCTTTTCTATTTTAATTTCAATTGATACTATACGCACGTAAAAGCACAGGTAATTGATAGTATGAATTTATTTCAACAAATTCCTCTTCGAAATGTGTTCCTTTTTATATCATAAAATGTAGGAAACTAGATATTTTTGTCTCGTATTCATCTCAAATTCATTTTGATTATTCACTCTACGTATCTTTAATGTTACCAGTCCTTTAGTTACCCAGGGTAGGTTTTATCTAGTGCACAAAAGTTTACCGTAACTTTGAACAATTAATAATGAGCATGAAAAATATAAAATTTCACAGTATTTCTAATGATTGTCCGCAAGGTGGAGATTGGATAACTCAAGAGTTGGCCGTGACCACATCTTCCAGATTTTACAAGTTAGTCTAAAAATACTCTACTATGTGAGTCCATCGGTAATGGATTTGTATGGGAAACTAAAAAGCCGAGTATTGGTAAAGTATTAATTCCAACATCAAAAAAGCATAATATGCACTCTATACCTTGGTATTACGCTCTTAGGAATGACTATTTATGAAAAATGCATTTAGAAAACAGACAGCCAATCCAGATAATTAAGTCAACAACATAAATTTCACATCAGGAGTGATAAACAATTCATAGAATTTCCAGGGTTTCTAATTACTCTATTTACGCCATACACTGCAAGTCCAGGAGGCATGTTGCAAACTTCTGTGCCATGTAAGATGACCATCAACCACATAGTATATCGACTTAATCAGTTAAAACATCAAAATGTTTATAATAATTTCAATTCAAAATTATGCATTTATTAGCACGTATCAAACATTTCTCTAACACTGTAGTTTCAGATAAATATCAATAAAAACAAATAAACTATGAATATTTCAATTTATTCTGGTAATTTTAATAACTCCTGATGCTTAAGAAAGAGGATCCTCTACGTATATTCATTAAGACGGTTAGTTGTTAGTCAGCCAATGTCAATGGAAATCTGATGCAAACTGACCTCTTTAAATGAAGGAAATTATTTATAAACTGTTTGAATATATTTTAGAGTCAACTCATCGAAAGAAATATGAGAAAACGAGATAGCAGACTAAGAATCTTCCGAGCGTTTAGTCAAATATTTGTCAAAATGTCGAAGAGTGCAAGACATTTTGTTTTCCATTTTATTCGTTCAAAAAATATCCCATATTATTGTCAAATCAAATTTGAGCGATAAAATACTATAAATTTAATGTTTTGAGAAGAACGGGAGTTTTAAAGGAAGGACTCAAAATTACCGCTGCACGAAAATGACCAACATTACCTAAGAGAACTCCGGTGGAATATAATTTTGTGTACTATATAACTACTGAACCTCGATATTTTCAATTTTTGATAATTTTTGTCTTTCTGAATAGACAAACATATCCTTCGGACAGTAGAGCCAATGGACACACATGTTGCCCCATGCTATAGAATCAAGTGCTTAATAAATCGAGTCAAACACGCGGGTTTTTCATTAAAATTAATTTTTCATGCAAACAAAAATCATGAAATCTGTTTAATGTTTGCGAAAAAACCATCCGGGAACATTGTTTAGTGTTTAGAAACAGCTCAGCTAATGTTTAGCAATTTTTGTTCACGTAAGTTTTACAACTATGCATTATGGGAAAGAACGAACTGCCTCACGTACCAAAATGAAACCGCTACAACGAAATAGGAAGGCAGAGACCATCGGTCGAAGATAGAAGCCCGCTCAGAAATGTTTACCAGGAGTCAAACTGACAATTCATATGTCACGGCGATGTTTATACGTCAGCCCTTGCCGGCCATGCCTCGACCGTCCGCACTCAGCCCTTTTGGGTTGAATGTGGATGATTTTGGCATGCTTCCGTCGCCAATTACAAAAAAGAACTGACGGAAGTAAGGGAAATAAACATATATTTTAATTTAATGTTATTAACACAAATTTACAGATACAAAATAATATTAGAACGCCAGTTGCTGGATTATATAGCAACAAAATCAAGGAAATTTTAGATTTAGGTACTTTTACTAAAGTACTAAACTTGGTCCCTTAAGGATTTTTCTTCCAAGCCGAAGGGATTCTCGTGCCAGTTGGCAATTTAAAAATCAATCATGCAGTAATATTAATTTTTAGAATGGACATTAAAATATATGGAGCAAGTAATGGAGGTGCCGCGTTCTAAATGTTTAATTTTAAAAACATACCTAAGATTGTAGACTTGCATGACATACAATTAAGAACATCGTTAAAGGTTTGCATGGAAATACTTTAAACAAGAAGTGCTAAATAAAAGCAACATTAAATCGAATTTCTATCGAGAGGTAAACCCAGATGCTGTATCGAAAGGACACTCAAGTCCCGTAGGTAAACACTTGACACATTTCTACTACAAAACGCATTGGAATCGCACACTTGTGGCTGCCTCCCCGCCATTTGGAGACCATCCCAAGACCCACTAAACCTCTAAAGGCTTTGCTACCTACGGCATGGACTAAGAATAACCAGCTCACTTCCTGGGGACCCCAAGAAAACATCAGCGGGAATTTTTGGGAGGCGTGGAAGGAAATCATCACTTGGCACAAATTCTAAAAATTCTCCCCCTTGCTACGAATGCACGCCGATCCATCACAGTGTTGCCGTCTTTGGTGCCAACACCGAAAACCAGTGTCTTCTTCAATTCAAACTTCGCAGAATGGCTGCTCGAGGTCATGAGTCTGTCAATTATTTGTGATTCTAGCAGAATATTAGGGCACCGAAATCTCTCGTGGAAAATATTAAATCTCGTCGAGTTGTCCTTTGGATGTCGATTTATAGTCTTTTTAAGGACAATCTAATCGATAAAGTTTTAACGTCCGAACTTTTTTCATGCTAATTAAACTAAATGATCTTTTAAATATTTAGTTTATAATCAATTGATCACTTGGCAAAAATGTGAGTCCTTTTTGAAGGGCAGATGTTTAATCTGAACATTTTTAATTATACATGCAAATGCTAAAGCAATGTAATAACGAAACTTTAAACTAAAGTGGGATCAAGAAAAATAACATACATTATACAGACCCATTGTATATTTTCTACATAAATCAAGAAAATTGCCGGCAGTTTTAAAAAATATTTTTACTTTCAAATAAAATCGAATAATTAGCTGATTTATAAAATATATATAACATCTTAAATTGCTCCATATTATCCCATAGAAAATGAAAATGTTTGAGCGAACGCCAAATAAGTACATGAAAAAAGATGCCTGTAAAATGATTTTGTAAATTTGTAAATCCAGCCAGGTGTTCCATTAGGCACCTATTTCACGAGAAAAAAGCCATCAAGTATAAGACGGTGGAGAGTGAAAAGTGTATGTAAGGCCCTAATGGATAGATTTAGTAGAATCAAAGCCGAAAAACATTAAAATGCCCGTACCGTGATTACTCTAATCGGTCCTTGCCAGTTAGAAGTTATTAGATACATTTACTTAGATGCATCACGAAGGAAGTAATATAATTCGGTAGTTAGAGGTAGGAAGCGTTTGTAAATAGAATATGGCACAATATCTTTGACGGGGGACGGTTCGAAAAGTGAATTGATTGTTCACCTACACCATTTGAATGCAATGGTAACAATTTAGTGCGTACGTCCTTACACTTGCACTATTCAACTGTATGTGATATTAAGATGACGAGACCTTCGGGCGTCGCGATATTACCGAACTGATTAACAATGACGAATGAAAATAGGAAATTGCAATGTTAAATTATTGAAACTGCAACTATTATTGAATACTTATAACTCATCCACTAACTAATTACATTTTATATTTACAATATACGAATACGTTTTATTTATTATTGTATTAATATAATTTCACTATTTAACTATTATTTTGGGCATTTGGCAATTTGGGCATAGCTCATTTTCAAATTATGCTGTTCCCAACTACTCTCAGAAATATTTTAATTTGAAATTTTATACGCGTATTTTTGCTTAATATTGATGGCTGGTGTCCTAGCACAACCGTCACACGCAGCCGTCTTTATCGTACTACGTACCTTAATTTGTTTAACTTTCGAACGGTTATATTGATTGTGCTTATAATAGCTAGTCTATTTTTTTTACTATCACTGATATTTCCGAAGTATTTGTCAAAATAGTCCAACTGGAAAGTATCTGCCATTAAATGTTTTGAGGAAACGACTCTTAAGTATTACCCGGAACTTCATATGTTTCCAAATATCACTTTAAACATTTCTGTCTCTTCACAGGCCAAGGTTTTGGCATAAATAATTTCATTTCAATATGTAATAATATGACTTCATGGTTCACTTTCGCTCCCAACTCCATAATTTAATCAACTTCTCTGTTCATAATTAATCAGCAACCAGGTAAGTCGGAGGAAATGAACTTGCCCTGTCTCTTTCGTGTAGTTTGAATGCAATTACTCCTACCTACTACAATAAGTAATTTGATTTTAGCGCTAAATCTCTTGAAATCATCGCCTGGAGTCATCGCAAAAATTATCAGAGAATAATTACTCCCATCGGGTATTTAACGCAACAAGTCATCGTGCATTTGTCAATTTTATAATGCATAGAGATTTCAACGATAGCATTCATTGTAACCACATGGCTTCTACAATTTTTACGACATCCTTATTCATAATAATTATAATGAGGCGTGTTCTAACCAAATTAACACTAGATCCGGGTATTTCACTGTAAGGTAAATGTCTAAATTGTTATCAAATTAGATCTATAGACAAAAAATCGAAAGAAAAATCAACTGAAATGTGAAAATAGTTTAACTTTTTAATAGTACTGTAGACCCAATTGGTCCAGGCCATCAGCATGTGGAAACTTCTCACCAGATCCAATGCAGACCTGATACATGGCGTAATTTTAAGTTATATTGGCAGCGAATCAATTCCAAGTTTTAGATCTTAATAAGATTCATACTACCCGGCATCCGCTTGACATAATGCTCGACATGACACTTGAAGAACAACTATGAATATATTGGCTTACTGAGAGCCATAAGCAACAGATTTTTATGTGGAAATTGGATGGGATGTAACTGATTACTTCTTTGATTCCATTCGAATTACATGTAAGTTTAATGTAAGTAAACATTATTATGAATCGAATATAGAAATTCGGTGCAGGTAATCAAAAAGTGAAACACCAGAGAAGTGGGTGCCCGGTGACCGTTATTGCTAAAACCTTTATTAACAAATATATGTTCACGAAGTCATTGATATTTTTAATTTTTAACATCATTGGAAAATAAATAAAAATCCGTTGAAATGGAATATTAATCGTCCTAAATTCTTAATAACCATCGTTAAGTATGTGCCGTCTTGAGAAAAATTACTCTAAAATCATTAGATATACGACACTGTCTGTAGATAACGATCTAATTAGATCACTCCCTTCAATTAGTTTATTTTTACATAGAAGCGTAATGTCGTATCAACTTCGATTCGTACTTTTTGGTCGTAGCTATCGGTGAGAGGCGGTGGTCAGAGGGAAGGACACGAGGCCATCCACAGTGCGTGGGCGACAAACGTAGTGGCTCCACCATCCCAAGTTGCGGAGGCAGCCGAAACCAAGGCAGTTCGGTCATTCACCCCAGACGCAACGAAAGGAGGAGGGCCTCGAGGGCGTACGGCCTTAAGGAGACGTGACTTGTAAAAGTGTCTCGGGCCTAACCTACCCTCAACACTCGCCCACCCCACCTACCCCTCCCCCGCTCCCCTTGCCCAGCTCACTCCCTCCTCCCTCCCACTCGGGTGATCAGAGCGAACCGTTACCTCTGAGGAATTCCTCCTTTGGTGTGGCTCCCCTCCCACCACGACCACCCTGCGGAGGAACCACCCTCATCCCCCTCCCCCACCCTGCCTCTTTCCTAATATCTAATCCTCCTCACCCTTTCAGGCGCCCCCCAAAACTTTCCCGCATGATAAATGGGATAGTAAACTCACATCCCGTGACTTGAGCCCTAAGTATGCATACGCATCATGTTGAGCAGTATTACACATAAGTAATGCACATGCCTTCGGTATGGGACGTTTTCCTGCCCCACCACCCTCTATCCTCCCTCAATGGACCACTACCACGTATGCACATCCTCGCTCTGGGATTTCACTCGTGCACGATGGAGCCATTGGCCATCTGATGAAAAGCAGTCACGGGGTTGCGGCTTGCGGGTCTCACGGAAGGAGCGACAAGTCGATGCGTGTTTATTCATGGTGGAACCGGCGTACGGCAACCACCGGGGTTGACAATCTGTGCTTAGAGGCACGTGCATGGGACGCCAGTCGTGGTGAGGGTCGTCACTGAAGGGTGGTTCACGTGCCTATTAGTGCATTGTGGAGGCAGCCGATCTGGTCTCTTCCCACGCGGGTATTAACCCAACGAAGTTAAGAGCATCGAGTTTTGGATTATCGAGTGATTATTCGTCGGAAGAAGCCCGAAGTCCGGTTACGCAGTAAAAACTATTAGCATTCTTGGAGAGGTAAATAGTAAAAAGCTGTTTATCCCCGTTTAAACCAGCACCAGTCGAGTCTCAGGCCATATGGAAACGCAAGGGAGATATTTCCAATATTATGAGGACGTGCCTCACCACCTGTGTCTCCTATTACTACCCTTCTTATAATTGTATTTCATGTTCTTTGTACTTAAATGTCATAACCTTTTATTCTTTCATTATGGAGTACTTATTCGAACAGGTTTTTAGGGATAACCGTTTACCTGGCGTTAATTTTCAAATTTAGGTGAAAAATTAACATTTGGAATGGTTTGATTACTTAGCCAGATATTTCCCCTATTGATTTTCCACGTTTAGTACCACGAGTTTGCAATGAAATGGCGATCGCTCAATCCCCTCATAAAAGTGTCTGTCTGCACGTGCAAATGCGTACGTTACAAGGAAGATGAATTTACCACTGGAACTCTAGAGGTATAATTATGGTCAACGGGACCACATCCTTGCCGCGTGCTTCAATCCTAAGTGGGCCGTCCTGTTTATACCGGTGGGAAGTTGCCATTAGCCGGCTATTCTACAGGTCGCGGGTTCGAAACCCGTCACGGAGATGCGTACGGTGCCGTTATGTGATATTTTCTCCATAACTTATTCGTTCGAAACGACTTTGGTATTCGTGAATCTTTTTAAATGATGACCCATCTTTATTTTTGTAGCTCTACGGCAAAGAAACACTAGACGGATGGACCACACCTTGACGCACGATAGCTTAGTTAGAAGCATAATACCCATGCAAGGTAAAATCCAGAAAAGGAAGAGCAGTATAAGAAGCTATCATGGGGTGAAGTAATTAGCACTGAATAAAGAAGAATCGAAGGCTGCCGTAAATCAATCTTAGGACTGTAACACTAATTATAATCGTATTATTTAGACATAAAACAATTGTATTTCCCTATGCAAGTATACAAAACAGAGTGGCATTGACAAGCTGTCACTCAATCTTTCTCATTCTCATATTTAACTTTTTTCAGATAAATTATTGTCCTTAAAATTTAGACCTTGTTGACTTTAAGCCTGGGTTCAAGTATTTACTTCATTGAACAGACTGATTAACATTCACGAAAAATGTTCTCTAACTCCCCCGAGCATTAAAATATGCCATTTTCCACCTAGTAATGAATTTAGTGTCATTTTTACAACATTTTCAATAACTCAACGCTGCCAAATGCGCAAATGCTGAATTTTACAGTATACGAATATATATATATATATATATATATTTATTTATTTATTTATTATTAGTTACACAGTGTTAAAATTTCAGGATAATTCGTTTTACATTTCCCAATCTATACATTACACAGTCATTGCAAATATAACCATATAAAACAGATTCAAGAAGTACTTAGACCATTATAAACATATCGATTGTGTCTGTTTAATCTATGACAAGGAGTAATGAATGCACTCGACTGAATTGTCAACGCAGGAATGCATAATAAATACAGTCTTATTTCACTGAAACCTGTAAAAAATATTGATAACATTTACTATGAACGTAGCAACGACAGAACGTGAACTGCAGAAGGTGGTTAAGTGCGGTTCTAAGATGCGATTTAAATCAGTGGTGCATCAATTTAAGTGAGTAACGAGAGATACTTCAATTTGATTAATTAATCTTTTTCAACAGTCGACAAATAATTCATATTTTTCAATATGTATTCCTCATAAAATCAAGAATAATAATCTATTTCGAAATGCCAAATTTACCAAAGAAGCGCAGATACGTAATAGGGTGAAAACAAGGATAACTATATCCATTTAGGAACAATTTTCTCACAGACTTCATTCGATATTTTGACTACTTGACTCGAATCAATTTTAGGATTATGTAGACGCCGTTACTTTTTCCCGAATAACATGAGCACATGACCACCTAAAAATAGATTAAACTATAGATTGATTCATGATAGGACATACTTTGTGAATACGTATTAATCAATATATCGGGATGTGTATATGTTAACTGTTGCATTATCTACGTACTTTTTGAGTCTTAAGCACCCTAATTGCAGAATACACTTCATTCTAATTTATAACCAGCTAACCTCAACTGCCGTTGTTCAGACTGCACCCATCAAAAACCTACCTTAACCGATAGAATACCTGTAATGCCCACATCTGCAGCATTTAATACACACAAAATCACGTGAGCTATATCAAACAGAGTTAATATTTTACATTAAAGGTCACCTTATAAATGCTCGATCGTTACTGCATGAATCAATTGAATCATGAATGAATGAAACCATATTTGATGAATTTAAGACGAGTGATGAAACTCATGTCACACTCATTTATATGTTTTCCGTAAAAAGATATGAAGTGAATATACAGTTTTTGAGCACTCTTGAGAGGTCCTTATTAAATTTTAAAACGTGTTCTAAATTTTATTTAGGATTAGTTTTGGGTGGCCAGTGGGATTTCGGATAATTCGCTCACCATTTATCAGTATCATTTTCACCTTAGCGTTATTACAACTATTACATAATTACTAACATTACATCAGTCTTTCGTGGGAACTACATGCAATTTTGTACCATAAATCCATAATCATACTGTGATCATCCTTAACTACCAAAAGAGCATTTATAAAATGTTGAGTATTCGATGACAACTTCTGTGAAAACTAACATATTAGGATCCTATGTTATCACCGTCATTTGTTGAAGTGCACTTAGGGCTACAAGTTCAGGTAATGTCATCAAAATGACGTACTTATGGAATCTCGTTGTAACCTCTCTAAATGTTTTCATGGATTTTTTAATAAATTTTGCAATTTCGTTCATTGCTCCAAAAAATGTTAACCAAAATGAATCCGGACAATGTGTGCTATCGATTCGGCACAAAGGTAGGGCAAATGTCCAAAGAGTGAATTATTCACGCGGAAATTGTTTCGATGACTAGAGAGAGTCCAAAGTGTGAGCAGAAAGTTAATATCAAATAAAAATGGAACGCAGAACGAAGAATGTATACAACTATATATTACTCAAAGAAATAAGCATACAAACCGAGTCATTCTTCCTTAATCAAAGCTTAGCTTTTGTATTGTCATTTAGGCGAGCATAATTGCGTTGTTTCTATTTAAATATTAACATGCCGGACAGGGGCTCTAACCCAAGCTCCTCTTGGTATTTAAAACAATTAACCAAAATCGATGAAGCGTCTTCTCCAGCGTAACCAATATTTTGTTCTGAGAAAAGACAAATTTGCACTTTACCACAGATTTATTTATAACGTGCCAAAATGGAAAATTCTCTCCACGTAGAAGAGTGCAAATTTGTTTTTTCTTATAGTGAAGAACTTCCACTACATCTCGCCTGAATCTGTTGAAAATATTTTGTTCAATGGTATTCATCCAGATTTATGGTATGGTTAAATATTTGGCTTCAAATGAAGTTGGATATTGTCCATAATATCAGTTCCTAAAGAAAGTAATTGCACTCCGAAGGAAATCGTAAAACAGTATATTATAAATGCAATCACAATAAATGGGATCCGTTAAAAAATACCTCAAATTCATTCATTGGGTCCAGAAGAACTATTTTTGGCACTGAAAATGAAAATTTCATGTAATCTAAATGCAAGGCACAAAACAGTGCTGTTCTTACGGAAATACCAATGGATTTTACGTTGAATCATACAATTTTGATAATTTAACGCACAATTTCTTCAAATAGTCTCGATGACGCGGACTTCTCTAGATACCGTTAGGGTAACGCCAATTTGCATATAGTTTGTGTCGTCTCCATTTCCTTTACTTCTCACATACACTTTTGAATATAATGCTACGTGTATGTGAAACCTTTGCCAATATTTTTTGGCTACCCTGTTAAAGAGCAAAATAGGAACATCTATTTCTTCAGGAACCCTCCATCGAAAAGCCATCTAAAACATGCTCCAGATATGCAGGGTTGTTGCAGAGTTGGAGGTCATTCACCTGCCGATGGTATCATGAAGATCCACAAGGCACATCTAACCGGCCCACGAATCACTTTCTTATGAATTCTCTCACGTGTTCCGGAGCCAACGTGAAAGTAGAAATACCCACTGGACGAATGACTGAGACCTTATGCTTCATGCGTTACGCAAAACTCGATTTATCATAGGGAAGTTTGACGTATTTTTCTAATGAAATTCTGTGGCCGCACACGTGATTGGGCTCTCTTGTATTACATTTACAAGGCGCCAATTTCGCATCCCGCCTTGAAAATAACGCTGGGAGTGCAACGTGATATATCACGTCGATGGGAGACTTGTGTGAAAAATACCCGTTGATTCACTGAGCGATTGTTTTAGAAGAATATTCTCGGGCGTCCCGAGATGATTTCACGCTAACGACGCTTCAATAAACTGGCGGAATTCTAGCACAAAAAATTGTTTGAAAAATCGCCAAAGAGAGTCGATATCCAAAAAAGCATAGTGGTTACGTCCAAAAAAAAACAAATTATGATATCTCTTTTGCAATGCTTCCCTTTTATCAACGCAGCAAATTCTTTGCGGAAACCATCTTCGTCGGAAATACAAGCCCAACTGGATCTCATGATCTTCCAGCAAATACGATTTTTATGTACAGATATAAGTGTTGCGAAATTCGGTGTGATGGTTGTATGAGCATCTGCGGCGGGGCAAAGACACCCATATGTTACGATAAATACTAGTTTAGTACCAGATTTTGTAATTAAAAGCTTTTGGCTGATTTTATTTCAGCTTATTATCTGCGATTACAGATATTTCCGTTAATAACTGAGTTTTTTATCCTTCTCATTGTATGATTATATCTATTTAATGTATGTATGTGCGTATACGATATACATGTATATGTACATATATAAAATATTATATACCATATATATATATACAAAATATTATATACCATATATATATATATATATATATATATATATATATATATATATATATATTCATTTAAAATATATTCATTCGCATGGTAATAGATATGAGGAAAAGGTTAGGAACACATAAAAAGGACGAACACAGGAGAGGTGGGGAAGGCGGAATTGAGCAGATCACAAGTGTAAAAATATTTCCTGGACGGGGGCTTGAACACCGGATCTTCCCACTTGCCGGGCGGATGCTCTAACCATCCCTTAACCTCCTATCCCCCTTTCCTTACATCTATTTCTATGTGAACGAATATGTTTTCACCATATGGCGGAATTTCGTGTTTGAATATATATGTATATATATTATTAGGTAATCTACCGGTTAAGGTAGGTTTTTGGATGGACACAACTATCAAATAAACATTTTGTAACTCCAAAGAAAACCCAATCCAGCAACCTACTCTACATCAGGTCCCTCTTCATCCCTGTGTACTTCTTTCCTCCTTTCATCCCGTCCAACATCCCTATCCTGTTCCTGCCCTTACCTCGCTTGCCCAACATCCTCCCCTCTATTACCTTCTTCAACATTCCACTACCGCTCAATACGCCTTTCATCCATTTTTCCTACCTCCATAGGATTTCTCTCAACAAACCCCTCTCCTCACCCACCATCTCCAGTACTTCCTCATTTGTTTTCTTTTCGGTCCATTTCACCTTCTCCATTCTTCTCCACACCCACACTTCAAAAGCCTCCAATCTACGTCTATCCTCCTGCTTCAGTGACCACGTTTCCGCGCCGTACATAGCTACGCTCCATATCAGAGATTTTACGAATCTTATCTTAACATGCCTACTCAACGTTCCCGTCATCAACTCCCTCCTCCTTGAGAAAGCCTCCTTGCCTAGCGCAAATTTTCTCCTTACGTCCCTACTGCTTTGACCGTATTGGTCCAAAACACTTCCGAGATATGTAAACTGTTCTACCCACACTATTTTTTGCCCTAATATTTTAAAATTTAGCTTAGCCTTTTTCTTTCTGGAAAATCGCATAACCTTTGCTTTATTAATATTGAGTCTCATCCAATACCTGTCGCACCGAATTTCCAATTCACTCAGCAATGCTTGCAACCCCTTGGCTGACTGAGCAACTAATGCTTGGTCATCAGCAAACCTAACCGATTTTACGAATTCCCCTCCGACTTTCAATCCTACCTCCAGTTCTTCCCATGCCTCTTTAATCATTTCCTACATACATAGATATTTTAGGTAATCTACCGGTTAATGTAGCTTTTCGGATGGACACAACTATCAAATAAATATTTTGTAACTCCAAATAAAACCTAATACAGCACCCTACTCTATATGAGGTCCCTCTTCATCCCTGTGTACTTCTTTGTTAATATTCATGTACATATGTATGGTCTTAAGTGGACTCTAAATATTTTCTTGAAATTTAGGGAGTGAAAAAATACCGCAACAAGAAGTGTTGGAAATGCCTGAGGAAGAATGATGCGGAAATCCGTGAGGGAGTCACACAGAAATGCCATCGAAAAGACAACTCGCGTATCGATGGGATGAAAGGCGATGCAGGCGTCAGTTCTAGGTTCGGCTCATTTCAATGCCTGACTCAAGAGAAAGCAATGTACCACCATCTCATCATGCTCAAGAGAAAGCAATGTCATCAAGTAAACATATACCGGCGTATTATTCAGTATATTTTTTACTTAAAATCACACTTTTTCCAAAATATTTTGGAGGCATGATTTACACAAAAAGGCGGTGGTCCTATAGATTGCCTTTGTACAGTACGAAGGACTGCCAAAGTGACCTGGAAGGACAAACACCCTTTCCGCATCCAGGGGAGAGACAGGAATGACCCCCGGGCTCTCAAAATAAAAACTTAGAAGGTTGACCGTCACATCTTAATTCTCTACGCCCATACACATGCCTAGGACGTGGGAGAGGTTAAAGAGGCTAACGAACTGCCACCATATTTAAAATTCCTCCTTACGGCACCGAATCCGCAATGTCACCGTCACTTCCGTTGTGTAGGGTGCATTGCTGCTTGGCCTCGTCCGACGATGGATTTATTGCCACTAGTCAGAGAGTCGGCGGCCATAGTTTTTTGAAACCCGGTGAGGGTAAGAGAGGAGGTGCGTGGGATGATTAAGCTTTTGAAGGAAGTGATGACCAAAGCACGGTTCCCGGTAAGGTTGGGCAACGGAAACTTTTAGGGGTATTTAGTTACGCCGGACATTCAACTGTAGTGGGGCAGTAACCTGCCCAGACTGTAGAAAATTTCAACTACCCTCAGTCACCAGGGGTAGAGGTCGTTGAAGCGTCGTCACGTCCCTCCACGGAAAAACTCCCATGAATCCTGTGAAGTGTAAGACCGGGGGAAGGGGGGGGCTAGATGTTGCCCAGAGACTTGACCAGTTTAGGCTGCTTAAAAAGGCTTACTACGCAAACAGAACTGCGACTGTAACGAAACTGATATTCTTCTTGAACCGCATCTTGAGTCTAATATTTCGTTTGAACGAGAAAGACGTAACTGCATTTTTAATGTATCCTGTCATAACAGTGACGATTGGTTCATATTTTACTACATGTAAAAACTGTAAAGTAAACATTTAATAAACCAAAAAGAGAGTGATACGGATGTCTAATCCTATTTACAAAAATATTTTTTTTAGTTTCCCAATAATGTAAAATATAGGAATATTAGGCAATTTTTCAATTCTTTAATTCACATTTTCACTTATTTGTTCCATCTATTACACAAAGATCTTAGACACAAAATCACGTAAAACCAAGTAATATTCGACTCGTGAAATATTCGATTCGAGTATAAAGGATAAAGACGATCAGTGTTTACACGTTAATCATACTCACTAACTATGTACAAATTAATATTTTATCTGCTTTGCCAATGAGCTGCATCAACTTCCTGCAAGTTTCAACCATTTAGGTTTAAAACAATTAAAAACCGTTGCATCATGGGAAGGGGCTATTGCTAGCTTAAATGGACAAAAATAATGAAAGTAAACACCACACAACGCCAAAATGTTAAAAATTATTTTCCGGATTTCACGGAGATATTTCGAATTTCAGAGATTCACTAGTTGCAAGTGTACTAAACGTCGTCGTCCGTCCGCTTTTGCGACCATAGACTAGTCAATCGAAGAACATTTGTCAATTTGAGATAATAAAAGGGAAACTTTGTTTCTCGATAAGTCACAATATGTGTAAATCTTGTTTACTTGGATTTAAAAGGGTTGTTGACCGAGACCGTGAACCTTTCTCCCAAGATATTCTCTATACATGCGCAGTTACAAATCTAAAATTAAATAAACGGAGCGTCCTTTGAGGGTCAACGTTCTGCATGTGGGTAAGAAATCTAAATTTTCTCCACCAGTGACCACAATGACTGAAATAAAATCAACTATGCTCTTGCACTAATGGAAAACTATTTATATACAACTCTCACAACTTAAACTAGGAAGATGCCATTGGAAAGCACAGTATGATTATTTCTTCAGTTATTTTTCATAATAAACTTCGTTGATAATGTACGTATAAACTAACTTCAGCATCACAGAGGATATTCAACATTAATAATCGCTTCCTCCCATCATCCATGACCAATTTTTCTAGCACTGGGTAGAAATAACTGTCCACTCATTGATTCAGTTAGATATCTTCTTAATACTTCTTTATATTTATTTTTTTGCAATAACTTTCATGCTGTTTATCGTTTCGTCTTCCACTTAGTTCAATTTTCCTTCCACGACTGCAATCAGCTACTTTTCCTAAAAATATGTCCGATAAGTCCATCTCTTTTTTCGTTGCTTTCCATAGACTTCTCTTTCATTGCTTTTCGATATCAATTCTATTCGTCCAGTTCTGGCGTATATTTCATGTTCTATATAGCCATATTTTCTAAATGCTTCCGATATTTTTTCTGTTCTGCAGCCTATATCCATGTCTCGGAAGTAAATTCTACGTGTAATTAAATGAAGTGCTTTAAATTGTGATTCCAAATGAGTGGATTGTTTTTATTTTATTCAATCCCTTTTGCCTTACGATATTTTGCTAACTAGGCACCTCTACGTTTCCTTTTCTTACGAACTCGCCTTCCAAAATATGAATAAGATTTCTCGAGCAAGCCATTGAATACCATAATTTATACTACGCTGTGTACTAGATACTTCCTTAAATGTAGGCATAATGCATTTGCTTAGTTCTACCTTACTCAGTTCTCTTTGCTGACTTGACATTCGTTCTTAGAAGTATTCGCGGAGATACAGAAGAGAGAAAGCTATTCCTCTATTCACCAACAAATCCAAACACTCTGATTGAGGCTAAAAGAAAGCCTGAAAATACACGCAGGGAAAAAGAAAAACAGTCCTATTAACCACTTTAACGAGTGTAAAAACGAAGTTATCGAAAATCTAGCATGGACTAAATGCTAAAATACTATCGAACAGAAGAGAGGTACCCGACTTACCAGGAGTTTACAAAGAAAACTTTTTTTGAACTTAATCGCTGAGTAAAATGCATTAATAATTAATAGCGGAGTCGACTTCATTTTACAATTCCCTTTCAAAGTATAGAGAAAATTATCTAGACGCTCCTCAGAAAAAAATAGCTGAAATTTTTCACCTCTGATATTCCAGAGGCTTCTAGAGATCTTCCGCGGAAGTAAAGGCCACCCGAACGGGCCAAGGGAAAACTGGCACCGAAAAGTTAGGAATGGGAGGAAGGATGTCGGGTTTTAAAACCAAGACCAGGCGAAAATAAGGAAGTATTAGATAAAATTCCCCGCCAGTTGAAGAAAGAAGCAGTTACGCCGACTTCGTGAGTGGAGGCAAAAAAAAACCTGCGTGTTCGGATAGCGGGGAGGACAGGGTTGATGCTTCGCCCCCTTCTCCTCCATACCCTCGAAAGATAGGATATTTCCGTGTTAAGGGGGTAGGACCGTGTGGGGGTTGGGGGAAACTGTCTCCAGACGGAATCCGTACCCAATTTCCCACAACCGTCCGCAGCTCGGGGTGAAAAGCACCTCGAGATAACGACGACCCGGCTCACGGAGAGGTGCGTGGAACGACGCGACGTCCTCTTCCACTCGGCGTCTGGGAGATTATTCGAGGCACCCGGGGGCCTGGAGAAATCTGATATTGTGGGGGGGGGGGGGGACATTAGTGAGGAAAGGACAGGAACCGCGGGGGGGGGGGGATACCGGCGGAATCTTTCCAAATTCCCCTCCTTCGAGTCCTCTGTCCGTCGGAGGGTAGAGAAAATAAAGATAAGAGGGGATGACAAAGGAAGGTGGATAAGGTAGGCTGAAAGAGGAGGAAGCAGTTTGGACTTGATCCGAAGAAGACAGACAAAGAGAACGAAAAAGATTTTAAGAGGCGATGGGGTGATGATGGCTTTGACGGAAGGCAGAATCAGCACGTTACGTGTACAAGTGAACAAATTCCAGCGTGGCGTAACATTGAGTGAGTGGTATCAAGTTTTAGCTCATCTGCCACAAAAGAAACGCGCTTTCCATATCAAGTAATGCGTAAGAACACTAGGTAATTTGAATTTCATATTTGAATAATATGAACGATGATTCGTCATTTTTTCTATTGCTTTGTCAATACATTGTCGGCAGAAAAGGATACCTTATTTGTATGATAGTTTATTTCCAAAAATACAGTTGCATATAAGAGCTATTCAATCTATGATTTCGCTTTAAATTCTTGTTTAAGTCGTGGATACAATATTAGAGCTTCAAGAGGTTTCCACTCTCATCTTCAAACGATCGTTTGACGCGTGCTGTTAGTAGATGCTAATTTTCAACGAATGTTTTGTTTCAACGAATTTCTTCGTTATGTTTTGGACCAAGCCAGATATTAAATCAATCTCTGTACGCTAGTTCCCAACTATCCGAAACAAGGTCGAAACGTTGCAAAATTGCACTTTCCCTAAGCTTTTTATCAGAATATTTCGCCAACATTAATAAGATGAATCCGCATTTCTTCGGTGTGGACCTGAAGTAATTTTGAACGGGTTTTCTCCATGCTAGGCCCACGAGGTTAAGAGTAACTTATCACTAATTTTGATTAAGCGAGAAAGTGAGTAGGGATTTTGAACGGCATGATTCTTGGCGGAATGTATGAGGAATGGAAAATGAATGCGAGGCAAGCAAAGTTCGGGTCGAGATGAAATGAATGGCCCTAGGAGTCCACGCTTTCGGAGGCAGCCGAAAACCCACCACCTCCAATCGGTTGGTGCACTACCAACGGAGACCAACTACCGAGACGGAGACAGCCCAAGCAGAGCCATCTCTTATGAGACGAGCGAAAGAAGGCGGACGAATCTCCGAACTCTCGAAATGCAGGAGCTACCCCAACTTTCGCGGTAGGGGGCGGAGGGGAGGTTGAAGATTTTCGAAGGATTCGGGAGATGTGCTCCCACCCCCAGTCCCTGCACGCCATCATCATCTCCCTCCCCCTTTTATCTCCCCCCCTTCCCCTCTCTCACCCGTATACAATACCACCGACCACGGTTGGTGGTCGCCGTGATTCCGAAACCGTTGTGGAGGGTGCGCTGAACTCCAAAAACCTTCACTCTAACGGATTCCTAGTTAGGGGGAGGCCATGTTTCCAAAGGCCGAAGAAACGTCACCAGGGTTAAGTTCATGCTTGGTTCTGCCGAGAGGGAGACAGGAAATCAAATGAGAGTGAGGCGGAAAACAAGGAAATAGAATGAATTGGGTGGCAGCATTTACAATGGCGGGTGAAATATTTTTCGTTTTCGTAAGGAAAGTGTTGTAAGCTTCAGACTATAGTGGTAAATTACAGTGTGCGCAAATTCTATGAAAAATATTGGAAAATAGCACGAAATTAACCTCAAATTGTAGTTAGTTTCTAAATAAAGCCCAACCAGAAATAATTTGTTCAGGATTTCAATTCTAAATAATATCACATGAGGAGGTTTTCATTTTAGGAGGTTTTCATGTAAGTGGCAAACCTTGGACATTTCTAAATATACGAGATAGATAATTCAGTTTTACTTACATCAGTTCTTTTATTCATATTCCCTCTTAAAATATTGATCAAATAGGCAAATAGTGTTATTAGGGACAATCATTCCAATGCTGAATCTCTTATTGAATTTATTTTGAGAGATTATTTTCATTAAAACCTCCAGGACGGAAAATTTCAATTTCAAGTAATCCATTTGGATTTCACGCACTATCTTCGTGAAAGTGCTTTATTCTCTTGGTTTGTTACCTCGAATGTTCTTCAGCTATTCACAACGAAATTTTTAATTGACAACTTAAAGTTGTTATCCGGTATTTTAGTTAATATGTCCCTATACCTTAACTAATTCTGCCCTATTAATGTTTGTAGGACAGGATTTCTCATAAAAAGACCCAAGTTCAAGATCATGATTGAAGGGAGGGCACGCCTTAGTCACATTTGGAAGATGAGCGAACAATAAAGACAAATGTTAAACAATAATGCCATTAGACTCACAATAGATACTATCTCATAAATATAACAGTTAGCCAAAAGTGTGGAACTGATTTCCTCTAGATATTTTTCCAAGGAAAGTCTGGATTAATCCTGTCGATTGGCAGCCTGCAATATGAAAACGCGCCAGTCGTCCCATCCTGTGCAGCAATAACTACTAATTTCGTCGATCACTCGTAATCCTCCTAATTAAAGTGATTGCGAACTGAGAACTATAATTACTGAGCAATACAGCTACTGAAGTTTAATTGGTTCAGTGGATAAGAACTGACCCTCCCCGCGGAAGACAGTCTCAGTTCCTGGATTCGAAAGACAGTTCTTTGTAGACTCTTGTGTGTAGCACACTTTTTACTGGGAGAACAGCTATGGAATGGAACACACACATCTTGCCGTATGAAGACGTTCGGGAGAACAGCTATGGAATGGAACACACACATCTTGCCGTATGAAGACGTTCGCGTACTTTTCTTCTTTCAGGAAAGGTCACATTCTGCGCTTCCTCCTGTCTCATTCCCTTCCACTATCTCTCTGCCTTTAACACTCCGAGCCGGCTTCCTCATTCGCACACGTGTTTACTGCTCAGTTTCGCTCAGTGAAATGCATTAGCCAATGTTTTTGCTTTATTCCCCAAAAAAAATCGCGAAAAGTTCGCGCCCAACACATAATTTATATTGAGGTGAAATCCTAATCAAATGTTATCGTCCACTCAGAAATCTTGGGAAATTTTTCATTCAAGTCATTTTCATTCTATTACGAAATTAAAAAAAAGGTCATAGAATTGGCGTTGGTTATCACAGTGCTGACGGAAGTAAAAGCTAAATTAGCCAGAGAAGAGCGACCCAAGTCGGGTTCCGGAATGAGAGGAGAATGAGTAGCGAACTAATCCCTATATCTCATATTCAAAATACAAATCCGGGCGAAATTGAGACTCGACCTTAGAAATTCACGAGTCGGAGCTAATTGGGATGAGATCGTGACAAAGCTCTTGGAGAAGAAGCGTCTCGTGGTCGTTTCAGGAAAGTGAGGACATCGTCCAATTACGACAGGAAAGACAGACCCCCTTCTTCTCGTCGAAGTTGGAGCGGGTGGAGCGAGGGGATGGGGGGAATGCAACAGAAGGAGGACGAGAAGGGGGTGGGAGTTTTTCCAACTCTCCGTTTCTTTAGGTAAGCAGGTCGATGAACTCCAGTGGCCCACACAGACGCACAAACACACGCACTTGCACACCGGATCCCCAGGCCCCCGCCGACATCCCGTCCCCTCCTTCCCTCCTACTCCTCGCAGTCTCCCCCACCAAATTCCTACTGTATAACCCAATTCCCCGCCCTAATCTCACGTCTCTCCTCCCTACCACCCCTTCCTTGGGTACAGCCGCGACGTCTCCCCTTCCTCCACTTCTACACACCTCGTCCCACCCCAACTAGCACACCCTCCCCCCCTCCCTCGACCAATTCCCATCCCCTTCCCCAGAAGCCTATCCCCTCCCCTCCCTGACCATTTCTGGAACAGCTACATGCCTGCCATTTCCCTGTCATTTCGGCATTCCCCCCGACTTTTTTCCCCTCCAGTTTGCACAAAATGCAAATGCGAACGGTGGGGAAAAATCAAGGTTTTGCACTATCATTTTTTATCCCCATTTCTCACACCCATGATTTAAATTCTCTTTGCACTATAGCTTTCATACATTCTGGAACAGAATATTATAACGCGTATATTACTAATGCAAGAGCACTTTCTGTATGTACCCCTGACACAACTGAGCGACTCAATATTTCTCGAAAGTAAAGTATCGATCGAAAGCGTCTTTCATACCCTCTGAGGGAAACATATTATCGTTTCATAGGATTCATATAATATATTTCATTATTTACGATTTCAAATTCCACATTGCGTTTCACAAAGTTTTATGAAACTCTTTAATGGCAGATTTCAATGCAGAAAAAACCATCCAAAGGTGTTACGTTTTTAGAAATGCATTTTTTTCAAGTCAATAAATGTTATTGCTTTGCAGAAAAATATTATTTTTCAATGCTAAAAGCGACGCTAACCCTAAGTCATGGTGTGACACTAGCACTACCTGGGAGGTATCCATTGGAAACTGGGAAGTGCCCACACATTAATATTCTACTTGCTTTGATCGACTATCGACCCTATCGATTACTAAAGGTCGTAGAATATTCGAGAAATGTTTGTGATTGTGATTCCAACATTTTTTATTCACGAAGACCCGGAATTGTGTGCATTTGACAACATAAGTGAATATGAATTAAAGAAAATATCCGAATTTTATATTCTCACATAAACTCAATGCAAAAAGATTCTGTGGAGCTGTGTATGGAAATTCTTCATTTTAATCTCTTTTTGCAATGTGAACAAAATGCATTTTTAAAAGCTTTTCTTTTTAATATTTATTTTCTTTTTTTCATCGACTTACTTTCAGAAAAATATTTTTAAAATACAATGGGCATTAAATTCCGTAAGCTTACAATCGAGTCGGTTAATTAATACTTATTTTCCCATTAAAGTCCCATGGCGCAAAGAGGTTGGCGTAGCAATCATGAGTTAGTCAGTCCCACCTGGGATTATCTTGCTCCCGGTAATTCATTTAACCACCATTATTTTCTTCCGTACATCTGTATTTTTCTCATCCCAGTTACCTTAACTGGCGATAATACTGTTACACATAGCGTGATAAGGTTGTAATTACATTGTTTACTTCAAACAAACCCTTCCAAGACATCCGAGAAACCATGACCATTTTAATTATTATGTTTTGACCCTTAACAATGTGACCAGTGCGAATAAGAGCGTAGATCTTCTCCCAGATTCTCGACGGCGATATCTGCGAACATTCTCCTATTGCATTAATTCGGATATATTCACCAATATTTTCTTTTTTTATTCATCCACGCCTGGGTGTTCGAAGATTTTTTCCACCGAAGCATCATCTTTTTGATTTTTCTTCCTCTCCAATTTTATCAATATTTAATTTTAAAACTGCGTAGAGCACGTACGTTTCGTTTTATTGGTGAAAAATATAAGAAAACTCTGATTCTATTTTCCGTTATGCGAGAGGCGAGAGCGATATGATTCAATGAAAGCGTGTATATTCTAAGAAAACTTTGAACGTAAAAATACATCTTCTGAGTCAAACCACACTTGTAAGGACGATTAAAAAGTTTAGATACGAGATGGAATTAGAATACCACTTTTTATTCAGGTTTTCCGGTTCAAATATTCTATATTGTGTATCCCTACGCACAACCTCCTCCCCCCCACATTTGACAACATTATATTTCAGGCAAAGTTTTATTTACGATTAATTACAATTCTTGTATTTTACGACCATCATAAAGTTATATTAATGTCTTGGCTCAATCTGCGCATGGTATTGGGACAATCTTTTTGTTTATAATTCTTAAGCATTGAGAAATATGACATTTTTAATCTTCATAGGAATTAACTGAAGTTTCAATTACGGATTCAGATCAACGTGCTTCATTTTTAGATTTTTCCTCAAGACATGGAAGCAAATTGAGGTTAACAAAATTGAATACATATGTTGCACAATTCTGAATGTCTCATTCCAATTTTTTGCGGAATTTACGAATTTATGAGGGACGTTAGCCTTGCGATCGGTGAGGTAGATCCGCTGCGATTCTTGCCTTGCAAGGAGAATTGACTCGCTACACTTACATGTTGTGCCACAAGGATCTAGGAAAGGGCCGATACGTTTTAATGGTTACACAGTCGATATTTGCAGGATGGAAAGCTTTTGGAACATGTATAATGCAATAATAATGATGATACAGTACTAATCTACAACAGTCTTCAGACGCATAAAGGTAAATACTTGTTAATCCAAAGAGAGGGAAGTTATATTTAAAAAGGGAAAAAAATTATAGCTTCAGGAGCGTTGCTAATGAAAATAACTGGAAATCATATGATCCTAAAGATACCAATGAATTAATTGCCAGGTCTTTACCAAGTTCTAGGGGTGCATCTAGATGAAAAGATTTTTTGTTAATCAAGGACACAGTACAAAGCAGCATTAGAGGAGCCAATATTTTCACGACTACTGAAATTAAAAGGACCCAATGAGCAGTAAAAAAATTCAGGATGCATACATTATATGTTGTCGATAACAGATTAAAGGGCATCATGCAGGTTCGGGCTACTTGACGGGCAGTCAAAAACACGACTATAACGTCCAGAGAATACGGGAATTCCTCGCTATTGGATGGCTGTGATAATGAACAATATATGGATGTCATATTTATAATCTTCAATTATCTTCAGCAGAAAAAGAACACGCATTCTTCAAAACTAAAGATAAAGTCTATGATACTGTAAGTTTACTGGCTGATAGAATAGATGTAATAGACAGCGTACAAATATAAAAATCTTCAAGGTTCCGGGAGAAATATACTTCCTTGTTCCAAAAAAATGAAGAAAATAGAGAGGATAATTTATACATAGTGTAGATCCAATGATGAAAAATTATAGCCATAAACACAGCTAACAATTCAAAGGTCGGTTTCATAGGTGATGGTGGAGCTCACCCATTACTAAGCCCAACGGCGTGTGAAATTCACACATCACGTTAGGGAGGCCAGTTCCTCTCCCTAATCTAATGATAGAGAGCGTAGAAAAAACAGTAGGCTGTCAAATAAAGACAGAGAATAAGTCCCTAACGTTAAATTCTAAGAAATTAGGCAGAATCGCTCTGACCACACATATGCACACGTGTTCATAATAAATCGGTCGAAAGTTTGAATATGACATTATTACTCACGCCAGTGTCGGAAAAAAAGACCGCAGGTCTAATTAGCAATACAAGAGGTAAACGTCCCCTTGACGTACGAGAAGAATTTGTGCCACTTTTGACGTGGCCAACAGTCCAAAAGTAGAGGTCTGCCTTTGCCAATTCCTCCGGAGAAGGGAAGTTCGAAAATGAATTGCACTTTTGAATTCAAATCTGGAATAACATCGAGTCATGCATGAAATCGTACGCGTATGTATGCATATGAATAAGTAAATCACCATCATCAGTACTTCAATGCTGGAATTAGTTTACGGCAGCCCTCTTTTCTTCAATATTCAGTGTTAATTCCCTCATCCTATAATAGTTTCTCAGTCATACATCCTTATTTTGTCCTATCTCGTACTTCTTTCTCTTAGTCTTACTTTACGCGATCTTCCCGTAAATTTTCCCTTCTAATGTGTGTCTAACTTATCTATTATTCCTCAAGGTGTGTTCAATCCATCTGAAGCTCTTCTTTACCATGGAGCTCTCCATATGGTCTTTTCCTATTCTGTCCTTCCATATACTTCCTCGTTCCACACTTCTGTGCATAAAATATTCAGCATTCTCCTCTATCACCGTGATTCAAAGGATTCTATTTTCTGCTGAGGGTAGAAAAAGAAAATTTGCACTTGCACATAAAGATGTAATACTTCACACGACCATGGTTTCGATGCTGTGCATCATCATCGGGTGACAACTGAAAAATTTTTCAACTTAAATAGCCTGGCTCCAAGAGGGGAAGAAAGTAGGGGGTGTAGGGGAGAGGAGTGTAAGTTGAGTACTGGCGCAGCAACCTATTAGTGGGCTAGGGGAGGGGAGGGGTATGTATTCGATGGTTTCTGGCTCCAATTTGTGTAAGTTTATGTTCTTCAAATGAAGAACACAATGAATCCCTCCACTGTTCTCAGAAAGAACAGCGTAAAAAATATAGGCCCCTTTGCGTTTCTGCAAGAGCTGCGATGTCATTTTGGAACCGAAGCACGTTAATTTCTTTGGCAGTCACCTTGATTACTTTACACAATTCTTGTGCTTCTACTATTTCCTCTTCTAGATACATGGTGAACAGTGATAGCAATAAGATGCATTCTATTTTGGCTTCTTTTTTCCTTCCATTTTTCATTTGCCATTTTTCGTCATTATATTCCATTCCAAGTAATTCTTGTGTTTTGAACACTTTATTCCACTGGACGTTTTCGAAGTTCTTCTCCAATTCTACAAATTACACATAGAATTGCTTATTTATGTGCATATTTTTTTCGACCAGTACCCTCAAGCTGAGTATTGCTTCTCCTGTTCCTTGGCTTTCCTAGTCTTAAATTGGGTCCCCACAAGCCTTTCTTCTATCTTTCCTTCTATAGAAGGAATTAGGTACACAAGTATATATACATACATGTATATATGTACATATATATTGATTTATTTTTAGTTTGACATTTATATTGTACTTAATATTAGGGGGAGGAATCCTTCCACTCCACCAATTATCCAACCTATCCTAATCTGCGTCATATTCCTTTCCTAATTCTAAACTGTCCGGTCAAATATATTCAAAATAAAGTTCTTCTACATGCTTGTAGAAGTATAGTATCCCGTTTCTTATCTCATATTCTTTCCACCTTCCTTATATCTTCTGATTTGTTGATACGCCCTGGTTTTTATCACTAATGATAGGTATGGTTTTCCTCTTGCTGTATCCATAAAGTTCTCTAACTTTTTAATATAGCGCCGTACTTCACAATTTTTGCAATTTCTCCATATCCTCATACAGATATTTCTAACACATTTCCTCTTGCCTAATTTTACTGTTTTTCTCTCTGAACATTCTTTTCCCCATTTCCACGTGCATTTTCCTCCATTTTCTTATTTTTTCCTTCTTCTTGAGGATCTACCTGTATACCTTGACCCATTTTCCTTCGTAATTATCTTATTCTCTACCATTTACATCGTTCCATTCGCTGCTCATTCCATCCTGTTTGAAGATCAAGTTTTCTCAAGTAGTTTTTATTGGCCATCCTCGTTTTATTTTAATATAGCCTATCTTTTAAGGTATGTTTTGAGATCGGTTCTGATGCTTAATTATCGCTATAAGGCTTGCCTGACAAGACGCAACTTAACCCCTGATGCTAAAAGAAATACGTCTACAATATTTATCAATGAAATTTCAAGTACACTTAAATCCTATGCCCTTAATCACTAACGTATTTCATTCTACAGGTCTAACCCAGTTAGCAACTTTTTACTAACTATAATATTTATAATATTGAGGACACCTGCAGCTATATGTTAACATGATGACAATGAATGAAATTGTTGGTTAATATGAGATGTCACATTAATTGCTGCAATGGACACAAATCGCTCCCCTTATTGTGAATACGAACTCGCACTAGCATACCAAAGTGTTTTAGCTAAAATTCAAGTAATGATCAATCTTAATATTCAATGGTAAATTAATTGTACTATGCTTCATATTGATTGGTTCTTATATGTATCCCAATGATAGCAAATAAAGAATTAACACTATTATTTAGGGAGTCTTGCTTTAATTTTAACTTAAAAGAGTTTCCATTACTTAGTGGGGCATAAGTGTTGACACATGAGTTCAAAGCATAGGATGCCGGGCCAAATACCATCAGGAGTAATGGTATTTGGGATGATTAGACGCGTGTGGACAAAATACGTGTAATTTGATAACACATTTTGGAAATGAAAAAATGAGAAGAAATAATATATATTAAAATAATTAAGTACGATGCACACTCGGTCGCATCGGCCAACCTCGATATTGGTGTAATTTTTCAATAAGAAAAAAAGAGACTACGAAATTTTCGTAATAATTACGTTACATATAAAAGCAAATTGTTCCAATTGAGAATAATTTTACGATATTAAGTATTGTATTAGCCACTGAAGTATAAAATTAAGAGCAATAAATTAATGAAGAAAATATAATAAGATGAATTGGGGAGCAAAAAATGTGTAGTTAGAAATAATTAAGCGTAAATATGAAGTTAGCTAGACAAATGAATATTTGCCACACGAAATCAGCCTCTTCAATTAAGAAAGAAAATTTTCGATCTTGTGATGTAGAGAAGTTGATCTACAAAAACTCGCCCAATTCTTGGGATATACTATCAACGTATCAACGTATTTGGCGATTAGATTTAGCGAAAACCGATGTAAGGCTTGGCGGGATATATGAGTCGAAAGTTGTATCCGAAGAAACGGTTGCAAAATCGCAAAAGAGACCAAAATGAGGATTTTCCTGCGTTATTGCTTGAGAAAGCTATTTATCGGATGTGTGCGCCCTGCATTTGCTATTCTGTTGCAATGTAGTTTCCCATTATCCGCATATAGACACGTTGCTCGAACTCCATAGTAAATTTGTATAGTTTTCGACAGATGTATGCGCATGCAATAATTCGTGATTCCTGAAAAAAACGGTACAGCCCATCTCTTGTCATCGCCTAAAGAATTAAGGTTGAATCGATAAATCGCATATGCATTATATTTACATGAATGAATAACTATGAATAACACCACATTGCAAAACCTGATAGCTATTGAAGAGAGTCTTGAAGGGACGTCTTCTATGGATATGAACCCTGATTATGTTGATGTTTCATATTTTCCGGCAACCTACATGATTTATAGAGTAATAATTTTTTTATGGAGCAAGTTCATGGAAAATTTTATAAGTTTTCGTTTTTAACTGAGCATAGATCCACAAATATAGAACTGTATTAGTAAAAAAATGTAAATGCCATTGATGATAGTAAAAAATACTATTAGCAAAACTAAGCCATGAAGATGATTTTATGCTGGCATTCCTACGACATTGTACTATAAGTGCTGTGTATTCATTACTTTTCATTTGTGTGCGTATGCAAATGCCTTTATCAAGTTGACTTTAAAGATAATAATCGATTTAATCGTTTTTTTTACAAAAATAATTTGCAACCCTTATTACTTTCCACTCCTTAGCTTACAAAGTTCCTGAAAAGTGAATATGCAATAAATCATTACCACCAGACACATTTCCACCGGATTTACCAAAAGAATTAACAGTGCCAGTAACTTATGATGTAGATTCAACACCACGAGTTAGTGAAAAAATCTATTTATAGATTACCATTAAACTGAGTACTCGTTTCCTTCTCTTCATCATATCGTGTTTTCTTATCCTATTGATTGCCAGAATATGAATCAAATTCAATCTACCTGCATGAATCAATAGTGAAAAAATAGAACGGCGTCACACTGACACGAGAATAGATTGTCTTTTTCTGACTTTTTTGTTTACTCTTCCGTCATGGAATTACTTCCTACTTATTCAATATGCTCTCCCACGAAATAATCTAACATGGCACGGTAACACGAGTCGACAATCGTTTCCTCCACTTCACGTAAACCAACTATTTATCGATAAGACATTTAATATTTCACATTCTAATCTATGAATTACTCTTCCAGTCTGAAAAATGAGTTCATCTTTCATTTCTGAAGGTAGAATGCTCATGTCCAGGCAAGTCTAAATTTTTCAGTAAAATTTTCTCGTACTTGGAAATGTAAAAGACCTAAACGAAAGTATATTCCAACTTAATGACATGGATTAGGCTTTGGCGAAAAATAGTAACAGTTTGATTCTCATTCATTGAACCTCTGGAAACTATATACAATTTTATGCGTGGTATTATATTAGTAATTAAATTCTTAAATTAATTATAAATGAATTCAGTTCCAGGTATTAAAATGCGACTTACCTTTGGATAATAAATAAAAATATCCGATTTTTTAAAGTTCAACAACATCGTGTTTAAACTTTGTTGTGCGCGTAAACAAGACTTAATCATGATAAACAGTCGCGAATTTTTTAAATTTCCTTTATATTTTAACCTTTAGGGTCACTGTTTAAGATTGGACTGCTAATGGGATGCATGAGGCACTTGAGGTGTCCATATTTTTAAAATCATTTCTCAAGTAAAAATGTCACAACTTATAACACAAAGCCGATACCAATTGAAAATATGAAACTTCACAATGATTAGAGACAACTATAGTCCAACCATTAAATCAACGTATTTACAAAATAGCATTGAGGTAATATATGATTAGATACAATCATCTATCACCCTAATAAGTGATTTTTGCAATGAAATTACAAAATGAAAATAGGCAATTAAATTTTATGATGCGAAGAAAACCAGAGACGGAAAATTTTATTAATACGCATAAAAGCAAAAATTATGAGAAAGTGATTTTTACAGAACACCTTGTCGGACCAGTATTAATTCCTATCCTAAAAATGGGAAAGTCAGAAGTATGCGAGGAATATATTTTGCATAACTATGACTCCACACGCAGCACAAATAGTACATAATACTAGGTAATCGTCAAAAGGATGGAGAAAAGAGAAAATTATTACGTAAGGATTATAAGTTTGTGTTATAAAGAGAAGGCGTATGCTTGGTGTAATAACAGTAATGAGATCACTGATAGGAAGGAATAATATACACCCAGAATATATTTCTTTGCTACGTTGATTTTGAAGCGTTCTACAGAGACTAAATTCAGAAGAGTTTATTGGCTGAAAGAAAAGAATGGACTGTAGGATGTAATTGTACATGTACTACTGATGGCAAGGTGGCTAATTCAAAACCTGTACTTTTCAGAATGAGCAGGCGCAAAAGTTAGTGAAATGATAGTCATGTTTATAAGACTCGCCCGTTATACCCGTGCTTTTCAACAGAGACGCAATCGAAACGAGAGAGAGTGATGGGAAGGAAGGATGAAGGAAGGAATGAAAGCTGAATGATCAAATCAGATTTGACGATGATCAAGTATTTTGACCGTTAGTCAATAGGACCAAGGGATTTTAATCACCACTAAAAGAAACAATGCACTATTTATGTAATGAATATAAATTAATATAAGGGTAAGATAAAGCGGATAATGCAACAATTTCAAAGTGAATGATTTTTACACTTTGTAATTGTTGCGTTGTAATGCTCATTAGTGGATGATCCCTGTTCAAGGTTGCTATATCACGGTATGATCTTTAAAGACGAGGAGATTCTCAATAAAAGGAGACTGAAATAGTATTGATTTTGCGAGCATAAACAAGAGCAAAAAGAACAGTTCACCCATTAATAAACATTTCCAAGATAGAAAAGGGTAAAGTAGCAGGAGAATTTAAAGAACTGAATGAGATAAAGAATATTTTGCAAATAGGAGGGAGTTGATGAAAGGGACCTTTGTAAATATTTAAGAAAAGACAAACATTACTGCGGTGTGTAGAATGTCTCTAACATCCGGGAGACCTGGTGGTTGAGACAACAGGATAAGCTTAAATGAACGGCTTGTGAGAAGTGGCTAGGAGGAGAATGGAAAAGTGAAATCAATAGAGTGAAAAACAAAGAAGCTTTTGACGTAAAAATAGAGGCGAGAAAGTTTTTGGAGGATATTGAAAGAATGCAGGAAAATTTGATGAAGGGTCTTTTGAGAAGCAATGACTGCTAAAGACTGCGACAGAGGGGAGAAAGAATTCCAAGTGACTGAAGTGGAAAAAGGATCATGCTATGTATATTGGACGGAATGAATGGAGACTGACTGCATATGGATTTTAAAATATAGATATATAATAACTTTGACGTTGCTGGAAGGGAAACGGTGCCTTAACTAGCCACTGGCTCCACCTAAACCTATATTTCCTGCGCATTAAAATAAAGAGAAAATTTAAATAGAAAAATAGACCAAGAAAATGACTGAACCATAGGTTTAATTGATGAAGTTCATCTGGCGAGTGACAATTGCAACTCACAGAGTAGCCAAGCAAGTCCCATTCCCTGTACTGTCTGCCGATCCAATTAAATGTACCACATGAAAAAGCACAAAACTTGGATATTCGGGAGAGCCACACGGTTTGAACCGAGAACTCTACCTTCAACGCAGCTGAAGATAGAACCCAGTAGGCTATCAGAAATAATAATAGACTTTTTGATGCTCTTTCAACTCCTAAGCATAGCCCTAAAAATTCGATTCCCTGTTTCCAAGAAATTTCAACTTTCTTCAAGTCAAATAATTAAAATTAACCATCAATTGTTTTTCTTGGATTGTCAATTAAGTCAGTTTGATCTCCATGTGTGATGAGAAACTCCCAAACAAATCAGCCCTTCTAAACAAAGTGGATCGTATTTTGTCAAAACCCACTAGAGAAGTAAGAAATTTATTAATCCGAAGTGATTTCAGAATCTACAATTTTAACAGAGTAAAAATCATAATTAGGTTAAAATTAAACATAAACCATGAAAAAATGATGCTCTCTTTTATGATATAATGGCCAAGAAGAGGAAGGCTCGCACAAATGCCGAAAACCTCATTTTTACCAGCCCACCGAATAATTTTGTTGATTGTTATTGGATAGAAGGGAAACTAGCACTGCAATGTCTAATGCAATGGTCAGGCAGAATTTGCATACACATTGATATCAAACAACTTGGTCATATTGATTCAGCAGATTTATTTCAAATAGAAATCTGGTGCAAGAAATCATCTGGGACAGGTCGAGATGCTTTATATATAATCAATCATTATCGGAAAGACCCAAGTTTTTTAGTTGCCTCATGTGCTTGATTGTTGAAGTGAAACATCTTTGAAGACTGGTTATTTGAGAGGGCTTATCAAACGAGTCCTACAGCGTAGCAAACAGGTTGTCAACGAATGGGACATTTGGCAAAATGAAGCTTAAATGATGAATAGTCACTTTTTTATTCAGGAATGTTCGCATGTTTCAAACTTATCTCAATAGTGTATCAAGTTAAACTATTTCCAATGGCTATATCCTAAGGTTTGCTATTTTTGTTGAAAGTCGAAACAGCACTCATGCGTTTATCTACTTCTTATTCTAAGAAATCTACAAGTTTGGGACCAAAAATTATAAATAGTAAGAAGGCTGGGAGAACCAGAGGGGTCAGAGTTCTTAACGTGGGCAATGTCTTAAACAACCTTCTCTAAAATCCTAAATCTGTAATTTTCTATGCGCCAGAACTTCGTGGCTAACAAAGTGTTTGCAAGGAAAGGAACTGCCAAATCCCCTCTTACCTTGAATGCGTGAATGTCGCCCAACACCCATAAGTAGTTCCTGCTGCAATACCCAAAAGACAGTTTCCGGTCGATTTTTCCCTCACCGATCGATACTAGCCTTTAGGTTGATAGCTTAAAAATCATACTAGGAAACGAAAAATTGTTATAAAATCATTTGTGTTTAAATGATATATCAGAAAATCAATCTTGAATTAAATTGAATTGAATTGAAATTTATTGGCACTTAAGTTTTTATTATTTAAACCACGCCTCACGATTAATAATTCGCTCTGTTCGACCAAGCCAAATTAAGCTTTGCTCTCTTCTCCTCAAGTAACCAAACTTTCAATCACTTTTGAAAGGTAGCAACATTGAGCCCATTCCGTGGTGGGGAGAGATGAATTTCGAAGGCCGCGTTTCATGTCGCACCGTCTTGCGGTGCGTGACTTCGAGGAACGCCTTGCTCGTAGAAGTGCAAAGCGAGACGGCCCAGAAAAAAATTCCGATCACACGCAAGCCTTTGGCTCGGGCAAAGGAACCGCGAACAGCTTTCGAACCGTTTCATTAGTGGACGGCTCGCGCGAAAACTTGAGGGTCGTGGACCCAAGAATGGGTCACTGTAGGAGATCTACCGACGTCCCCTCTTGAAAAATAGCGTGGAAAAAAAACAGTGAACGCACGTTTCGCCGTGGAAAAAAAATATCACGTAAATGAGACGGATTTCAGAGGTTTTCGCACTCGACACATCACAGTCACTCCGCAAACTGAAAGAATATTAGAAACTCACGACAAAAGTATGAAATGGAAACTCAGAGGAAAGTTAAGAGACCAGAAGGACAATAAATGAAAGCCAGATGGCATGAAATTTTGGAAAGTCCTTTCCCTGCTTTGCACTCGAGGTAGATGCACTTGGCATTACGTACGCTTAAGCGCATGACTATCAGTCATTAGCAATCAGCTTCACCCAACTGATTACCCTTACCAAGAGTTAACCTTTTAATTAAATTGAAAACTTAGTTTATAAAGATTTAAAATGTCTATTCTTGCACATTTATCGAATATATATAGTAATACGATAACTCATCATTAACAATTCAAAAAATTCAAGTTCTTCCCCCAATTAAGATAAATAATTCCTTGACTACAGTCCCTAAAAAATGAGCGTCGTAATTTCATCGGCGAGAATCGAACATGATTTGGTGTATTTTATAAATATATGGTTGAAGTCAATACTCCAATACTTTCTGTAAATCGTGAAACTGTTTAGAAAAATCTCACTGAGTTGTATCTCATCTTCCGTGAGCCAACTCTCCCCTCCAACTGTTTATGCTTTTTTACTAACAAAAATAGTATGTTCAATATCTGATATTTTGTTCCTAATGCTACGAAAATTTAATGTTATAATTTTCATTTGGTCAATCACCTTTTGTTTGAGGGTTTTCTGAATTCTCACAAAGCTACTTCGTGAAGATTCATTGTTAACAGTGGCACTAGTTTTGTACTATTCACGTGACTATCTGTTCCGTTTTTCTAGACGCCAACTTTATTGATTCTACGTGAGGTATCTGTCGTTTTAACGCAAGTGCTAAGTTGTTTTATTTTTTTTTTGGGATCAGAGAGTCATATCCTGGTATGAAGTGACAAAACGCGCTGGATCTTACTTTATTTTATCGAAACGTGTCCGTGTAACCTATGCTTACTATACGCCTCTGTGGGTGTTAATTGTCATAAATTTGTTAGTTTTGCATGTGGTTTTATTCTGTTTTACAAGTGGTGACCTAAAACCTAGCGGCGGCGGCCATCTATACCCCCTAGTGGCGGCGTAGATGTAGGAGGTACCCAATGATAGGAAAACAGCAACACCAATATTTAAAAAGGGAGACGAGGAGGAACCGAGCAATGATAGACCTATTTCCGTCACATTCATATTTTACAAGATCATGAAACACATAGTTGCTAGATCGATCGCGAGACACGTTGATAGGAGAACAATCAGCACGGTTTCCGAAAGGGTAGATCCTGGGAGACACAATTTGCGCTTTTTATTCATGATATCCTTATTTCGGGAGAGTATATTTTGTATACATACGCATCTTTAAGTGTATATTGGTATGAATTTCTTGGTTTTGCACGTGGTATTATTCTCTTTTACAGGTGACCTAACACCTCCCACCTCCATCACGCCCTTGAGGCGGCTTGCGGGGTATTGCATTGATGTAGATGAATACTCATTGCTTACCAGCACTCTCATACTAAAGTGTATGCTTGGTACATGAAAATGTCAACATTGAAATTTCTCTCTTCTCTTTCACTGGATATTTAAAACGAAACCAAGGAGTATTAAGCACGGGAACTAGCATAAAGACTTGAGAGAATTTTCTCGTCAAGTTAATCGGAAGAAGTGCAAAAAAATATTTCGTGTAACTTCGAAGTCATTTTTTTCTAGACTCCTAGGCTACTCCAGAGACATAAAAGAGCACCCACTGAAATCAGGTGCGCGGTCCTCTACCGACTTAATCTTACATGTCACTCTTTCGGTCGCAATCCTAAAACAAAAATACTCTTCTTTATATTAGCAAAATAAGGAGAAGTAAGAAAGCACTGTATAGAGTAGAAATCATCTTTAAAATTCTCTAACGAACCTAACTTGACGGCTATTTTGCAATAAATGCTGAACTATGCCAACTAAACGTTTTTCAAGAGTTTTTGTGAATATTTTTTCTGAAAAAACCGTCTTATTTTTCACAGACACTCAAAGATTCTTGTCATTCCTGTTTCTCATGAATATTGAAAATAATTTGTCCATGGCAAGTCTGCCTCTGGAAAATAAAGAATTACGTATTCTATCGAACATTATGCAATAAAAAATCACAAATATGTACGCAGAAATGTATTGAGAGTTGAAAGTCGGGGGATGAGGTTAATAATTAATCGCGTCAAAAGCTTTTGGAATGCAGAAAAGATTCAAAAACTTACTCATCAAGTGGGATGGTTTGAGGCGTCACTTTGTGGAAGCGATCCATATCGGAAAAGAAAACACTTTGTTCTTCCACATATATTTTCTTAAATACAGGTATAGGTCGTGTATTGTAAAATATATATGGAGGAACAAAGTGTTTTCTTTTCCGATTCTAATCAAGTAGTTACCAGTTTTCGGTATGAGAAATTGAACATGATTTTCAATTCATTAATGCAATGTTGCTTGAAAAGGCAAAATATCTTTCCGTGTAATTTGCAACAATAGGCATAAAAAGGTGAATGGGATCCAGTCCTCAATTTTAATGGCTAAGTTCACGGCACGTAAAGTGTTAGACATTCCTTTAATTCTCCCGAGAGAAATAAATAATACTCGGATATTCATATCCCTCCAAAGTTTTCAGTAGTGAACCAATTTCTAGGAGTGGGTGCGGTTAGTGACGTTTGACGAATCACTTTACTTCCGAGTGACGGAGGTGAAATTGCCGCCATATGGCACTTGGGAAGGAAGCATTGAGAACGTGAACTACGAGAGCAATCCATCAAAGAAAAATGTTTCCTGCCGAACCTTCTTACCGTCATTTCCCAATTTTGACAGGCTCATTCCTGCATCTTTTTTTTCATTGGTCGTCTCTCAGCAGCTTTGGCAACAATTTGCCCATGCCAATCCTAGCGCCGACGATTTTCCAGAGGTGAAACAAAAGGATAATTGATCGTTCACCACCGTTCGGGAAGTTTGCCTCGACGCGGAGAGCACGCATGCCAGCTCCTTCGCGAAAAGTGACGGTGCATATTTTTCCAAGTTTCCTCCGTTCCCCGACAATAACCTAGTGGGAGCCGGAAATTCATACGCCCGCGACCCATTCATGGCTTAGCATAAAATTTAATATTTGAGAACGCAATGCGACCTGCTGAAGCTGAATTTGTTGATCAAATCCTGACCGATCATGCTTTTAGTCGTACAAGTGCATATTTCATAAGTATAACTGGACAATATCGTATTCAAAGCACACAAAATCGTCTCATTAAAATTTTTTTTCGGCAACATTTGTTTTCTATGAACGCCGTGGATTTTTAAGCACCGATAATCAAGCTTCGATGGGACCACCTTAGACATAAACAATGATTAAACTCCCTCAATCCAAATTACGCGTACGTCCAAGTGCAACTCACAGAAGATGCCAAGTCTTGTGCGTGAATCCTTTTCAAGTTTATTTGATTAACGTTTATGAAGAGAGGTATATTACAAAGTATATTATCGTAGCCAAAGTTACCGTATTGGTGATAGAATTGAAACTGCGTCATAGTTCCATTATAACAACGGTCATGATTTCAAGTAATATTGGTTTGCATGGCCCGGTGATTCCATATCGTAAAAATATTATGCCCTTATTCACTTTCATATACTGTTCCAAAATGCGATCTCGCTTCAGCTTTTAAACGTTATGAATTCTTTGCAATAGCAGGAATATTTCTCGATAATGACGAGCTCCGGAAAGTCACAAACATTGCTATATACTTTGTTAGAAATCACTTTGAAACAAGAAATGGAATAACTTACTCCGTCTCCGTTAGTACCACCTACTTTATAATTTTCTCTGATAATTCATTGCAATTATTTCACTCATAAATCACTGCTATTACTCACTGCAGCTGCTGCGTTTCATATTCAAATGCACCATTATGTAAATTTCAAGGGGTAAAAAGCTAACGAGAGAAATTTCGCCCGGTAAAAGAGTGAAGCCAAAATCCAGATTTGATTTTACAAAAAAAATTTCCTCGTTTAATACAAAGAGGTCAGTTAGCATACTACTAAAGATTAACGCAAAATAATTGTTTAATTAGCCTACTTTTCCAACATAAAAAATACAGGAACAAAGGGATAACTCATTTGTTAATGAATGAATATTTACGCTGAAGGTGTTTTCCTATTTATTTACATATTAATTGTAACTTAAATTGATATCTACTCTCTATAGCTATCCGCAATAAATTAATACGGATTGGCTTGCCTTTGAGGACAGTCATATCTATTAGCCAATTGAAAACTCTTTAAAGAATGTAAGTGAAATATTTGGGTGAACGTTCATTTTTTATACAATCATCTGGTTTACCAGAAGTAAATTCCATAAATTCGATTTCATATAGAGGTCATTTTTCCAACGTCATTTATCCTGACATATGACTGTTTGAAGATTCTCAGATATTTACAACATTTCGTTTTTTTTTGCTATTTAAGCTCGGTGATTATTGAAGATTTTTGCACGACATTTTCTGATTGAATGGCGTCTTTTTTCAGTATTTCCGCTGTGAACTCTGATCTGCTCCGTGAACCGAAGTAAATGGCGTTCGAAAGAATGTGCCGATTCACGATATTTCGCTCTAAACTAATCCATTGAAAAGCCGGTGTGGAGGTGGTGTAACGCTCTCTTCTATCAAATCGGAGGTCATGTGTTCGAATTCTACTTAGTTATGCTATCCTCCAAATAATAATTGGATATTCAGAGTTTATGTCAAAAATCATATTTATACAGGGTTCACTATAAAAGTAATGCGCCTTCTCTAGTAAAAAATAGATTAACTCATTTTACTGTACAAATACTTAAAATTCTTCAAAATACTCTTCCCCATCCATCAATACACTTGCGGAAACGTGTCTACCAAGCCTGGAAGGCACCCTGAAACTCTTCGACCGGAATGTCTCTCAGGAACGTTGTGAGATGCTTTTGAAAAATCATACGAATTACTTTCAAAAAGGTCCATGTTGTAACTTCTTGGGCAAAATTATTATGAAGCAAGTAATTGAGTGGCATATGCGCTAAATAATAATTATGTGGCATATTATGCGTATCATTTATGAGGGGATGCGACCGACAGTTAAAGTCATTTGCATCATTAAGGTTAGATGGCCAATTCGGTAGGGGTAGGATATCAGGGAATAGACGAAGGGTAGAGAAAAACCCGACATCACCATTAGCCTATCGGAACGTTAGGTGCCAAGGGATACACAGTATAATGTCCCATGGGGCGGGCGACGTAATCAGCTCGATGTGCTTTCCACATGGCACCCCAAGTAAGGATCGGGATACTACTGAAAATACTACCATCTCGGGGATTTGAACCCGGACCCTCCGGGTGGGAAGTCAGTAAATTGGCCACCGCACCCGCATCCCGATCCCAAATAATTAGTTCTCCATGATATTCGTCACTCTCCCGGTTTCCCCAAACTTTTCAATTTCTTTTTTATTTGCGGGAAATATTGCTTTGCGAAGTTATGAGAACGGAGCAGCAGAGAAAGGCGCACTCGATCAAGATGCAGTCGTCTCTCGAGGCAACGCCGCGAGAAGGAAATCAAGCGGTCCGCCGTCATGCCCTCACCCTGAAAAGATATTCCATTTCGCCACGCCGAGTGCATTCAGATGAAAAAGGAAAACGAGACAGGCCACTTTCCTAGTAAATGGTTTTCCCTACTTTTCCCGCCGGCCCTGCGCGGGTTCCCGCGGGGAACGGCCCCGAGTGCACCGCCTCACCGCAGCTGCTCCGAGCCGCAGGAGGGAAGGGAACGCCACTGCGACCCCACGGCGATGCACGAAACGGGGCCAAAAGTGCAGGGTTCACGGGCAAGCGAGCATCGAAAGTCAAGCGGGGTAGATGTGGTTGGAATGCCTCCACGATAGCGATGAAAAGAGCTGGAGCTCCCTCCTAAACATCCGACGAGTGAACCTCGTTTTGAAAAAAAATCGCGCAACTGTTACGAGGACATCCGCCGGCACGAAACGATTTATTACATGCTCCCAAACCCACCGCCGGAAGATTCGACAAGTGCTACCGACTCGGCGATATCGTGACAAAACTCATTCCCCGCCACGCGCATGGGAAACATTTTGTTTTGATCCTCCCGCAAGCGATAATTGTTGGGGTCTGTTTTATGCTGCCATGGGAACGACATCAATCACGAAGAACCATTTATAAATTAACCTTGTTGAGAAAGCATCAATCATGTCGGTCCAATTTCGACTTTAAGAGAATGAGCAAGCCACATATGATATTTGCAGGTCAAACCCCAGTAAAAAAACAGGAGAAATAGACCACCAAATGCAACCCGATTGTTTCCGATGGGTAAAGCCTTCTTCAATAGACTGTTCTAACTTGAGCATTGGCGTTACGTTTCCCAATATAGCTTTTCATTACTAGGATTTACACGAAGATATAGGACATCCGCCGTCCAAATGCCTAAGAATTCCAGTTAGCAAAAGAGCACTCAAAGAGGGTATCCAACAAAAATTTCCGGACCTTTGTTCCATTTATTGTGCACTTTAATTAGTTCAAAGGTTACTTTCTTACTGGAGAAGTTTTCATGAGCCAAATGGAAATGTTTTTTTTACACGTTAACCCACTAAATAGGTTTCGCTGAGACGAAACGATAAGTAAGAAGAAGAAAACTATGAACTAATTAAAATGCTCAAAACGCAGTTAAGTAGGCCGTGATAACATTTCTTACGGCATGAACTCATCGTTTCGATTACTTTCAAGCAAGAATTGCTGAAATAGTAGAGAAAAAAGATTGTTTTTCTCTCGTGAAAGTTCAAAAAGAATAAGGCTTCACCTTATTAACATTTTTCTTTGACAAAATCCCTTTTTAAATCATTTTATAAACTAGCCGATGCCTATCACTTCAATTGTGTCAGTCTGATGGTCTGCCTTCTTGGAGAGGGAAAAATCGACGCGATATAAAAATCATATATGAGGAGTTGTTGAAAAAAAATTATTTTTTACTTCCTAGAGTCTGAAAAATCAAAGAATATGGAACGGAGTAGTTTCGAAGTACCATGGAAAAATCATTATTCTGAGACGCGACGAGGAGTTACGTCGGTAACGGAATAAAAACCCTAGAACGTTTGAGTTTCAGAACGTTTGAACACCTTCGCTTAAAGAGTTATTTCAATAGAGAAAATAAAAGAGTAAAACTATTAAAGGGGCTAAATAACTTTCCGTCATAACTGATACCACCATGCCGAATGTTCACAGAGCTATCACGCGAGTTCACAGAGCTAGTAAATTAATGCGACTCCCTTTCATGCATTGAAACTCTCGGTTGTGTTTTCGAATCAATCATTAAACAGCTGTCATATTTAGTAGGCCCAATTATGCAGAGGTGCAGAAATTTCTTTGAACTGTGTTATTAATTAAATTTTCCTCAGCGTAGATTTCAGCGACATGCTTATGAAAATTCCGGTCGTCGAAAAAGTCATCTTTTTTTAATTGTCTTTTCCCCGTATCTGGTCACCCATATCCATCGCACATATACGTACAGTCGAGGTTATGGCCTAATAATACCAGCAGGCTAAATTTCTTATAAATTTTACCAGCCATGGAATGATCAGAAAACTTTGATTATCATTATTGTTCTTTCTGGAAGAAGTTCATTTAAATTTCGACGAAGCGTCTCCTATTCTTCAGTTTTAAATCAGATCAAACTTTTTATTTCCCGTTGTTTCAAATGAAAGCATGATTGGAAACGACGAAGTAGTCACTAAAAACACAAGAAACTCGGTGACTTATTCTACTGTTCCTCACAGAACCAATAACCACACTTTGCCAAAATTCACCCTAAACAAATTTCATGGAGGGCATAAAAAATGAATATTAAACTAGGCAGTGAATTTGCTATAAATGCTCTAAAAAATCATTTATATTTTCTTTCCGAAGTAACTCGTCGGCTACTGAAGAAGCTTCCACATCCTACCAAAATCTAGGTGTCTGTAAACCTAACCTATTCATATTTATAAGTAACACGATGAATTAATGTAGTATGGTATGTAATGTAGTTAACATGATCTACATCATTTGAAATACTTTACAAATCTACACTGAAAATAAAAGTTTAAAAAAAATTGATGTTCCATGGCTGATGTGTAATCATATCCTGACATACACCCTAGCGGGGGCGTGTGGCTACCAGCTAGATTTTGCCTCGCATAGTGGAAAAATGAATTTAAAAATACTAACTGATGCTCACAAAAGTTTTCTCTTAAAGAAAAATTTCGAGACCACCGAATTTTGCAGTAGCAATTCACCGAAAAAATATATGTCCTGGATTTCAATATCAATTAATCCGTACAGCTGTAACTGAATTAAATTCGTTTTATAGACCTTGTTTTCCAGGCGTGTAAGGTGTGTGCTCGAAAATGTAGATAATAAAATCATTGCTTTGATTATTTCTACAATAATATACAACGTAATTCTGAACAAATGCTATGGTTACAAACATAACTGTATGTAATTTGATAACAATTGCAAAACAGTGTTATATACAATTTGCTATACAATACAATATACAACACAATTTGATCATTATATGAGTACAGTTTTATATATAACGTTTGTAGTTTTAATGCAACCATTTCAGAGAGTAAAAATCATTCGCCTTGACCGGGATTCGAACCCGGATCCCTCGATATCCGGCCGAGTGCTTTAACCACTTAAGCTCTAGAAGAGGACGTCTCGGTAGCTTAAGTGGTTAAAGCACTCGGCCGGATATCGAGGGATCCGGGTTCGAATCCCGGTCAAGGCGAATGATTTTTACTCTCTGAAATGGTTGCATTATAATGCACACATAGCGGGTGACTCCGTTAAAGTTACTGTTACAGTTTCTTGAAGTTTGTAGTTTTGCCAAGATTGCTGCTGCCCACTGTTTGGGCAGCAGTAATCTCCAGAAGTGACAATTGGTGTCAACACGTTTGCTGATCAGAAAGCTACAAGCGTCGACGGTTAGACTTTAGCGACTATTACTATGACGTGAAAAGTATTTACAACTGCACATTTCTAAAGACTGTCTTTTTGCTGGGATCTATTACTATAGTCATATATCTATCACAGGATAGCATCTGTATTAATGAGAATGACCTTAATCTTCAAAGGGTCTTTTTATGTATTTATGGAAATCTCAGTTTTTCTCCCACCTATAGTATTTCACAAGATCTTGTCCTTCATGTATCCTGGAGGAGTTTTAGCGTCCTCTTGTACGGTAAATTATAGTTGTAATTTATTTTTCTATTTCATTATCAGACATTTCTTACTTATTTCCTCTACTGCATTATGTGACTTTCCGATTCCAATCGTGGTCTACTCTCCTTAAAATCCTCACTTCTACTTTATCTAGGTTTTTTCCTAAATAAATGTAGTTTTTTCCAGGCTGGAGCGTGAAATAAATGGGAAAGGTCGCTATTCTTAAAGTTAGAGGATGTAGCCAAAAAGAATGAGAAAATATGTAGATGTACAAGTAAAATGAGACATTTTCTTTACGGTACATAGAGTATATACTGACTAGGCTAGAAGATCAAAGGTGGCACTTATTCTAACATGACAGAACAAATACTGAAATGAAATCAATACTTTTGGTTAGGTTAGAATTTCCAACCTGAAATGGGCAGTGAAAAATATTTTACATTTCTACATACTTTACGCAAATGATTATCACTCTGTATCATTGCTCAAAATTCACGCAAAGGATCTGCATGCATTACTGTTAATGTTTATAACTAAGTATGAAATACATATGTCCAACCGTAATCCATCGGTAGGTTTCGACCCACGGGATATAAGTGTGTACACAATATTATTAGTAATCTACCGGTTGAGGTAGACTTTGGATGGATACAACCTATTCAACGGTACAATGACACATGTCTCTCCTTACAATGCAGAACCAATAAGCCACTCTTCGATAGCGTATTCTTCCTTCCTCCCTTCATTCCGGCCAACGTGCCGATCCAATTCCTTCATCCCTTGCCTAACGTTCTCCCCTCTATATCAGTCTTCAACGTCCCATTGCCAATCAAAACGCTCTGCATCCATCTTTCCTGTCCCTTTCGGATTTCCCCCAAAAATTTCCTCTTCTCTTCCGCTGTACCTAGACCTTCCTTAATGTACAAAATGTAAATAGAAAAATCGCATGAAACTTAAGAGAGCGTTTTCTTAAGGGACCACTATAAACGGCAGATAAGAAATGTTGTCAGTAAGAATAATCGGATGGGTAATTCCCTCACCGAATGATGCGAAGCCCTAGAGATCGCCCATTACCTCGAGCAACATATGCTTATGTTTTTCTTTTAGAGACTTTTGAAAAGGTAAAATTACATTAGCCTAATTAATATCTATGACTAATTGACAGTTCCTCTACTGAAGTACATCTCTACATCGACATAACATAGCTTGGGATCCCATGAGGTGTACAGTAGATGTAGACGTATTTCAAATATAATCAGTTAGGAGGGTTTGTGAAAGGCTTGAGTAAATTTAAAAAAAAATACTATTGTTTAAAAGATTATAATTAACAGGCATTGATTCACGTATGTTATGCAATCAAAGATATCCAATAACAATGACACACATCTGTTCGCTTATGTAGAATTTTCGCGAAACGGGCAGCTTTTCCACGCACGTATTTTGGTCCTCTGCGCGGAACACCTTTTTTGTCTGTCAGACCGATCTCGAACGAATGCTAGCAGCATATTTACTTTTTAATTGAATCCTTTCCAGTGAAATTGGGCACTTTTAGCTTTTCTTTCACACTTATCCACTATTTGTTCAATAATTTCCATTTTTTTGTTAGTGTTTCCGCATATTTTTGGATTTGAACCCAAACGAAGAGAAGTCTTGATTGAGATAAGCGCCAACGCAAATAGATTCCACACTTCCTATTTCGTTGTCTTCGATATTTTAGTTGTTCGGCAGAGAAATACTCTTTTCCGAAAAATTCATCGGAACGTACTTTTTTTAATTTTAATTCCAATTGCCAATATGCCACACTCGTATTGCAATGGAATCATTTGATAACGCTACTCTACTGTTGCAAATAATATACTATTTTCCCGATAATTTTCACACTCCCATGAGACACTTTAAAAAAGAGTGCTTAAAGTCTAAAAATATAGCGTCAATTGGAATATGTTTTTCTCCCAGACCCAAAACATCGTCATTCGTCATCGTTAACAAACAATGCTTATTGGGTCTCGGGTGCATTAAAATTGCGGGAATCGTGCTGGTTTTTCATCAATTACTCGACAACGCCGACCGATATCACTAATTTTCTAGCCAACCATTGAATATTCCAGGGAGTTATGTGAAATAGATGTGAGGCACATAGGTAAGTGATAACTCGGTACTTCCATGATAAGGGTAAAGGAAACAGTATAATTCCATAAAATTACATAATGAAACACGAATGAAGTGCTTCTTTAAGCCTCATAATGCCACCAGTACTGCCGAAGAAGGTCTCTGCGTCTTCTGTCCCGCTTATAAAAAACGGATTATATCTCATTGTAACTCTGTTTAACATGGATTCAGACTAAATTAGACAAAGTTGTGAAAGTTTTATTTTATACCGTTTGCTAAAAAATGTAGTTACTTTAACTATTGTGAGGTAAAAAAGACAAATAAAATGTTTGTATTAAAATTATATTATATTGAGGGACGGTTCTAATGTAGCGACGTCAAGAAAATTCTGATAGTAAATTATAAATATTTGAATATCCTTTACCTTAAAAATGGCAGGATATCGCGTATCTTTACCGGAGTATAGCCCTGTAAGTACGCACTGCAAATGAAATGCTACGACGTATTAAATCAGTATAATTATGGGAAAAATAAATGGAATAATACCAAAACCTCTTCATAGAGGAAAAATTTGTTAGTTGAGTTAGCCAGTTAGATAATATTTCACATAAAAATACAGTTTTGTATCGTCTGCTAACTTCCTAGTTGAAATTGCTCCAGTCACTTTTCTTATGAAAACTCTCAAGCCCAGTGTCACACGAAATAATTTTAAATATCATTATTAAATTTGCAATACCCTTTATAATTAAAACCTGACAAAGCCTAAGGTTTTCCATTGCTTTTATGAGGAATTTGATGTCTACAATCTTATGCAACGTCATCAGGGTTCCAAATAACTATACATACAAGTACACTGCAAAACCTTGGCCTACCGTTCCCCCATTGATTGCATTTCCGCATTCATCGTTCATTCATTGGAGTCCCAAAATAAATCCCGTATAAACAAGGATAAATTGTATTCCATTCATCGTTCGTCGATGCATTGTTTTCCCGTATTCATCGGGAATTGACCATACGTGGTTTGCCGTGACCCACGCTAGACAATATGGTGTTTCACAATAAAATTCTGAACGCGACCCATTATTTTATCAGACTGTTGAGGGATATTAATTATCTTTTCGGAAGGATCAAATAGACTGCCGTCGGCTCAAATACTGTGGGAATTATCTTGCTCTAACAAATTTTGCCAACGCATAAAAGAAACCAATAATGTAGGATTTTACAAGAAAAAAGGTAACTAATGTTACTGACAGAATTCTTTAAATTCTATAAATGGGTTTCTTGACTGTTCATATCTATTTGTCAAGTGCCTATTTCAGTTTCTCTGTTCTCTATTTTTAGAGTATAAACAATGTATATTTCTCGCAAATATTTTAATACCACATTCTTTAATGCGGTATTACAATATTTGCGAGAAATTCACGTGCCCCCCAATAGTGGTACAATCTATACCTCAGGTCTTCCTTGCGAATACTTGACGTACCTTACATCTCGTTTTTGAGATCCTTGGACAAATAAATTATTATTCTTATTATTTCTGTTTAGAAATTCAGAATCCAACGCAAATATTCTGACGATGTATCGTGTTCAACGCACAGGGGCTGTAATGTCAAAATCACGGAAGAGCCAATTGCGTGATATGTGGACGAAACAAAACTCCGCGAGAGGACGACAGAAGGACGACCGATTTATTTTCGTCTCGAATAGGTACGATATAACGCTAGTTCATCCTGTTAGCTTAGCCACAGCTGGCTAACTCCATTTTTGGGCTCGCGACCTCTCAAAAGGGGCCAGCGAAAATTCCAGGAGGGACCTCTAGAATGCTCTAGAACGTCCACTCACCATCCTTCGCTCTCACGGGCCCCACTCGCGTCGTCTCTGGAACGGTCAGGAACGTCTCATCTCAAGCTTAGTGACCCCTGCCTTCCCCTCGGAAGAACGCTACAACATGTTACCTAACGCATACGTACTTGTATGCCAAGCATCACGATCACGTCAGAAGCATCTGTTTTCTGTAATGCTCACGTAGGTCAAATTGGCGGGGTGAGGAGCGGGAGAATACTATACATCGCTTCAATTCGAGCACAAAATGAAAATGCCAAGTCGCTCATTTACATTTTAGCATCAGGAACAAAATGACAATGAAGAAAAATTGATAATACCTCTTGATGAAAGAAGACACTTCGCTCTTCCACATAGAATTTGTTTTATTGCAACCTAGGTTTCGTTACCGCGTGATATCGTCAGATCTTCTTCAGCTCTTCCTCTTTTAAAATAGAATTCATTTAAAAATTTATCCGTATAATATATTTAAATTTGTGCATTTGTGTATAAATATGTGTTAGTATATATTTCAAAACAAGTTTACTCGTATATATACATGTATATGATGTATACATACATATGTATGCATTTTAAAGGCAGCACCTTAATGCCGTTCACTAATTCTTGGAGCACAAATATTAATTATAATCTGCAGAAAATAAAAAAAGCAAAAGGGTTAATCCAAACAAAAACAATTGCCTTCAATATTTTGGTGGTCCCAGCCAACTTCATAAGAGTGAGTCACTGACGGTAAGGTGTTTTCTTTCCATAATTAACTCCTGCTACCCTGATGATGGTGGCTGGGACCAACAAAATATTGAAGGCAATTGTTTTTGTTTGGATTAACCCTTTTGCTTTTTTTAGATTTCTTTTAACTATAATTGAATGTGTGTGCAACAAATACATAATGAATAAAATGTGAACATAATATGTGTACACATTTCCAATTATTACTTAAAAACGAAACCCCCTCACGATTTTGTGTGTGTGTGTATGCGTATATATATACAGATGTAACCAAATATCTCAGTTTTGCATATATGTGTGTGTGTGTGTATATATATATATATATATATATACACACACACATATATACAAAACTGAGATATTTGGTTACATCTGTATATATATACACATACACACAAACACAAAATCGTATATATATATACACGCACACACATAAATAAAACTGAGATATGTGGTTAAAATTTTTTCTGCATACTAATTGATCCTTGTGTGCATAATGTTGGATGTTACAGCTATTAATGTTGATTTTTTTGTTTCATGAAGCCGTAGATTAAAGTAACCTCCAGGAGGGAGATGCATGGTTCGCAGGTAATTTATTCCCTTCATTTGAAAGGTGTCTGACCAATCAATGATCAAATTATGGTAGTTCATGGAAATTACGAAAGGGTAGAAATAAGATAGGCATGTTGCACGGGCTAAAGAGAAGAAGTAGGTATTTGGAATTAAAGAAAGGCATATTGTAGTGTGTACCCATCCAAAACTTAGAGTAACCCCCACACACACACACATGTACATATTTTTTCCGTGAAATTACTTATTTCAATTGTGTTCGTTCGAATAAATGTCCATACATGTTTTCTTTTACCCTATAACTACTGTGCTTATGTGTATTTTTTAGGTAATCTACCGTTTAAGGTAGGTTTTTGGATGGACACAACTATCAAATAAACATTTTGTGACTCCCCACCTAGCAAACTAATCTATATCAGGTCCCTCTTCATCTCGGTGTACTTCTTTCCTCCCTTCATCCCGTCCAACATCCCTATCCTGTTCCTGCCCTTACCTCGCTTGCCCAACATTCTCCCCTCTATTACCTTCTTCAACATCCCACTATTGCCGATCAATACGCCTTCCATCCATTGCTTATGTGTATATGTCTATATATGTCTATATATAAATATATATATACACGTATAAAGCTCAGGCAATCTACTATGTGAGTGTTCTTCTACGTGTTATCTGTTTTATTCTGTGTTCTATTGTGCCTTCCAAAAGTTATATTGCTCTCGTGAGTGCTTCCGCATCATATATATATATATATATATATATATATATATATAATTCCTTGAGAGTTACAAACTGAAATAACGCAAAATATAAAGAAGAAATGCCAGACTAATATGATTCAAGCAAGAAGGGAAAATACGACGGATTGCGGTTACTCCTCCACCGCTCACCTGTTTTTTAATAATTTCAAATATTCTCCGATATTTTATGTTTCACGATATGATAATCGCTTGCTTTTACACTCCGGTACTAGCAGTACAGGCCTTCGTACTTTGGGTTTGCAGGGAGTCGTATTATTCAGCATCCACCGTTTCCGAGAAAGACACGCAATGCGCGAGTTATTCCACGGACTGCCGGAAATAACGGCGATCGAATACCCTTCCTTACTCACCCAGCATATAAGCGGGTGATTAGAAGCACCCCTAATTTGTGTCAGATCGATGGCCTTAACGTCGCGAGAAGGGTGGCAGCAACGTTTGCAGCAAATGAAAGTCAAACGAGAAATGCCAGCAGTATTGAATACATTTCCTCAATCTTCAGAATTATTTGTAAATAGAGTCATTTGAGAGTGATATCTATTTTCCTATCGGTTAACTTTAATATTGAAAAATATTACACGTTTACAATTGTTCTAAAGTGTACATGAAACATTTCTAGCAATACAATTAGTTTTTTTGTGCTGTCATTTATAAAAATCTCCACACACCTTCATTTTCGACATAGTGATTAAATTGAGAAAATCTGTCACCCCTGGACATAACCCTCTTAAAATGTCACTTAAAATTTTAAAAATGACACCCCAGTCTCTTCCAACGACCACCACTGACCTTTTGTTTGTTTTTAGACGCAGATGCAATAATTTTGATTTATTAATACGTCTATGACTAGTCTTATGTTCTAAAATTATTTTCATAGGTAGATCTACCAAAACAATTGTCTTACGTACAAAAAAGAATACTCCGGTAAAACCGCTTGTCATAATACAAGCTTGTATATATCTTAGAGTTTTACCGAATATTGTGAGCCACGTTTGGCCAAAGTTCCAACGGAGAGAAACAAACGTTATCTTGATAATTGGGTAGTTTGAAAATTACTTAAATATGAAGGTTGACAAAAAACATTGCCAATGAATAATGCAATGCATCCTAAAAATATTGAAGTGAGCTAGTGCGATAAGAGATTAAACGTTTTAATGCGCACTAGCGGGTGACTAGGTTAAAGTCACTCTCGCATCATCTCCCGCAGCTCTTTGAAACATGATGTGATTTGCAAAACATTACTACACTTGCAGAGAGGAAAGAAGACCCGACAAAATAAAAACGTGTAAGAAGGGGATAAAAATGTACTATCTTTAGTTTAAAAACTTAGGTTTTATAATTAATAAAATAATCTAGTTGCTGAGTTAATTAAATTATGTCCTGCATTAGAAGTAAGGAAGATGGTGTACAGAAGAGTTTGCGGGGGGGTTACACAACTCAGAACACGAAAGCGTTTTCCTAATAAGGTAGTACGATCACCAGTTAAGGAAGGGCAGAATATCCTAATACATGTCATCTTTCAAACAGAATAAATAACTGTTACATTTATACACTGTTACTATTATAAGCATTAGTCGTCCGGGTTCGGGTATGTTTTTGTTGGGCTCTGTGGGTAGTTATTACTCCATTCCGAAGTCCTAAAACACATGACACAAAATAACTCTAGACCCCATGCTACATTTACACTAATACAGCTCATCCTTTAGCTCCGAATACTTCCTACCACCCTTAATTCCACCCTAATTGCCTCTTATTCTTCCCCTCAACCTCGCTCTCCCAGTAATATCCCTTCTAATACCGTCTTCAGCATCTAATTGTCTCTCAATATCTCGTACCTCCACTTATCCTCTCTTTTATGATTTATCCCCTACAGTAATCTCTCTTCCCTCATTATCCCTAGGACATCATTGCTGGTTTCTCTTTCCGTCCAGTTTATTATTTCGTTTTTGTCAACAACCCCATTTCAATAGTCTCCAAATATGCTCATTCTCTTTCCTGAACGACCAAGTATTCCAGCCATGCAAAACTACGCTCCATATTAAAGTACTCACCATTCTATTCTTACGTCTTCAAAATAAGCCTACTCCCACCTCTTGGTAAAAGCTTCTTCATTTGACTGAATTCATATTTGTATGTCCTTACTACTCTTTCCAGCCTCCCCCAAAACACTTTCTAAGAGACTGAACTGTTCTCATGCTCCCCAACTTTAACGCTAATCTTTGCATTCCCATTTCTTGAAAAGACTAGGCATAGGAAATTAATATATAAAAACATATATAGAATCTCCTTTTCTTTAGCAGTAAGGTCTGGACGATAGCACTAGCAGGGGAAAGGAAATTAGCGAAATAAGTACTCTGCTACACACGAACGATGAAGACAAATAATCCTCGAACAAATGATGAAATGGTTGATAAAAAAAATACACGAGATGAAGAGAGAAAATAATTGAACACATTCAGAGAATAACACGTAATACACTGACGGATCATAGAAAGATGACTGAAGGGAATGGTACGAATTGCTGAGGAATGGCAAGGAAATAATGAAATTTAGGTAGTAAAATATGCCAACATAAGGAACTAGGAGAGAATGAATAGATTTGCACGTAACCGAGTAGATTTAAGGACTGCTAAAATTCTCAGAATTAAACACTAGGATATCAAAAACAAAGCCTATTCTTGTTCAAATGGAAGGATTAAAATTTCAGCTGAAACCTGTCGTTAATCCAAGCAGCGTTCAAAGCACAAGCCATATGAGGAACTATAAAACTTTTCTAGATTTCACCAAAATGTATCACGGTACGACCGGTTTCATCGCTTACGTGACATATTTAGGTACTCTAAAGTATCCTAAAGAGTTCACACAGGTGATGAAAGAGGTCATACTGCAATAAAGTTTGGTGAACTCTAAAAAAAACTTCTAATTCCTTAAGATGCGATTTCAAAAGGTTAATACCATTATTGAGTGTCCGAGTGGTATATCTTCCCGATGCATGAAAAACCGTGATAGTAATTTCACAAAATATTATGAGTAATGAATAATATTTTCTCGGGGAATATTGTATAACGTTCCGATGTACTTCTTGGCACTGATTATCGTTGTGTTATCGTAGCAGTTGTGGATTGACGCTATCTGAGAGCCGCCGTTCGGTTCATACCAGACAAAAAATAAATATAACCTGAATTTCATTCTATAATTTAAGAAATTTGTCTTTGCTTGAAGTAAGAGATAAAATATGGAAGTTATAGAAAAAGACGATGAATTGCTGCCAGAAATGTTTAAGTCTTGGTATCACGTGGATTCTCACTTGATTTCTTTCTTACTTAACCCCATTCATCATTTCACCATAGCCCTCAGCGATCAGTGACAGGTAGTAATTACCTAAATTAGCATTATTGATGATGCGAACTTTGGTAGTTGGATCTTTTCACACTGCCAAACATAAAATTTTATCAGTTTTCTCAGTAAATACCTAGCATTTTTTGGTTACAACTAAATTTACTTAAATTCGAGTTTTTATGCATGCATATTATGCTTCCTTTAGAAAATTTCCTAAATTATTTCTAAATCATTTACAAAATTATCTTTGAGGCATTTTAATGGAATTTTGCGAGTTCATTTGACAGGAACGTAACTTTCAAACTTTAAATATCATTCGTCTTGACTAAGATCGAACTCGAATCCTTCCTTCATCTGACCAAATAGCTGAACAATGGAGGCATCGCTGAATGAAGCACTCGCACGCCTATCGAGGGAGTCCGGAATCGAGCCACGGTCTAGGCGAGTGATTTTCACGCCATGAATTCTCGTAATTCGGGGCATATCAATGAATTACGCCGTCAGAGTAACCGTCACGAAATTTCTCGCAGTTATTTGAGAAATGAAACATTATTCTTCAATGTGAAATATGAATCAACTAAGGTTGAAAATATTAAAAGTCACTTATTCAAGTGACTTTTAATAATCAAACCACTTTACTTTTCCACATAAACAGAGTTTATGTGGAAAAGTAAAGTGGTTTGATTATTAAAAGTCAGTATGAAGATTTTCCACCAAGTTACGCCAGAAACTGTTTTATTGTTTTACTTATTCAAGTATTAGGTATTGTTTATCCTAATTTGACATCCCATGATAAGAGCTCATTGTGACTACGGCGATTGCGACAATAGTCTTTGTGAAAAGAAAGGAAAGAGTCTGAATTACGTGCACCACGAGATAAAATGTTTCATTCTATGGTACTCTCACATCCCATAATTTTTAATCACTATCAAAAAAGTATCAAACCATTCCGCGCTCATCATTTCAAGCCCATTTCCGTTTCTATACCTCGCTTCCTGCTCCTCCAAACAATCACCATGGTGATAACTGCGGTCTTCCGTCCACCTAGAGGTTCTAACGGTGCTATAGTCAATCCACGATTATTGAAGGTTAATCCAACAGGTGGTCTGCAAAACCTTTGAGCTACCACATCTGAGGAAAAAAATGATTCCCTTCCCCAAAAAATTATCCGGATATTTGTCGGTGAGATGCTTATGCTAATAAGACCGAAACTAAAATCACACAACAACAAGCGAGAGGAAACGAGCGCGAGATACGAGTGATAACCGGGGATGATATCATCTCTCGCGAGGCACTTAACTCCCTCCTGCACCCACCCCTCTGCCCGTGCTCCACTTACACAGGCCCAGTCAATGCAACGCACGACCGCGGCACCACTCACGAGGGTGGAAACGGATGCACCCGGAGAGTAAAAACACCAACTTCGTTTTCACGGACACAGCCCGTGAGACTACGTGCCGTGAGCAAGCATAAAGACCGCAGCAGTGCAATGGGGTGAGGAGGGGGGTTGAAGTAGGCGTGAGGGCGCCCGAAACGCTCGGGACCAGTTAGAGATTTCCAAAAGTGAACTCCGAAAAAAATAAATAAATAAATCCTCACGGGACACCGGCACCCAACACCTTCACCCACGGCCCGGCCACCAGAGGCAATGCCCAAGAGGAGGACACCGTTACCGACAGAAGGGAGATAGCATAGCTACCGGCGCTATCTCCCCTCCTCCTTCCCTCCCTCCATGCCCAGCCTCCGCCCCTCCCCCAAGCCGAGACCATCAACTCTTCATTGTTCCGCAACAATGAGACGCTTGAACTCTGACGAGCCCGTTATGAAGTAACGGGGACGGACGCCCACCCTTCCCCAACCCCAAACACCTCACCCCTCTCCCTTCCCTCCTTCCTTCCGCTCCCACGCAACAGGTAAACTGGTCGAGCGGATTGCTCTGCAAGAGGGCAATGACTGTTCCCCAAGCCGCCGATGGGGAGCGCGGTGGCTAAGGCGGCGATCTCGGTCAGGTGCTCGCTCCCCTCTCGTCTTTTGGATCCCCGAAATGAAGGTGCCCGCTCCCGTCTCACCCTCTCCCTCTCTTCCGACGGGAGAGAGTACGGCCGGCGCTTCCCTTCCTCTTGCCCGCTAGCCGCACCCACGGACGAACACGCGAGGTCCCCCTGAACAAACTGGGATTCGTTTACACGGGGAGTGGGAGTGGATTTCCATGACGACTGCGGAGGGAAGAAGACTGGGAGTAATGGAAAGTGGTGATGAAGGCAAGAAATTAAGATGGATGAATTGAGAGACCCAACGGAGAAACTATAAGAAGAAGAGCGTAGTGAAACATTGAAAAGGCATTTTTCACGGAATAATTGGGGAGCACGGTGTCCTGACGAAGACAGGTGAGGAAATGTAAAACGGAAAGATTCACACAATGAGACACGAGACAGAAATATACCAGCCTTGAGAGCAAAGAGCAATAAACGCCGGCAGATGTTAACATACGGAAGATTTTGAATACGGAACTGCGTTAAACCAAACGTACCACTGAGAGACGCCGGTGGTGAGTGGAAGAGCGAAATGGAAAAGTAAAATATAAACCTTACATCACAACATCAAGTGGCGTTAATCATTTTAATCAGGCTAATTTCATCGTTACATGAACTAAGTACCTCTTACCCTTCTAAGCCCCAAATAGCATGACATTAAATACCTAAACATCCATACATACTTCCTGTCTCCCTTCATTCCATCCAATATGCCCGATCTTCCCCTGAAAGAAGACTTGTGAGCTATTAGCCGTGAATGCAAAGTTAGTTTAATTCCTGTAGCCAATTAAAAGAAGTTGGATGATAAAAGAATAATCCTCCCCTGTTTATGCCTCGCTTTCCCAGCATTCATTCCTATGTCATTCTTTAGCATCACATTGCCTCAGTAACTCTCACATCCACTTCTCCTAATTTCTTCAAATTTCTCCCATCAACCTTCACTCCTATATCATGCCTACAAATTGATCGTTTGCCTTCCCATCTGTCCATTTCACTTGCTTCTTCCTCCTCCAAATCCACTCTCCAAAAACAAGTCGAACCCACGCATATCCCTTTGCCTCAACGGCAATGTTTCCGAGTCATGCAGTACTATATACTTCATGTTAAAGTTTTCAAAAGTATTTTTTAAGCCGTTTCATTTTCTCTGGCGTTCATATCACTTAACATTGGTCTAACGTATTCCATTACTGGTCTTTCTCTATAGTGCTATCCATTGGTCCAATTAATGTTCTCAGCAGATATGTTTCGTCCAATAAATCAAGTCTCTTCTCCTTCGCAGGATGTTTACAGGATTTCCCTACCACGGAATCCGTAAATCTTTGCTCGTGGTACGCTCCCTACCCATAATAACATTCCTTTGCAGCAATACATATGACATTTCTTCTGGTGGAATGCTTTTCCATTTGCGCTATTGCGCTGCCTAGGAACTCCTTACGATTTCTAATTTTTATTGATGATAAAGAAAGGTATTGTATTTGGTGAGGTGTTTAGTATTCCCGTCTCATATTGATTCCATATCACTGCCTTCTTCTGTTTACCATAATTCCAGTTTTATATTTCACAATATCATCCATTTTTACACTTTTCAAGACAATAGTTTCCCTAATTATTTCTTTCCGCCAGTATAATTTCACCACGTTGAATAGCAAAATAAATCACCCTTTTATAATCCACTCATTAAAAGTTGGCGAATATGCTTCTGGGTCATAAAAGATCGGTACATCTCCAATTCATTATTAATGGAAGCCTGACTTGCATTTTTTAAATTATCAGGACTGAAAATGCTTCTGATTGACGTGAGCAACACCTTTGTTAGAAATCACAACGGATATTCCACACAGACGATGCACATTCAGGCAGAAAAGAAAGGCACAAGGAAAAAGGCCATAGATATGGCTAGGTCTGCTACTCAATTCATAGTAAATTTGCATTTACATGTACACAAATACCCCACCATCCACAAATAAGGGGTGTGGCAGGGGATGCAAACACCATGTGGAAACGGTAATGGATAAGGTAGAGGAAGGGTGTTTATAGGGTGAGGAAAAGGGAAAAAAAATCACTTAAAATCCTTGTAAAGATGCGTATGGTGACGCACGCATATACAAGGTGTGTTCAAAAAATAAGTAGAATTCTAATTTTTCGGAAAAAATATTTATTTATTCTTATATAGTGATGTTGTCGCCTTCAAAGTTGTCCCCTTTGGAGATTATGCACTTTTGCCAGCGCTTCTTCCAATCCCCGAAACGCTTCTCAAACTCGATATTTGAGATAGCCTTTAGTTCTTTCAGCGATTGCGTTTTTAATGTCATCTACGGCTGTGATACGACGGCCCTTTAAGGTTCTCTTAATTTTTGGAAATAGGAAAAACTCACACGGAGCCATATCTGGCGAATATGGAGGCTTGGGCATCGTCACAGTATTGTTTTTGGCCAAAGATTCACGAACAAGCAATGAAGTGTGAGCTGGTGCATTACCGTGGTGCAAAAGCCATGAATTGTTTTTCCACAGATCCGGGCGTTTTTTCGGATTGCTTCACGCAAACGGCGTTGAACTTGTATGCAGTACTTCTTATTGAGCGTTTGACCTGGCGGCAAGAATTCATGATGCACTATGCCATTAAAATCAAAGAACACAGTGAGCATAACCTTCACGTTCGACCGCACTTGTCGAGCCTTTTTCGGTCTTGACAAGCCAGAATGCCTCCACTGGGATTTTGGAGCCTTAGTTTCAACGTCATATTCATAAACTCATGTTTCGTCACCTGTTATAATACGTTTCATACCCAAACAATTGGAAAAATTGTCATGACATGGTCCAATCGATATGCCAACATCATCAGCGACCTCTCTAATTGTGATTCGGTGATCATTCATAACCATTTCTTTCACTTTTTCCACGTTTTCATCGATTGTTGATGTGCTGGGGCGTCCAGGGCGCTCGTAATCTTCAAGGCCTTCATGGCCTTCTTGGAAACGCTTATACCACTCGTAAACTCTCGATTTACTCATAGCAGACTCACCATAGGCCTTTGTTAACATTTCACACACTTTGTTACACTTTATTTCATTTTTTACGCAAAATTCGATACAAATTCTTTGATCCATTTCTTTTAACAAACGAAAATCGCCGAGCTCATAAAACACGTCTAACCTTAGTGGCTGTCACAGACTAAGTCCACAATGAAAACAGCTGAAAGTTTTATCATACTTCAGGGGCATGTATACCAACATAATAAAAAAAAAGTTTGACAGTCGGACTCTCCAAGCCCGCGAAATGAAAAAATTCTCGTTATTTTTTGAACACCCCTCGTATACATATTAGCGGAAAATTTAATTGTAAACGCAACGTAAAAATTTCTAAGCGTTAATTTTATCCATCGCATGAGTTTTCGGATATATCAGATCGAAGGGAATAAAAATGAACCATAGCCACTTATAAGGTGAACCACCACCATGCTAAGACGGGTGACAACACTAATTCACAAGTAGGAAACGATTCAAAAACTGATCCAGGTCCATTGAAAGTCGTAGTATTCATTCAATCGCGCATACCTCGTCGGCTGGTTGAAAAAGAAAAAGTTTATTTCTTGTTCTCATTTCTTTCAAATCTATAAAAAATAACTCCAATTCATAAATTGTAGCAAAGGGCAAAACGGACACAGACGACTTCGACCTTGGCGGGTTAATAACGCACCAGCCTGGAGGATCAATGATCCAGTTTGGAACCCCGTCACAGGTATGTATGCGATGCTATTCATCGAGTTAATCACATTGCTATATTAACCTAATCTGTCGTTGCACCGACAAACTCATTACGAGAAAACTCCTTGGTTGTACGTAGACAATATGGCGAAATAATCACCATAGTGGAAATGGAGTTCCCCGTGAACAAGAGGGTTAATTTTCTGTGAGATTTGGGATTTGGCATTTGGCTCCAATTCCATCTCCGGACCCTGATTTCCACCTCCAGAACTGGATAATTTCTCTGCTCTGGCACAACTCCAATTCCTATCCGGAAGTATGAAAGATTTTTAGCAACACGTTCCATAACTAAGCGCATTCAATTTTACTCATGTCCTGCAATTTTTTGCTGAATTAATTTTCACATTAGATTAACAATTTAACTGTGAATAGATAGGATTTTGTTAAAATACGGACTAAAATAAATAAAATCACGGATTAGACAGTGATACTGCGAAAAATTAATACTACAATGGAAAATAATGGAAATTTACGCGATAATTACTGAAAAACGTAACGAAAAAAATCGCAAAAGCAGAGCGGTTGTTTTCCATGATTCACAAATGCCAAATTGTCCTTCGAAATATATCACAGTTCATTCCTATTAAGAATGAAACTTCGAAAGAGCTGAATATAAGTAATCGCTTGGTTTCCACACAATAATAGGCGTAGGTATTCATGGAATATGCCTGGGAACTCAGAAAGACGTCGGTTCAACTGATGGTCAAGTACAGATTTAGGAACAACGTGATTAATTCACACAGTTCTCCTGTAGTGAATGAGAATTAAAATCATAGCTTTGTACTAATGAAGTGCAACGTCAGTTTTAAGAGGATAAAATGTGAAGGAAAGTTGAGAAAATGAAATATAGGTTTATCCGGAACGAAAAGAAGGGAGTGCCAGGAGGCAGAAGAGAAAATTATGAGCGAGGAGAGCGAGATGGGTAAAATTTAAAAATAATGGGAACATATAAGGAGTCACATATGGAACTATAGGAGCAGTAAAAATGAAAAGGACAAGTAAACCATAGATTACGGACGAGATGATAATAAATATAGAATAGATAATGAAATGGAAGAATGTAAACTCAGAGATGCATGAAGGGAAGTATTAGGAGTTACATAATAAAAAAAGGCGGAACACTTATAGGGTAAAATAAATCTGGTGGTAGACACAGTCCCAGAATATGGAACGTTTACGGAGGAGGGGTGAAATTGTGGGCTGTACAGGAAGGCGAAAGTATTGTCAGAAAGTAAGGAGGAAAATCCGAGTCCTCTATCAAAGAGACGTGAGGAAAATCAATTGAACCAAAACTCATTCAAGAGTCATATTAGGAGTAAGTAGTAAGAAGTAACCATATTGCATTAACCCAGCAGGGTTAGTCATAGAAAGACAATATGATTTAGATAAAGATAGCTTACTTACAGATATATTTGGTTGCAAGAGATAGACAGGGTATTAAGGGAATTGAAATCAAGTAAGGCCGAGGAGGTAGACAACATTCCCGCAAAACAATTTTAGAGTTGAAGAAAACATGGAGAGAAAAGTAAATACGGGCTAATTGGTAGGATTTATGGAGCAGGAATTTGGCCGGCATATTCGTCAGATCAGTGTTTGTTCCCAGCCCAAACTAGGGAAATGCAGCCATGTGTCGACGACAGAAAAAATCAGCTTGATGTTGCACAAAGCTAAATTGGTACTTATAATCATCAATAAGAGGATGGAAAGGAAGGCAAATGATTACTTTGGGGATGATCAGTTTGAGTTCAGGAAGTCGAGAGGCTCGCGTGATGAAATTGCAGTAATGAGATCATTTAAAGAGAGGAAGATAGAACGATGGAAAGATGTATTTGATTGCTTTCGGATAGTATGTTTGTATTATTGGGAGACTACGATTGTTAGAGTCATTTAAGTAGAATTAATGAAAAATTTCAAGAAACTACTTTTTACTCTCTGAAATGGTTGCATTATAGAATTAATGAATTTATTACAGTAAAAGGCAAAATGAGCAGTATTAGGAAGACTAGTGAAACAGGGTTTTCCATTATCACCCGTGCTTTTCAACGTATACATGTGAGTGGAAGAAATGGTTAAAGAGGCATTGAAAGAAGTGGAGGTAGGAAGTCGGCGGGGAAATCATAAAATCACTTAGGTTTGTGGATGATTAAGCTTTAGTTTGCCACTCAGCCAAGGGGTCGGCAAGTGTTGCAGAGCGCATCGGAAACTCGGTGTGATAGGTTTGAACGACAATTAATGTCATTAAAACAAAGGCTATACTGTTTTCGAGAAAGAGAAAATCTAATTTAAATATCAATATATGAGTTCATAAACTAGAGCAGGGAGAACAGTTAACCAATCCCAGAAGCGTTTCCGACAAAAATTTTAAAAGTGTTAGGATATAGGAAGAAGAATTACTTTGGGCAAAGAAGCATTCAAAAGGAGGGAGGGACCCTTATTCAACGTCTCTGGCGGCAGGGACGTTCAAAAAGGATAAACATGGAAAGAATAAACTTTCACGTTTAAAAATGACTCGTAAAAACTTTGAAATTGAGCGCAGTTTTGCACGGCGCGAAAACATGTTCTTAGAAACAAGATGATAAGCTTAGAATAGAGGCTTTTGGATTGTGGGTGTGGAGAAAGATGGGAAAGGTGAAGCAGACTGAAAGGAAAACAAACGAAAGAGTGCTAGTGATGGTGGGGGATGAAAGAGGATTATTGAGAGGAGGTAGAAAAGATTGATGCACATTATTTCTAATATTGAATACTGTGATAGAGGGAAAAACGTTAGATAGGTAGGGGAGGAAAAGGATATGCATGCTGTACTTAGTGATTGGACGAAGCAAACATGCGGATTAGAAGAGATTCTTATTGCAGGGTCAGATACCAGTTTGAGTTTCGTTCGGAGAGGCAAATCAATGTACGTATTGCTGTTCAGTGTCCATTCAAAACCTCCGCCAAATGGCATAATTTCAGTAATAATGAAGGTATTCCACAGCTGGTTTAACTATCATTCAACGTTTTTATTTTCGATTTTGGAATTCGCTCTTAAAATATACGTACGTGTATGACCTTTCATGTTACTATGGGAGATATTGTCGATTACATTTTCATCATTTCGAAATGTCTCGTCGTGATTGGGGAAATGGACCATTCAATTAAATACGTTTAACAGGTGATGATCCCAGTTTAAAGTTTAAGCGAATTGTAAATGTTTTCCGCCTAAGAGAAACTGTGTATTTTTTATGATCAAATAAATAATACGATGCACGAATTATAACTAAGTTCCTACGCATTTGTAAAAATATATCTCAGTAATTGATTTTTACATGATGTACTTACTTCTCATAACACTGAAGGGCATGGTAGTCCAGTGGATAGAACTTTGAGCTACTGATCAGATTTCTTTGATTCGATTGCCGGGTACACCTCTAGGCACTCTCAGCTTCACCCAAGCTGTGTGATTTTTCGGGCACAGATCTTCCTGGGAAACCGCACACTGAACAGGAAAAGAGACCGGTGTCCTTATTACCCTAATGTGCGAATTTCATATGGGGTTGGACTAAGTACTCGGTGAGTTCTACCATCGCCTATCAAACCCACCTTCGGGATCATAGTTTGGTGACTCATATCTCATAAAACAACGCTTTCTTGGCCACTTTGAGTCAATTTTGACGACTGTTTAACCTTGGTAAAATCAAAGAAACTGCGGGAGATTTCGCTGATGTAAATTAAACGTCATCCAAAAATGTCCATTAGGCTTTGAAATTGATACATTGTAATTATACGGTGACTTTTGGTAATAAGATTCATTCTAACATAATATACCACCCAATGAAAAGAGTACAAGCCTTTGACCTCATGTAGTCAAGTTTAAACCGCCCTAAGAAGAAATTTAATTTTTCAAGGGGTTTTATGCATGCAACGCGTTTCGGTATTGGGGCACGTTAATGTGAACAGCATTTCAGAAAATTTTCATTTCGAAATGGACTATATTCATTTAAAAGAGGAATGGCAAAGGGAGATGTGTTAGGTTTAGGCCATGAGGTACTAGTCAATGCGGTTTTCTGAATTGGGAAAGGCGTGTGAGGAACCCGAGGAACGCCAGAAGTGGAGATTGAGCAATGATGCATCATTACAAAGATGTCACTTCTTACCAGGTTTAACTATACCTAATTTTTAAGTTAATCTAGCCTTGTATTCGAACATGAGGGAGAATGGATACAACTTGGCTCTACGTGAAGTTTCCGCAAGATATGTCGCCAAAACTGATCGTGGTTCATCCGCGAACACTTCTCAATACTGGTTATAAAACTCATCCTCGTATTCTGGTTTAGAAATTTCTCCCCGCAGAAACCCCAGTGCGTGCTTTTCCATCACTAATTAATTCCCTGCATTCATTTTGATTTTAAATATGCACATGCGCAATATTTCACGAATTTCATTCCCGTCTTGATGTGCGCAGGAAAAGAAGGCACCACGTTCGAATCACTGCATCACAATCAAATTGAAAACTATGACGTGAAAATAAAAGCTAAACGATACTTATATGTATTTTGTAAAAATGAAATTGTAAAAATAATCTCTTGGATTCAATGCACAATCCATGGACTGCAGGCCTCATGAGTCATAGTGAAGAACATATAGTATATCACGCCCATTTAATTCATCAACAATGAAGATTTTTTCATTAGAAAAGATGGAACCATCTACAATTCATCTATACTTTGCCTCATCCCTTCCTCTGATTTACCGCCGAAATTTCTTTCCCAGGACCAAACGTTATCATTATCAATGACTCATCACTATAAAAATTAACTCTTTGACGAACGCAAATTTGGAAAATAATAGGTAAAATATATGATTTCAATGAACCAGTAGCGCCAGAAAAGGCATAATATCTTTTCTGCATTCTCTTGAAACCGTTAATAAAAAGGGAATCTTTTAGAGTGAAACGACAGCTTGAAGAGTGAGTAAAATGTCACTGAATTCCAAAAAAGTTAGTAAACCTGTCTAAAATTCAAGTAGAAATTAATTCCTCGTGTATCTATGGCTCATTTGATAGAATACTATATACCAACGATTAGGAAAATAATGTACTATCACATTTGCTGACATCTATAACGTAAAATACATCTAAAAAGTTTTAAAAAAATTGAGTATAAAAAAATGATCAACAGGTAAAATTGGAAAAAAAGTTAATAGGACTGAAAAAATACTGACGGTTTAAATATCAGCAAGAAAAAATGGAAATTGTTGTGCCTGGTGGTATTTACAACCTAACATCGAAATGCATTGTAGAGAAATAGTGCATTATGATTCAAATTAACTGATCTACTTCGCTCAATTTATTGCAGCCGTACGTTAGTTAATATTTAGCAGTAACAAGTTACAACCAGTTGGTATTCAAATAATTTTCGGCTTTGTTTAACAAAGGTACAACTGGACAAATTTCCTTCAGTGCAAACATCTCAGTCTTTGACAACAACTTGGAATGTATTCGGAAAATTTCAAGGTTTATATATTTTTTTCGGCATGTCGCCAAAGAGAATTTCGAGTACCGATAGTGGTGCATAGTGCACCAGTGCCCCACATTGCATCGTGAATCCGGATGTTCCTGTGATATGTACATAGTGCGGATGCTCGCCGCATAGGAGCGCTAGCAGTTGAGCTATGAGAGCGACAGCTACGGAGAGAAGTGAAGACCACTACCGAGACGAAACTTGAATTAATTTTGCTTCGCGCTCGGGCGGTATCGGAGAAAAATTGAGGAGCCAAAATCATTCCTCAAAGTAAGATTAACTGAAAGCCTCGCAGCGATTCACCAAGCACGTTCTAGCTAAAATTCAAGCAATTATTCTTCGTGAAAAAATATCAATTTCTAACAGTTTCATTTAAAATTAGCTCCTCTCAAATCTTCTAAAAATACATTCTTAAGCACATTATATTTTCAAGGACATCAATTTGTACTTAAACTGAACAAAGCATTGCAAAATATATGAAATCACGTAAAGGAGATTTTTCTTTTTTTGTGGCTAACAGCATAAGGTTTTATGAATGATATTACCACTTTCAAATAGGGAGAAGTACGTATCAGAAGACTGGAATATCGAACACATTTCATCGTCAGCAGAATACTTGATATATTTTTCATAAATATTATGCTTTCAATTGCCTTTAAAATACTCTTTCAGAACTCGTTAACACAATGGTATCTTTGATAATGCATTGAAGATTGACTGCTAACAAAGATTTGCATAATGATTTGTGTATATATATATTCTGGTATTGGAATGTGTTGCACACTAAAAATACCTTAATTTTGCGTACGCCTTGTATTGAGGTATTTTCTTGTATTTCTCCTAGTACAATTTTCCGGGACAAGTTGTGGCAAACATAGTAATTTCTTTAGTTTTTCAGTTATACAACGACAACACTAACATTGCTTTAATCTTACCAAAAAAATAAATTAGTTCTCGTTTTTTTGCAAATTGATTTTAATTTTCATAATATCTGAGAAAACAATAATAGATTAAATTATAAATATTTTTCTGGATATTCGATGTGAAAAATACAATACCGGAGATTTGCGTTCACGTAACGTATTCAATTTATTTTTAAGTTCATTTATGTCATCAAATTGAGTTTCTAATTAAAAAATCACACCAAGGTACTCGTAATAACACATTAGGGGAATCAAGAAACTCGTATCAATTAGATTTTTGGTATAAGATAGGAAAATATGGGTGCATGTTGACATAACGACGCGCAAAATGGCCATCCATGACCGTAGCAACAATAAATTTTGCATTCCTGTCGGTTTTTTGGAGAACTGTCAAAAGGTACGTAGCTAAAGTCTCTCTCTAGACGAAAACTGATCATTTTCAAATAGAAGAGAGGAAAGGTAGCGGGGAACCAGAGTATAAGTATGGGAAAGAACCAAAAATGAATACGTAAATTATACGGGTGGGTTGTTATTATTTTTTATGTAAATCTACTGTCTAGGGTAGATTCTGGATAGACAAAGACGCTGCACTACCTCTACATTTCTAAGTCTCGCCTTTTGAGGCCAAACCTATTACCTTACACTATTAATAACTCTTCTTAAATTCCACAAACACTTCACCTCCCTTCATTCCGTCGAATATAGTATTTTCCAACTCCCTTTTCCCAACTTCCACGTCTGCGTAATATTCTCCTTCAACCAGTCTTCAACAGTCCATTGGCACTCAATTTCAAAGCCTTCAATCTCAAAATGCAAATCAATTCAATCTCACGTGCATTCACTTATCTTGCCTCCTTTGGATTTTTGCCAACCACCCTCTCTTCACCCTCACCGTACCTAATACTGTTCCTTTCCGGCCAGATTACTTTTCCCATCCTTCTCCACATCCACAACTCAAAAGTCTCTAATCTGTATATGCATAACCTCTGCCTCAACAACCAAGCTTCCGTACAAAACTAAGCTCCATATCAAATTTTTCACTAATCTTTTTTTAACATCCTTACTCAAGGTCCTTGTAACTTAATTCCCTCCTATTGGTAACGCCTTCTTTCGCCTGAAACAATTCTTCTTCTGAAGTCCCTACCAATTTGACACTATTCGCCTTTAACACATCCCAGATTAATAAACTTTTCCGCCTGCTCTAGTTTATACTGCCCAATTTTAATGCTTAACTTCCAGCTTCCATCTGCTTGGATTTCAGGTTTTTCGTTCCCTCAGCTAAATCATTACCAGAAGGAGTCGATTTTTCTCTTTAGATTTGATGAGCAAATCATTTTGGTTTTGTAGTGAACCGAAGGTTGTGGCTATTTCAAATTCATCCAAATCGCTGATCCAAGATTCGGAACAGTGATTTTTAAGTAATTAACTGAGAATTTTGCTTAATAGTTTTGCATCCCCGTTGGCCCCTGCATGTGAAGTTCTAATTTCCATTGTACCCACAGTTTCCTAGATAGTTAAGGTACTCTCTTTGCATTCAAACAATGAACTCGTCGTGATTTTTTTCCATTGCCGACTAACTCCAAATTTTTAAAATAAATGGGCGAAGAGAGGAAGTTACTGGGGGAAATACGAAAAAGGAAGAGTGAGTGGATGGAGAAGACTTTGAAAGGTAGTAGTGTATATGTTGAAGACCGTTATAGAAGGGAGGACGTAGGGTAAGCGGGGTAAGAGGAAGGATGAGAATTGGCTTTTTTCATGGCATGAAGGTAGGAAAAAGTCACGAAGATATGATGAAGAAATAATGTAGAGCAAGGAAGAGGAAATTCTCTCATTTCCTTTGAGAAAACTTTCCAAATGATCATTAGGGACCATCTGAAACCTAACTTTAAATAGAAGGACAAATTAAATGAAAAAATGTCTTGGCAGAGACTTTAATTCTTGACGCTTCTACCGAGACTGAAATCCGCAATCGAAATATTTCCTGGCAACGACTTTTGTGCCCCATCGGCGGGCCTCACAAATTAGCTACTGCTCTGATATCTACGCACCCCCATGTCAAACAATTGGCGGTAGAACGACACATATAAATAACACATGACACTATAAATGACAGAAGTTGGATTGATGTAAAGATGGAATCTCAATGCAAATATCGACCATTGTTTGTAAGTTCCTATGAGTAAGACATGGATTAAATTTAATCCTGTTTAAGTTTAATAATTTGTTAATGATTATTCGGGAAGTTTTAATAAACACTAATAATTATCAAAGGTTTTTATTTAATATTTTAATTTATTTTTTACTTTGAATACACCTTTCTTGCAGGGCCGTATTCAGTATTCTGTTTCCATTTGCAGTCTTTTTTATCCTTTGCAGTGCCTAATATCTTTCCCGCTTTCCAATATAAGATCCCTCTGTTTCCCCCAGTAACAGGATATTATGTTTTGCTTATGTTGATTTAAAGACCCCACTTTCGATAATCTTCTCTGAATTATCTTGTTTGTATTTTAAAGACAACTTGGGGGAATCACATGAATAAAGTCTTCGGGCAAGCATATAAAAAATTGGGATTTATTAAACGCATTGTCGGCAGAAGTGACTCCAAGGTCAAGGAACGTTGTTACCACGATCTCGTAAGACCTCATTCGGAATATGCATGTAGTGTATGGGATCCGAGTGAAAAAGGCCTCATTCGGGAAACTGAGAAGGTCCAACGCCGGGCAGCTCGTTTCGTGAAAAACTGTTACGATAAAACAAAAAGCGTCACTGAAATGCAATGGTGTTAGGGTGGGAATCATTAGAAGAAACACGATTAAATGCTAGGTTGAACTTACTAAATAAATTCAGATCCGCATGTTTCACCAACGAGGTCTCGCAAATTATTCGCACTCCAACATGCATTGGTCGCTTGGATCGTGTATATAAAATTCGGGGAATAGATGCCAGAACTAGCAGACTCGAGGACTCCTTCCCACGGACAATACGGGATAGCAACTGTAGGGTTAAAGGTAGCCAAAATTCCACTTGCCACCCTCAGAGTTTAGGGAATAATTAGTTCTACTCAATTGCATACACTTTCACTAGCCTCGTGGGTTTTATTGTCAAAACCCTTTCTTTCCGCATGACCGCATAAGAATGCCGTTAAATAATGCACTGCTCTTTATAGTATTGCTTTCTGCCTTTTCTGTCTTTAAGTGTCCCCTTCTGCGGGGGGACCCTCCCGCTACCTACAGCGTTGGGTCACATTCCCTACCTGTGTCGTTGGGAAAGGAGACAGTTGTATGCTGCATACCCATGTGGTAGTGGAATTTCGCCTTCCTACTTACAAATTCTAGCTTACACGTTATTGGATCAATTTCCTAAGGTTCAATTATTTATTAGATGATAGTATATGTATAAAAAATCCAAGAGAGATGGAAGGAATATATAGAAACACTGTATGGTAAAGAACTTAGGCCGACAAGGTTAGACATAGAAAAGGAACATGACGTAGAAGAAGATAGCTTAGGTCCAGGCATACTCGACGATGAAATAGAAGGGGCATTAAAGGAGATGAAAGCAAATAAGGCTGTGGGAGTGGACAATATTCCTGTAGAAATGTTGAAATGGTTAGGGAAAGGTGGGAAGAAGGCCATCCATATATGGACTGATTCGTAGTATCTATGAGGAAGGAATCTGGCCGGAAGATTTTGTGAGATCGGTGTTAGTTCCTATTCCAAAAAAGGCAAAGGCTTCGTCATGTGAGGACTACAGAACAATAAGTTTGATATCCCACGCAGCTAAAGTTATTCTCAGGATCATCAACAAAAGGATAGAGAGTAAGGCAAATGATTACTTAGGGGATGATCAATTTGGGTTCAGGAAAGGAAGAGGTACGCGTGATGCCATTGCAGTAATGAGATCACTAGTCGAGAGGAATATAGAATACAATCAGGACGTTTTTGCCTGTTTTGAAGATTTCGAAAAAGCGTTTGATAGAGTGAATTGGGAAAAATTAATGCGTGTATTGCAGAAAATAGGAATGGATTGGAGGGACAGGAGACTGATCCGCAACCTGTACATGTCTCAGACTGCTCAGGTGCGAATGGGGAACAGAGAGTCCGGATGGGCAGTGTTAGGAAGAGGGGTAAGGCAGGGTTGCCCATTGTCACCGGTACGGTTCAACGTATATGTAGAGGAAATGATTAAAGAGGCATGGGAAGAACTGGAGGTAGGAATGAAAGTCGGAGGGGAATTCGTAAAATCGGTTAGGTTTGCTGATGACCAAGCATTAGTTGCTCAGTCAGCCAAGGGGTTGCAAGCATTGTTGAGTGAATTGGAGGTTCAGTGCGATAAATATGGGATGAGAATCAATATTAATAAAACAAAGGTTATTCGATTTTCCAGAAAGAAAAAGGCTAAGCTAAATATTAAAATAGGCGGGGGAAAAAATAGAGCAGATAGAGCAGTTTACATATCTCGGAAGTTTTTTGGACCAACACGGTCAAAGTGGTAGGGACGTAAGGAGAAGAATTGCGCTAGGCAAGGAGGCTTTCTCAAGGAGGAGGGAGTTGATGACGGGGACGTTGAGTAGGGATGTTAAGACAAGACTCGTAAAAACTCTGATATGGAGCGTAGCTATGTACGGCGCGGAAACGTGGCCGCTGAAGCAGGAGGATAGACGTAGATTGGAGGCTTTTGAAATGTGGGTGTGGAGAAGAATGGAGAAGGTGAAATGGACCGAAAGGAAAACAAATGAGGAAGTACTGGAGATGGTGGGTGAAGAGAGGGGTTTGTTGAGAGAAATCCTATGGAGGCAGGAAAAATGGATGAAAGGCGTATTGAGCGGTAGTGGAATGTTGAAGAGGGTAATAGAGGGGAGAATGTTGGGCAAGCGAGGTAAGGGTAGGAACAGGATAGGGATGTTGGACGGGATGAAGGGAGGAAAGAAGTATACCGAGATGAAGAGGGACCTGATATAGATTAGTTTGCTAGGTGGGGAGTCACAAAATGTTTATTTGATAGTTGTGTCCATCCAAAAACCTACCTTAACCGGTAGATTACCTAATAATAGTATATGTATTTGCATGCGTGTAGAATGAAAGGATTTTCGAATGAATGTATACGCCACTGTGGGTATAGTTTTGCATGTTTTTGTTTATTTTGCATGTGGTTTTGTTCCTTTTGACTTTTTTAGTTCCTTGGTGACCTAACACCCACATCACATGCCCTTGTAGCGGTTTGCGGGGTATTATGTAGATATGTGGATGTATTCCAGATCTTTATAGCTTCGTGCTAGAACTAGTTCATCTGCAGCATATCTTAATGCGCATATCAAACTCTTCATTAGAGATATGCCTATCGCATTGCATTTCTTTATCTAGGCTTATAGTACATGTTTTAAATACGTATATAAGTAATATAAATAGTAAAATATAAAATAAATTTCGTCTTAAAACATGTAGGGGATGGAGAGCAGCTCCATTTAAGTTGCCTATTCACCATAACTTCCTGGCAAAACTTAATTCTACTCCACCATTTCTGCATAAAGTATTAATTTCTTTAATTGTATTTACATTTAAGTTGGTTTTTTCCAAAGATTCTCACAGTGTAATTTGTGCCACAAAAGGAGATATAGATTCTAAGTGAATTTTAACTTGATTAAACTTCCTTAAAAGATTATTTCCGCATCAAATTTCAATGCTTATTTTCCCTTTTAAGAATTAATTTTATTACCGTCATCACTTGACCTGGAGATCAGCTGGGCTGCAGCGAAAATTACATTTATTCAAACCTGGGAAAAAAGCCTACTGATTTCCACTCAAATCAGTCTCCTTGCCTATCGGATTTGCGTTACTGCCTACGGATTCCCCGAGAGTAAAATCAGGAGGTTAATAAATGGCCCTTAAATAACATCTTGGGCTAATTTTACACAATGTGCCTACAATTAAAAAGTTTAGGTTCTTTGTTAAGTACGCCATTCAGAGTGTGTGCACCAAAATGGATGCAATTATCATTCGTTTACGATGACATATGTGTTTCATGGGGCGGCCGTTGAGCTAAAAAATTACCACATCACTTCAAGTACAGATATATTTTCAGTGCACTTGATGCACTCGCTCTGCGATAGTTCAAAATTTAATGGACAATTGACCTTTTTAGTATACTCAGGCGATTTTTCAAGCAGGCAATTCGGTACAATGTTTGCATGGAGGCGTCCTGTGCAGTGATTCGCCACTCTCGTTATGCTGTGCCATTTTTATGGAGCAACTGATTGATTTCGGGTCATTTTCGTAATAGCAATACTTTCCGGCAGAGCGCGAAGGTTGTGGTGAGTCCATTTGCTCTTAAGTGTACATCCACCTGCGGTCGTTAAAGGTGGCGTAAATAAATTTGTTATCATGGTGAGATGAGACCAGCCTTGAGGGCAACTTGCTATGGGTACGATATTGATCTTCGAATAGTACTCTGTTCAGCTCATCACCAGCATCATCCTAAGCACCATATTTTTACGAGATGACGAATTGTCCTGAGCTGCGGGTATTGAAATTTGGGAAAAATTACGTGTGAGCTTCTTGCATGCCAGGAACATTGTATTTTCTTGGAAGGTAAAGCGTTTTAATTAAAATTGATATTAAAAATATGCCTTTTGAAAAAATTTTCCTCTTTACAAAAACAAAGTTTCTTCGGAAATCATTTCTTGGTGTCATTCTGGCGGGTAGTACATTAATCGTCTTCCAAGAGCGCTCGCGTCATGTTTTTCAGTAATTCGTTAGTCTTCAGTGCATTTTCAAGTGTTAGTCTCACTTCCTTCATTTCGGCGCTGCATAGGTTTTTTTTCGTCTTCGTAAGTCACTTTTTTTCTTACACATGTTAGACATTTGTTTTTTACTATCAAAAATTCATTGCTCTTCTTTAAATCTTAACAAATAAATAGGTACGAAACAAAAATATATGTGCAAACGGTTTTCTACAGAATTTTTATTTTATTTTTTCTTTTATATAGCCAGACAGTAAGGGAAATTTTTCACGGTTATCAGATTTCGTTTTTCCTAAGAGTTATTTCTTAATATCCTTACTCAGCGTCACAGACATCAATTCCTTCCTCCTTGCAAACGCTTCTTTGCCTAACGCAATTCTCCTTCTTAGGCCCCAAATACTTTGACCGTTTTGATCCAAAACACTTCCGAAACAGGTGAACTGGTTCACCTGCTCAAGTTTATTAGTTCCTACTGCAATATTTAACTTAGATTTTATCTTTCTCTAAAACCGCAAACGTATGTTTAAACTATTAAACAACGATTAGGCGTGCCGTACAAGAGAGAAAATATATTTATATACACGCATTTCTAAAATTTAGAATGGTTCAAACTCGAGGTGGCAGCTACAGGGAAAGGGAGGAAAAATGAATGGACATCCTGGAGAGGAAGTACCAAGAAAATGACTGCAGTGGAGGGAAAACCCTCTTTCGTTGCCCTCCCCCAACCCACTGCCCCCGGCAGCACCCGACTGCCTCAACTCGTCCGTCCTCAACCCGCATCTTCCCACGCCAACCCCCAACCTTTCCCTCCGCTAGCCACATGTCCTGATGTCAGGAGATTATTGCAACCGGGCAAAGAGACTGGAGCTCCTGTCCTAATGGAAGGTACACTTTCCATATTATCCAATGCATATTAGACAGGCACACAATCAGGATGAACTACAATCAAAAACTAACTCAGATATCAACTCGACATGGGAATATTCAGTTCTGCCTTAAGAAAATTGGCAAATCGCCCTCAGAAAAATGTGAAACTTGTGACTTGGAAGACACAATTACACACAGAATACAGACCGGCCTGAAATTCGAGGTACAAAGATAATACCTGGCATAATACGGACTCCAAAACTACGAGCATCAAAGTAAGCATATGGGAATCATTGAGGAACTCCACGAAAAGTGAAGAATCAGGCGTGATATTGTGGAATCGAGACATAATGAAAACTTCGTTGCAATTTTCCACAGTTAAAACTTTAGTGTATCGAAACCATGGTCGGCAATAAAGTTTTAACTGTGGAAAATTGCAACGAAGTTTTCATTATGAGGAAATCCACTATCCGGAAGGAACTGGAGAAGCTAACATTGTACAAAAGAAATAAATTTTAATATGCTCAACCGAAAGAAGACCAATGAGCAATTCCAAAGTGAGACATTAGGACCTTTGCTATGAAGGCCACACTGATAAGGTTAATCAAGTGTTATTCGAAGAATAAAAGAACACGAAAGAATAGAAAGAAGACGAAGACTGCGAAAAGAAGATGGCGCTGGCCACTTGTTTGCAGGAAGATGGCGCGCATGTACTCTTCCAGTGCGTCATTGCATTGGGTACTTATTGTAACATTTTAATTGTTCTTATTAATTGTTTAAATTAATGAAAATCCAGCGAAAGGCGCGCATATAATCTCTCTGAGCATTATTGTATCATGTATTTTTTGTAATATTTGAAATGTTCTTTTATACTGCGTAAATTAATGCAAGTCTAGCTAACTTAAGAACTCAGAGGGGAAGTGTGCATTTTGCAGGTATGCCCAAAACGACCTGTTGTATAAAATACTTCATGTCAATAAAGAAATTTCACCCTGGGGTAGTCACAACTACTTCTGTTGAAAAAGAAAGCTACAAGTCCTAGGTCAACGATTTGCAGACCAGTTTTCGCACCCTTAGGGAAGAAGAAACGGGAATGGGAAAGTAGTTCGCACACGTAAAGGTTTTCGTCCAGAGGACGAATTAGCGGAGCTTTTGTCGTCGGAGGGTCGAAATTGAGTATTCCTACAGGAAAACGGAGTGGAGCTTGTCTTCGGAAACGGAAGTTCTTGGAGAGAATGGCGATCCCTCATCGGGTTGGCAAAATACTTCCCTTCCTAACACTATAAAAATGCATCAAACTCCCTAAACCTTCAATAAACGAAGAAAACTGCGACGAAGGCTCACAACTGGACATTAAATAGGCCAACAATTTGAAACATTATTTCAAAAATCATCATCTCAGGAGAAGACTCCAGAAAATTTAAAAAGACAAGAGGGCTTGATAGATTGATTAAGATGGAAATAAATACACCAGCAGACCTTTTAATTTCAGCTGACGTGTTTGCGAATGCGTGTATAACTAAATGGAAGTCGATCTCAGAGACTGAGTTTTTCCTATTTTTAGGGATCCCATATCATATGATGCCATATGCCGAGAATCTCCCAATTTTTGGAATACTGACCCCTTACTTAATTTTACTTGCTTCAGGAATGTTGCGTGCTTCTTAGCAGTGACAGGAATGTTGCGATCATGCAAGCTTTTTATATAGCAAAAAAAACCACGTCCAGGTAAACAGCAACCTCCTGACTTTCGGATCGTCTTGTCTTTTGTAGTTATATGATAGGTAAGCGGCACAGGCATGGATTTACAGGTATAGTTAAAGTTCCCACCCAAAATTCCGGATTAGTTTTACGATTTCTTGTTTGCATTGAGTACTCTTATTTCTGAAGCAAAACTGGCGACAGTATTGTACCAGAATTGATGAAAAGGAAATTGGACACCGAAATATCTCTTTCTATGGTTAATTATTATCGTAAAACATTATCAAATGGGCCCACCATTTGATAATCACCATTCACTAGAGTGAAGATATCTCGAATTAACAGAAGGAAAAATTCGCCTGAGCACTTAAGGAAAAAGCTAAGACAGTGGGTAGGATATTGGGTGTTTCCAATTCCAACAGAGAATGCGTGATGAGGCGGAAGGCCAAGCGGGACGATGGGTTCCATATTTGGGGGCAAACACATGGTCGATGACCGTCGTCGGTGCAGATTCCACTTACAAATTGGAAGCCATTTCTCGCTCTAATGAGTCAATGAACGGCATCGAGCACAACAATAAAATGATGTCACATCACCATTGCCCCATTGACCTGAGGACTCTAAAATGGATCAAGAAATTTGGACACATAGTTCAACTCCTTTTGGTAAGTAGCTATTTCATCTATCATAAAATCCATCCCAAAATTCCTCTCCGCGATTTTCGCCGGTCCGTCATAAAAATCCTCAACCCATCCCTCCTCCTTCCCCTAGCCTGTTCTCTAGACTCCTTCGATCTCCCAAGCTCCAACCGAAGACGTAAAACTTCGACAAAAGTCGCAAACATGTACGATAAAGACGTTGAAGATTCTGCAAATCAAGATTATATGGGATGGATTTTCCCCTGCTTGCGTGGGATGCGGGAGACGATCGTCATCAAATTTTAAATCACTGATTTAAACGCGTAGAATTATCTTTTCGTATTTTTCATAGACCCACTTGCGAATCTAAACATCAGAGTAAACTGATTTCATCGAAATAAATTCAGTCGCTGGCAAAATGTTTAAAATTTTGTCGATGCGTAGAAAAGTGGTAACTGAGTTGTCGAGATTTCTAGACAGACCTAAGAGGGTTCAAATGAAGCTGAAAGTACTACACTACTAATGGTTGGAAGACAATTAATACACATGAATCCAAGAGTGCAAAACTCTACTACCTGCAAAAATAATTAATAATCTTTGAAAACTTATGATCCAAACACCACATCCACATCCTAGCTGCTGTTTGCGGGCCGCGAAAGCGAGGGTTTTGGCCTCTATGGGAGTAAAAGACATGGTATCCTGATATAAATCTGATTTTCATTCACCAATTAGAGGAAGCATTTAAATTCATTCAAATTCCAAATTAATACATTTTAACCCAGACCGGATTATCAATCAGGATCGATACTGAAGCTCTTTGCTCGTTTTAAATTGAGTTTTTGCCAAAGAGAGCATACAAGGGTGCATTAGAGTGGTAATGTGAGCTTATGCGTGGGAGGATGAACTGTAAGGCATAGTGAAACATCACCAAACATCGTCTACAGAAATATCTACGAAATTTTGGGTCCGGAAGAATACGAGGAATAAATTAGCGCATCAATGCTGTTTTATAGTTAACAAATCAGTCACGTGTGTATGAAATGGCATAATATTTTTCGGTGGTAATTAATGTGCTATATATTGGATACCTACTCGTCAACTCGTGATTCTCGCTTTAAAAATAACAACTGTAACAAAATAAATAGCCAAACTGACAAAACTTGTACATGCATCACATAGATGATAAAAAATCAATAAAATGAGAAAATTCATTGAGGAGATTATTTAAATCATGACAAGTAATGAATAAGTCTTGCCCTGCAAGCCGCCACGAAGGAGTCTGAAAGGGAAAGTGCTAAGCCACCAGGCATTAGAGTAAATGGTGAACGCGGTGTTGGGTATTTTTCTTCTTAGAAAACTCAAATTATTGTCGATGTGGTTACGAATTATACGAGGGGAAAAAGGTATCCTTGCAGCGATCTCATCAGTAGCAAATTTTCATTGACTTCTTGTGGTTAACACGGAGAGGTAATTTGTTTGGAGCACTAACGAACATATTAATCGATAGACAACGAAATGTATGCGACGGGAGCTGACAGAGTGATCGCGAGAGACGTTCCCGCGGACGCCAGCGTAAAGACGGCGTATTAACATTATACCAGGACGATTAAATAAAGAATTCTCGTGATATTTTAACAATATACTCAGCCTCCGAATTCAGAAGGTCATTCTCACGTAAGTTCCCATTGGATGCAATGCATGTTCCACCCTTTTTTCAGTCGTCGAATACATGGTTGAAGCCAAATTTTGAAGAATCCTTCAAAATCGTCTCCGCATCCTTCACTTCCGCTGCCTCTGGTGACGATAAACAGTTTCCATGAAGGTGCCCCTACACAATGAGGAACAGGAAAAAGTCCAATGGGGATGGTGAATGAAAAACTTTAAACTGTAGACCTTTTGAGGTTGATACGGCATTGGAGAATTGTCAGTATTTACACCCTTATGGTATAATTTGTTCACAGTTGTGTTTGCTGGTGCGACATGCTGATACACCATTCTCTAAATACGGAACAATAATATGACCATAACATTCCCAGTGTTTTGGTGTTGGCAATTACGGACATTTCCACACAGCTTCGCTGTTTGCTCTCGGGGTCAAAATAACGATAAAAAGTTTCATTCATAGTGGTACCATTCGAGAGAAACCCCTCAGCTTCCTGTAATATCAACTGGGAACAAATCTACACGAGAACGTCCGGTTTTTTGGGTACGAACAGTCTCGAAACTCACCGCGCACGAGTATGTCTCATTAATAATTTTACTGTTAACGTGGTGGAAGAACCCAAACGAATTTTCTATATTTATGACAGTACTCTTCGCGTCTTTGGATGATCTTTTCTCACAATGGCAGCAGCGGTGTTAATAATTACTTCCACAAGGGCAGTGACTAGAGCTCAGGGGCCACCTTCCACCAAAATTGATTATCTCCCTGCTTTGAAAGTTTAAACCATACTTCGGTTATATTCTAGGGAAAACCGAATTCTCCATAAGCCTCTAGTAGCATTACATAGACCTCGGCTGACGGTTCGTTCAGGCGAAATTAAAATTTCAATGAAGCTTCCCGTGCAATCTCCATCGTGGCCGCCGGAGAACTGAACGTTTCAACTGGCAACGACTACCGCTGGCGCAATATCGTAGTCAAGTCAATGAAACCTGTACTACATATTCATTACATATTAAGCTAACAATAACATATAACTAGTTTTTCTCCAAAAAAGTCCTTCCAATAAAAAGTAATGATCACTCTTTTGAAAAAGTCTGCTATAATTGATGTGCTAAGAAATAATTACAAATAAACCTGACGTGAATAACCTTGATTATCGTTGGTATCAAGGTTGAATCTAATGTTTAATAAAAAAGTGTTACGTCCGTCTTGTGCTTGCAAGGCTTCCTTGCTTGACATAAGTAGTGTATGATTTCCTTAAATTGTAATGCAACGCAAAAGTCATTTGCCCTGACCCTGGATTTGAACCCGCATCCCTCAATATCCGGTCGAATGCTTTAGCCATTTAACCTACCGAGAGGCGTCTTCTTATACAAGATATGTCCCAGAAGTGGTGTCTTATTACTTCCCGGATAGACGAAGGGATGGGCGGCGGTTTCTTTGTCTGGGTTCGAGGGAGGGAAGTCTCAGAAAATGCTGGAGGCCAGTGGCAGTTGGCTCCCAGCCTTTGCGGAATGCGAATCCCTCGTTTGCAAAACCTCTTTAACGTGACTTCGTCACGCTCCGTCATTAACTGAGTATTTGAACAGAGCTACGCCATCAAATTTTGAGTGAAACTGGGCAAAACTGGAAAAGAGGCTCATGACATGCTCAAGGCAGCTTATGGTGATAAAGCGGATGTTTGTGAGTGGTACAAGTTGTTTCGGGAGGGTAGAGAAGATGCTGAAGACGACGGCGAACATTCAGGACGCTCTTCGACCTCAAAGAGTGACGAAAATCTTAGAGTGACGAAAATCTTGCAAGAGTGAAGGCTTTGTTGGACAGGGATCCCAGATTAAGTGTTTGCATGGTTTCTGATGAACTTGGCGCCCCTAAAAGTGATGCATGACTTGTGACCGAAAACTGATGAGAAGGTGTGTGCGAAGTTGGTAACGTGAGTGCTCTCCGACAAACAAAAGGAAACTCGCACGCGGATATGCCAAGAGTTTCCCTCCCATTTGAGCGAGGATCCAAATATATTAGACAACACCCGACCAGACTTCTTCCTCTTACCCCGCCTCAAAGCCGTGAATAAATCTATCATAGAGCCTCAAGCACATTACATATCTTCAAAGTAATCTAGAAAAGATTATGGCACTTTACCACGGCTCAGTGAGTGTCTTGCAACAAGCCGTGACGAGGGAACTTAGCAGCATTCCGTACGCCGCCTTCGAGAAGGCGTAAGGGGCGAGGAAAACCCACTCGAAGTGGTGTGTGGACGCACAAGGGTGGTGCTTCGAAGACTTTTGGGTGAATGTATCAATTATGGCGATTGCTGTTTTTTAATCGACTCATTCCTACCACTTTTGGGACAGTCTGTGCTCATACATTTTTGGAGGCTTTAAAGGAACAAGATGTTATGACGAAATACCGTATATACTTGTACAATGGCACAGGTATTTGCAGTCGTGCGCGTTGCGCTACAGGCCACAAGGTACAGTCAAATCCGGCTTCGAATCCCAGCCAAAACGAATGATCTTTACACTTTGAAATTGTTGCATCATATTGAGAATTAGCGATGACTCCGTTAAAGTTTACTGTCCCGCAGTTTCATTGAATTTCTCTTTGCGCTGATTACGCATATTTAAAGTTATGCATCTCATGATTTCTAGCACGCATTTTCGATTAAGTAATAAAAAAATTGGTAGCGGTAGTGCAGGGGTAGAGCGTTGGACTACTGACCAGAGGGTCCGGGTTCGATACCCGGACAAGCCTCTCTGAGCACCTGCAACTCCACCCAAGCTATGTGATTTTTCGGGTACAAGATCTTCCTGAGAATATCGCCAAAAATATGCTTTTTTAAAGGCTCTAAGAGAATTTAGAATCTCGGGGTCCTGAAGGAGTTGGCGATAAATACGAATTTATCAACCAACCTTGGTATGATAGGTGATGGTAGAGGTCACCTCGTAATAAGCCCTACGAGCGTGTTAAATCCACACGAGGAGCGGTGAGGAAGAGCGTAAGTTTCTTATGGTGCATGTGGTTTCCCTTTGCGTCCCCGCCTGGAACCATACCGAGTGGGTTTACCTCAACCAACTAGGATTATACCGCCGCGCCATCCATTCCGAATGGTAATCCCAGAGAAGATTAGTGCCCGTCGGCCCGGTAATCCCGTCTGGCACCCCCCGGAGGATATTGACCTGCACGAGGAAGTAGGAAAGGGAAGATGGGGGAGCAATGTCACCTTTTTATCGGTAGAAACACCTCGGCTGTCTGTGAATAGGAGTTCTACGAAAATTGGAAGAAATGAAGAGATTAACTTACTGGTAAAGATCTTATTTCTAGATAAAATATATATTCAAGCTCTATTGTCATAAATGCTAGATTTGTAAGCTAAAACTTTTTTTCAAGTCCACAAGAATGGCATATGCAAATATCATCGATTCTCTGAAATCTTAATTTGGACTTGGGGCCGTGTAAACGCTCACTTTAAGGAAGAGAACATGATTACCCTAATCGCTTTGACGTTATAAAAAACTTGTCTAGATAAGGTATACCAGGTAATAGATAGTCAAACCGTATGGGAACTGTTTATAAAACAAAATCTAAAAGATAAAATGCAAATTGTAAAAGCAGGCTTCTCTTATATTTCACTGCCACTTTCAATCCCGGAAATGAAAATAAATCTATCAATGAGCCTCAAGCACATTACATATCTCAAAAGTAATCGAGAGAAGAGTATGGCACTTTAAGACGAGGTGAATAAACGAAACTAGCTAGTACTTATTCAATTATACCAAACTAAAGAATGCAGACTATCCTAGGTAACACTGCATTTTCGGAAACTTTCGAGTTTAAACGTACTTTTGGCGGATTAATTCAGCTTGTGTTACTTTGGATAGATATCCATATTTTATAATATACGTACGTACTTTTATGTTCAAACTATCACCACAAAAAATTAAATTACAATTTTACTGCTCATCTAAGTACTCAGAAACGTGCACTATGGGTAAATACTCCTAATCACATCAAATTCCCTCAGGCTATTTAGTACAAGACAGACCAATTAATATTGGAATTCCGCCTCGCAAAATGACGCGAGGATAGCTTTCTCCTTCTGAATAGACAAAAGAATTTTTAGCACAATTTTTCAGTTTCAATTATTCACAAATACGTGTACATCATTTACATCCACACTTTTCTCCCAAAGGTAATAGATGTGGGTTTCATTGTAATACGAATTAGGCCAATGGAGGTACTTTGTAGACACATATGAAACTCTGATTGCACCCCTCATTTAGGAGTCCTAAAAGCCTAAAAAATAATATTACAATGGAAACTTAATTTTAACGTATATTTTGGACATTTACTTCTATGAGTTTTAATCAAATCCAAACATGAATTTATCAACATCATTTACGGAACACATTACTAACTACGAGCAAATAAAAAATTTGCTATCATTTTCACACAATTTATTTCTAAAGAGTTAGAATCTTAACCCACTCTGTTGCCTGATCTACATACTGACGCAGGCTAACATCCATTTGCTGTTTCCAGTCGAATGTTGTTACCGTCCAGATAAAAGCCCCGGAAAGATCGTAGAAAGCGAATGTTGTCTTCCTTTTTATATACTCGTATTTACGCTTTTTATAATGCCAACACGTCGTAGCCGTCTTCTTCGACCTTGAGAAGGCCTACGATAGTGTGCGGCGACGAAATATTTCAAACACGTTGCATAAGTGGGGATTTAGAGGCAATATGGCACCATTAGAATTTTTTAACAAACCGCGTTTTTAAAGTAAGGACTGGCAAGTATTTATCCCGATCCTTTTTACAGGAGAAGGGGGTACCTCAGGGATCAGTGCTGAGCGTGACGTTATTTGCCATCGCAATCAACGACGTGACGGAATGCATCAATGCTCCGGTGATGGCATCACTCTTTGTGGACGACCCTAAATAAATTGGGAGACTGGTCGCGAAGGAATGGATTTCGTTTCTCCACGGAGAAAACGAAATGAGTTCATTTCCACCGTCTTCGCGGACCCCTCATACCACCTACTTTAAGCCTGCTGGGCAGGAGTCCACTTTCTCGATATGATCCTAAATCAAAACCTAAACTGGCGGGAGAATATACGGGTATTGCGCGAGAGGTGTCGTCAAATCCTCAATGCTTTAAGGTTTTTAACCCACTCTACATGGGGAGCAGATCGCACTACATTGATTTTATTGTATCCAGGCCTGGTCCATTCGAATTTGGACTACGGTTGTATAATATACACTTTTCGGGACGAGAGTCTTATCTGAGACCCCTTACATGTGTCCACAATGCCGGGATACGGTTGGCCACTGGGGCATTTAGAACCAGCCCATAATACGTTGGGGTTCGTATTATATTCTTGATGTCATCAGAAAAGGGCCCATCTTTAAATGTTTTTAATAAGTTTAATCAATATTGTAAACGCCGCTGTGTAGGAGAATCCCAGCCTAAATTTTCTAGCAAAATAGTTACACTACTGCATTGGTCATAACAATGTTTGACAAATCTAGCCGATAGGTTTCAATGGCTTATGTAAAATAAACACCGTATGTGTGATCATAAGGAATTGTTTTATGAAGTATTAAAATCACAACAAAACTTTTTTTGAACATTTTTAGTCAATCTAGAATATTTATTAAAGATATCCTATTCATTTAAGGGATGCTGGAACAATTCAAGCATGCAAATATTTCCATAGATATAACCTCTGCATTTGGGTTGTAACTGCCTGGAAAGGATGTTAATAGCCGCTGGGAATAGATATTAGATACCTATTACCTACCAGCCCCCATTTAAAGAACGAAAACCAGGTGTACTGACTAGAGGACTAAGTGAGGATAGAGAACTATTACTAGAGGTAAGCACACCTATTAACTGTTTAACTTATGCTCGATTGTTGACACTTAACAATATGTATCCATTATCACATATTGTGGAGACAACTAGCCATTCTATACCTTATTATTGTCTTTCACATTTAATGCAAAAAAAATGCTTTGACCTCTTCAATTACAAAATAATTTAACTATCTTTAGTACCTGTTCCATAATGTAGGCACTAATAACATTAATGAGCTATCTTCTAAAACGATATAAAACAACATTCCATGACCATTTACATGTACACTGCCTCAAATACTTTTCATAAGACCGCATTTCATAAAATATTATTCTCTTAAATGACATTGTGAAGTATATATTCTACTTGAATATAGACTTATACAAGATTTCATGGCATCAAATTAAGTTTTATACATGCTAGCTGAGTTTAGATAGACTTGGTAGACCACTGGAGAGTGCTGGGTTACTGATTGAAGGGCCTGGGTTCCATTCCCGGGCATACTCTGGGCACTCACAGTTCCCCAGCTGTGTGATTTTTTTGGCCTACTTGGAAACCACAGACGGCACAGGAAAAGGAACCGACCACCATACTCTGATGTGTGAATTTCAACTGCCATCAGGCTCAGTATTATGTGAGTTCAACCCAACCTTTGGGTTGATAAGTGTGGTCTTACTTGAGTTTAAAGCTGAAGCCAATATGACAAAGTAGCATATAGTTCCATAAAATAATGACAAAAACAAATTTTCCAACTATATGAATGGTTTTTTCATCAACTAAGGGTTATTATCGAAATCCTATATTTTCAACCAAATTTTACTAATCGAGGAAAGAATTAATTAAAAAATTAATTTCCATGTCAATCGCCAACCAATTAAAAAGCTGAAACCTAGGATTTAAAAAAATCTACATAATATCATCAAACTTGTTTTTTGTAAAAACGTCAAATTATGAATCCTGATAAACCATGGACTGCATCTCTCAAAGTAAATAAATACACCTTACCACTTCATTATTCTTGGTGTATGGCTGCATGAAACTTTAAACAACTATCCATAAAAACTACCCAAAATTTTTGATTGTGGGAAAAAATAATTAAATGAACACAAGAGGAGATCAAGAGGAGTATTTTAAAGGAAAATTTTAAAATAACATTGAAATGAATAGGGAAATTACCTTTCAGAACATTAGTATGCAATGCAAACCCATTCTACTATCTATCCCATTCAATTCACTCTCAAATTTTCAACAATATGATAAATAATTCTAAATTTAAATGCCTTCAATAAAATGTAGAGCAATACAACTTACATAATAGAGTCCATTTCCAACTACAGCAGCTCTTCTAATGGATCAAACGTGAATTTAAGTACAATTAGGCAGTTTCTTGTGTACAGGAGAAGGTATTTTTCAGAAGCACACCACACACAGGACAGCGGAGATAACATTGGTTAAGGTTGATGGAAGGGGACGAGGAATCCAAGGAAGCATCATCTTTTCAGGAAACAAGGTAGGAAGGCAAGGAGTCCTGTCAATGGAGGGAAGGATCAGGTGAATGTAAAGACGAACAGGGAACATATGGCATTCATCCTCTGCATTACCCACTTAAAATAAGCCCCAACTTTTCCTATCACCTCCCAAGTTTTTTTTTTCCCTGAAGAGGGAATATTCAATACCAATTATGCATAAAAAATAAATTGAATTATTTGATAACAAAGACCATAGTGACTAAGTGTTAATGAATTAATTTCAGTCTTTTTCATTTTCTATACCCATCATTGCTTAAGTAGGAACTGATTGTGCACCAATTATTTTCCCTAACATTTACAAAAAATTTGGTAATTTGATAAAATCCTCAAATGTATATATCAATGATAAGTTAACACAAAATTTGAGTGAAATGTCATATCCTTTTTAGATTCATATCCTTGGTGATTCACTTCAATACACACATCCTAGATGCACCAAAAATCATTATTTACACACACAAAGAAAAATTCAAATGAGTGAATAGGCCGATTCAATTTTTTTTGGCTTTTGGATGGTGTAAAAAATAAAATTGACCTTAGGTAAATAAAACAAGTTTAAAACGAGTTTATGTGGAAAAGTAAAGTGGTTTGATTATTAAAAGTCAGTTTGACCTTAGGTGTCAGTTCTTTTATACCATATATCCTTAACTTCAAATATATCATGAAGTTCCGTGTGTTTTCATCACGGTTCAAGTTTCTTTGCTTTTTTGGAGCAATAGGAACTTAGGGTGAAGAGGTTTCACAAGTAAGATGCTGCCAAATATACTGCCTAGAGAGAGATGGAGTGGAAGGAATAAACTCCCTTGCATGACCATGATGACAAAGGCAATGTCTCAGGAGAAGTATCGAAGCAAACAGTGAAAAATTTAGGTAACAGAGCAAACAGGAGCACAAATTGTACACAACCAAGACTTGAAGGTAACCGACATTTTCCCAGGCTACACCCTCCTCCCACTTACACCTCATTGGCAAATCTCTATAACCGCATATCATAAGTTTCCTCTCTCCTTTTCCTGAAGGTCCCAAAGATATTTGAATTCTAGTACATATATAGCACTGTTGCAAAATCGTAGGCAGCTAAACATCAAGGTGCTTAAAACATTTACTTAAAAAAAGCAAACAGATGCTTACAACGTTATCACTTTATTTCACCAGCACCATAATGCAGCCTCCATCTTGCCACATATCAAGCCTAGTCCAAACACAATGAACTTCTCACTCATCTTTCTTCCCTCCTTGTTGAAGCCTATGCTCGAGCATGCAAGCAGTGCCATGTCATTCATTAGCAATCACAACTTGAGATCTCACAACCAGTATTAGGGCTTAATAAAAAACTTCACATGAAGAGAGGTGGATATTTTTATACATAGATGATACTGTGAATTTGGAGAAAGTACCCAATAGGCAGGCACCCTTACACTTTTTGAAAGCATCTTATCTTAAAAAAAAAGTTTCAGGTGTAACATTGAGGAAATCCTTCATGATGAAACAGCATTCACTAATCACTAGTGTTCTGAACAGAGGCAAGAATTAAATAGTTGAAAGAGATCATGCAACTCTTTAAAAGAGCAAAGCGTCTGTTATCACCTTGAAGCACCTAGCATTGTAAAATGGATTGATGTAGAACGTAGCAATCAAAAAGTGAATAATAAATGCTCTCTCTCAATAGATACACCCCATATCAAACGTTGTGTGGCTTCACATGTAATGGGGTCACTCAAAATTTCAGTAACTTTCCTGCATTTACTTTTTTTTACGTTCAAATGATTAAGGGTAGAAGAAAAAGAATTTTTCCTAGCTATCTACAGTGTTGATGAATGAAATCATAATTGTTAGTACAAGCAAATCCATGATATCATCCGCAAATGCTGTCAATATTTCCAATTTTAAAGTCCATCTCTTAGTTTAAAGGACTGTGAGACCAAAGCAATGATGTACCAATTCATATACCAATAAATCTTGTAAGCTTTTTAAATCACAGAAGTTATGGCACTTTCACGCATTTCTTCCCCAACAAATTAATAGAAATCTTATCTTGGAGAACTCCCTCAGAGAAGCAAATTTCTCATTCAACTGACACACAGTTAAACAAAGGAGACAAGAAAATAGGATAGAAGGAATGTCAAAATAAATTCTATCACATTAAGCACAGGAAAATATGAAAATCGGTGAGCAAAGAATGTTTAAGCTTTTTCCATCTAGTGCAAAGTATTTGAGGATATTTTCCACAGAAGATAATCCATATGCCTTCAGTTCACATTTATAAAAAGGCAATGCAAACAATGCTGCAGTTAACTGTTTTATTGACTACAAAGTGGCTGAACAAGCAAATTAAAGCAAAATCAAAATAAGTTGGCAACGCCATTAAAATTAGCTCATCCTACATTGTGTGACAGGCTTGTTAAGTAAAAATATACTTTTAATTTCTTTCCCACATATAGATTTTGGAAATATAAGAAATTAAACTTATATTTAGGCAAATAAATTCAACAAAAATACCTGCAGCTTAATTAACAGCTTCCACACATAAGATGGCAAAATAACCATAAACTTTGGCTTCACAAAAATGGCACATAGACAAACCTCAAAACAGAGCAGAGTACACATGCTTCAAATTATATGAAAGAGATAGAATAAGCAAAGGCATTGCACCAAAGTATACGTAAAACCAGAAAGACAAAAAAGACCTAAACACAATTTCTTTCTAATTGTGACCTGTAAAATGTAGTTCCTCCATCAGAAAATTATTTGTTAGAGAGATACCTTCAGAATTAACTCAGACTGAATAGGCAATAAACTTTCCAAAGCTATCACAAAAATTGCAGACATTTTGCACGAACAAAACAATTCTCTCCAAATCAGCACACTGTTATTCAGGTCAACTGTTTACATCCATTTTGGACACATTTAAGATGAAACAACAAACCAAAAAATGCTCCACATGGAATTATGTACATCACTCCAAATGATTAAAAACAGATCGGTGAATAGCCCAAAAAAAGAGGCGTGGTATGATCAAATTATATGGTCGATCCCAGAAACTTTTTAAATGAAAGAAAACATGTGCATTCTTATCCTCAATGACTGGAATATTTTTCACACAGATAATCCCTGCTTAAAAATTACATGGAAAGACATTTATTCAACAGGCTGATTCCCAAATAATTCTGATGAAGTCATATAAGCAAATATTTAGTGCTTCCGAAACATGCCAGAGGTATATAATGAACATTGACTTAGAGTTACATAGAATTCCCTTCTGAGAACATGTAAATACCACTTAAACTGATGAATATAATGCTATGAAAATGCTCCTGGGCAAAATTAAAAAGACTAATTTTGCTTCAGATTAGGAATTATATCAAAACATGAAGAAAATCACTAAATACTTGAAAAAATCTAGGATCACTCTCAAGTTAGCTTCATTTCAGGAATTGAAAAGGTAAAATGCACATCAGAATGTTCAAGTTAGTGTCACTCAAAGTACAAGACGGTCACACAACACTCATAACAGTGAGGTGATGCAAGAGGATTTAAAGCATTGGAACTGCTCAGTGATGTTTGTTAGTATAACATTCTTTTCATAAAAAATTCACAGCATACAGGACAAGAACCAAAAAATCAAAAATATTATGGACGATCCTGAGGAATAATATGGTAACTACGACAACAACCAAAAAAATGATTTCTACATTACAGTGAAAAAAACCCATCTCAAAAATGTTAAAAAGTTTAAAAGCAGCTTGTGATTGCAAACTACTAGAGCCTTTTACTGAGGCAATCAAATAAAGCACCATAAAAAGTCTACTTCTGCTTCTTCAAAATTGATCCTTTAACAATACGAGCGTTGCTGCCAATTGACTCTTTATTAACTGGAAGCAGCAGGCCAGCTGAGCATCATTTCTATGAACAGCTGCCATGACCGCTTAGGGCCTTTCCCATTTCAACAAACTCAGGTTATTTGCAGTATGGTGAGAAGACGCCATTAAACATAGATGGCAGGATGCTAATTAGGCACCTTCTGCTGAGCCTGCTTCTTCCACACCTGGAGGAACACCCAATCCTCAAGGAATGATGGCACAAATGCATGATCACTCGAATACTCTACCTCAACTGAGAGTTTATTCAGCTGATCCTCGTACATCTGAATAGATGATGGGCTGCAACTCCCATTCACCTATCATGAAAGCAAACAAGAAGAATAGTAAATATTCTATCAGCTTATTGCTCAAGGCAATTACACAAAACAAATGTAAACTGTAAGTTAATGGCTTTGACAAACAAAATGGCATAATATTTTGAAGGTGAACTAATATTAAACTTAATACATATATTTTTATTTATTCCGTTAAATGGCATTAATAATGGTAATATGTATCCTTTTGTCAAACAAATGCATTTTATATACATGAAAAATAGATCCTCAATGAAAATCTGCGTAAATGACTGAATTTTCACAATTTTAACCACTTTATTTTTTTAGAAAAAATGTATGGTTCCATCTTCATTTTATGACTTCAACTAACTCTAAAATAGATTTCTAAACAGATACCAATTACTGAGCTTTCAGGTGCTGGCAAACGCCATTCTGAATTGACATATTTAACTTTTTAATTTACAAGTAGTAATTTTTAGGTGTCTCTAAGACTGAGTTCATTTTAAATATTAAAGGTGAATAAAATCTTCTAAATAATTCATTCTTATTTTCATCTTCAACATTCAACTTCCAGGTAAAAATGTGAGCCAATTTTGACCTTTCTACTTCCATATCTTTCCAAGTATGTATATAATGTTTCACTCACTTAATGAGTATCTCGCACAGTGAGTAAGTAATTATTAAAGTTATAGTAATTTTCACAAAATACAAAAATATTGGTGCTGAAAAATGACTTAACAAGCAACTTTTCATATTATGAGTGCACAGGAGAGGGGTATTCCTAGAATGATTGCGTGCCTGCTACTGGAGTTTGTTTCCACCACTCATTCCACTAGCAACACTTAGCATTGCTAGTGATCATACATTTTTCCATATTGGTGTTCAAACATATTATTAGTGATTTTTTGGACAAAGTTTAATAATATTTTGTGCAGTTTTAAAATTGAACCCGAAAAAAAATATTCGTAAAAAGAAAGCTATAAGAGAATTAAAATAAAAAATAACAGTAGAAATGAAAAGTCATTGAAAATCAGGAACAAGGTGTAAGCATGGCTGATATTGTATGCACATTGACAATAGATAGATATCAATGACTGGCCTTTTCTTCAAGAACACAGACAAGACTAAGGAGATGCTTCACATAGTGACAAGAATAACTTTGCAAAAGCTACATATTCTCAACACTACTGAAAGGTTGTTTCTAATATGCATACACAAAACGCAATTGCAATGTGGCATTATTAACAAGAATATAATTTGTAAGAAGGGGAAAGTGATTTTCGCCAACCTTGTTAATGAGATGTCAGAATCACCAATGGTTAAACAAATATTTAAGGGGAGTGATGCGTGGTTCAAGAAATTAAGGAGAAGAACCATCATCGACAGTATTTTGAGGCATGGTGAATCAGCAAGCTCAGAGTCAAAGGCAGCAGAGAACTTCATTGGTGACTTCAAAAAGCAAGTAGATTCTAATGATTACCTGCCACAACATGTTTTTAATTGTGACAAGACCTCTTCGGGAAGAAGATACCGAAGCAAACCCATATTTACACACATAACAGTAAAAGAGAAAGCATTCCTGACCACAAGGAAATGAAAGGCCATCTCACGCTGCTATTTTGCACAAAAGCAAGTGGCGATTTGAAAATCAAACCCCTGCTTTTTTACCATTCAGCAACTCCATGAGTCTTCAAGAATAAATCCAAAACAGCAAGCTAAATGAGCACTATAGGCCACCAGAAACTGGGACATCGTTCCATGTGAGGTATCACCCTAATAAGGCAGTGGGGATGGATGCCAAAAAAATTTAATTAACGATCATTGTGAGTTGAATTTTTATCAAATTTTGAAGCATCAGCAAAAATATGTCTCTAAGACACCATTCTAGCACAAAGGAATTGGTTACACATAAAAAATAATTATTTCCTTGCACTTCACAATAGAAGACGAGGTGAACGTGATCCACGATCCTAAACACATTGCACACATAATTTTCTTTGAGTAAACCTAGTACATATTTTTTTTGCATGGAATGCATCATTGCATTTTACATTAATTTATATGCAAAAAGTTGTTGCACTAAACAACTGTTTTGCTTCACAAGAAATATCTTGGAATGGATTATGCTCGTATTATGAGGTTTCACTGTAATTAAAAAATATCATAAAGAGAAGCAAGGGTTAAAGCTTCCCATTACACATAGGCAATACTTTGCAATTTAAATAAATGTTTCAAGTAGCTCACCTTAAACAAAATGGTTCAGAAAAATACAAGTCACTATGTCACTTGAGTACTATAAATGGAAGAGTAATCTTGAAGATCAGAGTCATTACAACTCAACAAAATTATGATACTGGGAAATGATCATAGAATTATTTTCACCAGAAAGCAAAAAGGCAATATATTTTATGTGTCTTGATTTTTTCAAACCATCACTGCCATTAACAGTTTAATTTTACGACAAATACAAATTTGAGATTTACTACCACAAATGTGCACACATGCACTTTTAGCTAGGAGGCTTGAAAGTGTGCAATGGAATGAAAAACATTGGGATGAAATCCTGTTAATTTAGATACTTAACCAAACCCCACTTAATCTAGGAGATTGAGATTATAATAAGTTTTCCTTATTAACGGAATACAAGAAACTTGACAACAATTACTAAAATGAGCAAATTTTGAATGGCACAGTAAAATTCTCATGCAAACAAAGCAATTCAAAACACTATCATCACTAATGACCATATGGTAAAACAATTTGTTATTAAAACTTGGGAAAGTCAAAAATACAGTCGTCTCTTCATTATCCATGTGTGGATTAACTGCTTTGCACATTATCTGCACTGTTCTCTTCCCAGCACCTCAAAATTTTAATAAAATTATAATCATATAGATAATTAAAAACTTTCATACACGTGAAACACCTCAGCTTTCTTAAATGTTTTTAATTTTGGTCACAAAATCTAAAGTTGCCAAAAGTAGTGGTAGTTATTGCTTTAATTTAATATTTTTATACTATCTGTACATTCCTATTATGGTTTCCCTTGCATTCATTAACCCCGAGAATTCCATATTCTCCTTTACGCCAAGAAAATATGTAGCTTTATTATACAACAAATAAGTTATTAACTATCTACACTGTTTTACTTTAATTGATATCATAAGGCCAATATGAATCTTTATCCATAATCATTTGTCAAAATTCAGCCTTCACCAGTCATTTGTTTTTTTTTTTTTCAAAGTTTACACAGACAATGACCCAGATTTCAATGAGCCATTTTAGTGCACTGAGACATGAGACAAGTTATTCCTCCCACCTTCACGACACAACAATACGTGATAAAACCGAAATGGAATAATTACACAATAACTTACATGGGTCATATACTTCCCAGTTGAACGCAGAACTTTGAATGACTTATCTAAAATAAGTCTAATGAAGTCCCAATGCACTCCTTGGGGAGTTAGAGAAATAGGTACATCAGTGAGATCACCAAAAATATAATCAAAGTCACGACCTTCTTCGATGTATTGGTCCATTATCTTCACACAATCATCAACAATAATCTGAAATAAAACAGAAACATAACTATTAAAAGAACTTAAAATGGTAGGTGTGTCACATCGCCATTATTTCATAAGGTCAATTTTTCACTTACTACCTTGAACAAAAAGTTCCCGGAATTTATTCAGAAAATTAAAAATACAAGTTTATTCATCTAAATCTATATTGTCCCCTTCAAAGTAATCCCCATCGACTGCAACACACTTATGCCAGCGCTTGATCCAATCCTCGAAACATTTTTTATATTCGGTTTTTGGTATGTCCATCAGTGCTTTCTGCGATTTTTCCATTACTTCCTCTCGGCTGCTAAAACGCGTTCCCCGTAATGGTTTTTTAACTCGATTGAACAGAAAGAAGTCACAGGGAGCCAAATCAGGTGAATTCGGTGGCTGTTGGATGGTATTTGTTGCATTTTTCGTCAAAAAATTACGAATAATGATAGCACTGTGCGACGGTGCGTTAACACGGTGCAAAATCCACGAGTTTTCTGCCCACATTTCTGGTCTCTTTCGCCGAATTGCTTCACGCAAACGTCTCATAACGCCCAAATAATACTCTTTGTTTACTGTCTGGCTTTCTGGCAAAAATTCATGATGCACTACACCGTTGTAATCCATGAAAACCGTCAGCATTGCCTTCTTTTTTGACTGAAAACGACGTGGTTTTTTTGGTCTCGGCTCATTTGGTGAACGCCATTCACTTGCCTGATGTCTGGATTGCATGTCGTACTCATAAACCCACGTCTCGTCTCCAGTAATGATCCTTTTGATGAATGTGGGATCGGATTCAGCCTCGCAAATCATGTCTTTTGCGACGTCAACACGGTCTCTTTTTTGCATGAAATTGAGGTCTTTTGGCACCAACTTTGCTGCTACACGACGGAAACCCAAATCATTAACCACAATGTCTTGGGCAGATCCATAGGCAATGTTCAAGTCCTCCGCTATTTCTCTGATGGTTAATTTGCAGTTATTGACCAACATTTCTTTTACTTTATCAATTTTTTCACCGACTTTCGATGTCGATGGTCTGCCACTGCGTTCATCATCTTCGATTGACTCACGACCACTTCTGAACCGCTCGTGCCACTGGTAAACGACCGTTTTTTTTAGAGAATCGTTGCCGAAACACTTTTCCAACATTTCCAACGTCCGTGCGCCACTAAATCCGTTTTTTACGCAAAATTTAATACAAGTTCGTTGTTGCAAATTTAAATCCATTTCTGCAATTGTAAAAAATCGCCAACACACACAGAGATAGATGTACTCTTGGCTACGTAACTTTTGCAAATGTCAAGTTATGACACTAAGATTTAAAGGGAATATCAACAACAGATGTACCAATTTAACAAGAAAAACAGAACTCAAATCGGAAGGATGGGAGCGGACACACGGTGGTTATTCCAGAAACTTTTTGTTCAAGGTAGTATTCAAGATTTAACTAATCTTAGCTTATTTTTAATAAATGTTGATAATAATTGGTGTGTAACTACTCAACAAGATAAGGTATGAATATAAACTTTGAAAAAAAGCATGACACAGATATTTTGGCATGTAACATAACAAACATTTTCCAGACGAATTCCATTGCAAAGTTTTAAATTTAGCCTTGAACTGGATTAAGTTATGGCTTTGCTTTGTTCTTTTGGCTTCATACCTTTTGTTTTAATTCTAAATTGTAGTTCTTGTAATAAAAAGTACAGAAATGTTACTAGTCTTCAATTTCAATGTCATCCTCCTAACCTTCTCAACACAACAGTCATGAACACCTCAAATTATTAAATATTATTTGGAAAAATAAACTCCAGTTCGCCCTAATGAAATCGTTTGAATTTGGGAAGCTCACAGAAACCACGTAAATGACATTCCCAAGAATTATTAATGATGCCACAACAATGTTACAGTCAAAGAAACACTCAATGTTAAATCTTAATTATATATATATATATATATATATATATATATAAATCTGAAAATTAATTTGTCAGGGAACACATCATTTCACGATGGTGTGAAGTACGGTCTTCTAATTTTTTTTGTATAAATAGGACAAAAACACAAAAAGTGGCATAGCATAGGTCCAATTCGAATACACTTTTCAGGAAATTTTCAAGATAACAAAATATTGTTTTTTTTTTATATTTCACATACAGTTGGCAGCACAAGTCACTAAGATTAGGATTTCCTTTCATGAGGCATACCAATTAAACTGTCAAATTCTTCCTCTAGCTATTATATCATTTGCAAACTTATATTATGATTTATGCTAACAGCTGAGAAGATGCTTCACACTTTGTAAACAGCTATTGCACAATTTGAAAGTCTCTAATTATTTCTGTAAGAGACATCTTTTAAAGGGCATCAGTTAATTTTTTTCAAATTTAGAGATCATTATTATTAGGTAATCTACCATTTAAGGTAGGTTTTTGGATGGACACAACTATCAAATACACATTTTGTGACTCCCCACCTATCAAACTAATCTATATCAGGTCCCTCTTCATCTCGGTGTACTTCTTTCCTCCCTTCATCCCGTCCAACATCCCTATCCTGTTCCTGCCCTTACCTCGCTTGCCCAACATTCTCCCCTCTATTACCTTCTTCAACATTCCACTACCACTCAATACGCCTTTCATCCATTTTTCCTGCCTCCGTAGGATTTCTCTCAACAAACCCCTCTCCTCACCCACCGTCTCTAGTACGTCCTCATTTGTTTTCCTTTCGGTCCATTTCACCTTGTCCATTCTTCTCCACACTCACATTTCCAAAGCCTCCAATCTACGTCTATCCTCCTGCTTCAGTGACCACGTTTCCGCGCCGTACATAGCTATGCTCCATATCAGAGTTTTTACGAGTCTTGTCTTAACATCCCTACTCAACGTCCCCGTCATCAACTCCCTCCTCCTTGAGAAAGCCTCCTTGCCTAGCGCAATTCTTCTCCTTACGTCCCTACCACTTTGACCGTATTGGTCCAAAACACTTCCGAGATATGTAAACTGCTCTACCTGCTCTATTCTTTCCCCGCCTATTTTAATATTTAGCTTAGCCTTTTTCTTTCTGGAAAATCGCATAACCTTTGTTTTATAAATATTTCTTCCCGTATCATATCTATCGCATTGAACCTCCAATTCACTCAGCAATGCTTGCAACCCTTGGCTGACTGAGCAACTAATGCTTGGTCATCAGCAAAACTAATCGATTTTACGAATTCCCCACCTTCCTCCATTTCTTCCTATGCCTCTTTAATCATTTCCTCTACATATACGTTGAACAGTACCGGTGACAATGGGCAACCCTGCCTTACACCTCTTCCTAACACTGCCCATCCGGACTCTCTGTTCCCCACTCGCACCTGAGCAGTCTGAGACATGTACAGGTTGCGGATCAGTCTCCTGTCCCTCCAATCCATTCCTATTTTCTGCAATACACGCATTAGTTTTTCCCAATTCACTCTATCAAACGCTTTTTCGAAATCTACAAAACAGGCAAAAACGTCCTGATTGTATTCTATATTCCTCTCGATTAGTGATCTCATTACTGCAATGGCATCACGCGTACCTCTTCCTTTCCTAAACCCAAACTGATCATCCCCTAAGTAATCATTTGCCTTACTCTCTATCCTTTTGTTGATGATCCTGAGAATAACTTTAGCTGCATGGGATATCAAACTTATTGTTCTGTAATCCTCACAAGACGTAGCCTTTGCTTTTTTTTGGAATAGGAACTAACACCGATCTCGCAAAATCTTCCGGCCAGATTCCTTCTTCATAGATACTACGAATCAGTCCATATAGGGCCTTCTTCCCGCATTTTCCTAAACATTTCAACAGTTCTACAGGTATGTTGTCCACCCCTACGGCCTTATTTGCTTTCATCTCCTTTAATGCCCTTTCTATTTCATCGTCGAGTATGCCTGGGCCTAAACTATCTTCTTCTACGTCATGTTCCTTTTCTATGTCTAATCTTGTCGGTCTAAGTTCTTTACCATACAGTGTTTCTATATTGACTTTTAATAATCAAACCACTTTACTTTTCCACATAAACTTTTTAATTTTTTACTACCCAGGTTTCGTTATAACATAACATCATCAGTAAAGTGGTTTGATTATTAAAAGTCAGTATGAAGATTTTCCACCAAGTTACGCCAGAAACTGTTTATTTATCAAGTGTTTCTATATATTCCTTCCATCTCTCTTGGATTTTTCCTGGTTCAACTGTTATCTTACCCCACTTATCTTTAACTGTTAGCACAGATCTTGCCTTCTTACTTCCCAATAATAGCTTAACCTTGCTGTATGGAGCACCAATTTCACCCTTCTTCTGTAAACTTTCCATATCCTCGCATGGAAAGTTTACAGAAGAAGGGTGAAATTGGTGCTCTATACAGCAAGGTTAATTTACATGGATTGCACAAATGTTCAAATTTCATACAATGATGATTGTTACCAAGCAGTGTTTCACAACTAGGTTGATTATTAATAAAAACAATTTAATTCGGCTATTTAATATTTTTAGGTACAAATTACAACCAAATACCCCAGAAAGGTTGATAATATCAATCCAGTTGGTGCATTGATAAATTTATCTGGCGAAGCTAGGCATAACTGTTCTTAACTTTTATATATTACAGACTGACTTTTAATAATCAAACCACTTCACTTTTCCACATTAACTTTTTAATTTTTACAACCCAGGTTTCGTTATAGCATAACATCATCAGACTGATGATGTTATTTTTCGTTATAGCATAACATCATCAGACTGATGATGTTATGCTATAAAGAAACCTGGGTTGTAAAAATTAAAAAGTTTATGTGGAAAAGTAAAGTGGTTTGATTATTAAAAGTCAGTATGAAGATTTTCCACCAAGTTATGCCAGAAACTGTTTCATTTATATTACAGACAGCAATTATGATTAAACTATACTTTTTTCAAATTCCATAACAAGAGGGCCTGCTGTCACCATGATAACATGAAGTTAAATTAATTGAAGAAAAATAGCATGATAGCAAGAAATATAATAAATGCACAACAATTTAATCATTGTAAATAAAATAGGATCATGAATGTAACAGGAAGCATAGAGTCAATGTAGATAAAATAAATGACAAGCAAACCATCAACAGATCCCAAAGCAATAATGATAAATTTTAAAATAAATTATCCGTAGATGTAAGAAGGATAAGCATAAGCAGGAACCCTCTATATGTATATACAATTGTATTGTATTCTATAATTGCAATAGAAACAACAAGAATGAACTCCTTGAATGAGTCCCAAAATGGAATTCAAATTGCCATGATAATAAAGTTAGACTAATCCAATATATATTATATCAACATTATGTGGATGAAAGATATGAAACTTTGGTAAGAAAGGTAATAATATAGGGTAAGGTAATTGGATCAAGCAAATATTAAATATCAAAGGGCTATAATAGAATCATCTTTAATTTTTCTGTTTAATCTTCCACATTCTCTATTATGAACTAATTTTGAAATGTTCATAACAAAAGTTACTTCCGGCTAGGAGGAATATTCTACTAATGAAGTAAAATACCTTATAATTTGGTCCATCATAATTATCGAGACAATTCCCACAAGACTTCCTCATGTGGATTCTGCAGGCTTGAATGACCATTTCATCAATCTAAAATAAAAAATAATATATATAAATTAACTTATCTAAAATGAGGAAATGCACCAACTAAATGTAAGTTCATCATTAGGTACAAGGTTTCCAATGACCAAAAATTAATTAATTGAGTTTTGAGAGTGTGGTAAAATTAGAAGATGAACTCATACCTGGAATTAGTGTTCACAACTTTGTGAGGTAAACTTAGAAATAGTAGATTTAGTTAAAACCCTTTCAGCTATTCCCAAAAATTTCTTTTTCATATTCCACATTTGTAAGGTCAAAGGAAAAGACAAAAGAAATCAATGATTTTGATTATGAGTATTTTGGTATTTATTTTTACAAGAAATTTTCTCAAGGTTTCGAAGCACTACCTCTTTTTTCTTCCAATTTAGTTTGTCCAATGCCCAGCATATTAGTCAAATTCATAGTATGGGTGTACTTAGGCAGCTTCACTTTTAAAATAACACAGACCTACAAAAAAAATTTTTTTTTTGGTGCCGGGAATCTTTGTGTTGATTTTAACTATATTTGTAGAGCTGAATCCAAATATGAAATCGTTTTTATATAACAGCTCTAATTTTTTAGATATGGCACTTCTTACGATTAGTTGTTTTAATATTTGATATATTCTGGAAAATAATTTTCAAAGTTAAATAAATCGATAAGTATCCATGGGAATATATGGTAAAAGAAAATAGGAAAAATATTATAGACTTTGTGAAACATGCATACTTGGGATATTTTGGTGTTAAGCTTGGTGACCAAGATAAAACATGGGCACTGCATTTTGTGTGTAAAACATGTACTGAACATCTGCGGCAATGGACAACATGACAAAGGAAAAGTCTAAAATTTGGTGTGCCAATGGTGTGGAGAGAACCTGTGAACCATATTGACGACTGTTATTTTTGCATAGTAAATGTTTCGGGAATTAATCGAAAAAATCGCCACAAGTGGACATATCCAGATTTGCCTTCAGCTAGACGTCCGGTACCCCATTCAGAAGAAATACCGATCCCAATATTTCAGACGTTACCAGATATATCTAAGGAAGAATTTGAGTTATTTGAAAACATTTCTCATTCTATTGACGATAGTGGCAGTGACTACAAAGGGGTATCAACATTTTCCTCAACTATTTAATCAAGATGAACTAAGCGATCTTGCTAGAGAACTGAACTTATCGAAGGAAGCATCCGAACTACTAGCATCAAGACTGCATGAAAAGAATTTACTGCAACCCGGTACAAAAATTAGTTTTTATCGCACAAGGGAAAAGGATATGCTACCCTTCTTTACTCAAGAAGACAATCTTACATTTTGTTTAGACGTTAAGGGTCTTTTGGAAAAAATGGGACTACTATCAAAATATGATGCTAGTGATTGGCGTTTGTTTATTGATAGCTCCAAGCGTAGTTTAAAATGTGTACTTCTTCACAATGGTAACAGGTTTGGCGCAATACCAATCGCTCATTCAACTAAAATGAAAGAAGTATAAGATACAATAGCATTGGTCTTACAGAAGATAAAATACCAGGAACATCGCTGGGTGATTTGTGTAGATTTAAAAATGGTGAACTTTCTTCTTGGGCAGCAAAGTGGCTACACAAAATATCCTTGTTTCTTGTGCCTCTGGGATAGCAGGGACAGACAAAACCACTGGATTAAGAAGGGGTGGCCTAAGAGAGAAAACTTGGTTGCTGGGAAAGAAAACTGAATCATTGCTGAATCTTTAGTTGAAAGAGAGAAAATCATCTTACCACCTCTACATATTAAACTAGGCCTAATGAAGCAATTTGTAAAGGCTCTTGACAAGGATGGACCATGCTTCGGCTACTTAAGACTAAAGATGCCCATATAAGTATTGAAAAACTTAAAGCTGGTATTTTTGAGGGGCCACAAATCAAACAACTTACAAAGGATCCTGCTTTTGTCGAGTCAATGAATGAGATTGAAAACATTAGTTGGATGTCATTTGTTGAGGTCATCAAAAATTTTCTAGGAAATCACAAAAGTGAAAATTATATTGAGCTGGAAAACATTATGCTCAGTAACTTCAAATCACTTGGATGTAATATGAGCACAAAAGTTCACTACGTACACAGCCACTTAGACAATTTTCTTGGAAATTTAGGAGACACAAGTGAAGAACAAGGTGAAAGATTTCACCAGGATATAAAAACAATGGAAGCTCGCTACCAAGGAAGATGGGATAACCATATGATGGCAGATTACTGCTGGTGCTAAAAACGAGACTGTTTGAACACAGTGCACTCAAGAAAATCGCGTAAAAGAAGCTTCCGATGTGTTGAGTGATGTTTTTATGTATTTTTTTCTTTTCAATTTGTTTTATTACAGTAAAAAATTTTAGTATTTGTGTTCAATTGTATTGTAAAATTCTGTTGTGTTTGTGGGTGATTTAACAGCCCTAGAAATAAATCAAGTCTTTATATTTTAGTGGGTTTTATTATTAATATAATATTCACATATCATCATGAAGAAGATTTTTTTACGTAAGTAACAACATATCTATATCTTGAAAACTATAGTTGATAGGAAAAAACTAGTGTCATAATTGGATTCAGCACCCCAATTGTTCTTTAAATCAGCATTAAAAGCTCCGGCACCAAAACCACTGTTGGCCTGTGTAATTTTTAATCCAATGAAAAGTGTCATTCCATGCTTTCAGGCATGGCTTAGTAATCTTGAGACTTATTTATTTAAAAAAGGTTATAACACACTGAGTATGGTGGAACATCTTCATAGTGTGTGTGGGTGGCAATGTTATTTATTAAGCATTTGTTGTCACCATCTGATTTAGACATTAATAACTTTCTCTTTTCTTAACCCAGTAACCCGATTTTTCTTGCATTCTCCCTCTGACAGTAAAGCAGTTACAGACCCATAAAATAAAAAAAAAGTCTTTCAATAACCTTTCTCATTGATTAATAAATCAACTAATACTTGTCCACTAATAGCATAAACCTGTGTACCAACATGGCTTTTTCCTCTGAATCAATATCTAGAAAGAGAGTCAACATTCAGAGTTACATAAATTCAGGTTTATCAGTAACCCTGCAACCTAATACCTCAGAAGTTTGGGGCATAAAGATAGGGTGATTCATTAAGAAAGGGCACAGGGCCCTTGGAGAGAGCGACAGTCAAACATACAAGAAAGTTTCTGCCCTAATTGCCCATGCAAACATACAATTATGTTTCCTACAGCCTAAGGATTAAGCCATAAACAATGAGAGTGATCAATAAATCAATTTACAAAAATCCCCATCAATGCATTGCAATTTTCAATGAATGCATCAAAGATTTTATTGATTACTCACAATTCAACAAACAAAAAAATTTTTGAGGTATTAATTTGAGGACAGAGATATGCTTGTAATGTCACTAAAAATGTAACTAAACTCCCTAGGGAAAAAAAACAAGTATGCCATACTATAACATCCTCAGTCATTCAAACATCATTCGTCTACCATTTATCATTCCAGGCTATAGAATGTATAAACATAAATACAAACAGCAAAGTATATGTATACAAAAAATACTACAGTGACACCATTTATAATACGGAATTAGAAAGTAACTACTTAATGAGTATTAATTAGCGGATACTCCAGTTGTCTAAAATATTAAGCATTTGGGTGACTCTCATTACTCACATCAATCATTGTAACAAACTTTGGTTTCTCTTTTAGAAGTTCCCACAAAAGGGCCCCATCTCCTCCACCAAGAATCAGGATTTCTTTGCCTTCATAGTTCTCTTTCCCCCTCTGCATGAGGGTCTCAGTGTACACCAGGTCAGCATCAGAAAGATCTGTAGAGCACATGAGTCAATGTGAAATGCAGCAGCAATGCACACAAAATGTTTTTAATTGCCATTACTGAATACCTTCCTAGGGCTGAAATAACAGTCATTGAAAAATTAAAAAGAAATAGATTAACAATTCTTCTTCATGTCCTATCAGACTTGGAAAAAAAACACTGCTCCAAATTTCAGCATATTAAAGATAAAGGTTTGACATATCATTTGAATAATTTAAGAAAAATCAAAATTACTTTAACTGCATTTTTAACATTGTTATTGCTGACAATTCATTTTGATTAAAGTATTCAAATGTGTCTACTGCCAGGTTGTTAAATTTAACCCTGCATGATAATGGAGTTATATGAGATCATTTGAGACCATAAAAAACCATAAACACAGTAATCAACCCGAAGGTCGGTTTAGTAGGTGATGGTAGAGCTCACCCATGTACTAAGCCTGACGGCATGTGAATATTCACACATCATGGTAGGGGGGCCAGTTCCTTTCCCTGTGCCGGTTATGGTTTCCCAGGAAGATCTGGTACCCAAAAAATCAACTAGCTTGGGTGGAGCTACAGGTGCCCACAGTGCCTTGCCCGGGAATCGAACCCGGGACCCTCTGGTCAGTAGTCCAACGCTCTCCCCACTGGACCACCGAATGTATTATTTGATTAAAGATGTTTTCTCAATTTGCAGTATTTTTTATGATAACCCTGCACGATATTTCATTCATAAAACATGATAATAACCCCTTAAAATATCCCCCCACCAAATTCCTGCTTTTAATAGATTTAAAATTTACATACGATACATTGTCACTGGTCCCTTCAAAATTTTACTGTATTTACATTTATGCCCTTAATTATAATATATCTAAAGTTTATTTATTTTACAAAAAATTTGAATCCCTATATATATTTATTATAAAACCAGAGTGACTATGAGAACTCTACATGCATCTTTAGAATAGCTAATGTTTCTCAATACATTAGCATGGCATGTGTCATACTAAAAATATTGCAATGCCAGCTTTCAATCTGAATATGTGTGAGTATACAGTATGAGACTTTTTGAGGCACACCATCCCACAATTATTTCATAAATATGAAGTTGGAGATTTCCATTGAAACAATCAATTTGAATGATCACGAAACCCAACAATTCAAAAGATTATTTCATGGTGATATCTACTGCTTTTTACATGAACATGACTGTATACAATGGCAGAGGCATTATACTCACAATATTACTGCTATTCCATAAAATCTGCTTCATAAATCCCTTTGAAAATCACCGTTCCATTTTACATGTACTCATGATTCAACTATAATTTTCTTCAATTGTGAAGTTTTTCTGACCATTTTACACTAAAACGCTTGCTTGGAGAAATCAACTAGTTTGAAGTTATGACGGCACCAGTCAGGGAATCCCAAACAGAAAAATAACATATTACTTAATACTGAAGAAAAAGTGCTGGTGCCTTCCTTTAATGAATAGCGATTACAAACCAATCCATAAAAATATTCTTACTTTGCAAATCATCCAAGACTAGAAAATTTCCACAGCTTCTGGAGTGAAATATTTGGATTTTTTGGTAAGGAGATCGTTCCTCATAAAGCAATGCATCAGTATCATACTCGAGAAGACGTTCATCTACAAAAAAAAAACAAAAGAGCATTAATAGAAGAGAAAAACACTCCCAAATATGGATTCACTTTTATATAATTCATATATGAAACACATAAGAGCACTTAGATTAATTGTATGTTCACTTTTATTAATTATAAGCAAGTTCAAATGGTGAAAATGAAGGCTGCATTATTCTAAAATAAGGAAAGCATCATAAATAAACATTTCACCATGCATATGGCTGCGTAGATTTTCACGGCAGTGGCTTGAAGAATTCTGCATATTCGGGTTTTCACCGAGTTGTTGTTTGAAGCTGACAACAGTTTCGCCAAAGTTGCATCCGGTGTCTGGACCAATCAGAGATCAGCACCTGGACGGGACCACCTATACAAGGACCGCCAATATCCGAGTCCCTAATCTTCGACCTGAAGACGCCGGATGCAACTTCGGCGAAACTGTTGTTGGCTTCAAACAACAACGCGGTGAAAACCCGAATATGCAGAATACTTCATTTCACCATGCATTTGTTATACCATTTTTAGATGCTTATCACTGCACATTTATTTTCAATTAAATGAGCCAAGTTAGAAAATATATATTATTCACGAGTTATCGGATGACTATTGTATTCACTGAGTTAAAATTTACCAAGCAGTAACCTGAAAGCATTGGAACAATGAACAAATTAAAAGAAAATATTTAATAAAAATTATTTTCTTCAACATAAATGTGAGTGTCCCAGCATTCTGAATTCCAAATCAAAGTTTGTAGACATACCATCTTCCATTGTGAAACTGTTTTAACAATCTAATAGTATCAAGAAGCAGGTTTTTTATGTTGAAATAGCAATAGTGAATTGGATTTCTATCTAGAGGTACACAATCCTTGCACCACACAAAAAACCATACTTAGACAAGTGGTATCCCATACCCAGAAAGTCCATTCTGCTTAGCCTGTCAAACTAAAGCGGACCAAAAAAATATTTTCAGCAGGCAAATAGATTCCACTGGGCGAGTTTGAATGCGATACCCCCTCATATGCCCTCCAACATATTAGCACATCTAGTTAATTTACGCTAACACCTCTATAAATTCTGTGCTCAAATTTCACTAGATAAAACACCTTCCATTTGCTTGCTCATCTAATAAATCAATGATAACTTGCCCAATACAAGCAACCACAGCCATAATATCATGCCCTCAAATTACTATGTAAAGAATGCCACTAGCTAGACAACTTGTTGATATTCAAAAGGTGTTTCAGCACTTTTTTCCATTATCTGATGTGCTGTCAGTTTTGATGGCAGTGGAGTATCACCATGATTTTGCATAGCCTAGAAAACAAAGTATATCCAAGCCCTATATTGGCATAAACACTTTCCACCCTGATAGTGATAATTTAAATAAGGTAAAAAGTGCCTCCGTAGCCACCCGAAAAACAATACAGTATCTGAGGAAAGAAAATCTTCAATTAAACAAGAAAAAACCTCTGGTCTTCCCTCTACTAAAATTATAAGATAATATTAGAGTATCATCCATTAAACATTTCCCTGAAATTTCTAAATTTAATTTATCAAAAATATTCCAACAAGAATTTATGACACTGAATCAGCAAATAAGTTTACAAAATTTCAAGAAACTGTAACAGTAACTTTAACGGAGTCACCCGCTATGTGTGCATTATAATGCAACCATTTCAGAGAGTAAAAATCATTCGCCTTGACCGACGGAGTCACCCGCTATCCGTTAAAGTTACTGTTACAGTTTCTTGAAATTTGTCTAAGGTATGAACAGCCTAAGTGTTTGAAATTGGCTTTATTAACATCGTGGACTGTGGCGCGTCGCGCACGACTACGAATGCCTGTGACACTGTATGTACGGTATTTCGTCATAACATCTTGTTCCTTTAAAGCCCCCAAAATTTCAGAGTGTAAGAGGACGTCTCGGTAGCTTAATTGGTGAAAGCACTCGGCCGGATATCGAGGTATCCGGGTTCGAATCCCAGTCAAGGGGAATGATTTTTACTCTCTGAAATGGTTGCATTAAAATAAGTTTACTCTGAAAATGAACATTAACTATTAATATCAAATAGGATGAGCTTTGGCTAGCACTAACCCACAATACGAAGTGTGAAAATTGGGATCCGATACAAGAGAGGTGAACACTTTTAACTTAAATTCTAATATTGCAAGGAAATAAATGCTTAACCTCAACATTCACAGCAAGATATCTAGATCTAGAGCAAGATAATAATTTGAAGTTTTAATTCTTGTATGCAAAATAAATTTTGTTTAACTTTTAAACTTTGTTTAACTTTTTGACCAAAATTTCAGACAAAATCTTATGTCCCAGTAAGATATTTCATCAACCATAGACAGAAGACAGCTACTGTGATCATTATATTAAAATGCCAGGTGTAACAAAACCATATAAACTGTAAAACAACACTTTTATATTAATCTGAAAAGCAACATTTTGTGTGCTCTGTAATGAGGTACTACAAGAGTATCAGGTAAGATTTGAACATTAGTCTAAGTACAAACTTAGTGTAAGTTTTAACACACAAAATGTTTTACAAGACAAGGAAGTAGGGATTTACATTTTTACCTTTCATTGATTCTGCTGAGCCTGGGGACATTCCAAAACATATTTACCAGTTTAACTTATGAGAAACAAATGTATGTGTCACATTCAAACACTCAAATGAACTGAACTGTTGAGCATGCATGTTCAACATATATAATCTTAATTGGCGTGTACGAAAAGGAGCCCTAATCCATCAGGAGTGGCCAAACCTATTGAACCTATTACTTGTACAACCTCCATGAATTAAGCTGCAGACATTTCTGAACTAATGGACAACAGAGAGATAATGACACAGCCACAATATTCATGAAACACTTACTTCCATCTTAAGAGGGAAGCAAGTGTTTTAAGATGAAAGAGGATACTAAGAGGAATACATAAGAATATGAACACAGTCTGCATTACAGGAATAACATTATTTGAAAGCAAACATGATTTCACAAAAAGCTGTTTTATTCACTGTCCCCGAATAATTGCAGATATCATAATGTCATATTACTTAGGTCTTTATTTTTAAAAAAATGTCAATTGATTAATTGAATGTCAAATATATTTTATAAATTTTTTTGGGAAAAAACACACAACAATAAGGAATCTAAGTTATAAATTCAACTTCTAATATGAAAATGACATTTTATGTAGGCAGTAATGAGGAATTAGACAGAAATGTTGCACCAGTTGGTAATGCCCCAATTTGATAAGCAGGAAAATCAGGCACTTGACAAGTCAGACATTTGAGGGACAGAATGGCAGGTGTGCAAATTACATCCTCATTTTCCCTCACAAGCAAGTGACTTTGTCAGGAAGAGAAGATTTAAGGAAGAGGAAGAACAAATTAGGGAGAAGAGACTTAAATGCTGCTCTCCTCAAATCTCTTGGCTGATAAGGAAGACGACATTGGTTTTGCTAGGCTAAAAAAAGCCATCCAAATATGACTGATCTCAAACATCAGTGATCCTGATTTTGAAGCAAGGGAGACGTGAAGCCTTAAAAATTTCCCAGGTTATAAAAAGATGATTCCAAGGTAGCCACATCTGATAGAGGTGCAAAAGCAATTTCAACTACTAATACATGAAAATCAAGAAAAATATATTTGAAATTAACCATAATTTGAAATAATGTGTACTTGTGACTACACAACAAATAATGAATTCATTCAGAAAGGCAAATAAACATGTCTCTTACCTGATCAGAATAGTTTTTTTATAATGGGTAAGTGAGTAACTATTAAGAAACTAATTGCAATACACTATACATATACAAAGATAAGAAATAATAAACAGAGCAAAATATCCATATTCATAGATTCAGTTTTCCTTGTTTCAGTTACCCAGCTTTTTATAACTAATTTTAAGAACAAAAACACTAGCCTGCAATAATATCACATACTTATATAATAATGTACTATGTACGTATTTTTAACTCAATATTGATACATATTTGAAATTATTGTCAACTTTGTTTCACTATCATGAAATTAAAATTTAACCCCAACAATAAACATGAAATTGATCTTCCTACAATTAATCTGAAAACTGTAAATTTTGTAACAATCATGGGCATCAGCTCCAAGCCTCCAAGTCCTGGTTGCACATCTCCTTCCCTTTTCCCCCACTCAGTTGAGGACTCGTCCTCTCGTGCTATGCGCATTCTTCCTCCTCACCCCTTCTCCCAACTCCCCCGCCTCAATACCTGCAATTACCTTCCCCACTGTCACACGTGAAGAATCCAAAGCAAGTATTCCGCCAATGAAGGGTGAAAAGCAAGAGTGTGAGCAGGGAGAACACAGAGAGAGGCCAGAGACCCAAGTTAAGAGTAGGAAGGGATAGGGAGAAGAGGTGTTTGTGTTGTGAGCAAGGAATAAAGAAAGATGTGCTCTTAACTGATTTTCTTTGTATCATTTCCTGAATACTTGCCTATTTTCCAAACAAACTCAATGGCTTAAATAACCAACATATTATCCAATATGTGCACTGGGCCCAAGTCAAATACAGTTGGTACAGCAGCCTACATAATTAATGGAATGCATCATGATTCGATTTAATGTACAAGCTAAAGTCACCAACTATTCAAGCCAATGATTACATTTAAGTTTTATTCTACATATTAGCATCCTTAAGTTGATATTTTTAAGCATACGGAAACAAGGACATAACTCAATAACAATATTAATTTTACTGTTATTCAATGCAAGTATTTATATTTTTCTACACTGGATATATTCAGCCAATTTTCAGTTGAATAACTGAACAGAATGGAAAATTTGTATCTATAACAGAAAATATTCTCAGATGAAAAATCCATTTGAAGGAAAGTAGAAGGTTGAAAATTCTAGAGAGAAAAATACTATTTTTAACCTGGATCCCTAGATTTCCCATAGAGTTAACCAATTCACGCATCAAGGTTTCTACTTTCACTAAGGATTTCTACAGGATTGAAAGAGAAGTTATTCTTGATGAATTACAATACATAATTCCATGATGTAATCTTAGTAGTGCGCACTTCATTTAAGTTGTTGTTATGGAATTTCCTGTAGTCTCACCGAATCTAGAGAAAAACATATGTACGAGGTCTGTTCATAAAGTGTCACGAATTTTGAATTTCCGCAGATTACGTGCACAATGCAGTGCACAAATACCCAGATTTGTGGAAGTATAAAAATTGGCTTTTGCACCGTGACACACATCATTACTTGTGCAGAAAATTTTTGGCCAAAAACAACACATCAATGATGCCACAGCCTCATATGATAGATAGCACAGAACTAAAATACGAATATGTACATTGAATTATTGCATTAATTGGGCCAATTTTACATAAACCTTGAATTTACCTAATATCTCACTGCACTTTGGACATTATGAGCAATTTTTAACTGCACATTTTCTCAGGTTTTATTAAAAAACTAAGTTTTATGTTTTCTTTATGAATATTGGTTAAATGGAATTAGATTTTGCTTATCTAATGGTAAGCTGATTGTACAGTACAGTTTATTTTTCAGTGGGGGGAGTTTTTCTAAAACACTTACAATGGCAATACTGCTGTGAACTGAAATTCCTTTCATGTTATTTCTTTTGAAAGTTGTATTAAAAGGTTGGAAGAAATGAAAATGAAAAAAATCAAGTAGATGATATAAGAGTGTTAGAAGCATTAAATTTAAATGTTTATAAGCTTATGCTATATGAGAAACTTTCTTGTATGAGAAGTTATGCTCTTAAGTTTTCTGCATTTGGCCCCCCTCTACAATTCTGTTACCATTCCTCTTTGACGATTCTGCTTCCAAAATTTACAATAAACTTCCAAATTCAATTAAATTTATTATCACCCCTAATACTTAAAAAAAAATGGTGAGTAAACTGTCACAAAGCAAATTGTATTACAGTGCAAATGAGTTCTTTGATAACATACTCAAAATGTGAATCTTCAACGATCAGTATTTGTAATACTGTATATTATCTCTTTGTATCTGTTTACGTTCCTATTTCCTATATATTTTTCTTTTGCGTCTATGGAAATAGTCCAATACCGATGAGATCTATGCCTTCTGACCATTTTGAACAATAAATAAATAGCGTATGAAGAAAGAAAGAGAGAAAGACTTTGCGTTTCCACAGGAAAGAATTTATTGTGTTGACTAGTGTCCCTACGCAGTCCAGATGATGCCACAGTTTTACAGTCGCTACACAGGCCAGATGTTGACTAGCTTTGCTACGCTGTAGCATCACCTGGATTGTGTAGCGACCCTAGTCAACACAATAAATTCTTTCCTGTGGAAACGCAAAGTCTTTTATTCTTTCTTCGTGTGTTACAATTGGATTTCCACAAAGTATTGATAACAACCATCTCTCAAATAAATAAATGTACCTAGATTCAACACACCTGCTTGTATCAATAAAACTTTCTTCATATTTATTTTTGGCATCCTATGTGATATTTCAATGATATAACCAGACAATAAAACACTTCCCAACAAATACAAATATATCTCCCAATGAAAATTTTACATATTCAGAGTGAAAACAAATATTATTTTCATACAGATGCTCAACTTCCCTTGCTTTTCTTAACCTTCCATGCATTTTATACAACTTTTGCTGTTGTATTTTAAATGTTACCCGGCCAATTACTTTGATCCTCACTTCAACAATTTGTCCCTCGTACAAATTTCTCCATGACTAAGTTCAGAAAGGTAACACTGGGCAAATCTTCCACAAACAACGAATTTGTATGCAACAATTTTACTTGAAATTAGAGTACACAGACAGAAAAACTATATAGGAAGGTATGCAAACACCAGTGCCTACAAAGCCAGTGAAACATTTACTTTCGATAAAAATTGGACATAGGGGGGACATGAAAATTCATAAAATGGGCACTTAAAATGAGGGGATATTTTAATCAAAATGTAAGGGTCATCCAAAATATATTTTAAAATTTCAAAACCCACTCCACTATACCTTTACTTCCTACACTTCCACCATACTTATTTAAATTCAAGAGGAAATATGTCTATTTCAACTTATAGTCATAGTTATTACAGAGGTTATGACCAATTTAAAGCAATCCATAAATGCACTGAAACATTTGATTTCATTATGGTGTGTAAACTTCCAAATACAAATAATTTGCAAAGGAGACCATGATGACTTTTAATCAAACATACATATATATACACACACGTATATATATACATATATACACATACATATGTGTATGTATATATACATATGTGTGTATATATATATATATATGTATGTATGTATATTTATATATATATGTATATGTGTGTGTGTATATATACACATACAGGGGTCGTGGTAGTCCAGGGGCAGAGCGTTGGACTACTGACCAGAGGACCCAGGTTCCATTCCCAGGCAAGCTCTCTGGGCAGGCTCAGCTCCACCCAAGCTTTCGAGACTTTTCAGGTACTAGGTCATCCTGGGAAACCTTAGCTGGCACAGGGAAAGGAACTGGCCCCCTTACCCTTATGTGTGAATTTCATATGCTGTCAGGCTTAGTAGTGGTGAACTCTATCATCATTTACCAAACTGACCTTCAGGTTGATTACTGTTTATGGTTTATATATATATATATATATACATACACAGCTATATACAGCACGGAAACATGGTTGCTGAAACAGGAGGATAGATGTAGATTTGAGGCTTTTGAAATGTGGGTGTAGAGAAGAATGGAGAAGGTGAAATGGACCGAAAGGAAAACAAATGAGGAAGTACTAGGGATGGTGGGTGAGGAGACGGGTCTGTTGAGAGAAATCCTATGGTGGCAGGAAAAATGGATGAAAGGCGTATTGAGCGGCAGTGGGACATTGAAGAAGGTAATAGAGGGGAGAATGTTACGCAAACGAGGAAAGGGCAGGAACAGTACAGGGATGTTGGACGGGATGAAGGGAGGAAAGAAGAACACAGAGATGAAGAGAGATCTAATGTAGAGTAGGTTGCTGGATTGGGGAGTTACAAAGTATTTATTTGATACTTGCATCATCCAAAAACCTACCTTAACCAGTATATTACCTAATATATACATACACACACACTTATACATATTAACATTCAAGCACGAAAAACCGCCAACAAATATTCATTCACATGGATACAGACAAAAGGAAAAGGGATAGGAACTCACACAAATAATGAACACATAAGAGGTGGGGAAGGCAGAGTCAAGCAAATCATAAGTTCAAAAATATTTTCTTTACCAGGACATGAATCACGGATCTTTTGACTAGCCAGGCCGATGCTCTTGAGGAAATGTAAATTACAATGAAATCTGCAGGGGGTTTATGTAATCAAGTACGCCGATTCTTTGGCCAGGAGATGGAATTAGGGAGCTGCTTCATCCTCCAAAGGAGAAATGGACATGAACAAGAGGAAAAGGAAGGGATAGTAAGGAAAGCAATCAAACAACATCATAAACAGTGCGTTTTGTGGTACGCATAACCAGGAGGAGGAGATGAGCCACATTGGCCAAAAACACATTCAAACACAAAAAACTGCCATATCACAAACACACACTCATTCACATGGATAAAGATATAAGGAAAAGGGAAAGGAACACATAAAAGATTAACTTAGGAATGGTGTGGAAAGTGGAATCGAGCAGATCACATGCGTAAAAACATTTCCTTGACCAAGATCGTCTTTTGTGTGTGTTCTGCTCCCTTTTCCTTACTTCTGTATCCATGTGAATGACTATATTATCAATCAATTTTCTCAGCAGCAGATAAACTAGCTCACATTGTTAGAGGAATTGCTGATCACTGACCATTTATGACAATTCAGAAAACTTTCAATCTCTTAACCTGTCACTATCCATTCAAGCAACCAAATTTTCCACATGAACTAACTCCCTCCATCTAGTTCTCTCATTTCCTCAATTAGGCATATGCAAAACCAGGCATTTCAAAGCAAGAATTAATTTTCATCTTAAACCTTCTTTACCTGATGTTAGGAAGTACTTGTTGACCTTGTCTGCTCTCTTGAATGGTGGATACTTGTGGCTCCACTGGCTGCGCAGAGATTCTCTGATGACCCCCTCTATTTTTCGAACTACCTATATGGTTGCCATGCAAGGGACAGAAAAATTTCGGTGCAGAACATGGAATTTCTAATAATCAAGGGAAACATAATAGAGCATGCCTGCAAAATCATGCAAAAAAACCACAAGCATGCAAGGGAATGACAAAGATATGTCACCCATCGCATTAAGGGTTCTCTATATAAGCTTAGTGATGAAGAGAGTGCAGAAGATGCTAAAAGAGGAAATGCCAAAAGAGCCGTAAAACGTTACTCATAAAACTAGACCAAAATTATCACATATTTACCAATTATCACCACACATCTCAGGGGTTTCTATGGCATATCACTGTCTACCAAAAGTCAGCTGAATGGAAAATTATAAATATACCAATTACACAACATGTTAAAGTCCCACCATTATCCTACTTATGTGGTAGACCGTGAAGGATCCGCTAAAAATATTTTAATAGGGCATACACATTTCCATTAGTACAAATCATCTAATACACTACAAATAAATAAAGACACTACCAGAAAGCATATATATATATATATATATATATATATATATATATAGAAATATATCAGTTAAAATTAATAATGAGTTAGTAAAATAAACAATAATTAATTACTTTCTAGAATTAGAACTACACCAATAAGAGAGAAACCTCTTACAATTAAGTTATTACTCCATACCACAATTTTAATGAATGAGTGAATATTATGGCTTGTCTCAATGCTGGAACTTCTTAACTGAACATTTCCAAACCAGAGGATATAGTAGTATGTTTGGGTGGTGTAAACCTGAGAAAAACTTTGTTACTTGCCATGTCTTATCAAACTAATGTCCAATGAATTTTCTCACCTTTGAAAACATGAATTCACGCAGTATCATCTCATTATAAATACATCCATATGAACCGCAGATGCGTTTCCTATAAGAGTTTTTAAAGATAGCCTTACTCTTGTAACGACCTTTATTTTTAGCGGTGATGCATATGCTAAAAATTTTAAGCAGCTCATTTATCGATACTTCTAATAGATGAGTAGCAGGAGTTTTATGGTGTGACAGGCAGAAATATGAAAACCATGACTTACTGCTACCCTATCAGCTACTGCAAAGCCCAACCAAGAACTAACTAAACTGAGACAATCTCACTAATGATCATCATTGGGTTTCAAGGTTTTATTGCTTTCAAAACACAGCCACTTTCTTCCAAAAGTCTTTCTTCCACACAATGTCAGGGCCACCAGGGGCATCCTTTAAAAAGCCACACTCACCAGATGTGGTGAGGTACATGTCAAGAGGGGAGCCACGACGAATGGCGGGAAGCAGCTTACTCCTCTCGGCCCCTAACTTCTCCTTAAGGGACATCTCCACACTTCGGGCTTGCTGCAAAATTACAGGCCACCACCGCTACAGACACCCTAATACAATCTCAAAGGTTAAGTGTGCACAGAAAAATCCTCCATCAAAGCCAAATTATCAAGAGAATGGATCTGTAGCTTCAAAATACATTTTCACAATGTGTGGATAGTTTATCCTTAAACATATGCGCAACACTAATCATCACAGCCCAAGCTGTAAGTGAAAATTCCTGAAATAAGATATGCATATGAGCAGTTAATGAACTGTGAAAGGTGAAATTGAATTTCATATCAGGATTCTCCATCTGAATGTGACATTTAACATAAGTATGGGCCTCAACACCCAAACTATTCCCACTTCCAGACTTAAAAAAGGTCTCAGGAATATTTTTTAATCCTATGTATTCCTGCACATATAGGATATAGCTGTTCCTATATTTACTAAATTTTAGAACTAAAATTGTTAAACCATTACAATAACATAAGGCCATAATGTAAAAATAAAGTGAAAAAGAATTCCAAATTAATAATCTGTATACTATTTCCTCACTTATATGGTAAGAGAGGCCATTTTCCTGTTTTGTGACAAATTTCAACTTTTTCCAAAATGGTTTCATCCATTAGGATTATACATGCATGCAGGTACAATAGTACATCGACTATTCAGCTAGTGACTTGACTTCCAAATTGAGACTAACTTGCAATCCTATTACAATTAATTTTAATGGAATAGTTGGCCACTTGTTGGAGCATTGATCCCAATGTATTCAACATACACTTCAACTTTGCATTTTGTCCCATACGGCGAATATGTGCAAGGATTTTTGAAAACCCTAACAAAAATGCTTTTCCACTAAAAAAACAGCAAATATGGAATTCTGACACCTTTTTTGATACAGCAGTTTCTAACCATAAACTACTACAGAGAAAAACTTTTTGCGCAATAAAACACTATCCTAAATAATGCAAACCAAGCAATAAGCACCACAAGGGATCACCGAAGTGGGTTGCACACAACCATGATGGGATTATATTTCATATTCTTGATAATACAGCTACCCCCTCCTTATCAAAATTGACAGCCTATTTCATTTGAATTGTATATTAATTAAGAGGCCCCATAGTGATGGTGCACTAATAAGAAATGTAGCCTTAACCCCACCAGAAAAATGATGACAGGAGAAATGTAACTTTCGCAGGGAACTAAAAGCAGTTAACAGAGAAAGCTCATGTATTTAAACAGAAAATGATACAAAAGGAGTTGCATGACAACAGGTGAAAGAGATGTCCATGCATTTCATATTTTTTGCATCACTTGTACATTCTTAATTTGATAATTCACCCAAAGACATTCAACATTTTTCTCATTACCAGAGACATTTAAGCACAACTATATGTTCATCTAAGAATAGCTCAATGAAGCACGCAAAATACATCACACCATTTAAAGCAAACAACAACATAATATTTTCTTGGTTTTAATCAATTGCCTCACTCACAATATGAGGGAAGGAGCAGGAGTTTGCTCATGGGTGTGGAGAATTATTACTCTCTTGCTTTTTAGAGTTGTCTAATTAAATAAAGCTATTTTGAGCTAGAAATAGATAAGCACAGCCAGTGAAATGTGCTCATTCACTCTGCTTCCTTTCCCTCCAGCTAATCACCCATTTTCCTAATAACTCCCAACACCCTATACAATTTCTACAAGCAACAACCATGGAATGACTGAGTCTCATGACAGACAGATACAAGTGGGATGAGTACATGTTTCAATTGCCCTCTATCCATCAAACACTATTCATAAATGCAACAAGAGAGCCAAGCACATGTTTACTAGGCAAGAATGAATGTTTCACTAAAGCTGTATATCTCTATGCCTATCAAAGGAACAATTATTTTAAACTTCCTTGAAATAGTTCTCATTTTCGTTAACAGTTTTCCCAAATTCCACATTTTTAAATTAATAATGTTCAAATTCAGTACCTGTTAATTCATTATACAAGGAAATGGTATCACTTCAGCATTTTTGTAAAGTATTTAATATTTAAAATATGCACTGACAAATGGCTAAAGATTGCTACCATATTGATTCCACTAACATAAATTGCCATAAAAAAATGATAAAAACTGCAAACATATAAAGGCAAGCTCAAAAATGATGGCCATCTCCAAATATAAGAAGCCCACACCATAGGCAAGAAGGTTACTAGTTAAGAACACACTATGAAGTTTAATGAACAACTTTATTTTGTCCTCCTAATTGTTAGTAATGGTTAGCTGATTCTAGACAACAAAAGAAGCCTACACATGCAACCACATCTATCAACATAACAGTTTAAGAATAAATCCACATGAGTGTTAAAGAGAAAAATATGAAAATAATAATAATAATTTTTGTTAAGATAACTTCAGTATTTTAATGATTTTAATTCTTGCTTCAGAGTTCGTACAGTGGAATCCCTTTTTCAGGATCTCCTGGTTTAAGTGGAATTAATACCATTCAAGAAGATACTTTTTAAAACTTTTTAGGAACACCTCAGCAGAATTACTTTACTATATGGAATTACATGACATCATTGCTTGATAGTCAAGGCCAAATAATATCACTCATTTTAAGTTAAGTTTTCAAATACAAATTTACAAAACTGAACACAGGTGTTCCTCATCTAATGTGATTGACATGTTTTGAGAATTCAATGTAAAGACAGAAGAAGTGAATTGATTGATCTATGAAAAAATATAATTTGAGTAGTCACCACCAAATTGAGGATGTGCATGGAGTTTTGATGCATGCATCAAATTATCTGAACCAAACCCCTCAAACACTAGATGCCTACAGGTCATAGGTAAATGATCTTAGTACTAAAGGATTAACAATTTTTTAGAGATAAATTCTCCTGTTGAAGAGAAATTATTTTTTTCAGTCATATTCATGGGTATTGGGTTCAATGTTCTTGTGAAATCCCATGAAACTTGGGCTTCATCTGCAGAGTTAAGATTTCAAAATATATAAGGCCAAGAAAATGTGGTGGAAATATCAGTGCAAGGATAACAAGAATAATCAGATACAAATCCAAGAAGGTAGGAGAATCGGTAGGATGCAGAAAGGGAAAAAACTATACTGACCAAAAAGATAAAGCAGGAAAGTTAGAGAGAAAGTCAAGAGATATTCAGAAAAGGTTGAGAGCATACGTAGAAACCTTGATGGTAAAGATATTAGGCCAGTCAGTTTAGAATTAGGAAGGGAATGTGATGTGGATGAGGATAGCTTGGGTCCTGGAATATTAGATAGCTATATTAAAAGATCACTAAGTAACATTAAGCCAAAATGCCAGTAGAAGTATGCAATATCCCAGCAGATTTACAAAATAGTTTTGGGAAAAATGGACCGAAAAGACTCTTTGAACTTATCTGCAATATTTATTAAAATGGCATTTGGTCAGAAGATTTCAACAAATCAATTTCGATCCTAATCTCAAAAATAAGTATTGCAGGGTGTGAGGATTATAGATAGTGCAAACAACTACCTAGGTGAAGATAGCCATCTTTATTTGGGTCAAATTGAGACCAAATGGTCCCTTCTTCCATTTAATCCATGATCAGTTTAGGTTTAGGAAGTCAAGAGGAATGCGTGAAGCCATTTAAGTGCTGAGAAAATTTTTAGAAAGGAAATTCAAATATAATCAAGACGTCTTGGTGAGTTCATGGATTTTGAAAAGGTATTCAACCAAGTAGTCATAAAAGTAGATGAAAATATTATTGAATATTGAAATATGCTATAAATATTACTATCAATACATATTTGCATATGTTATGGCATTGTTAAGGGTAGCACAGGGAGAATTGAGATGAGCAATGATAGGTAAGGGATTGAGATAGCATTTCCATCACTGCCAGTACTTCCCAACATACCTGCAGAGGAAATGTTAAAGGTAACATGAGAAGGGCTTAAGATGGATAAAAGAGTGGGTACCAAAATAATCAAGCTGGGGACTGAAGTTATTATTGAGTGCTTTACAGGAACAATACAACCAATATGGCATGAAGATTAACTATAAGTAAACACAAATATGTAATGATATTCTCAAGAAGTACGAAAGCTAAGTGAAGCATTTTAGTAAAGGGAATATGCTCAAGTTGGTGGAGCAGCTGATGTATTGCAGCAGTATTTTAGATGAAAATGGACATAGTACAAGGAGCCATTAGAAGATTTTTGTTAGTAAAGGAAGAATCCACAAAAAAAAGAGTATTGATAAGAGATAAACTAAGGCAAGATGTGAATTAAAGATTAGTACAGACTTTAATATGGAGCACAACATCTGACCCTAATCTTTAAGGCAAAAGAATAGACTTTTAAATTAGGGGAGACTTTTAATGCACTGGCAGACATGCCAACTTTCAAAAATGAAAAATCGGGAGATTTTTAGAAGTGTATCACGAAGTAATCACTTTTAATTACCACAATATTTGCATGGCACCTTAATCCCTTTATGACACTTTGCCAATTTTTAATGAATGTCACACTTTATTAACATGTTAAGCTAAGTACACAATTTGAACAGTTCATCAAGAACGTAAGAAGGAAAAATCGGGAGTCTCCCGCTTAAATCAGGAGAGTTGGCATGTCTGCACTGGTATGGGAAAGAATTAGCAGGGGAAAACTCAAGAAATGCAGAAAAGGTGAATGAAGGAAATATTGAAACGTAGTGAGATGTTAAGAGGCTATGATACAAGAGACAAGGTTGGATGAGTGGGGCTATGGAAGGAAGGGAATAGGCATTTTATGCTGTATGAAGGCAAGTTAAAGTTATGAATAAGGAAAGAAGTAATCAACGCAAGGCAAACAAAACATAATTCCCACGATATGTAGAAGATACTAATCATTAGGGACCATCCAAAACCTACCTTTAATAGGTAGATTACCTAAAATGAATGCTTTTAGAATATTGTTCTCCTTCCGTGTCAGATACAGTTGACTCTGCAGTGCAATTGCTTTCCAGAAATATGATTATTCCAACAGTTAAGGCACTTATACTCATTAATAACTACAGGCAATATTTTAATTTGTTCTTTTAAACCCAATGAATCAAAAAAATCTGCCGTCACAAAATTATAACAAGCATAAATCTTAATTCCTGTAGTTTTCAACTTTAAAACTTCATTAAGAAATGTTTATTTACTCTCAACCCTATGATCAAATTGTATGAATGGCATGTTTCTATTTCTTACGGATTAACAAGAGAAATAGTTTATAATTTTTCATCATCAACAACAATTCCTAATATCCTATTAAAAATGTAACATGCATAGTATGAAGCCTAAGGTGAGGAGATGGAAAGGGTAAAGGGATCTGAGATATGGGAGGTGAGGTTTCATTTGATATCATGACCAAATGATCTTTTACTGCTCACTGCTAGTACAAAGTTTTAAAACATTTCACCACAACTATGAATTACAAGACCCCACACAATTTATTGCCTGTTTGACTATCGTTTAGGTAGGTTTTGGATGGACAGAAACTGAACCACATTTTACACAAATGCCTCTTACTTTTCTTGGCCTACTTGATCCACAATAACAACAAATTATTAATTTATCTAGAAGAGGATTGGATTGGTAGTGTACTAAATACATTGCCTTCCAACAAAGGAGCCAAAGTCTAAGTTTGGCAGCGCTATATTTATAACTTTTTATCAATTCCTACTTCAAAGTCACACAAATATCACATCAACTACAACTACACATGGGTGTGATGTTTAATTATAATACCTAATACCATTGCATCCTTGCAATCACCCTAGACATAATTCATGGTTTGATTTCTTAACAAGCCCATTGCAGTGAAAATGAGTGAAGCGACAAACATACTGAGGAACACCTAAACACCTTTAATAGGAGCCCTCATATTTGTTTAGGGCTGCAGTAACTCAGGATTCCACTGTAGATCAAACATGAAGCAATGCTCAAGTGAATGGTAATTTAAGTCATATTGGCACTAAGTAAATTAGGCAAACATGTTTTTCAAATAGTTTAAACATCATAGGTGTGGAAACAAATAGCAAATAATGAAATAAAAACTTTAACTACTTACAAATCAACATGATTTACTCTATCCATGACTTATTAAGTCCCTGATGTTATTATATTTGACTTATATGCGACAACCATTATATTTTAATGAATGCGAATACATGACAATTACCACCTTTGATGATAGTTACTTTGGTCACCAATGAATTCGAATTTTGAGGTGTCTTATAATTAGGGTAACATCCCTGTAAGAAACTGATCACCGGACAAAATAATGTGTTGTAATCTATTATAATTACAAAAACTGTAAACATCAAGTGAAGTAAAATACGGTGCATGTGAGGGGGACGTCAGAAATCAGATGTGATCTATTACATTGACCCTATACCCTCTTCATGGAACTTCCATAAAGCCTTCGCACATTCAATCACTGATCGACTTTATTATTTTTGCTTTCCAAGACCCCATTTATATTAATCTCGTTCATTTAACAATTTAATTGAAGCCCAAAAAGAAAAGTATATCTTGTGATTCTGCTGTAGTTATGGAATAAAATACTAAATACATAGTCAACATTATGTAATGTCGAAATGGGAATTTAAACTTTAAAATCAGATAAAGAGAGAAGATATAAGGCCTCAACAAATAACCCGAACAAAATAAAATGTACCCGAAATGTTGAATGATGAAATTTGCCTAAATCATTGTTGTGAGCTTTTAAAAAATAAATCTGCCTCAACAAGAATGAGAACAATGTTTTTACCAATTCAACGGTTCTGCAATTGAATCAGCCTCTCGAGCATGCATAACCTAGAATCTGTTGTACACTCAAATATGAACTTTACACAGCGGTAACCACCAATTTTATTTACGATTGTAAAATATTTAGATAAATGAATTGATCAATTACCTTGACCTCTTTAACACACAATAACCAATTACTGCAATGCATTTCCCCTAATATATACTGCTAATAGGTGTTCCAGGCTTTCCCATATATATTTATTAGGACTAGTTACGACCATCTAGAACTCAATCCTGAAAATTTGAAACTAGTTAACTGATTCTTTACTTCGCGAACATATTGATTCCAAAAGAAAACATGGGAGTTGTTGAATTCTTAACTTGCACAGTTTCACAATATGATAAACCGCAAAACCATTCTGTATTTACTTAAATTTTATTTAATGTGGTTATTGACATTCGACTTATAGAAAAGGACGCCTATCTTTTAAGTTATTCTGATTCTAAAAATGGCAAATGACCGCAGAAGAAGTTTGCAATGGCACACATGGATTACACGATAGTTTAGTATGCATTCTGGGGATGGTGAAAAGGACTTATTGGGAATTGCAAAATCCGTACCTCAGTTGAATTTGTCCAGTTTAGTGAACTAAAATAATGTTACCTCAAAGTTCATCAGTGGATCCTCATCTTTTCCTTTGTAAAATTCAACGTTGACAGTGAGTACCCCCTTTTCAAAAGCTCTGGCGGTAACTAATGTTCCTTTATAACCAAGAAAAAATACTATAAAGCCATCCACAACCTCCGTCGTCTGAAGTATTTTGAGATCCTTCACGTGCGTTGATAAAGCAGACTCCAAGGTGTTAATAAGATTCTGTCGCTCCTCTAAATACACACATTGAGAAAGACAAAATAAAGTAAATTACAGGAGCATTTCAGAGTTGGAATGGAAAAACTCATCATAGTTTTACATACCAGAATCACCCGGAGAGTTAGACTTGATGGTAAAATCCATCATAATTGTGTGCACAGCCATCGCGAACTGCCAAGTTTTCACAGTCCCAAATACAAATGAAAGAAAAAAAATTTAATCTGTGAGCACGTTTAGCCAAACACAATTACACCACGCTGCCGACAAAACACCGAAAAATTAGCCTTAATGTTTCAAACGACAATTATTATTCGTTATTGCGATCTACGCAGCAGAAAATGCAACATGTCTAATTCATTACCACGGAGTAACAAAAAATCGTCCTTACCGGCAAATACTTCTCAAGGTCTACCACAGGTCTTCGGATTTTAGAATTCACTTATCTCCTGTGTAGAAATATTTGTAAATGCGAATTTAAAACTGCGATTCGCAAAAATATGTTGTTCTATCAGCTAAACAAAATTTCTCCTGCAATCTTTAATTGTATTCTTATAGTTAAGTGACAAACCATTCCTGGCACAACAGCAGAATAAAATATGCTTGCCCAGGAGAACTCCTCGTCCTATCCTCGTCGCGATCTCTTCGCGATTAAACGCTCCCTCTACATTGCCATTTTAAATTTTGAACTAATTGAAACCCAACCGCCAACTTTAAAGGCAAACGAACGATATTACAACAGCATCTTCAAAATTTAGGAGCCTAAAATTGCTAAAATACAAAAATTGCTTACGCTTCACCGAATAATGTAAGAGAATGTTAATTCCCAAGCAAAAGAGTTTCAAGGTGTCCAAAGATGGGATAATATCAGAATACGCCGGAAATAAAATTCCTACATAAAGTGAAAAATGGCTCTTGAGATTTGTTTTCAGAGTCTACTTTTAAAATATTTTTGCACGATTCGGACACTATTGGAAACGTTGGCTAATTTGCATATTATAATCCTAATCATCTAATCAGATCGTTGAATTATATTCAATCAGTCTATGTTCGCTCAAGGTCAAAAGTGGTGGGGCAGGATACATTTTCTGTGCTCTCAAAATTTTATAGGTACTCTCTCATTTGTTTCCTTGTACTCGAGTCTGGCTTCAAGCAATAATTAAGACTGATGGCACACAAACGATTGGTGGAGCAAAGAATCTCGTAATTATGAGCTATAAAATTTCTTTAGTTGACGGAAAAATTCAAGATTACATTTGTGAAAGTTCTGTGATGACGTAGAGAATTCCTTCCTCTCTTATGATTTGTAAGGAAACAGTTATAACTCCAGGTGTGTACAAATGTTCAGTTCTGATATAATATTTCATCAGAGATAATGATCCAATAGTTTCCTAGTTAGCTGAATATCTTAGATAATAATTTGAAGAAACTCCTGTAGAAGAGGCCATCCTTCCAAAAAATATGCGTCTCCTCCTTTGGGACTTCTTAAGCATCTATTTTGACGATGGCGTTATCGAAACGTGAGTAACGCTAAATAATTTTTGAACATGAAGTAAGAAAAAATGGCTAACATAATAATTTTGATAACAAACTGTAGACATTTGCTCTTATACATTTGGGATTAGTTTCAAATAATTTATGTCGTTAGTTGACGTTTCGTACCGCCCAGCCTTAAGTACGTTACAATTTATCATACATATTGGCCGTGTCATTGGTCACCCTCTCCATGGACCTGCCATGTCCTGTCATCTTTGGGAGAGTTTCCCAACTAGCAGAAGCCTTCACTGCTTCCCCCCCCCCCCTCGTTAGCGTGACGCGGGAGAAGGGACTTCTCAGAAATCTCCGATGTCGGTTCAGGCTGAGGTTTAGAAGTTTCTGTCTTCTGTTCATGGCGACTATTCCTGAATTCAGCTATGGGATAAAGGTGTGACGCGTTCAGCTGTGGGAGGAGACTTTCCGAGGATAATTAAGAGGCAAATAAGTTGCATGGTAAGAGTCACTCATTACGCACGCATTGTCGGTGAATCAGCTATGAAATCATGGATTCTCGGGTCTTCCACCGGGTCAGGGTTTCCATGTTGGCCGACGTTTCGATGCCCGACTCGTGCATCGTCTTCAGGGTTGTAACGATGAAATCACTTTTTTAAACATCAAAAGGAATTTCATATGTCGACGAACCATGTGATACGTGTGCGGATCTGATAAATGGGCTCTATTTTCCTCATATACGAAGTACTAGTTATACATGCGGTGTGTTCAAAACTTTTTGTGATACCTATGAGATTATTTTGTATTTTAGGGAACTTTTCATATTTCTTTTTAAGTTTAATTCGTTTTACTGATTAGGCTGGTTCAGTAGGTGGAGTGCCGTTAGGACGCTGTTAATTTCTTGGTTTGAAAGTCTGACTTTCAAACTTGGGAATCGAGTTATTGTTCAGCCTTGGTAATGATTCACGACATAACTTTATTTTTATAATAACTTGTCTATGTATTCATTCTCCTACGTTATCCGTTTTTCATTCGAGTGCTTTATAGTGACTAACATGTCAATTCTGTGAGGTTAAAACGACATGACTATATATACGTATAAACCCACTCATATGTCGAAACAATGGCTTTTTGTGGCCATGACGGATAACACAGGCCAACAGTGGTTTTGGTGCCGGAGCTTTTAATGCTGATTTAAAGAACAATTGGGGTGCTGAATCCAATTATGACACAAGTTTTTTCCCATCAGCTATAGTTTTCAAGATATAGATATGTTGTTACTTATTTTAAAAAATCTTCTTCATGATGATATGGGAATATTATATTAATAATAAAACCCACTAAATATAAATACATGATTTATTTCTATGGCTGTTAAATCACCCACAAACAACAGAATTTTACAATACAATTGAACACAAATACAAAAATTTTTTACTGTAATAAAACAAATTGAAAAGAAAAAAATACATAAAAACATCACTCAACACATCGGAAGCTTCTTTTGCGCGATTTTCTTGAGTGCACTTTGTTCAAACAGTCTCGTTTTAAGCACCAGCAGTAATCTGCCATCATATGGTTATCCCATCTTCCTTGGTAGCGAGCTTCCATTGTTTTTATATCCTGGTGAAATATTTCACCTTGTTCTTCACTTGTGTCTCCTAAATTTCCAAGAAAATTGTCTAAGTAGCTGTGTAGGTAGTGAACTTTTGTGCTCATATTACATCCAGGTGATTTGAAGTTACAGAGCATAATGTTTTCCAGCTCAATATAATTTTCACTTTTGTGATTTCCTAGAAAATTTTTTATGACCTCAACAAATGACATCCAACTAATTTTTTCAATCCCATTCATTGACTTGACAAAAGCAGGATCCTTTGTAAGTTGTCTGATTTGTGGTCCCTCAAAAATACCAGCTTTAAGTTTTTCAATACTTATATGGGGCATCTTTAGTCTTAAGTAGCTGAAGCATGGCCCATCCTTGTCAAGAGCCTTTACAAATTGCTTCATTAGGCATAGTTTAATATGTAGAGGCGGTAAGATGATTTTCTCTCTTTCAACTAAAGATTCAGCAATGATTCAGTTTTCTTTCCCAACAACCAAGTTTTCTCTCTTAGGCCACCCCTTCTTAATCCAGTGGTTTTGTCTGTCCCTGCTATCCCAGAGGCATAAGAAACATGGATATTTTGTGTAGCCACTTTGCTGCCCAAGAAGAAAGTTCACCATTTTTAAATCTACACAAATCACTCAGCGATGTTCCTGGTATTTTATCTTCTGTAAGACCAATGCTATTGTATCACATTCTTCTTTCATTTTAGTTGAATGAGCGATTGGTATTGCGCCAAACCTGTTACCATTGTGAAGAAGTACACATTTTAAACTTGGCTTGGAGCTGTCAATAAACAAACGTCAATCACTAGCATCATATTTTGATAGTAGTCCCATTTTTTCCAAAAGACCCTTAACGTCTAAACAAAATGTAAGATTGTCTTCTTGAGTAAAGAAGGGTAGCATATCCTTTTCCCTTGTGCGATAAAAACTAATTTTTGTACCGGGTTGCAGTAAATTCTTTTCATGCAGTCTTGATGCTAGTAGTTCGGATGCTTCCTTCGATAAGTTCAGTTCTCTAGCAAGATCGCTTAGTTCATCTTGATTAAATAGTTGAGGAAAATGTTGATACCCCCTTGTAGTCACTGCCACTATTGTCAATAGAATGAGAAATGTTTTCAAATAACTCAAATTCTTCCTTAGATATATCTGGTAACGTCTGAAATCTTGGGATTGGTATTTCTTCTGAATGGGGTACCGGGCGTCTAGCTGAAGGCAAATCTGGATATGTCCACTTGTGGCGATTTTTTCGATTAATTCCCGAAACATTTACTATGCAAAAATAACAGTCGTCAATATGGTTCACAGGTTCTCTCCACACCATTGGCACACCAAATTTTAGACTTTTCCTTTGTCCTGTTGTCCATTGCTGCAGATGTTCAGTAGCAGAGTTCATGTTTTACACACAAAATACGGTGCCCATGTTTTATCTTGGTCACTAAGCTTAACACCAAAATATCCCAAGTATGCACGTTTCACAAAGTCTGTAATATTTTTCCTATTTTCTTTTACCATATATTCCCATGTATAGAAATATACATAAAACTTATTGACAGTTTATTGAAAATAAAAGGAACACTGCAGAGTGGTTATAAATTAGTATACTTATAGATTTATTTAACTTTGAAAATTATTTTCCGGAATATATCAAATATTAAAACAACTAATCGTAAGATGTGCTATATCTAAAAAAGTAGAGCTGTTAAATGAAAACGGATTTCATATTTGGATTCAGCTCTACAAATATAGTTAAAATCAACACAAAGATTCCCGGCACCAAAAAAAATTTTTTTTTCGGCCAGTGTAATTTTTATTGGTTGCCATGGAAAAATGGAAGATTTGAGTTTTCCATACTTGTTTAGAAATGACCGCGACGTCGGTGGTCAAGTCCTTGTCTCCACGTTAAGGTCTTTCAGGGAATTGCTTATTTTCCCTTTCCCTTTGCTTCTTCTGAGAACTGCCATTTCCAACTTATCACTCCCGGGTCAGGATTTCCCATTCTCTTACGAAGTAAGGGATGCACAATGACCTTCCCCTCCGATCCCTTGAATGAATAACAGGAAAAAACTTCGGAATTACGACTAGTAAATAAAATATATAATAGTCTTTGAATGTTCAAATAAATGATTTGTCACTGAACGTGAACTGCTTTGCCATTAAATTTTACTATTTGATCACACCACTTGTCGCTGGTAATTTACTAGAGTTTGTTAGACTGTTTCAACGTGGACTTAATGCATTTTCATTGTGGATGGATGAAAGATAACTCACATGATCCTCTGTATTTAACAGCTCAAGTATATATTTCCCGGGCAAGGAATTCTCCCATCTCAAAGAACACAAATTTCTGAATTTCGATGAAGCTGGAGAATAAATGAGGGGAAGTTCCAGTTATTTCATTCAAATGACAAATTTTATAAATTTCACTTTTTGAAATATTTTTAAGGAATAAGCAAGGTTATCGCATTCTAATTATAATTCCAAATGTATCAGAAAAAATCGTAATGTTATTCCTTCCTCTAGGGCTTCCTCTACAATAAAATAATTTGTTTCAATGAATATTGTGGCATGGAGTACATTCCTAAAGTTTCTAAATTTTCATGCTGATTTGCTTTCAGTATTAGGGGTTAAATAGAGATTTTGAATTTTATTTCTCATATGGGCTCCCCTTCTCAGGTTTTATAGGCATATATTCTCCTCCAGCATTTAGTAATTGTAGAATTTTAGGGTATCATTAAATTTTCCCCCATAATTATGTTTGAAGACCATTTAGTAATTTGATTGTTCTTCCTTTCAGGGCCTTGGCGTGGAATGAACCTGCCGGAATCCAAAGTTAAAGAGAATTGCAGTGGAGGCATTGCCCAGCAGGTACCAGATTTTTAAAAATCATTTTGATATCACTTCCTTTACCTATTCTTCATTAAGGAACCTAGTCCACTCTACAGTGCTACTCTTTCCACCCATTTATCACCTATTGGCAATTGCACCATGATGGTTTTTATTTTCCCTCACATTTTGATTCATTCTGATTCCATCTAACTCTTTTGACAATACACAAATTGCCCCCTCCAGGTTACACTGCCCTTTGACCTCTTCCACAGACCCTAAGCCCTGCAAATGCCAACGGGCCCTCTGTTCTTTATGTGCTTGAAATAACAAGGCTGGTGCAAATGGCAGTTTGCTAGATTAAAAACCACCAGAATTAAAGAGGTGAAGAAGCTGAAGAGAGCCAGTCAAAAAATGATACGACCTGCTTCACAGTTTTTGATTTTTCCAAAAACTTCAAAACATTTCTCAGTGATTCTTGTTCCATTCCTTTTTACTGCCATTTTCTAGGGGAGTATATTAAAGCCTAAGGCATGAACTCATTTCCCAAAAGCTCTTTGCTCTGTCTATTTTTGAGCACAAAGAAATTTCTTTTGTGCACAATTTCCTCTTCCATCAATAAGTACTGTCTTGCAATTACTTAGGTTCATTTCTTCTTCGGTAAGATCCAATGAACGAGTTATCAGCCACATCACAGCTGCTGCTGGCCAAAAAACTTATTGATCATTACTATACCCTAATTCGTGAAGAGGTGTCAGTAAAACTTAACTACAAGATGATAACTATAAGGGTGCAGATGAAATAGATGGATTTGTTGATTTTGGCAATAATTATTGTACTCTTTCTATTGCCAAGCAGGCTGTAGTGTTCATGGTCTGGGAATTGGAGGGAAGTGGAGACAGCTTGTTGCAGACTATTTCAGGCATGTTAGCACACCATCAGACGATCTAGTTGAATTAATCAAGGAAGTGCTGAGTGCACTAAAAAGAGCTGTTCTTCTCACTGTTGCACTTTATGAAATGGCCATTGTGCTAATGTTGCCATTTATGAAATGGATCACAGCAACGTTATAGCTTTGCAACTCTTAGGAGCCACTTTCTCTCATCCCTCCTTTTTTTGAACAGGAGAAAATATTCAGTTTTTGATCCTCCTCATTTTTGTCAAATATCTCGGGAATCTTTTCCTGAAGCATCATTTTCCTTTGATGTAAGGATTCCTGTGAACATTGGTGGTGAGCCAGTTCCGCTGGTTGGCCAAATGGCTCCACCTAATGCCTATAGCTGATGATGATCATTCCTCCTTTGGGGGACCCTACCTACCTTTGGGGTAACTTATAAATTAGCCGTGTGATGTAAATAAGCCTTAAAAACTTGAATGAATTAACACTGCAATCTTTTTACTCCATCATGGCTTGAAATTGATTTTTGGGTTGCCTTTATTTTTTTCACTTTTAATAGTCATTAATATTTTATATATGCTGTAGTATCCTTTATCAAATTTTATTTTTATGGGCTCTGCCCTCACAGAGGCACACTTTATTGCCAACCATTATGATTCCAGAAAATGTTTGTAAGCTTAGCTGCACAAGTGTTTGGTAATCATGTTGCTGCAGGAGTACATGCATTAGTTGAAAGAGATGTGATAAAAGATTTTTGTAAATGGTATTTATTATTTATCCGCAAAGTATGCATCTTTCTTTGGTTCTTGCAAATGCGCATGGCTGCATTGGTCCCTACACAATTTCTGATGGATGTTAATTCTACTTTTGATAGCTTGAATGGGTGAATGGATGACCAGAATGAGAAACCACTGAAGTTGGCCATCAAGAATGAGAGTTCTCATGTGAATTACTGGAAATCAGCCCCTTCCAAAATCCATTCGTGGGTGTTCCTGGGAAAGAAATAGGTAATCAACCCTGTTTTGCTATTTTGCAGGATGGGTGGTTAACTTTCATAAAGTGGTAATGTTTGTAGGGTGAACTGAAAAATGAGTTCTTGCACTTAAGCTCAAGAAACTAATCTTGACCATTTAGAAAATTTTTTCAGTGCTATTAAGCAACACTGCAGTGCTAATCTCAAAACCTTAATTCACAGTAGTCCTGGGCCACATTTAAAATGACATTAATGTAATAATATTATATTTGTATAGTCCACTGACGATACATATCCTGTAGGTATAGGAGTCTTCAAACAGAAAGAAAAGTGCAAAATACAGATACATTTCAACACTGTGAATGTGTTTGAAAGAGGACATATACATTAAAGTGTGTACTAAAAACACAATGCACTACAACTGTTTGCCATTCAAAAATTCAATCATTGAATAATAGGACCTCATTAGAAGGAGGTCCTTGGGTTTCAGTTTGAAACTAAATAAATTATCAATCTTATTTAATAACTGTGATAATGTGTTATTAATTCTGATTACCTTTGTCATTTGACTTTTATGTGAAATTACTGAGTTATGGGAGCTTGTGTGGTTTTGATAATCATTTCTTGTTTATATGAGTGAGGATCATCAGCAAAAGGATGGAAAGCAGGGCAAATGATTACTTTGGAGGTGATCACTTTGGGTTCAAGAAGGGGAGAGGCACATGTGATGTCATTGTAATAATGAGGTCACCTATAAAAAGGGATATGGAATACAATCAGGACATATTTGCTTGTTTCGTAGATTTTGAAAAGGCGTTTGCTAGAGTGGATTGGGAAAAACTAATGAGTATATTGCAGAAAACAGGAATAGATGGGAGGGATAGGAGGCTAATCCACGATATGTACATGTCTCAGACTGCTCAGGTACAAATGGGGGATGGAGAGTCCAGATGGGCAGTGTTAGGAAGAGAAGTATGACCGGGTTGTCCATTATCACTGATGCTGTTCAATATATAAGTGAAGGAAATGATTCATTAGGCATGGGAAGAACTAGAGGCAGGAATGAAACCTGGTGGGGAATTCATAAAATCAGTTAGGTTTGTTGATTACCAAGCTCTAGTTTGTCAATCAGCCAAGGAGTTGCAAGCATTGCTGAGTGAATTGGAAATTCAGTGTGATAGGTATGGAATGAGAATAAATATTAATAAAACAAAGGTTATACAAATTTCCAGAAAGAGAAAGGCCAAGGTTAATATCAAAATTGGAGGGTGGAAACTAAAGCATGTGGATCAGTTTATGTACGAGATCGTATGAGATCGTATCTCAAGTATTTTGGATTAAAATGGTCAAAGTAGTAGGGATGTAAGGAGAAGAATATTGTTAGGCAATGAAGCTTTCACAAGGAGGAGATAATTGATAACAGGGTCGTTGGGTAAGGATGTTAAGAAAGGGCTAGTTAAAACTTTGATATGGAGCATAGTTATGTACGGCACAGAAATATAGTCATTGAAGCAGGGTGATAGGTGTAGATTGGAGGCTATTGAAATGTGGATGTAGAGAAGTTTAAGTGAACAGAAAGGAAACCAATTGAGGAGATAGTAGGTATGGTGGGGTAGGCAAGAGAATTGCTGGAGGAAATCCTAAGGTGACAGAAAAAATGGATGCAAAGCATATGGATTGGAAATGGGATGTTGAAGACTGATAGAGGGGAGAATGTTAGGAAAACAAGGAAGGGGCAGAAATAGGTGAGGAATGTTGGATGGAATGAAAGGAGGAAGTATACAGAAATGTCTTGTTGTAGAGCAGGATATTGTGAATGAAACAGCACCATAATAAAACTCTATCCTTGCTAAATATTTACATAATGATAATGCTGTGTTTCATTTTCAAAAAAAAATTGAAGTCATTAAAAACAATGTCTCTTGACAAGTTTCTTGTAAAAATGAACAATGAATGTATCATAAATAATAAATTGACATTTGAAAATTGAACAACTTGGTTTTTCCACTTAAAATGTGGAATAATTTTTAAGTGGAAAAGCCAAGTTGTTTAATTTTCAAATGTAAATATAAAGATTTTCCACCAAGTTACGCCAGAAACTTTTATTTTTTATTGATATATAATGAACTATTTATTTTGAATTTTTTGTTTTCTACAGTTGAATTTGTATTCCCGGGAGTTTTATTCCCCAATAGAAGAAAGGTGAAAGTGAACCACGATCCTAAATAATGCCTGTATAATTTTCTTTGAATGAATCTTGCACAAAATTTATTTTTTTTCAGCATGGAATGCATTGTTGTATTTTATATTTCTTTTTCTTTGAATAAACCTCGCACATTTACATTATTTCATGATTATTTATGTTTATTATTAGCTATAAGTAGCTGATGGTCATTGTATCATGCATTCTTTTTTATTGCCTCATTTGGAGACTACACACTCATCATTTTTAGAAAATCAAGCCTCACATCATGAGTATTTGATAATTTTTACAATCTAGCTTTTTCTTCAATTTTTCCTCAGAGTGCAATGATATCATCAGACAGCCAAGACTTTCTTCATTACTTCAAATAATTTTTTTCTCACTTGATAGCTGTAATAGCACTATCAAATAAGTAACAGAATTACAAGTGAAAGTATTTGAAGCTAGATTCAAAAGAGTTGACTGAGTAGACTTCTGGCTCTCCCAAGCATGGAACAAAACCTGTCTGGTTGATCCAGGCTATTTAAGTTCAATATAGTTGCAAGAATGTAAAGCTCAACCTGTCTTGGATCAGACACAGATGAACCACGTTTTGAAAGATATTAATTTGTAATAACATTGTCAATTAAAATTTTGAATGTCCTTGCCACTCTTGTAGGCTCTACAATCAGTATTTTCAGGCCATTAGAGGCAAAGGGATCACATAGCTGATTTTTTGACAAAGTCTAAGAGGAAATCACTACTAAAGGCACCAGTTAGATGATAGTTCTGTTTATAAGACATAATGATTTCAATCCTTGGTCCAGCATTTCGGTTAAAAAATTTATGTCGTTAGAGTAGGAGCAGTATGTCTAATGTCAAACAAATGCACAATTATCTCTTTTCCAGCTGCAAGCTGCGCATTCAAAGCATAATCAATCCAAGCATTTCTTGAAGTTCGTCTTGGTTGCCAAAAGAGAGCAAGCCTTCCAACAGACCCTAATACAGACATGCCAACTCTCCCGATTTAAGCGGGAGACTCCCGATTTTTCCTTCTTACGTTCTTGATGAACTGTTCAAATTGTGTACTTAGCTTAACATGTTAATAAAGTGTGACATTCATTAAAAATTGGCAAAGTGTCATAAAGGGATTAAGGTGCCATGCAAATATTGTGGTAATTAAAAGTGATTACTTCGTGATACACTTCTAAAAATCTCCCGATTTTTCATTTTTGAAAGTTGGCATGTCCTCCCGATTTTTCATTTTTGAAAGTTGGCATGTCTGCTAATATATTACAATGCCTTTTTATATGTTCGTTTAGGTTATGACAAACTAAATCCATAGAATGGTTTGAGGTATCACTTTGTGGAAGCGATTCATATCAGAAAAGAAAACACTTTGTTCTTCCACATATATTTTATTATGCACGACCTAGGTTTCAGCTTACAAAGTCATCATCAGGTAAAGTATAGAGGACACACAGCTTTATATAGTAGACGGAGAATAGGGGGTGGCAGGGGGGAGGGAAAGAGAAGGAAAACTGGTGTGTGTATGAGTGCAGGGGGAGAAGGTGGTTGGGTAGGGCATCAGGGGGAAGAGAGGGGCTGTGGAACAGAGGGAGGTCCAGGCAGGGAGAATGGGAGGAATACGTTAGGTCATTAACTAACATACCCTTATGATGACTGTTCTTGGAAACTCTTTCATGATGGGAATTTGGCCTTTGCAGTTGGATAAAAGGTTCCCTAAGTTGCCTTTATTGTAGAAGGATGGTTTTATTTTGTTTTCTGCAAAGGTTCTGGTCACTTTACGGGATAAATTCCCTAGAAAGAGAATTCTTTTCCATTTCAAAACATCTTTCTGGAAAATGGAGAAGTCCAGTTCCCAATTCTTTTTTGTTAAGTAATGTAAAAAATGAATGGACTCATTAAGTACTTTCTCCAAGGAGAACCTGATGTTTTTGTCCAAGGAATTAAGAATTATCAAAAACCTATCGAGTTGTCTTTGTGAACCTGCCCACACAAAATATATCGTCTACATAACGGGGCCAATAGACTGTTTTTCACCAAGTTGTTGTAAGAGGAGAACAGAACACTTTCCACCATATAGATCCCTGGGAGCCTTTTCCTGGTCCATATAGATGCCCGCTAGTAGAGGAGATACAGGGGATCCCATGGCTAGACCATGGGTTTGTAAGAAGCATTTTCGGTTGAACTTGAAATACTCTGTACTTGATGACTTTGTAAGTTGAAACTTATGTATTTTCTTTTCCAAAACAAAAAAGTCTGTCCGGAGCAACTTCTTTCTGTTATTGACAAAGGCATTACTGCAGCCAGGAGTTAATTGACTCATCAAGGCACAAGAAAAAGTTGTCCCATTTAATAACCCCAATACTGACTGGAGCTGTTGAATTTCAATTTTTCAGGTGTCCATTAAGTAATCTTCAATGGTGATGAATGAAATGAACTAATTAATCATTTGACATGCATCTCATGTATTACAGTGGAAATTATTTCACTTTTTGTTTTTTATTCTGTAGTTATTTACTTTTGTAATTAGTTGTGTGTGTACATGCATACATACACACACATATAATATATATATATATATATATATATATATATTTATCATCTGGTTTTTATTGTCTTGTTCTATTTCATAAAGATGACTATCAGGAGCAGTATTAACTGATTTTATCAACTTACTTCATTCTGAAGACTGGTCATGAGTAATATTGGCGACTTTTTTTTGCAATGCCACAACCCTAATATAATTTTATTCTTTATTTGCAGAATCAGTGACTAGAAAATGAGGCAGCATCACTGGAAGATTTAAGTACCACCTACCAAAAAAAGGCATACTCTTTGTAAAAAATATACTTAGTACTTTTTCGATGTGAGGTACACTGTAAAATTATTCATTTATGCTGTGGCTTTTTAAATTTAAAGTGTTTTTGTGATCACATTCAAATAATAGAGCATGTCCTTTTCCAAGTACTAACTTCCGGCACATCGGTTTAGTCTCAATGGTATGATATCCAATGTCAGTGATAAAATTCTGTTACCTTAAGTTTATCATCAGGAAATGAATGTCAATGGATATGTTATGTGTCACATAATATCATGGGAAGAATCAACCCCAGCCACACTCTTAAAACTGAGCAAAGGATGTGGTGATTGAAATTAGGGAGGAAAAATAAATAATTAAAAGAAAAATAATATAGGGGGATTAGAACAGAACAAACAATAAAACCAAAATATAGCAGAAACGCTCTGGCTAAGGTGTACTAGATAGCATTGATCCATGCCCTTATGATCTCACCCAGACTGGGCTTGCTAAAGTTTCCTCCCTGCACCAGCAGCCCACCAATCACATGTAATAAAATAAATGCAAGTTAATCATGCACTCTAGCTTTAGTCATGTTGGTAATTTTTTATACTTTGGGGAGGGGAAGGGCGGTGGGAAGCCATTGCATGGATTATGGTAAAATAATTACAATGTAAGCCTACTTGTGGCGGTTCATTTGTTGATGTAGCAGTTTATTTGTTTGTGCGATTCAGGGGTGTGCCGCGAGGTGTCACCCTAGGCACGACCCACGAGGAGGCATTTTGACCCACGAGGGACCAGTCACGCCTCAACTCCCGCCGAGCGTTCATCCCTCTTGTGCACGTTGCGCCCATGGCAATATATCTTTCCGTGTGGACCTTGGTCTGTTATCCACAGCACTCCGAATAAATCTGCTGTTCATTCAAACGCTTTATATGTGCTTTATTAGTATTTCCTAGGACCGCCTGCGCTAATATAATTTCCAGCACACCCACAAATTGGTGACCCCGACGTGATCGCTAAGGTGACTCAAGTGTTGCGCGCGAAAAGTTTTTATATTTATTGTGTGGAAACGGAAATTTTCAGTGCTCGCAGTTTATCTAAATTTCGAAGTGCTAGCTAATCAAGCATCCTCACTGGAATATGGCCGAAAATACACACGCCGTCAACCACGTGGCCATGCGGGTGCCGCCATTTTGTCCGGAGAAGCCACAGCTCTGGTTCGCCCAACTCGAGGGAAATTTTCGCCTCGCGGGCATAACCGAGGACACTGACAAGTTTTGGGTGGTTGTGGCGAATCTCGACACCCGTTACGCACAAGAGGTCGAGGACATAATCGTCAACCCTCCCTTAACGGACAAGTACAAGCGGTTGCGAGAAGAATTGGTTCGGCGGGTTTCGCCGTCCGAGGAGCAAAGGATCAAGCAACTCCTCGGGAATGAGGACATGGGTGACCACAGACCGTCGCAGCTTCTGCGACATCTTCGCTCGTTGGCTGGCGGAGCCGTTCCGGACGACCTTTTACGGACAATTTGGTTGAGCCGCCTGCCGCGTCCTGTCCACGCCATTTTAGTCACCCAGGCGTCTACGAGCTTGACAGATCTCGCCGCCCTGGCAGACAAGGTAGCGGAGGTGACTCATTCGCCGTACGCTGCCGCAGTGGCCCCCAACCTGGAATTAGTGAACTGATGGAGAAGATAGAAAACCTCTCCCAACAAGTGGCAGCGCTCGCCAACGAGCGCGGCCCACACTCGCATCCCCGTTCCCGCAGCCGCGGCCGAACCCCACCCCGTCACCAGTCCTCCAGTAATTCCCAACGAGACCAAGGCATCTGCTGGTACCACCGCCGTTGGGGGAGTAACGCCACTAAGTGTACCCTTCCCTGTTCATACGACGCGGGAAACGAAGCGGGCAGTGCCTGAGGGCGGCAGGTTACTGCTCAAACCTATCCAACCGTCTTTTTGTCGTTGATGCCGCGTCCGGCGTCAAATTCCTTGTAGATACTGGTGCCGATATCTGTCTCTACCCAGTCACGCGGCTCCGTGAGCGTCGAGGGAAGTCGGATCTTCAGCTTTTCGCTGCCAATGACACTCCCATCGCAACATACGGATCTGTCACTCTCTCCCTTTCCCTTGGCCTCCGGCGAGAATTTTTGTGGAAGTTTGTTGTCGCCGATGTGCCGCAGCCAATAATAGGGGCCGATTTTCTCCGCCATTTCGGTCTCCTTGTGGACATTGCACGTAAACGTTTGGTGGACAATGTGACGACGCTATCGGTTAAGGGCACCGTCGCCTCTCCCAGCAAAAGTCAAGTGAAAGTTGTCAGTGGTGTTTCCCCATATTCCCGCCTTATTGCCGAATTCCCGGAGATAACAAATCCATCGGGAGCTCCCCGGCGAGTCAAGCACTCCACGGTTCATTTTATAGAGACCACCCCTGGCCCTCCGGTTTCATCTAGGCCCCGCCGTCTCGCACCAGACAAGCTTGCCATTGCCAAGAAGGAATTTGAGCTGATGCTTCAGACAGGTACTGCGCGGAGGTCATCTAGCTCTTGGTCCTCTGCCTTACACCTGGTGCCGAAGAAGAGCGCCGAGTGGCGCCCGTGTGGCGACTACCGCTCACTGAATTCCAGAACCGTGCCCGATCGTTACCCGGTACCGCATATCGAGGATTTTGCGCAGGGGTTATGTGGCTGTACCATATTTTCAAAAATTGATTTAGTTCGGGCGTTCCACCAAATACCTGTCAACCCTGCAGATATTCCCAAAACTGCCATAATAACGCCTTTCGGCCTTTTTGAGTTTCCATTCATGACATTTGGCCTTCGAAACGCTGCGCAGACCTTTCAGAGGTTTATAGATGAGGTGTTAAAGGGATTGCCTTACGCGTACGCATATATAGATGATATCCTTGTTGCATCACGTAATCCTATGGAGCATGAGCAGCATCTGCGGACAATATTTGGCCGCTTGAGGGATCACGGCGTGGTTATTAATCCCTCAAAGTGTGTTTTCGGTGTGAATGAGGTACAGTTCCTAGGATGCACGGTGTCAGAGGAGGGAACTAAACCACTCACCGAGAAGGTTAACGCCGTGCGTGATTTTCCCCTACCAGCTACCGTACGCCAGCTACGGCAATTTTTGGGTATGGTAAATTACTACCGCCGTTTTATCCCCAATGCCGCAAATAGCCAGGCTCCCCTTAGCGACCTTCTGGCGGGCAAGGTAAATGGCAAGGACTCAATCAGCTGGACACCAGCATTAGAGACTTCGTTCCTAGCCTGCAAAGAGGCTTTAAGCAATAGTGCCGTTTTAGCACATCCGAACGTGTCTTTACCCCTGGCCCTTTTCACAGACGCTTCAGAGTTTTCGGTTGGCGCCGTTCTTCAACAACTCACTTCCAAAGGATATCAGCCTCTTGGTTTCTGGACCAAGAAACTGAGTGATGCTGAAAGGCGTTACAGCGCTTACGACAGAGAACTGTTAGCAGTATATAAGGCAGTGCTCCAGTTCCGGCATATGGTGGAAGGACGAACCTTCACCATCTATACGGACCATAAACCCCTTTCTTTTGCATTTTCCCAGAGGCATGAGAAGTGTTCCCCCCGGCAGTTTAGGCATTTGGACTTAATAAGTCAATTTACCACTGACATCAGATATGTAGCAGGTAAAGATAATATCGTAGCAGACACCATGTCCCGCATTCAGAGTATTTCTGCCTCCATAGATTACTCTGCACTAGCTGCCTCTCAGGAGTCTGATTATGACCTTGTCAATTCTCTTCAGAATTCCTCATTAATTTTGAAGAAAGTTGCTTTTCCTGGTTCATCACACCCTCTGTTATGTGATATGTCCACTTCCTCAGCCAGGCCAGTAGTCACCGAACCTTTCCGAAAACAGGTATTCCTCAGCATGCATGGATTATCCCACCCTGGCATTCGACAGACAACCCGCCTAGTAGCTGAGCGCTTTGTTTGGCCTTCCATGAGGAAAGACTGCCGTGCGTGGGCACGCTCATGTTTGCAATGCCAGAGGAACAAAATCACGAGACATGTTTCGTCCCCCATTGGTGCTTTTCCCATTGCTAGTGCCAAATTTATGCATATTCACATAGATTTTGTTGGGCCTCTTCCATGCAGCCATGGTTTTCGCTATATATTGACATGTGTTGACCGCTTCAGCCGGTGGCCTGAAGCTTTTCCAATTCAAGACATCACTGCAGAAACTGCCGCCAGGACCCTTTTCCAGGAGTGGATTTCGCGTTTTGGAACTCCTGTTCGCATCACCACTGACCAGGGGCGGCAATTTCAGAGTAACTTGTTCCGGCAGCTGATGCAGTTGACGGGGGCAAAGCACCTGCAGACATCGGCCTATCACCCTGCAGCCAATGGGATGGTGGAACGCCTTCACCGCCAGTTGAAGGCAGCTATCCGTTGCCATGGTGGTAACCAATGGACTGATGTCCTGCCCGTGGTTCTCATGGGTCTGAGGTCCACATTTAAAGAAGATATTCAGGCAACGCCTGCAGAGGTCATTTACGGCCAAACACTTCGGCTTCCGGGAGAATTCTTTTCCCCTTCCACTAGTGCCATTGCTGCTACTGCAGATTATGTCACCACCCTGCGGCAGAGCCTTTGCCGACTCCAGCCGCAGCCAGTCTCTCGACACGGAGCCCGCAACATTTTTATGTTTAAAGATCTGGAAACTGTTTCTCATGTATTTTTGAGAAATGATAGGCTTCATCCGTCGTTGGATCCTCCTTATGATGGGCCATTTCCAGTGATCCAGCGTGGTCCCAAGACATTCAAACTTAAAATCCAGGGTAGAGAGGTATCTGTGGCAATTGACCGCATCAAACCAGCGTATGTTGTTAATGATGACATTTCTTGTGCTCAGTTTGATGAAACTCCTTGGTTAGTGCCACATTGCCCTCCTGCTACCATACCACCTGCTGCCACCAATCCTACCGTTCCTCAGCAGCCTCCCATATTACCGCAACCTAGACGATCGCAGAGAAGAGTGCATTTTCCCAAGCATTTAGCTGACTTTGTGACTTAGGGGCATTTCATTATTATTTTTTATTTCTCCATCTCCTGTATGTTATGATTTTACTTTGTACTTGCTGCTGTGTTATTGTATAACAGTATTTGTTTTTTTTGTGTGGTATTCTGTACCTGGCATTTGTTAAGTAATTTTTGTGTTTTGTGTGTTTTACAATCACTTAGTGAAGTGCCAGTTACAATTTCTCTCTTTGCTAGAGTATGCTCCGCATCTGCCAAGGGGGGTGATGTGGCGGTTCATTTGTTGATGTAGCAGTTTATTTGTTTGTGCGATTCAGGGGTGTGCCGCGAGGTGTCACCCTAGGCACGACCCACGAGGAGGCATTTTGACCCACGAGGGACCAGTCACGCCTCAACTCCCGCCGAGCGTTCATCCCTCTTGTGCACGTTGCGCCCATGGCAATATATCTTTCCGTGTGGACCTTGGTCTGTTATCCACAGCACTCCGAATAAATCTGCTGTTCATTCAAACGCTTTATATGTGCTTTATTAGTATTTCCTAGGACCGCCTGCGCTAATATAATTTCCAGCACACCCACACTACTCATTAATAGTGATTTCTTTAGTAGGTTAATTCTGATGTTTCAATAAGGATGATAATATGGGACCCAGGTCATGGTTCATGAGTTTATTTTTGGAGCAGTGGATGTGGATGCTTTCATTGTTGGTCTAATAAGTGGTTTGGTTGTGTGCTAATAAGTTTTAAATTTTTCTAATCAATGTTGTATGAGTGTTGATGCATACTATATATTCTGCAACTGCCGATCTTTCTGTATGACCTAGTTTGCAGCAAGCCTTGTTCTTTAAATAGTGTGAGAATATGTCTACCTGTTTGTCCAATGTAAGATTGGTTACATTTGTCACACAACTTATCTTGTATGTGCCTGATTTGTTGTGTGAATCAGTGGGATCTTTTGGATTTCCTAAAAGTGTTTTGATTTTGTTGTTGGTGATGAGTATAGGTTTTCTACCGTGTATTTTGAAAATCAGAGCAAGACTTTTAGTCAATGTGGAATGGAAAGATAATTTTAGGTATTTCTTTTCATCACTGGGTAATATTGTAGTGCTGACTTGAATTAGTTTTTTGTGTTTTTGTTTCTTGAGGATCTTATCGATGATGTTTGGGTTGTAACCATTTATAGTAGTGGTTCATTTTATGTACTCCAATCCTGATTGAAATTTTGCTTTGCTGAATGGGACATTAACGAGTCTATGAACTTGGGAATGAAACACCACATGTTTGTGTGTATTATGTTCAACAGATGCCTGATGTATGTAGTTATTAGTGCATGTGGGTTTTCTGTAAATAATGAAGGAAAGTTTTTGTATCAGTCCAGTTTATTCGGTTCTCTAGGAATGGGATGGATTGATTGGTTTCTATTTCGTGGGTGAATTTAATGGTAGGGTATTGGCTATTAAGTTTTTCCAAGAAGTATTTTAGAAGGGCTTGGTATCATAAATTGCCAAAATATCATCAACATATCTTAGCTGAGTGGCAGGGAAATAGTCTGAAGTGGCTTTACAGCTATCTTCAAATTTGGACATGAATGTCTTCACCAGGAAAGGGAAAAGTGAATTGCCCATTGTAGTGCTAAGGTTTTGCTTATATACTTTTTTGTTTAGTGTGAACTTTTGATTCATAACCAGATTTGTCAATACCACATATTCTGATAATTTCATTGGTGATGTTTGGAATGGAGCCAATCTTCCAAGAAGAGTATTGTGTGTGGGAGAGGAATACTGGGGAATAAGGACTCGCATCAAAAAGACCTACGATATTGCTCTTTTAGTGTGATGTCTTTAATAATATGAATAAAATCAAGGCTATTTTTAACATTTGATGTACTCTGGAATCCAATGTTGGTGAACTTTTGAGTGAGCAATTGTGATATACTATATTGTATGTAGGAGAGTTGATCGTAGAAACAATGGGTTGCAGGGGACAATCTTTTTTGTGTACCTTAGGAGGCCATAAAGGTATGGGAGGATTGGATTACATGTGGCCAGTTTAAACTTAGTGCTTTGTCAATAAGGTGCTTGAAATTGGCGAGTAAGGATTTTGTGTCTTGGACCATTTCGTCAACTAATTATTTGGCCAAATTTGTTCTGAGTCAAAAGTTGTCTTGTAAGACAAAAGATCCCCTCCACCAAAATCTTAATAACATTAATTAATCATAAATTTTAAGATTGCCTAGCTTGTTCAGCTCAAAAGGCATCCCTTATCACCCTCCATGTGGAGGACTTGAGGGTAGAGGAGGATACAAAATACTTAACAAGTAAATAATGCATTGAAACAATGAATGAATCATGGTCAGTCATTGGGGTACTTTTTTTGTCTGGACGCGTGCTCACAGTAGATGTGGCTCCTCTTCCATGCAGCAGAGTGATTAAGGTAGTAGTTGAGGACATGCTGCAGGGTTTCTTCTTCATTGCTACGCTTCCTACTGGTGTTTGGTGCACCCCTGCATGCACCATTCAGCAGAAGTATGCCTTCTTCTCTGGGCTAGGGTTTGATGTTAATAAGGAGAATCGTTGATGGGGCCGGGCCATCACTATGTTCAGGAGACACTTAGATAGGTGCTGCGCCACCAGCTTTGTGTCCAGGAAGCATCTCACATTGCTTTCATTACACATCCATCTAAATGCTCCACCCTTGTTCATTCTGAAAAAGAATGTTAAGTGTATCTTTGCAGCCTGTTGCCCATCTCTTGCTTCTCCTGACGAGGGAAGCCGCTTCCTCTGTGACCTTCCACACAAGGCTCTCAAAATGGCTGTCGTCCAGCATTCGCAGCTGAATCAGCTGGCCCAGCTGTTTCTCCGACCGGTTTCCTAGAGTGGGTGGAGGCAGTGGGATGTCTCCCTTATGGGTACATTAATGGGTAGTGGCTCTGGAACGTGGTCTGGTGAGGGGATAGGTGTGGCTGGGCGAAGAGGGAGGGTTGCAAGAGGGGATATGGGTTCAGGCTCAAATAGAAATAAGGGTGGACCATTGCCAGAGGATATCCTTGAGGGATTGCTGGCAGACCTGTGCTGACCCCTGAGTGGGTGGGTAGATCCCACCGGGGCCCCCCAGGGTATGCCGCGAATTCAAGTGGTGGTTGGTGGAGGTGGCATCTCATGGTACCATCTTGCTATTTCCCTGGTGGAGGTTGCCCCCAACTGAGCTCCCTGTGCTGTTCGGGGTTCATAGCAATTTCCCTTGGAGGGGGCCATCATTGATCGTTCTAGGGGTTCCCTCTTTGGCGGTTGTCGCTAAGAAGGTCCAGCAGTCTTTGAGGTTCGACATGCAGGGGCTAGTGCCCTGATTTTTCTTACCTGGAGATCTCCCCTAGAGGTAGTGTGTGATTGTTTTGGCTCCACGCCACCTCTATTCACAGGCCTCTTTATTCCTACGCTTCCCTCCAGTCAGCACTTCCGGCTGGCATCGTTCGGTTTGGGACTCTGCGACAGCCATGACTGGTGGTGGTGCCCTTCTCGGTGGATCGCTCCCTGGCCCGGCATCATCTCCGCCGCTTTCCATTTGGCATGCCACTCTTGACCTTTTTAATTGCTCCCCTCCTTCCCGGTAGACTCGTACTTCGCTTTTCATTTCTGCCCCATTGTCTCGGCATCAGTTCTTTGCTAGATGGGGGAATATGTCAGCCCAGTTTTCCACTATGCCTTGCAGCTCGTTCTGCAGTTGCACATTCTTGCCAGCGATTGACGTTTCATGCCTCCTTTCTTCAGTGGAATTCCCGCCTCTGCCGTGTAAATCTTACGCCGCCATCACGTACGGAACAATGGTCTGTTCCATGTTTAGCATTATTAATATACATTGTTAACATGATCCAGCTGGTAATGCCAGAAATGCATCCTTCCTATTGCCCTCCAAACGGAGTATATGAGGGGAGAGGATGAATAAACACTACATATACAAGTAAATAAATAGTCATGGTCGCAATAGATGTCCATTTCACAGCCGAGGAAACCATCCTCCGCAGCGTAGCGACCCCAGTGGATTCGCAGCCGGGACAGGAGTCGCTCGTTCTCCTTGTCCCAGATACCGATGGAGTCAACAACGAGAGCTCCCAGGTAAACCTACTCGTACTTAAACTGGAGGCGGCGACGGAGTCTTGCGGTTAGGCAGTCGTACTGGACCATTTTGTACGCCCTGGCTGCGTGCAACTCCTCCAGTCGGTTTTCCAACCGGACAGCAACGACAATACCGTGCACTGTCCCGCCGGGCAAATCAGTCACGAAGAGATCTGGTCGCAAGCAGGAGTGGTCACCCTCTACCCACTGGTCAATCCTGACCCTTCACTTAAAAGACAATGCGTCCTACAAGAGCGATAAGATCTCGTCGTGGCTCCACCTTCACGCAGCAGAGTGACTCAGGCAGTTGGGTAGAACGTGTGGAAGCGGTTCATCCTGTTGGCGTTCGGCTCACCGCTGCGTGCTCCGTTATACATTGAAGGTCTCACCAGTCGAAGAAACTGGTTAAGCGGCCAGTGGATACGAAATTGCTTCCGTCCCAGGAGTTGTTGGTAGCTTCGATCGCCTTCCACTGGACTTTCATAGGCAGGATGCGGATCAGGACGAACGCTGTGACGGGATGTCGAGAGGATGAGGGTCTTCGAGTTGGGAGTCGGGTTCAGCCGCAGGGAGATGTGACCAAAGACGCTACACTCCCAACGCAGTCCGCATACCCTTTGAAGGTCTCACGCGGGACCATAGAGATGCCGTGGACTACACATTTCTGGACGTTGAAGAGGAGGCCACCAGTCCGATGACCGCTTGACAGCATGAAGCAATACCCGATTTCTCCCCTCCCTTCCAAAGGACGTTCTTCAGTGCTTCTACGATACCGGGACTCGACACCAGGAAACACCTGTTGGATATTGTGGCTAGCACAATGCAAAAATCGTCGATGGGGACGAGTCATCACTTATTTCAAGCGCCACTTTGGAAATGTGCTGCGCCATAGTCTCCGCGTCCAGGCAGCATCTAACGTCACCCTCATTGTATATCCATCGAAATGCTCCGCCCCTATTGTGTATTATTTGTATCGGACAGTCAAAAATTGTCGGGTACGACAGAAATGATCCCCTCCACGAAAACTTTGTATAACATTTATTATTCATAAAAATACTTAACATGACCCAGCCTGTTACGCCAGAAATTTATCGCCCTCCATACGGAGTACATAAGGTTAGAAGATTAATAAACTGCATATTCAGAATAATACAAACAATACATATATAGGTAAATAAATACTCCAGATTAGTAGTCGCGGTACTGTGTTTATGGGGACATGTTCGCAGTAGATGTCTTGCGACTATTTCACAGCCGCGGACACAATCTTCCTCCGCAGCGTGGCTTTGTGACTTCGGTGGATTCAGTCGGGACAGGAGTCGCTCGTTCTCCTTGTCGCAGCTGCCGAGGGAGACGAGGATGTTCAGGTGGACTTCCTGCTTGAACTGGAGGCGGTAACGAAGTCTTGTGGCCAGGTCGTCGTACTTGGGCATTTTGGCTGCGTGCAGGGCCTCCACTCGATTGTCGTACGGGATAGTGACGTCGGTTATGTGCACCGTCCTGCCGGGCACCTCATTCACGACGAGATCCGGTCGAAAGAGGGAGAGGTCACCTTCCACTCAGGAGGCAATGTATCCCGTAGGGGCGACAATATCTCATCATGTCTCGGTATCCACGCAGCAAAGTTACTCAGGCAGTGGTTCAGGACGTACCGCAGGGCTTAGTCATCAGTTCCGCACTTCCTGCTGGCATTTAGCTCACCTCGGCGGAAGCACGTTTAGGCGGGCTCGGTGGATGAACCGCCTGTCGCAGAAACGGGTGAAGTGGACATGACGTGGCTGCTGTCCTAGGAATTAGTGACGGCTTTTATCACCTTCCTCTGGTCCTTCTTCGCCACTATTCTTAGCCGGTAGACATCCCCGATGGCTCGACGGATCAAGCCGCACGCTCTGTGGCGGAATGTCGAAGGGATGACGAGACTTTCCAAGTGGGGCGGAGAGCATACATCCGGCATTCGTCCTGCGTAACTTTTACACTTAAGTTCTTACATCATTCAGCGCTTGGTCCTTTTTAATGACTCAGGATCTCCGCATAGCTCATAACATCGGCATCCGCTTCAACGATAAGTGCATTCGGCAAGGGATCTCTTTTACGCTGCTGGCGAGGCTGTTGAGGTTTGCTGTCTTTGTCCTCTAAACCGCGGGTAGCCAGCGGTTTTTCTCTTTTCCTGGTCCGCCGACTGCGGAGTCTATAAGTTTTATACCCTTGACCACCACTAAGCGCCGACTCATCTGCGTTTCCTTGATCTCCATGGTCCAAGTTAACCCTGAAACTCTTAGGTTCGTTGATCTCCCTGGTCCCTGCATTACCCTCCTGTGCACCTTGTTCGCACTAGGTCAGTGTGGATGTGGTCCATTTATTTGCAGTCGACCTTGTCGTCCGCTGTTCCAGAGTCTCCGTTATCCCACCGCGATCAGATACCCACTGGATGTCAGACTCGCCATCATCCTGCGAATGGGCTTGAGGACGTTATTTTTGCCTCTAATGAATTCGCTCAACTCATGCAGCAAGTCGCCATTCCGTTCCACCAGGTTCTGGAACAGCTGTTTCTTTTAGTCTTCACTTGCAGTATCTAGGGCCTAGTGGACCATCCGTTCAAGTGATGATTGGCTCCAACCAACACGCGTGGAGACCGTGTCAGCCACCATCGGATGAGGATCGGAACAGACGACGGATTTCTCATAGGGTTTCCCGCCTGGAGTAATAGTATAACCATCACTTTCCACGTTCGTGGTTTATATTCGGGGTTCCTCCCCCTACCTGGTATTGGTTCTTCCCAAGTATTTCGCTTCATCGGTACTAGCCATTTCTAGACGTAGGTTTATTATTTCTGGATTTAGGATGCGCGGCAGGGTTTCGTCATCCGTTTGGCACTTCCTTCTGGCATTTGGCACACCTGCGTGTGCCGTTCAGCGGAAGTACGTTGAGGCGGGCCCGGTGGATGAACCGCCAGTCGTAGAAACGGATGTTCCAGGAAATGGTGACGGCTTTCACCGCCTTCCTCTGTTCCTTCTTCGCCACTAGCCTCCGCCGGTAGACTTCCCTGATCGCTCGACCGATCAAGCCGCACGCTCAGTGGTGGGATGTCTAAAGGATGAGAGTTTCCGAGTGGGGCGTCGGATTGTTCAGCCGCAGGGTGATGCCATGGCGGAACACGCTCAAGCCCCATCGCAGGCTGGACAGCCTTTGATGGCCCCGGGTGGCTCTCCCGGCACAGGATCATAGAGATGCAGTGATCACAGCGTACCCGGACAAGAGTCCACACAGATCCAGATTCTCATGCTCCGCTCCAATCCTCCCAATTAATCGGCAGACATACGCCATACATGCAGGGTATACCAGGCTGTCTTCCGTACAAATGGTTCAGTGCACGTGAGCATGCGGAACGCCTGCGTAACCACAAGAATGTCCTTGAGGACGGAGTGTTGTATACCTACCACCGCCAAGGTGTAAGGTGAGGTCGATTATTTTATAATTAGAAATATAGATAGATATATATAATATATGATGAAGAGGGACCTGATATAGATTTGCTTGCTAGTTGGGGAGTCACAAAATTCTTATTTGATAGTTGTGTCCATCCAAAAACCTACCTTAAACGGTAGATTACTTTATAATATAATATATAAATATAAGTATACTCGCAGTAGGAACATCGACAGTTTAAGCGGCCGCGTCGTAGTTGTACTGTCTTTGTTCCGTCACGTACACATAGTAGATGTCCCGCGACCTTTTCACAGCCGCGTACACCATCCTTCACTGCTCTATATATCGCGTCGTCGGTGCGGGCAAGGGACTTCTTGGTGGTGGAAGTGATTCGGAGCGGAAAATGGAGCCTCGGGAAAAGGAAAGTATGCAGATTTTCTGCCAAGGCGCCAGCTCGCTAATCCTCACCAAGTCCAAATCCTTCTGTAATTTGGTCAGCAGGTCACCAAGTTGGTCTCCTGCCTTGAGACCAATTGAGGATCCCAGGTAATTATAGGATTCCCTCTCACTCATCCTCCTCATGTCGCATACCTGGATGGAAAAAGTAATGTCCCTGGCACCCTGGTGTCCCCCCTGAAGTCCAGGTGCAGGCAGGTGAATTTCTTGACGTTGAAGCTGAGTCCACACCAGTCCGCTGACTGCTTTACAATATGTAGCAGTGCCATCAGCGATCCCGAGTCCCTGGCGTCTAGCATCAGATCGTCGCCATACGCCAGCAGACATACTGATATGGGTCCGAGGGGATAGGCAGCGAGGGCGAGTTTGGCAAGGACCGACCTAATCAGGGGTTCCATCGCAAGGTTAAAAAGCAGAGTATACCAGAGGTCTCCCTGCCGAACCCCGCACCTAATCGGGAAGGGTCGGATTCGCCTTGCTCGAAAACGACCGAAGCCGTTGCTCGGGTGTTTAGGTCGGAGACGAGGTACAGCATCTGCATAGGCATCCCCATTTACGCGAGTACCCGGATTATGTGTGGGTGTGGATCGACCCGAAGGCGTCCGCCAGGTCCAGCCACGCCAGCACTTTCTCGGTCCCCTTCGCCTTTGCAGTGTCAATCGCTGCTAAATCGATGAAATTGCGTCCAAAGCAGCCCCCTTTGGCGGGGAGGAAGCCTTTCTGATAGGGAAAGGAGAGCCTCTTCCCCTTATAGGCCCAGGCCGAGATGCGATCCGCCAGTATTCCCGTGAATACTTTGGCAATGCTTGGACTAAGGGCAATCGGTCGCTAATTCCCGATGTCCCCCTACTCCCCTCCCTTGTGAATTAGGACGATCCTCGAGTGCTTCCACAATGCCGGGACTCACGACACCTGGAAGCACCGGTTGGATATGGCCGCTAGCACCATGCCATCCGGATCAATGGACCGCCACGACTTGTACGGGATACCGTCTAGGCGGGTGCGGCGTCCTTCGCCCGAATCAACCGGCCGCACACTTCGGCTGCGGTGATTCCACGCAGGAGGTCGCCTTCATCTCCGGGCTGGGGTACGAAGTTGATCGGGGGGATCGTCCATGGGGCGGATTTGTCATCAATTTCAGGAGGCGCTTTTGATAGGTGCTGCGCCACTGTCTCCGCGTCCGGGCAGCAACTCACGTTGCTCCCTTTGCACATTCGCCTAAATGCTCCGCCCTTGTTAATTCGGTAGAGGAACGTCAAATCTACTTCCTGTGGGGCCTGTCTCTTCTTTTGTCGTGCACCCCTCTGGTTTCTTCCGGTGAGAGAAGCCGCCTCCTCCGACACCTGCACCAGGCTCTCAAAGTTGTCGTCGTCTGAGTCGTCCAGCACTCCCAACTGTATTAGCCAGCCCAGCTCTTTCTCCGGCCGGTGCTCTAGAGTTGGCGGAGGCGGTAGGACGGTGAAGCTCGGGAGTACCTCTGTCGGGGGGCTTATAAGGACGTGACGGTCTTGCACTCAGGAAATACCTGACCTGCGATTCAATGATGGCGGTCTCATTGGTGTCTCCCCTAAGCGTACATCCACGAGTCGTGGCTCTGGCACGTGGTCTTGTGAGGAGGTAGGTGTGGGTGGGCGACGAGGTAGGGTACATGAGGGGATATGGGTTCAGGCTCGGATAAAAGGGATATCCGTGAGAGATCGCTAGCGGACCTACGTGCTGGCCCCTCGGCGGGTGGGTCCATCCCGCCGTCGGCCCCCCAGGGAGTGTCGCGGAACCGGACGGTGGAGGCCGGGCGGAAAATTCGCCTCTTGGCAACACCCCGACGGTTCCCTCGGCGGAAGTCTCTCCCAACTGGTCGCGCTGTGATGTCCGAAGTGAATGGAGTGCTCCCTTGGAGGGCCCCTCCGGCCATCGTTTGGGAAGATTCTCCTTTGGCGGTTTTCGCTTAGAGGGGCCAGCGGCCGTCGAGGTTGGCCACGCTGCGGCTGGGGCCCCGGTCGCTCTTGCCTGTGGATCTCCACTGGAGGTGGCATGTGATTGCCTCGATCCGGAGGCCGCTGGTTGTTGGCGGGCATATTCTCGTTCTGGCCCCGGTCCCTCTCTGATTAACGCTCATACTCAGCCAGCCTTCGAGGCGCTCTCCGTCGCCGCCTACGCACCACCTGCCATTCAACGCCCTCGTCTATACGCTCCCATACTGTCTTCTCTTCCGGCTGGCGTCGCTCAGTTTGAGACTCGGCGACGGTCATGACTGGTGGTGGTGGCCTTACAGGACGTTAGCTCGCTGCCCCGGTTTCATCTCCGCTGCTCTCAGTTTGGTATGCCGCGCTCCTTAACTTCTTCATCACTTCGCTTAGAGGGGCCAGCGGCATTCGAGGTTGGCCACGCTGCGGCTGGGGCCCCGGTCGCTCTTGCCTGTGGATCTCCACTGGAGGTGGCATGTGATTGCCTCGATCGGGAGGCCGCTGGTTGTTGGCGGGCATATTCTCGTTCTGGCCCCGGTCCCTCTCTGATTAACGCTCATACTCAGCTAGCCTTCGAGGCGCTCTCCGACGCCGCCTACGCACCACCTGCCATTCAACGCCCTCATCTATGCGCTCCCCTACTGTCTTCTCTTCCGGCTGGCGTCGTTCAGTTTGAGACTCGGCGACGGTCATGACTGGTGGTGGTGGCCTTACAGGACGTTAGCTCGCTGCCCCGGTTTCATCTCCGCTGCTCTCAGTTGGGCATGCCGCGCTCCTGAACTTCTTCATCACTCCCACTTCCCGGTAGATTCTGACTTCGCTCTCCGTGAACGTTCCAACGTCTGGGTACTTGTTCCTTGCTAGACGGCGGGAATATGTCCGCCCAGTTGTCATCTCTGCCTCTTAGTTCGTCCTGCAGATGCACCTCAATGGCTGCGCTAGGCATTTCCTGACGGTTTTCCTCGTGGGTCATCCCGCCTCTCTTGCACGTTAATCTTGCGGGCTTTCCTATCGGCTCCATCAGTTGCGGAGCATTGCTTTGCTCCATGTTTTCCACCTCTCCGACACGGCTCGCCAATTCACAATATAACCAAACGAGGATGAACGACTACACCAATATGCCCTACACTACAGGGCACTACAGTGTAAGGCACTACACTAATTTGCAGCTACACTAGACACTACAGCACTTCAAAAGGCGAAAGATATTTTCGATAGAAGGTATCTCGGTCGAATTTGATACAATTAGTGTTTTTTCGCCAATATGGTAGGGCATACACCAAACCTGAGTGCCAAAACATCACCACGACTATAAAACATACCTTCCAGTTAGTTTACAAATAAACTTGCGGAGTGAGTTGCCACATAAGAATGTACATATGTTCGTCCCAAGGGGGCTTCTTAACTGGGTTGATGTATGGGATGACTTCTCCACAACCAGAGCACTAAATGTAATTTCCTCTTTGATAAACTATTCCATGTATATCGTGATTAAAACAGGCTTCGTAGGATCCATCAAACGAGTGAACTGACAAATATGGTTACTCGTGGCCGAGGCAGGGTTACTTCAATTACAGCAGCATACTGTATTATTCAGCAGATATTTAGTGTACTCTCTATTAGTAATCGGGCTGGTATTGCCTGTATCCGTCCTTCATCAACAAATTCTCCGCATGACAATTATGTGAATGTATTATTTACCTATTATTTGGCCCAACAGGGTTGGGCACAGTCAAAAATTGTCTTTTAAGACAGAAATGATCCCCTCCACGGGAATCTTCAGTAAAAGGCGAAAGATTTATTCGCTTGAAGGGAATCCAGTCTACCGAAATGACTGACTGATGCTTAAGCACTGCGCCGTTTGGCGCATTTTATACCGATACCCAGCTATGCTGATAAACGGTTCTGTGATATAAGTGGCTTAAGGGCGAAATTAAGCTAACGAGTATACTATTTGGTGATTATTAGGATTCATTTAGAGTTGTTTTTGCACGTTTGTATTTAAAACGGGGATTATCAGAATAGTCCCATAAAGGTTCTATGAGAGGGTTACCAGTATTTCCTATGGCTTGCTGAAATGACAGGGCTAGGTCTCTCAGATAGGTTGGTAGGTTTGGTATTTTAAGGTCCTTTGGAATGTCTGAGTTTCGGACGAACCAAGGGGCGTTAGTAAGAGTTCGTAAAATTTTATTTTTAGTTTGTTCAGGTTTTTTGCAGCTACTGATCCCCAGGCTGGATAACCGTAGGTTAAGATAGGTCGTATCATGGATTTGAACAGAAGTACATTAATAAGAAGACGGAGGGGACTCGTGCGCTTTATGAGGGGATAGATTGAGAAAAAGGCCGCGTTGGCCTTGTTAAGTGCATATTGGGTGTGTGCTTGCCAAGTGAGTTTCTTGACCAGTTGTACACCAAGAAATTTGGCAGATGATGCCTGGGGGGTCTTTTCCTTGCCGTAGTAAATGGGGGTGTTAGGTTTCTTCCATTTTCTGGCGTAATTGACGTTGATGCATTTTGTTGGATTTAAGTTAAGTTTCCACTCGCTCATCCAGTTTTCTATGCTGTCTAAATGTTCTTGGACATTTTCTGAAGCATGATTTGGGTCGAAGGAAGTTGATGCTATAGCGGTGTCATCCGCATAGAGGTAGCTTTCAGTTTTTGGGTTTGAGGGGAGATCGTTAATGAAAAAGTTAAAAAGAACGGGTGAAAGAATGGCTCCTTGAGGGACGCCTGCTGTGATGGATCGGGTAGTTGATCTGGCATTGTTAACAGCTACAAGGAACGTGCGGTTAGTAGGAAAAGAGTGGATGGTCTTAGTTAGATATATTGATATATCAGTTTTGAGCAGTTTATGTATCAGGCCAGCGTGCCAGACCTTGTCAAAGGCTCTTTGGAGATCAAGGAAGGCTACTTGGGTGTACTTGTGAATGTTGAAGCCGAAAGTGATCTGTTCAACCAATCTTGTAATTTGCTGGGTCGTGGAATGGTGACGACGGAAACCAGTTTGATCAGGTCTAAGGCCGAGATTTCTTCTTGCAGCCTGTTTAAAATACATTTTTCTAGGAGTTTTCCCATGCAGGGGAGCTGGCTAATGGGTCTGTAGTTAAGGATATCAGAAGGGTTTTTATCAGGTTTTGGAAAGAGGATAATTTTGGCCGTTTTCCACGCCTTTGGGAAGTACGATTGGGTAAGGCAGGCATTAAGGATGGAAAGTAGGTGTTGGATGAAAGATGTAGGAAGCTTTTTGAGGTGATTGTAGGAGATTTGATCAGGGCCCGGTGATGACTTGGTTATGGAGTGGGAGATTATAGAAAAAAATGTTCTTTAGGTGTGATTTCCGGGAATGGTGGAAGGGGACAAAGGGAAAGGTTAGAAACGCTGTTCGAGGCTTCTGAGTCCAAAAATGACGTTTTATCATTTTTAAAGATGCATTCAAGGGAGTCGGCAAAGGCATTTGCTTTGTCGCTGTCATCGTATAGTGCTCTCCCATTTTGTTGTATTGGCGGGGTTGGTAGCTTTCTCCTGGGTAAGCTGCGGGCTAGGATCCATACCGAGTGGTCCTCATGTGAGAGTGAGCTTATTTTTTCATGCCAAGTTTTTACTCTGTGTTCTAATTTGGGATGTTACCAGGTTTCGGAGGGCACAGAAGCGGTTTTTATCTTGCGGAGATGAGTGTGTTGCCATAGGGTTCTGGCCTTGTTTCTGAGCAAGATTAGGCGCAGAATATTCGGAGGCAGCGTGGGACCTGCGATGGAGACCAGAGGATGGTAGCAGGAACGATGGATGACGTTGTTAGGGTACTTGTGAAATCTTGAGATGCTTTTTCTATGTTGTCTGGAGTATTAGTGATAGGAGCAAGGAGATTGATGGCCAAGCAGTTTTCTTTAAAATGTTTCCAGTTAATTCTTCTTATGGGTTCTGGTTGTAGGTAGGAAAGGGTAGGAACACAGTAAAATATGGGGCAGTGGTCGGAGGCAGAGTTGTCAAGGTTAATGATTTGAAATGATATATTTGCGAATGAAAGAACTACATCCAGGATATGGGAGGAATGGGGGTGGTGATGAAAGTGGGTGGGGAAAGGTGGTGAGTGAATAGCAAGATTTTTGGTGAATAGAAGCTTACGAAGGGCACGCCGTCGTGTGGTGGTGGTTTTGCAACCCGAGGCAGCATGCTTGGCATTCAAGTCGCCACCTATTATAAGCTTTTGGTGCAGTAGGGATGAGAGTGCTGATAAGTCGGGAGAGTCTGACTTTGGGGTTGAAGGTGGGATGTAGGCTTACAAGATATATAGGGTCCCAGTAGCTCCTTTTATTGCTATTCCAGCAAGTTCCAGTTTTTGGGTGGATGGGGGTTGTAGTTCTGTGGAGAGCAAGCTAGTTTTGGATAAGACCATAACCCCTCCTCCGGCACCATTTGCCCTATCTTTTCTGATTACACGGTAATTTGGACAGTTGAAAGTTCGGCTGTTCTTGAGTTTGGTTTCTTGAAGGAGGATGATGTCTCGATTATGATTGGTTATTAGGAGGTTTAGCTCATGTTTTTTATTATTAATGCCGTTTATGTTCCATTAGAACTTTATGCACATGGGTGGTTATTTGTGAATTAGGCGCCATTAATGAGCTGCAGAAGGGCTGGTATAAGGTCATTGGTGATGATGCTAATAAGGGTTTTATTGTCAGAAGGAGAGAAGCTTCGTGATTATGCTCAATGTCGTTTATTGGCAGAAGATGTTGCTCGGAGGCTGGCGAATGGTGTTTATCGGAGGCTGGGGGTAGGTTGAACGATGACTGAGGGGTCTCAACGGTTTCGGTTTGATGGTTTTGCCAAGGGTTTTGGAGAGGGGGAAACGATTGCGAATAATTATTTAAGTCCGGTTGTTGCGGGGGTTTGCTAGTGGGCTGTACCTGCAAGGCTTCTCTTTTGTTGCGTAATTTTGTGGAGAAGTTCACGGTGAACAATTCATCCTCGATAGTTTGCGGTGTGTGGTCCACCACAGTTGACGCATTTGGCTGGAGAGGTTTTGGGTTTCTCTCATTCTCTGTAATGGTGGTTGCCAGCGCATTTAACGCACCGAGGAGTGAGGCCGCACGTTTTGTAGGTGTGTCCATAGCGTTGGCAACTCAGACACTGTGGGGGTCCAGGTGGAGGTCTGTACGGTTCTACGGAGGTCTTGAGGTGAAGTACAGATTTTAGTTATAAAAAGTCTTTAGAACGGGAGGAGTCCTAGAGTCGGACTTGGTAGAGCGGTAGTGGGAGGGGATCAATACGTGGGAGCTCCGCATTAGGGTTGGCACTCCGGATTGCTTCCCTTTCTGCTCTCTGATAATAGTTTGGCCTGGTGGAGCGCAGCTGAGAGACATTCTCCGCAGGAAAACCGATGTCCGGCAGAGCTTCCTCTATGGCTTTTATTAGACATAATTTGTCATAAAAATAAATTACATGTACTTTCACACAATGGAATTATCCGTCCCCCGAGGGGGTGGGATGTCAACCCTACAAGTTCTTAAGAGAAAAACACACAACACTACACACTCGAAAAAAAACACACAACACTACACACTAACACTGGAGGGCACTACCGGTCCCTCAGTTTCAAGTGTTTTCTGTATGTCTGTGGAGATCCTAACGGCCGCCGAGCACATTTGCCTTTTTAGCGCACGAGCCCTGCCCTTCTGGATCCCGAGTTGGCACAGAACAGCATCGTTTCTGGAATCCTAGGATCCGAGGGCCCCAACGACGATGGCACCGAGGCGTACCGTTTTGGTATACCCGTGGGCGGCGCGGATGCTCTCGGCCAACTCCCTATATTTCTCCATTTTAATGGAGCGTGCCACTCGGAAAGCCGCCATCCGGTTTTCGAAGGGGACCGTGATATCCACTATATGGATAGTGTCCCCTTCACGGATCACCAGGTCCGGGCGAAGCCTGGACTCCTGGCCGTGGACGGTCTTGTCCACAGCGACTTCCCACGAGGGCGGGAGATACTTGAGAAGAAACTCCTGGATCTCGTTGTGGCGAGCAATCCTAAGCTGCCTGTGGGCGAGGCACTGGTTAAGTACATGCACCAGGGTCTCATCCGCCTCCTTGCAGAGCCTGCAAAGGACAGACCCCGGTCTCGCACTCCCCCTCAGTGCTCCCAGTAGGGGGAGCACATTGAGTCGCCCGCGGTGGACAAAGGCCCAGTCCACCAGGCGAGTGTGCTCCCCAGTACGCAGGAAATGGTTCCCCTCTGCGCACGCTGTGACCACCTCCATCACCCTGCCCTGGTCCGGTTTAGCCACCAGGCGGCGACGGAAGCACTCAGCCACTGCCCCCCTGAGAATGGCGGTCAGACGGTGCCGGGCAGATGGTGGGATGATCCACAGCTCGGAGGAAGGTGAGGGGTTCTTCACCCGGAGCGAGATCTCCCGGCGCATCTCACTCCATTCCCACTCTGGGGAGCAAAGGGGGGCCAGACATCTTGTGGCTTTCCTGGCTCTCGACCACGTTGAGGCTATCTCTCCCGCGTCATTTCCCAGGTCGCCTTCCATCGACCCTGAGAGATAGTGGCACATTACCCGCCTGTCCGGTGGAGGGCCGCTCCTCCCCATACGTTTGTGTACGGAGTCTCGGAGGCCATGCCACGCCGCGTCTCGGATGGTCGCGTCTTTGCACGTCAGCATCCGGAACACGTGCACAATAGCCAAAATGCTGGCTTCGTGTGGGAGTGGCATTTAGCCTCCGCCCCCAGCATGGCTTGGAAGGTGGTGGAACTCTGTACTAGCCCTCAGCGGGAGGAAGAGCCAGGACCTGACTGCTTTCCGGATGGCCCTGTCGGCTTGGTCCAGGTCCGTGCGGGTAACAGGTGCCACTCTGAACGAGAAGGATAGCCTTGGCAGAAGAAATGTCCGAAGGGCGTCCAGTTTTTGCCACGGGAGGTCACAGGCTTTGAGGCATGCCAGGTCCGCCATCCTGGGTGGTCCCCCTCCCTTAGTGCCCTCATATTGCCGCCCTGGATGCTGAAGGTGGTGGCTTGTACCTTTTGCTGGCCCTTTCGGAAATCGAGGTGTAGGCTCGCGCACTTACTCGGTTTGAAATGGAGCCCGCCCCAGTCGGCAGCTCTGCTAGCCACATGGAGAATACTCCGGAGCATACCCGCGCTTCTGCCCACGACGACAAGGTCATCGGCGTATGCCAAAACACAGGGACGTCGGCCCAAAGCGGTAAGCCGTAGTGCCCCGTGTGTTGAGGATCGCTCGGATTACCGGCTCTATTGCTAAGTTGAATAGCAGCGGGGACAGCGGATCCCCCTGACTCACACCGCAGCGGATGGGAATGGGGTCCGTGGACTCCGACCTCAACTCGGCGATGGTCGTCGTCCCAGAGTATAGCGCGGATATGATTTTAATTAAGGATTCTGGCATATCCATTGCCCTTAGGGTGCGGAGGATATGAGGGTGAGGTACAGAGCCAAAGGCGTCCGCAAGGTCGAGCCAGCCGACCGCAATCTCCTTATAGTTCCTTCGGGCATCCTCAATAGCCGCTTGAAGGAGGAAATTGTGCTCAAAGCACCCTTCCGTCGCCGGGATGAAGCCCTTCTGGATGGGGAAGGAGATACGCTGGCTTTGCAACGCCCACTTCGACACTCTGTCAGCAATTATACCCGTAAATATTTTGGCCATGGTGGGGAGCAAAGCAATGAGCCTCCAGTTGGTTATGTCTTCGACCTCTCCCCCTTTGTGTAGGAGTGTTGTGCGGGAGGACTTCCAGGCCTTTGGAGTTCTTCCGGTACGCAGACAGTGGTCATATACTGCGGCCAGCACTCTCCCGTCCGGATCTACCAGTCACCAGTCACTGTAGGCAACCCCATCCTGGCCAGTGGTAGATTTCTTGGCCACCTGCAGAGGTCTACGGACCTCTGACGGAGTGACTGGTCGAGCGAGAGTCACCGCCTCCCGAGGCTGCTTGCTGTAGCTCAGGGCCGGGATCACCGTAGGGGGCGGGGACTCATCCAGGGTCTTTTCTCCTTTTGCCAGGAAGTCGGAGACAACCTCGGCAGGTACGTCGCACTTTGGGGACGAGGAGGATATTATGCGTCGGATAGCCTCGTAGAACAAAATGAGGCTTTTGTAAAGTATTGGATCGAGACTATTGTAAACGCCTTTAATCTACCTAGCGGGATGTAAATGCTAAGGACAGTAAAAAATTACATTTATGATATAAAGTTATTGTCATATTGCGATATCCCGGAAAATAATTCACTGTACCCATTCAATTTCTAATAATTCCACTTAACGTCAATTTAGATTTATATTAAGATTAATAACACTTCTATAGAAATCATGTTGTAGGTTCCCAATCTACCGGCAAAGCGTTGAACTACCAACATGTATTCTCGCGCGAGGAAGGGCGGGAAGGAGCCTGGTTTCGTTACGGAAAAGGTCGGAGCCATGGAATATAGTAATAATTTAAGAAATGGCAAGCTATATTTTACCTAAATATAAAATACTACAAATGACCCAGCTTTTTCGCCAGAAGTATATCCCTCATATCGACCTCCACACGGAGGACATGAGGGTGGATAAATAGTTATGTTAAGCAGACAATCATAAAATTATAATATTATATGTAAACAAGCATAATGAACGTCGAAAATCTAAGCGACCGCGTCGCAGTCGTGCTGCCTCTGTCCTGACACATGCTCGCAGTAGATGTCCCGCGACCATTTCACAGCCGCGGACACCATCCTTCTCCGCAGCGTTGCGACGTGACCCCGGTGGATTCTTAGTCGGGACAGGAGTCGATCGTTCTCCTTGTCCCAGCTGCCAAGGGAGCCAACGACGAGGGCACCCAGGTGAACCTCCTGCTTAAACTGGAGGCGGCAACGAAGTCTCGCGGCCAGGTCGTCGTATTTGGCCATTATGGCCGCCCTGGCTGCGCGCAGCGCCTCCAGCCGGTTCTCGAACGGGACAGTGACGTCGATTATATGCACCGTCCCGCCGAGCACCTCAGTCACGACGAGATCCGGTCGCAGGAGCGAGTGGTCACCTTCCACCTTCTGGTCCACCCTGGCCTTTCACTTGGGAGGCTATGCGTCCCGTAGGAGCGACAGGATCTCGTTGTCTCCTTTTCCACGCAGCGGAGTGGCTCGGTGGATGAACCGCCAGTCACAGAAACGGGTGAGGCGGCCAGTGGAAATGAAGTGGCTGCTGTCCCAGGAGTTGGTGACGGCTTCCATCGCCTTTCCCTGGTCCTTCTTCGCCACTAGCCGTCGCCTGTAGGCTTCCCCGATCGCACGACGGATCAAGCCGCATGCTCTGTGGCGGGATGTCGCAGGGATGATGAGTCTCCATGTGGGGTGTCGGGTTGATCAGCCGCAGGGAGATGTCTTGGCGGAACACGCTCCACTCCCATCGCAGGCCGCAAAGCCTTTGAAGGTCCCGGGTGGCCCTCCTCGCACGGGACCATAGAGATGCGGTGGCCCTGGCGTGACCTCAGCGTCCCCGGACAGTTATGCACAAAGTACCCGCTTCTCAGGCGGCGCTCCGATCCTCCCCATCCTTTGGTGGACAGCCTCCTGCAGGGAATACCATGCTGTCTTTCGTACAAATGGGTCCTTGCACGTGAGCATGCGGAACGCCTGCGTCACCACAAGACAGTCCTTGAGGACTGGAAGTGGTGTGTACCCACCACCGCCAAGGTGTAAGGGTAGATGGACTATTTCCCTGCTGGCCCTCTGTGGCAGGTTTAGCCACTCCTTCACTGCTCTAATTATCACGGTGTCAGTGCGGGCAAGGGACTTCTTGGTGGTGGCAGTGATTCGGAGCGGAAAATGGAGCCTCGGCAAAAGGAAAGTGTGCAGAGCATCGATCTTCTGCCAGGGCGCCAGCTCGCTGCTCCTCACCAAGTCCAAATCCTTCCCCATTTTGGCCAGCAGGTCACCAAGCTGGTCTCCTGCCTTGAGACCAATTGGGGATCCCAGGTATTTATAGGATTCCCCCTCACCCAGCCGCCTCATGTCGCCTCCCTGGATGGAAAAAGCCGTGTCCCTGGCACCCTGGCGTCCACCCCTAAAGTCCAGGTGCAGGGAGGCGCATTTCTTGGCGTTGAAGCGGAGTCCACACCAGTCCGCAGAATGCTTCACAATATGTAGCAGCGCCCTCAGCGATCTCGAGTACCTGGCGACCAGCAGCAGATCGTCAGCATACGCCAGCAGACATACTGATGTGGGTCCGAGGGGATAGGCAACGAGGGCTCGTTGGGCGAGGACCGAACTGATCAGGGGTTCCATCGCCAGGTTTAAAATCTGAGTTTACCAGAGGTCTCCCTCCGCACCACGCACCTAATCAGGAAGGTGATTCCACGCAGCAAGTCGCCTTCATCCCCGGGCTGGGGTACGAAGTTGATCGGGGGAATCGTCCATGGGGCAGAGTTGTCACCAATTTTTTGAGGCGCATTTCATAGGTGCTGTGCCACTGTCATCGCGTCCAGGCTGCACCTCACGTTGCTCTCTTTGCACACCCGCCTGAATGCTCCTGAGATCTGGAAGTACGTTCCTTCTGAGCTCTTTCAACCGACTGACTCGTCACAGGCCTCGTCCCGCTTATGTAGCAATCCGGCGCCCGTATCCGAGGCCGAGCTAACATAGGGAGGTGCGACGGCCCGCGACGGACGGTCGGGTGGATTCGCGTCCAAGGGAATGTACTCCCAGGTCACACTGCGTGACGATTCTTTACTCAAAAGCATATACAAGTTCATAATGTCGTTGCAACTCCCTGTCCCTTCTTTTTACATTGTGAAGCTCTCACTGCCTGGTTATCACAAAATATTCTAATGTCTGTGTCCGCTTCCGCGATGCTGACGGCCTGGTGCGCTGCCAGTGCCTCGGTTTCCACGATGGGGCGATCCCGTTGCGCCGACCATATCTCGGTGGTGTTGATAAGCGGAATGACCCATGCCACCTGAAAGGGTGTTGCGTCACAGTATACATATTCGAGATGGGAAGCTCCGAATCAGGTCAGCAAATGGAAAATAGCTCGACAGATGCGTGAGGAATAAGAGTTTATTTAACACCAGGTAAGTTTTACAATTGAAGAGGAGAGTCGGCGCAACGGACGTGCGATTTCTCGTTGCGCGAGGCCAGCTCGAGACTGATCGCTCTCGGTCTTAAGCGATTAACATCGAGTAGTTACGCGGCGCGCCTGCGCACTCGGCGCTAGCGACTTGCGAGAACGAAGCCGGTGACTGCGGCGGGGGCAAGGAACGGAACGGGCCGCCACAGTTCTCCCACCCCAGTGTCTTCGTCATCCGACGAAGGACACGACAGGATGTCAATCCTTCCTGAAGCTGGTAGTTTGAGAGTGACGGACTTCTTGGGCGTTGTGGTTGCGGGACGGCTCCGCGATATTATGGATCTCGGTGAAGGTGATTGGAGCTGGAGCCGGAGGCGCGAATGGCGTTCCTTTGGGGTCGAGCTGGTGACTATTTGACGGGCTCGGCGATGCTTGAGAAAACTGTTGTGCTCTGGCAGAGGCTGGAGACGTAACCGCAGGTGCCGATGCAGATGAGGCTGGTGGTGACGGAGTCTGCGATGTTGGTGCAGGTGGCGGCAGGGTCGAAGTCGCCTGAGCATGTGCTAGTGAAGCTGGGCTGCCAGCCTTTTCTGGGTTCGTCTGAGGGGCCAGTCCGACGTGTCGACGAAGGCAGGTCGAAGATGGTCGACTGAATACGGTTCAAGGCATGTGTTGTCAAGGATAGCTGCATTAAGTGTGTCGATTTTCACCCCGACATACCTGATTCTCCTGATCGGTGTAAGGGTGCTCTTGTTCAAATTCAGTGTTATTTGTAAGTCTTCTTGTATAAATTTGATTAAATCTGGTACTAGTTGTATTTGATGTTCATCCAGGAGTAGTAACCAATCGTCTAAATAGGCGATCAATACTATGTTAAAGCGTTCAAGTATCTCAGTAGCCACTGCCCTAGCCCATCGTTGCATAATTGCAGGGGCTAGCGCATGACCCATGGAGATTTTTCGTGATATACTCCATAAAAGTGTCTGCTGCGGTGTCACCGGAATCTGCCAAAATGCGTCTTTTAGGTCTAATTTAATCAAGTGTGTGTCTATCGGGATGGCTTCTAGGGCTTGGGCCGCCGAGCGTAAGATGAACCGGGGCGTGTTAATGAACGGTGTCCATGGGGACAGGTCCTGAATGATACGGCTGCCGCCGCCTGCTTTGGGAATGGCTATTAGGGGAAAGGCACAAGTTGCATTCTCCACAGTGAGAATTTCCCTATTGACTAGAGACCTAATGTATTTTTGGATGGACTGTGTGTCCCTTGTCGGGATAAATAGGTATGGGGCATCCCGCGGCCGGGGAAGGTTCGCGCCCCATTGCATGGGTTCTTCTTCCTCCTCTTGATATCCTTCTGGGGTTTCCGCGGTCGGGACGTCTCCCTGGTCCGCCTCTGGTGACTGATATGGTGCTGGGTCCACTGGTTCCGCCACCGCTGCCTGCGGGGGCAGCTGCCACGCACTCGCCTTGTCGTACGGGTCCGGTTCAGTATTATCAGTTAACGTTTCACTGTTAGCACTTTGTTCACTGCTTACCTCGTTTTCTCTATCACCTGGGTCGGCTGAAATTGTTGCCCGGGTGGAACAGGAGGATGCCGTCTCCCACTCTACTGCCTCCAGGGGTTCCCCACTGTCCTGGAACCGAAGGAACTCTCCCAGTTCCTCCACCAGGTTGCCAACAGTACCTAGTCCCGGAGAGAGTGGCGCCGTGGTCATGGGCATCTTAGTTGGCGTACCTGGGCGTTGAGGCCACGCGTCCGCCGCCGCATCGCCCTCTGCCCCGAAAGGGCTGAGTAGACGGAGGTGAATAGAACGGTTTGTTGGCACAGACTCCGCTGTTGGTGTTGGATGGCTGATATCTGGTTGCCGGCGCCTGCACAATGGTCATTGGTGCAACCAGGACCGCGTTTGGTGGCAGGTGCAGCAGTGAGTTCCCCGTTGTTTCCTGGAGGCGCATGGCGGTCTCTCAACCATGTGTTTGCACCATGGCCAAAACCCGTATTCGATTATAGATCACATACCTCGCTGTTTCGGGTAGCGTGGGCCAGTCGGCCGCCAAGCCGACCATGGCGTCCAGCTCGTGGAGGTCCCGGCGAGTGAGTTCGTTGGAGCCCCTGGACTCTTACTTGATAAGAGCCGTAGAACCTCATCATCATCCTCCGGCGGCTGGATCCATGTTGGCGCCCCCCCGTTCTCAGTCCCGTGAAAGTTCTTTCCTTTGGGCTCGCGTGTCTGGATGGCGCTGGAATTGGTGCGCGCGCTGGTGATGGTGGGCCTGGAGGCTGATTTGGCGGCAATTGCTGGTTCTGACGCAACTTCTGCGTTGGCGTTTGTATGTCTTGTCTCATGGCCACCGCCTAAGCTGGTAACTCTGATTCCCCCATGCTTAGAGATGGGGACGCCATCTGGGTTTGCTGTGGCGATGAGGGTGGCGAAGGTTGCGGCACTCGACTGGTAGACGGCTGCGGCTCTTTACGTGGGGCCACTGGCTTCTGCTTTGTTCCTAGTGTGTCTCGAGCTATATACTGGCGACGCCGACCGGTGTGACATACTGGGAGTGAGTGGTTTGGAATCCACCGCAACAATAGAGAGATCTGGAAGCACGTTCCCTCTGAGCTCTTAATTGTTGAGCTTGTTAATTCGGTAGAGGAACGTAAATCTACCTCCTGTGGGGTCTGTCTCCTCTTTCCTCATGCACCACCCTGGTTTCTTCCGGTGAGAAAAGCCGCCTCCTCCGTCACTTCCTGCATCAGGCTATAAATTTAAACATGCCGCTGTCTCGACGCGTTGCACGACGTAGAGACACTGACTTCAGCGCTCGTAGCGGTAGCTACTGAAAGTGTCCCTCGTACGTCCGGCACACTACATCGTGCACCTGTCCCATGGTGGAACAAGGATTGCGACGGGGCGATCCGGACGAGGAAGAAAGCGCTGAAGATATTTCAAAAGTACCCCACGACAACAAACCTGGCAGCATACCTCCGCCTACGAGCACGATCTCGGAAGGAGGTGCAGCAGGCCAAAAGGGCTTCCTGGATAGAATACGTCTCGACAATTAGCCATAGGACTCCAATCACTCAGGTATGGGACAAAGTCAAAAAAATCTCCGGGTCCAAGGGCTCCTTGGTCATCTCGGCATTGCTTGTAGCTGGACGGGTGGTGACTTCACCCCCGTAAATAAGCGACACTTTTGCCAAGCAGTTCGCGGCCAGCAGCATTGACGAGGGTTATGATGCAAACTTAAAGAAACGATGTGAAAGAGTCCATTTCAATTTCTGCGAAGCAAGAACACCTGCAGAATACAATGAGCCCTTTTCACCATAGGAACTGAAGTCTGCCATCACGGATTCCCAGTACACCGCGCCGGGAATGAATCGAATCTAGAAAGTTTTTCTCCGGAATATTCCGGAATCAGCGTTGGGAGGGGTCCTCGATACCCTCAATTAATTGTGGATTGAAGGTAGTTTCCCGAATTCCTGGTGGGAGTCAGTGGTGATGCCCATCCCGAAACAGGGTAAGAACAAAAGTGACCCGAGCAGTTATCGACCCATCTCTCTCACCAGTTGCCTGTGCAAAGTGATGGAAAGAATGGTTAACCGACGTCTCGTCTGATGCTTGGAGAGACGACGACTTCTGTCTTACGCTCAGTGCGGTTTTCGGGGCGAGAGGTCCACGACAGACCATTTGGTGCGCGCTGACAATTTCATCCAGGAAGCCTTTCTCCTACGCCAACACGTCGTAGCGGTCTTCTTCGACCTCGAGAAGGCCTACGATAGTGTGTGGCGACGAAAAATTTTAAACAAGTTGCTCAAGTGGGGATTTAGAGGCAATATGGCCATATTTGTTAACAATTTTTAACAAACCGTACATTTAGAGTGAGAACGGGCAAGTATTTATCCCGATATCTCATCCAGGAGAACAGGGTATCTCAGGGATCAGTGCTGAGTGTGACATTGCTTGCCATAACAATCAACGACGTCACGGAATGCGTCAATGCCCCGGTTATAGCGTCGCTCTTCGTGGACGACCTAACTATTTTCTGCAGGTCGACAAGACTGGCATACGCCTCCAGGCAATCCCAGGTGGCCTTAAATAAACTGGGAGATTGGTCGAAGGAACGGATTTCGTTTCTCGACGGAGAAAACGAAATGTGTCCACTTCCACTGTCTTCGCGGATATCACATACCACCGACGTTGAACCTGCTGGGTCGGATTCTCCCATTTGTGGAATCCGTCCGCTTTCTCGGCTTGATCCTAGACAAAAAATTAAACTGGCGAGAGCATATACGGGTATTACGCGTATCCTATCTGAGACCCCTTACGTGTGTCCAAATCGCCGGGATACGGTTGGCCACGGGGGCATTTAGAACCAGCCCAGTCCCAAGCCTTCTGGCTGACGTAGGCGAGCCTTCGTTGGCAACCCGCAGGATAATTTTGATGGGGAATTATGCCTGTAAAATTTTATCTGTGACCAAGCACCCATGTTTTAACATTCTTTTAAACTCCAGATTTTTACTTATTTAACAGGCGGGAAAGGGCGACCAGGCCCATGGCCGTTCGTTTTAATGATTTTATCCAGGAACTCAATTTTACCTTTCCTGCAGTGTGCCCTGTCTCCTGCACCAGACATCCCCCTTGACTAATACCAAAGCCGGATATTAAGTCAATAACACCCCGAAGATTCCCTCGGCGGAGGTCGCTCCCAACTGGCCGTACTGTGGATCTCCACTGGAGTTGGCCTGTGATTGCCTCGATCCGGAGGCCGCTGGTTGTTGGCGGGGATATTCTCGTTCTGGACCCGGTCCCTCTCTGATGAACGCTCATACTCAGCTAGCCTTCGGGGCGCTCTCCGACGCCGCCTACGCGTCACCTGCCATTCACCGGCCTCCTCGTCCAAGCGCTCCCCTACCGTCTTCCCTTCCGGTTGACGTCGCTCAGTTTGAGACTCGGCGATGACTGGTGGCGGTGGCCTTACAGGAGGTTCGCTCGCTACCCCGGTTTCATCTCCGCTGCTCAGTTTGGCATGCCGCGCTCCTGAACTTCTTCATCACTCCCACTCTTCCCGGTAGATTCCGACTTCGCTCTCCGTGAACGTTCCAACGCCTGGGCACCTGTTCCTTGCTAGACGGCGGGAAGATGTCCACCCAGTTGTCATCTATGCCTCTTAGTTCGTCCTGCAGATGCACCTCAATGGCCGCGCTAGGCATTTCCTGCCGGTTTTCCTCGTGGGTCATCCCGCCTCTCTTGCACGTTAATCTTGCGGGCTTTCCTATCGGCTCCATCAGGTGCGGAACATTGCTTTGCTCCATGTTTTCCGCCTCTCCGACACGGCTCGCCAATTCACAATATAACCAAACGAGGATGAACGACTACACCAATATGCCCTACACTACAGGGCACTACAGTGTAAGGCACTACACTAATTTGCAACTGCACTAGACACTACAGCACTTCAAAAGGCGAAAGATATTTTCGATAGAAGGTATCCCCGTCGAATTTGATACAATTAGCTGTTTTTTCGCCAATATGGTCGGACATAACCAAACCTGAGTGCCGAAACATCACCACGGCTATAAAACATACCCTCCAGTTAGTTCACAAATAAACTTGCGGAGTGAGTTGCCACATACGAATGTACATGTGTGTTCGTCCCAAGGAGGCTTCTTAACTGGGTTGATGTATGGGATGATTTCTCCACAACCAGAGCACTAAATGTAATTTCCTCTTTGATAAACTATTCCATGTATATGGTGATTAAAACAGGCTTCGTAGGATCCATCTATCATTTTAGTCACGTGCACTATTTACGATTACAGGACGGCAATTTCTGTGTCGGCGCCATTTTAATTCCCGTGTTTTAATAACAGTGGAACATGGATTGAACCGATTGCATTGAGGAACACATTCCACGAACCAGAATTATGATTGATGCGTGGAGTTTTGCAGTGAAACGTCTAGTATTTCCAAGTTAAGGTAATAATCAATTCTTGTAAGCGTTTATCGTATCAGTGGAGACCAATTTTGAACGAGGCGAGCGATGTAGAGTGAAAACTGTTCGGCTCCTTACGTTGGATCGATGTTGAAGGTTGTTCTTTTGTAATATTTCTCTAGATCTATGATTTGAAAATGTCGATGGACTGTGTTTATTAATGGTACGATAGTGGTTTTAATATGGTAATTGTCAAAAGTTAATTTAAATAAAACTGTCGAAGGGTACCACGTATCTTAATTCCTTGTAAATAAGTTGAATCATTGCTTTTGGCCGGAAGTAAAGAAGGAAATAATATGTGGCAAACAAAAACTTAAAACGCAGTGTAAAAAATAAATTGGGACCACCCTGAAACGTGACAAATATATCATGTAGATTACTACGAGTGAACTGACAAACATGGTTACTCGTGGCCGAGGCAGGGTAACTTTAATTACAGCAGCATACTGTATTATTCAGCAGATATTTAGTGTACTCTCTATTAGTAAACGGGTTGGTATTGCCTGTATCCGTCCTTCATGAACAAATTCTCCGCATGACAATTGTGCGAATGTATTATTTACCTATTATTTGGCCCAACAGGGTTGGGCACAGTCAAAAATTGTCTTTTAAGACAGAAATGATCCCCTCCACGGAAATCTTTAATAATATTTATTAATCATAAAATACATAAAATGACCCAGCTTGTTCGCCAGAACTACATCCCTCATATCAACCTCCACACGGAGGACATGAGGGGAGATATGCTAAACACACAATCAAAATAAAAATATGGATAAATATGTAAACGTCGACAGGCTAAGCGACCGCGTCGCAGTCGTACTGCCTCTGTCCCGTCACGTGCTCGCAGTAGATGTCCCGCGACCATTTCACAGCCGCGGACACCATCCTTCTGCGCAGCGTGGCGACGTGACCCCGGTGAATTCTGAGACGGGACAGGAGTCGATCGTTCTCCTTGTCCCAGCTGCCAAGGGAGCCAACGACGAGGGCACCCAGGTGAACCTCCTGCTTAAATTGGAGGCGGCAACGAAGTCTCGCAGCCAGGTCGTCGTACTTGGCCATTTTGGCCGCCCTGGCTGCGTGCAGCGCCTCCAGCCGGTTCTCGAACGGGACAGTGACGTCGATTATATGCACCGTCCCGCCGGGCACCTCAGTCACGACGAGATCCGGTCGCAGGAGCGAGTGGTCACCTTCCACCTTCTGGTCCACCCTGGCCTTTCACTTGGGAGGCTATGCGTCCCGTAGGAGCGACAGGATCTCGTTGTCTCCTTTTCCACGCAGCGGAGTGGCTCAGGCAGTGATTTAGAACGTGCGGCAGGGTTTCATCATCCGTTCGGTACCTCCTGCACTTCCTGCTGGCAGTCGGCACACCTCTGCGCGCGCCGTTCAGCGGAAGTACATTGAGGCGGGCTCGGTGGATGAACCGCCAGTCACAGAAACGGGTGAGGCGGCCAGTGGAAATGAAGTGGCTGCTGTCCCAGGAGTTGGTGACGGCTTCCATCGCCTTTCCCTGGTCCTTCTTCGCCACTAGCCGTCGCCTGTAGGCTTCCCCGATCGCACGACGGATCAAGCCGCATGCTCTGTGGCGGGATGTCGCAGGGATGATGAGTCTCCATGTGGGGTGTCGGGTTGATCAGCCGCAAGGAGATGTCTTGGCGGAACACGCTCCACTCCCATCGCAGGCCGCAAAGCCTTTGAAGGCTCCGGGTGGCCCTCCTCGCACGGGACCATAGAGATGCGGTGACCCCGGCCGTGGACCCTGCCGTGACCTCAGCGTCCCCGGACAGGTATCCACAAAGAACCCGCTTCTCAGGCGGCGCTCCGATCCTCCCCATCCTTTGGTGGACAGCCTCCTGCAGGGAATACCATGCTGTCTTTCGTACAAATGGGTCCTTGCACGTGAGCATGCGGAACGCCTGCGTCACCACAAGACAGTCCTTGAGGACTGGAAGTGGTGTGTACCCACCACCGCCAAGGTGTAAGGGTAGATGGACTATTTCCCTGCTGGCCCTCTGTGGCAGGTTTAGCCACTCCTTCACTGCTCTAATTATCACGGTGTCAGTGCGGGCAAGGGACTTCTTGGTGGTGGCAGTGATTCGGAGCGGAAAATGGAGCCTCGGCAAAAGGAAAGTGTGCAGAGCATCGATCTTCTGCCAGGGCGCCAGCTCGCTGCTCCTCACCAAGTCCAAATCCTTCCCCATTTTGGCCAGCAGGTCACCAAGCTGGTCTCCTGCCTTGAGACCAATTGGGGATCCCAGGTATTTATAGGATTCCCCCTCACCCAGCCGCCTCATGTCGCCTCCCTGGATGGAAAAAGCCGTGTCCCTGGCACCCTGGCGTCCACCCCTAAAGTCCAGGTGCAGGGAGGCGCATTTCTTGGCGTTGAAGCGGAGTCCACACCAGTCCGCAGAATGCTTCACAATATGTAGCAGCGCCCTCAGCGATCCCGAGTCCCTGGCGACCAGCAGTAGATCGTCGGCATACGCCAGCGGACATACTGATGTGGGTCCGAGGGGATAGGCAGCGAGGGCTCGTTGGGCGAGGACCGACCTGATCAGGGGTTCCATCGCCAGGTTAAAAAGAAGAGGAGACAAGGGGTCTCCCTGCCGCACCCCGCACCTAATGGGGAAGGGGTCCGATTCGCCTTGCTCCACCACGACCGAAGCCGTTGCTCCGTTGTACAGGTCAGAGATGAGGTCCAACAGCTTCCTAGGCATCCCCATTTCCGCGAGTACCCGGATTATGTGCGAGTGTGGAATCGACCCGAAGGCATCCGCCAGGTCCAGCCACGCCAGCGCTATCTCCGTCCCTTTCCCCTTGGCAGTGTCAATGGCTGCTTGAGCGATGAAGTTGTGTTCAAAGCAGCCCTCGGTGGCGGGGACGAAGCCTTTCTGATAGGGGAAGGAGAGCCTCTTCCCCTTATAGGCCCAGGCCGAGATTCGATCGGCCAGTATTCCCGTGAATACTTTAGCAATGGTTGGACTGAGGGCAATCGGTCGCCAATTCCCGATGTCCCCCTTCTCCCCTCCCTTGTGAAGTAGGACGATCCTCGAGTGCTTCCACAATGCCGGGACTCTCGACACCTGGAAGCACCGGTTGAATATGGCGGCTAGCACCATGCCATCCGGATCAATGGACCGCCACGACTTGTACGGGATACCGTCTGGACCGGGTGCAGTGTCCTTCGCCCGACTCAACCGGCCGCACACTTCCGCTGCGGTGATTCCACGCAGCAGGTCGCCTTCCTCTCCGGGCTGGGGTACGCAGTTAATCGGGGGGATCGTCGATGGGGCCGGGTTGTCACCAATTTTTGGAGGCGCTTTTGATAGGTGCTGCGCCACTGTCTCCGCATCCAGACAGCACCTCACGTCGCTCTCTTTGCACACCCGCCTGAATGCTCCGCTCTTGTTGATCCGGTAGAGGAACGTTAAATCTACCTCCTGTGACGCCTGTCTCCCCTTTCGCCGCCCACCACTCTGGTTGCTTCCTGTGAGAGAAGCCGCTTCCTCCGTTACCTCCTGCACCAGGTTCTCAAAGTGGCCGTCGTCGGAGTCGTCCAGCACTCCCAGCTGTATCAGCCAGCCCAGCTGTTTCTCCGGCCGGTCCTCTAGAGTTGGCGGGGGTGGTGGGACGGTGAAGCTCGCGAGTACCTCTCTCGGGGGGCTGATAAGTACACGACGGTCTTGCACTCTAGAGATACCTGTCCTGCGATTCCGTGGTGGCGGTCTCATTGGTGTCCCACCTAGGCATACATCCACGGGTAGTGGCTCTGGCACGTTGTCTGGTGAGGGGGTAGGTGTGGGTGAGTGACGAGGTAGGGTTGCATTAGGGGATATGGGTTCAGGCTGGGATAAAAGGGTGGGTGATAGGGGTGTATCATTCCCGGAGGATATCCGTGAGGGGTCACTGGTGGACCTACGTGCTGGCCCCTCGGCGGGTGGGTCCATCCCGCCGGGGGCCCACCAGGGAGTGCCGCGAAGCCGGGCGGTGGTCGGTGGAGGCCGGGCGGGAAAATCGCCTCTTGGCAACACCCCGACGGTTCCCCCGGCGGAGGTCTTTCCCAACTGGTCGTACTGTGGTGTCCGTAGTAATTGGAGTGTTTCCTAGGAGGGCCCCTTTGTCCATTGTTTGGGTGGTAGCTCTTTTGGCGGTTTTCTCTTAGAAGGGGGGCCAGCGGCCTTCGAGGTTGGCCACGCTGCGGCTGGGGCCCCGGTCGCTCTTGCCTGTGGATCTCCACTGGAGGTGGCCTGTGATTGCCTCGATCCGGAGGCCGCTGGTTGTTGGCGGGGATATTCTCCTTCTGGACTCGATCCCTCCCTGATGAGCGCTCATACTCGGCCAGCCTTCGGGGCGCTCTCCGACGCCGCCTACGCGCCACCTGCCATTCACCGGCCTCCTCGTCCAAGCGCTCCCCTAGCGTCTTCGCTTCCGGCTGGCGTCGCTCAGTTTGAGACTCGGCGATGACTGGTGGCGGTGGCCTTACAGGAGGTTCGCTCGCTACCCCGGTTTCATCTCCGCTGCTCAGTTTGGCATGCCGCGCTCCTGAACTTCTTCATCACTCCCACTCTTCCCGGTAGATTCCGACTTCGCTCTCCGTGAACGTTCCAACGCCTGGGCACCTGTTCCTTGCTAGACGGCGGGAAGATGTCCACCCAGTTGTCATCTATGCCTCTTAGTTCGTCCTGCAGATGCACCTCAATGGCCGCGCTAGGCATTTCCTGCCGGTTTTCCTCGTGGGTCATCCCGCCTCTCTTGCACGTTAATCTTGCGGGCTTTCCTATCGGCTCCATCAGGTGCGGAACATTGCTTTGCTCCATGTTTTCCGCCTCTCCGACACGGCTCGCCAATTCACAATATAACCAAACGAGGATGAACGACTACACCAATATGCCCTACACTACAGGGCACTACAGTGTAAGGCACTACACTAATTTGCAACTGCACTAGACACTACAGCACTTCAAAAGGCGAAAGATATTTTCGATAGAAGGTATCCCCGTCGAATTTGATACAATTAGCTGTTTTTTCGCCAATATGGTCGGACATAACCAAACCTGAGTGCCGAAACATCACCACGGCTATAAAACATACCCTCCAGTTAGTTCACAAATAAACTTGCGGAGTGAGTTGCCACATACGAATGTACATGTGTGTTCGTCCCAAGGAGGCTTCTTAACTGGGTTGATGTATGGGATGATTTCTCCACAACCAGAGCACTAAATGTAATTTCCTCTTTGATAAACTATTCCATGTATATGGTGATTAAAACAGGCTTCGTAGGATCCATCTATCATTTTAGTCACGTGCACTATTTACGATTACAGGACGGCAATTTCTGTGTCGGCGCCATTTTAATTCCCGTGTTTTAATAACAGTGGAACATGGATTGAACCGATTGCATTGAGGAACACATTCCACGAACCAGAATTATGATTGATGCGTGGAGTTTTGCAGTGAAACGTCTAGTATTTCCAAGTTAAGGTAATAATCAATTCTTGTAAGCGTTTATCGTATCAGTGGAGACCAATTTTGAACGAGGCGAGCGATGTAGAGTGAAAACTGTTCGGCTCCTTACGTTGGATCGATGTTGAAGGTTGTTCTTTTGTAATATTTCTCTAGATCTATGATTTGAAAATGTCGATGGACTGTGTTTATTAATGGTACGATAGTGGTTTTAATATGGTAATTGTCAAAAGTTAATTTAAATAAAACTGTCGAAGGGTACCACGTATCTTAATTCCTTGTAAATAAGTTGAATCATTGCTTTTGGCCGGAAGTAAAGAAGGAAATAATATGTGGCAAACAAAAACTTAAAACGCAGTGTAAAAAATAAATTGGGACCTCCCTGAAACGTGAAAAATATATCATGTAGATTACTACGAGTGAACTGACAAATATGGTTACTCGTGGCCGAGGCAGGGTAACTTTAATTACAGCAGCATACTGTATTATTCAGCAGATATTTAGTGTACTCTCTATTAGTAAACGGGTTGGTATTGCCTGTATCCGTCCTTCATGAACAAATTCTCCGCATGACAATTGTGCGAATGTATTATTTACCTATTATTTGGCCCAACAGGGTTGGGCACAGTCAAAAATTGTCTTTTAAGACAGAAATGATCCCCTCCACGGAAATCTTTAGTAAAAGGCGAAAGATTTATTCGCTTGAAGGGAATCCAGTCTACCGTTGTTAAGAATTGGATCGACACTATTGTAAACGCCTTTTATCTACCTAGCGGGATGTAAATGCTAAGGACAGTAAAAAATTACATTTGTGATATAATGTTTATGTCATATTGCGATATCCCGGAAAATAATTTACTGTACCTATTCAATTTCTAATAATTCCACTTTACGTCAATTTAGATTTATATTAAGATTAATAACACTTCTATAGAAATCATGTTGTAGGTTTTCCATCTACCGGCAATGCGTTGAACTACCAACATGTATTCTCGCGCGAGGAAGGGCGGGAAGGAGCCTGGTTTCGTTACGGAAAAGGTCGGAGCCATGGAATATAGTAATAATTTAAAAAATGGCAAGCTATATTACACCTTTTTTTTGAGGACGTTCTAGCTAGTTCCCGCTGAGCTCGGTCTTTTTTTTCCTTTTAAGGGACGGGGCTTAATTTTCTGGCGTTTCTTCTGATACGCTATGAACATATAAATATCTTGCCTTTCCCGAACCACTTATGAGTCTTTTAGGGTGGAAATACCTATCAAATTTGTTTGTTTCAGCCAATAATCCTGTGATATTAAACGGAAGTATCATATATTATGAATGTCGGCGCATGCTGCTAGCCGTTTTGGAACGTTCATGCGATATGTTTACGTAATTCATATATTCGCACTAGTCTTAATTAAGTCACTAACACGCGCGTACTTCTTATAAAAAAATTGAAAAGAAAATAGTTGAGGGAAAGCATACTTTCGATGTCGAGGTTTCAAATTCGTTTCTTCATCCTTCTAAATGATTGATGCAATATCTAGTAGAATGACTACGAACGCTCCACTCTTATAGTGATGTTGAAAAGAGATACAAGCTCAAAGATTAATTAAAATTGGCAGTTTTCCACAAAATAAAATTCTTTTTTTTTAATACGTCCGGTGCAACCCCTTACCCCAGTGCAACCTCTGACCATGTTTCCCGAAGAAGGCGGGAAGCCTTGTGTCCCCACCCTCTTTCTTCACGGACGATGAGCGAAGGCCCACGCTGCAGGACAACTCCCACCCCACCCCCCCACCCTCTTTCCGACATTTTCAAGTGAAATCCCTACTCAACTTTTCCCTAAACCCTCGCTAGGTCTTTCCCCCCGTCCCCCTTGGAACCATAAGTGAGTGATCCCAAATCTTTACTCCTTTTCACAAACTTCTTTGTGCATGGATACCTTGCACCCAGTCAACGACCGGGGTAAACCCCGATCTCATCCCCTTTCTCCACGACCCCAGGAGCATGGCGCTGCACCGAGGGATTACCCTCAACGAGACACCCCCTCCATCCAGCCACGAGGTTTTCTCCCATTTCTCTTCTGCCGCACTTTTTCTCCTCCCCCACTCATTTGTCACCCTGATGGCTTTCCACCTCCCCTCCCTCTTCCCCCCATTTTCCACTACCCTCCCCTTACTTGCTTTTCAGTATATATAATAGACAATGAGAAATGACTGTTGCCAGAAGATGATGTAGTTACATCGAGACCAGTCATATTAATAAAAAATATTTATTTTGTGGAAAATTGCCAATTTTAATTAATCATGATATTCCACCATATCACACCTGAAACGCCCCTTTTAGCTCAAAAGATTTTCGCCTAAGACCTTTACTGCTCAGTTTCAATTTAAACTAGTTGATAATTATAACTTTTGCATCTGAAAGTTTGAAAATCAGTATGTTTAACTTTTAAAGATTCATATTTCTAAGAGATTTATTATATATGTGACTCAACTATATAATTTCCAACATCAGCTTCTGTTACTATTCAGATAATTTTTTATCTTTTTTTTTGGGCGAGATGACCCATTCTTGGCATTAAAGTGTTTTAAAAAATTACCTTTAAAAATTACCTCTTTTCATCTTATAGATGATAAATCACAGCCACTACAAGAGGTTTTTCCAAAAAACATAGGAGTGAATCATATATTATGACTTTCATCATTTTCTATTTCCAAAATAAAGTATATTGGATTTTATGCAGCATAATGCTGAAAAGTATACTGATACATTTTGAAAATGTTGCCCTCTGTAGAGCAATCCCTCTAGATATCAATAGTTTCAGTACATCATCCTCAGTGACATCTCATTCTCGCTCTTATTTGTTTTTTTTTACTTCAGTGCTAATGGATTTCGACAAAGTCATGCCTGTAAATATCGAATAAGCTCAGCATATCTAGACAAAATTAATGCTGTTTTTCCATGCATTGAAATGAATGCTCAAACCAAACTGGATTTGAATAAGTATGAGTTACCCAGGTTTTGCCTTAATTATTTATGAGGATGAAACAAGCTAAAAACTTGGTTACACATCTTATTGGTAAATACGAGTACGAAAATTCTTCCTAATACCATCAAGACAACTACTCTGAATAGTCTTAATAGGAAGCAAACACAAATTTTGCTTAAAAATGGCAATAGAAACATGACTTAGTTGATAGAATAATATTATTTAATACAATAGTATTTACAATAGTAATAGTGTGAACTTTGCACAAATAGAATGTTTTTACTGTCAATTTAATTCATTAATCAAGCCAACACCACTTCAATCAACCTGAAGCTTAATTTGATCAGTGGGGTAGAGCTCACTCATACTAAACCCAATGTTGTGTAAAATCCACACAAATGGCTAGAATTTGGTTGAACACAGGTTGGGTGTATGGACACACCAACCTGATTTGACCCAATTTGTTGTTTTTTTGCCTATATGGTCTGACATACACCAAACCAGAGTGTCAAAACATCACCCCTGGCTATAAAACGTACCCTCCATTTAGTTTATAAATAAACCTGCAGAGATGGTTGGCACTTACGAATGTACTTGTGAGTTCAGCCCAAGAGGGCTTCTTAGCTGGGTTGATGGATGACTTTGTCCACTACCAGAACATGGACTGTAATTTCCTCTTTGATAAGCTATTCTATGTAAATAGTGATTAAAATAGGGTTCTGATGGAATACAGAACATGACTTCTCAAGGCAATGCAAAGCACATGTTGAATCAACTTAAACAATAATATTAGCATTAGCAATTCTGAAGGATTTCAGTTCGTCCATGAAACCTACTTTTCATCTTGTATACCTTTGTTATTGTCCATATGCTGTCTCCATAGAGGACAGGAGATACCATTTGTTTTTAAAAAGTCTGCTAATTATCCCTCCCTATTCTATACTTCAGGGCCGTATTAATCATTCCAAATGTTATCTGGCACCAATTATGTAACTAGTTGTGACTGTTATTGCTAATGTTATGACCCAATGTGACATATTTTTGGTTATAAAAATGTTAGCTCTTACAGGTTCTGCCTCATAGCAGGCCGTTATTTTTCCTTATGCTTCTTATATTATCATGATAAATCTACTCCAGCTTAAATACTGATTTTTGATGGACATCATCTTCAATGTCTTGCATGCATAATTGCCAGATCACTGGCATAGAGTAGTGGTTCAAAAATGTATCTTTGTTAATTTTTAAAAACCTTTAAATCTTTACATGATGCCACTAATTTATATGTTAAAAGGCCGGGAATGCTACGGTCTGACGCTTTGTTTTGTAATTGTTGTTTCCATTTTTTAAATTTAGAATATTATATAATATTGAGATTTTGTCCATATTAATTAATCTATCTAGGTATGTTTCGAATGTTACCTTTATATCGTCTGAAAATGCCTTTCTTTCGTTGGAAATCAAGAGTCTTCTTAAATTTTAAATTATATTTTAATTATCAATAACGAGTATGTATCTGTATGTTCATGTTTTTGATAATTGTGGAACTGATCTATATTTTTGCCTTTCTTGTTGTAAAATGGTTATTCCCGCCAATAAATATCCCGTTAAAGTGCCGTAATCGTCATTTGTAACAATTTCAGCATACAGTATTATATCAACCAAAATGCAGATGCTTGAATAGAAATTATTATAATTTTAATTACCTTGCAATACGAAATCCTCTTAATAGAAATAGAATCGACTGTGAGTAAGACGTTCTCATAATGATAAATACCACTTTTGTGATTAGAAAAATTTTATGTTAGCTTTAGAATGTCCGATGCTTAATTCACACAAATCGCCGCCTTTAATTTGTAGTACCACCTTCTCTCGAGTGTTACCGCTGTGGGCGTCAGTGGTGCTCGTGAAATTTCTCTTGTGGATGTTTGGCAACACTTGAGATAGGCGGAAGAGGATACGTCTATACTAATGAACGTAACAGACGGTAAAGTAATTGGGTAAAGTCGTCTAAGTTTAGTGGTTGGATTGTTTTCTTGGAAAAGTTGGTGTTTCATCCCGAGTTTTCTGAAAATTTTCAATTTACTCCTGTCGAGAATCTAACATGTCGACCCCCACACATCATCCAGACCGTGACTTGGATTTGTCAAATGCTAGCCGAGGGGTTTGGCTCGTTAAGGTTTGTTCGTGCTCTCTGTTTATGTATGCCAGGTGGACGTCATTGTGTTACAAGGCTTACTTTTCTTCAGGTTCCAAAATATATCGCCACCAAATGGGAAAAGGCGCCAGGAAATATTGACGTTGGCAAATTGAAAATTACCAAGTAAGGATATCATTCTCATTGACTATACAATGTTTGCATGCTATTGTCACCTGTACAGGTATTATGACTTTAGTCATTGCAGCCCACTGGAGTTATTTGGAGCATGATATATATCTTAGCCAATGACAAAATGAATTTAATTAATTTGTGCCTATCAAGTTTGTCACTTTGGCCGTTGTTTTTCAGAGCTCCTGAACAGAAGGCTCAAGTCTCGTTAACCCTTTCGGAATCAGTGCTATGTATGAAAGGGAAAAATGAAGAAACGATCCCAAAAGAGCACAGGCTCGATGTTTCAACTGTGTCGCGTTTGACGTTGGGGGTTTTCTCTCATGTTATTCGTATGTTGTTTTAGCTATTTGCGAATTTCATGGTGGAGAGTACTGTGACTTTAAATGTCATCAAAATTTAAGAATGATTTTTCATTTTCAGCGTCTGCCAATTCGGATTCTGTAGTGCCCGAGACAGAAAGGTTATCCTTAGAAGGAAGAATTGTGCAAAAGTTAGAATGCCGGCCATATGGTATACACTTTACCGTTTTTGTATATGTAAATTACTCCTAAATTGGTTTTTGATTGATTTTTTTTATTCTAGCGGATAACTGTTACATGAAGCTTAAACTAGAGTCCATTCGAAAAGCATATGTTCCTACGCGGCAAGTTCGACAGTTGGACAGGATTGTTCAGAATTACAAGCCGGTTTCTGATCATAAGCATAACGTAAGTGATCATGCGTATATTCACCTAATAAAAGGTGACTAAGTTTGACATTAACTTCGGATTCCCACTCCAAATGCTTTGGAACAGTAAACTCGACTCTTTTTAATGGTATATTTGTCAACGGTTTTATCAATTTGAATTATTTCAATGACTAGATGAAACATCATAGTGATAAAATTCAAGCTATCGTTTGGTGTACATGAACTATAACTTGTATAACTATATAACCGAGGGAAACCACTTTCATTAAAGCTCTCAAAATACAATGGAACATTTTCTGATATAATAATGGAGTGGGATGAGGATGACTGTATACTCCATAACTTGATTGATAGTGTGATGAAGTCTAATTTTTGTTGTTGTTTTTCAGATTGAGTACGAAGAAAGAAAAAAGGCTGAAGGGAAAAAGGCTCGTGATGACAAAGATGCAGTTTTGGAAATGCTTTTTGCTGCTTTTGAAAAACACCAGTATTACAACATAAAAGATTTAGTCAAGATAACTCGTCAGCCCATTGTAAGTTGTTTTCACACTCAATGTCATCTATCTCCCTTTCGCCTTATGTAGGTACTCATGTGATTGGCCATTATCGCTCTAAATATTCAATGTATAGTATGTTAATATTGGCCCATTTAAGCCCAGGTAGATCAACTGCCTCTCTAAGGAATTGTGCATACAGCAGTGCGAGGAGGTATTTTTTGTGGAATGTCACTGAAGATGAAGTTTTTAATAATTAAAAACATAAAAACACGTCAAACCTTATTTGTTGATATCATTGGCTTCTGTGTGATTTTGGTGAGAGAAATATTATTATTATTGGTATTCCATGAGCTAAGGTAGGTTTCGAATGAACACAGCCTCTAACATCGTACAGCAATAAAATTACTGGCCTCTCCTAGCAAAAACACAACCTTTTATCCAACATGTCAATAATTCCCTCTTCAATTCGGAATAATTCCCTCATTCTGTCCAAAATGCCTATCCTGTTTCAACCCCTTCATTTGCATAACATTCTCCCCTCTTATAAGGGATTTAAACATCCAATCGCTAGTCATTATGTTCTGCATCCATTTTTGGCCTGCCTCTTTTTGATTTCTCCCAACAATACCCTCTCCTCCCTCCACTCCCTGCCAAGCACTTCCTTTTTTTTCCTTTCTGTCCATTTCACTTTTTCTATGCTTTCCACTCCCAAATTTCAAAATCATTCAATCTGTGCTTGCCACCATATGCCAGTGACTATGTTTCCTTGCAATAAAAAGCCATTTTCCATGTTAAAGACTTCACGAGGCATTTGTTAACATCCTTAGTCACACCTCAACTGATTACCTACTCTCCACCCCCTATGTACATACAATTATTATTTGACAAATAGAGGAAAATTATATGGATAAAGGTAGCCACGAGTGAGAGCCAACACCTGGATGGGATTCAATGTCCTTAAGCTAGGCAAGTTTAAATGCAATGAAACTGGCTACACTTTAAGTTTACAGCAAGTGGTTTTTACTGTTTTTGTACCTTTGTATTAAGATCTGATTTCTTTAATGCCTTGTGGTATGGGTGGTGTGTACAGAGGCAAGTGGATATAAAAATATAATGCTAATACTTTACAAGATAGTATTGAAGACTTCTTGTTTCATTGTAGTTAGTTTTTTTCATTCATAGTATAAAAAAACCAATCTTAAAATTTGTGGCAATGGTAAGGTGTGAGGCCAGTGTTTCCTAAATATGTGAAGAGATGTACCATGATTGCACAGATTGAGACAGTAATTCATGGTGTACGTAAAAATAAAGCTCTAATTGTTTTGTTCTTTGAATATTTTTTATATTATTACAGATTTACTTTATGCTTTAACTTACTGAGGTATTGTATATTTGTGATTTTTGTTAACTCTAAGAAATGCTTCCTCTTATTCTCCAGTCTTCTTGTGTTCAAGAGGTGATTTCATCGTGCTTGACAATGACTTTCATGTCTCCTGATGATCAGTGAGAATAATTAATTTTGAATTCATTGAAATGATACTGCCATCACCACTTAGAGCATTCTTGTTGAGGTGAAAATTTCAGTAAGAGACTGCTTCACTATTTTTTTAAATAATGGTTTCACTTTCCATGAAATCCATCCTTTTTCAAGGCACAGTTAACCATCATTAATTGATCATTACAAGAGAATTTTTGATCAGTATGGTTGTTCCTACTCAGTGTTTTATGTATTCACACTCCAACTTGTGTTACCTTGCATCATCCTTCCATCATTGCAATGAGACTACCAATGTGTTTGCTCATGAATTACATGTTTGCAGGTAAAATGAAAGGAATGGCCATCATATGTTTTGGCATCTCATTAGTTTTGCTGTCTGATGCAATAATCAACCATTCTTCCCCTGCCATTGGCATCAATGGCTTACCTACCTGGCATAATCAAGCCAAAGATAGTAAAATGTTAATGAAAAATATTGTTGCACAAATTATACTAATAATTAATTAGTAATTTTGATATGTTTTAGGTGTACCTGAAGGAAATTCTCAAGGAAGTTTGCAACTACAATCTGAAGAATCCTCACAAAAATATGTGGGAATTGAAACCAGAATATAGACATTATAAGGAACCAGAAACAGCTGAATGAATGAGTGATTTGTGTAAAGACTGATAACTAATGAAAATTGAGAACTTTCCTTGATTTATTATTATGTATATGATTTTGTTTTTACACCAATAACGAAGACTTGTTTGAATAAGTTCATTAAAAAGTTTATTTTTATTTGAGGTAAAATTGATCCTTTATTATTATTACAAGTTAATCTACCGGTTAAGGTAGGTTTTTGGACGGGTAGTAGCAAATATTTTAGGACTCTTAACAAAATCCAATCCAGCAACCTACTCTACATGATCCTTAATGTGTTATAGAAATTAATTAAATTTTTAGCTCAAGCAAAACAGGCTTCTCTTAAATTAATTGACAAGAAGATTCAAATTATTTACATTTATTTACGAGAGGAATGAAATGAATATGACGCAATTGAGATTGTTGATCACAATTTTCAGGTCAGTTTTGAGGTTTTCAAGAAAAAAGATATCTAGATTCTTTGATATTTCACATAGACTAGGGTTGGTATGATATACTAACCTTGCAGTCAGAGTATAAATGCGTGTATGATAAAACGATTGGTTCAATTATAGCCCTAGTGATGCCACCTTGGCAAATTTGGTAGCCTGAACAATAATTGATTTTTCCAGACACTAGAAACTGATCAATATTTTAAGGTATACCTTTACAATTTTAAATTCCATTTTTACAAGGATTTTCTTGAAAAAAACACGTTATTTAATGGGGAAACTAGAGGCTTTGCATCCACCAGTAAAACTAATTAAATTCATAAGTCTGTTTACACAGCAGTTGGGTCAATTCCAGAAAATCCATTGCATGAAAACAGAAAATACATGACCAAAGTTAAGGTTTTCATTATAAAACCAGAACCTAGTTTTTGGCACAATAAGTTTGATAACCTTGGTAGGTATCACATGCTCTTTTTGTAGCAATATGCATTATGAAAAAGGTTCCAGTTCATGCTTCGATATTTGTATCTCCCAACCCATGTCAAGCAAATTCTTTCTACCTACACACACTGAACCATTCTCTATTGACTGTAAGTTGGAACACTTGTTGTTATATATCATGCACTGGAAATTTATTGTGAAATTCTGAGTTTAACAGCCAAAGGAAAACTTCCAGTTGTTACAATAGAGTAATTTCAAACAAAAAGAACAATCTATGGCAATTTTTTACATCCCAGCATTTTTCTCTTTTACGTGTAAATTTTGTTCAGTTCATTCATAATGGACAAAAACATACATAAGGTAATCAAATTGGATCATTTTTGGATATGCAGAAAGAATTTGAACAATTGTATTTCTCAAGATTCATTAATCATAAATATTTAAGTGAATACCATTTTAAATTTCCTTTAATACATCATTTATTTATAATGTAATCTACCAGTTAAGGTAGGTCTTTGGATGGACAGAACTATCAAATATATATTTTGTGACTCTAAACAAAACCCAATCCAGCAAACTACTCTTCATCAGGTCCCTCTTCATCTCTGCATACTTCTTTCCTCCCTTCATCCCGTCCAACATCCTTATCCTGTTCCTGCCCTTTCCTCGTTTGCCTAACATTCTCACCTCTATTACCATCTTCAACATCCCACTGCCACTCAATACACCTTTTATCCATTTTTCCTGCCTCCATAGGATTTCTCTCAACAAACCCCTCTCTTCACCCACCATCTCCAGTACTTCCTCATTTGTTTTCCTTTCGGTCCATTTCACCTTTGCCATTCTTCTCCACACCCACATTTCAAAAGCCTCCATTCTACGTCTATCCTCCTGTTTCAGTGACCACGTTTCTGCGCCGTACATAGCTACGCTCTGTCAAAGTTTTTACAAGTTATTTCTTAACCTCCCTACCCAACGTCCCCGTCATCAACTCCCTTCTCCTTGTGAAAGCCTCTTGGCCTAGTGTTTAGTGTCTATTCTTCTCCATACGTCACTACTACTTTGACAGTGTTGGTGGAAACGAAATAATATATTCAACTGTACAAACCGCAATGCACTGCAATGTGCATTGACTGGTAGGAAATTTGAAAAAAAAACTGCCTTAGCACACACACATGAGAGGCCAATGCCATTTTCTCCATAATTCAAAATCAGTTCAATGCCCTGAAGCAGGCTTTTCTTAAACATTAATTAATGAGAGGATCCAAATTGATACTTTAAATTTATTTACGAGAGAGGACCAAAATTAATATCACTCAATTGAGTGTATTAATCATAACACACTTAAAATTATCACATATGATACAAAAACAAATGCAGCTAGATACAAAACTCTTTAAATTACTCTGGAGTATCATAATCATCTTCTCTTTTACGTTTCACTCCTCCTGTTCCCTCTGAAGTAACAGCCATTGGTGTTGTGATTGCAGTACTGCTGGAAGTTGTGTTTGATGCAGTGGTGGATATGTTTGGCATCGCACCAGCTGATATCTGTATTTTGGGGACAATAGATGGATTTGAAGTTCCTGTAATAAGAAAGACATTTATATAAATTTTATCAAATAATAAAATCATAGAAAAATAAAATCAATTGATCAAATCCAATATTTGAATTTTTTTTTCAATTCGCAGTATATTTGATTTTCACTAAGTGACTGTTCTCATAGGTATAATGCCCCTACGAAGTGGATGTAGTGGATTATTTCATGAATTCACCCATCTACTTCCATCGTACTGCACTTCAGATGTATGTATTTTGCCTTCCCATAACCTCAGTAAAGACTAGTACTTTCAATCGATTACGTCAACATTCCATGGATCAGTTTGAGATGAAGGTTAAACCCGCAACACAGATACAAATGCGTATTCCATTGTATAAAAAGTTAAGTATGAGATCAAAATCCCTGTTGTGTTAGCAGGCTGCATCATAAAAAAAAAGACACCAGCTGAACTAAATACAGAGATTTTTTCCATAAATATAACTTTCATCCAATGACTATTCATATCTTCCTCTCTGAAAAAATTATTCACCCTATCATATTCTAGTTTATAATGAAAGTACATGCAGCTTGATTACTTGTGGTCAGTGCCCCTCACACCGCCCACTTGCAGGGTGAGCATTGATGAAATTCTTAAAAAAAAAACTATGCATTTTTCTTCCTACTTAAAAAAATGAGTGTCTTGAACAAAACATCAAATGTAGCAAATCTAGTCATTTACAAAACTTATGCATGAAAAATCAAACTATTGCAGGTGAAACTACCACAACACCATGAGAATTGACCATTGTCGCCTGGGGTGACAGGCAAGGAGACATTTAAGCCATGTGCACACAATTTTTGTTTTGCTGACACTATCTGTATAGTAATCATTCTGGATACACAGGGTCTTCAAGCCACTCAGATTCATATAGAGAAAACATTGAAGCAGTGTTCATGTTAATGAATAGAATCACTGGGAAAAACCTTGTTTCAATTTGTAATTATATCTAATATAAAAAAATATTCTATTCAGTTCAGCATGTTTCTATACCAAATGACAGTTTGTACAAAGGTATTGAGCATAGATTACAGTTGGCATCTACAGTAATTGAGAGAGAGAAATCATAATTCCCAACAATGGATTTCAGATTAAAGTTATCTCTGTTTGATAATGGATTCATGGACTATCAAAATATTTCACTTTTGCCCAAACACATTCTCAAATAATCAAAGAAAAAGAGACTGGTAAGTGATATACATAGAAAAATTTTTGAAACACAGCTTAACCTTTTTAAAATATCTTTGGGTGCTTTAAATTAATATGTTGTTAAACATCTAGGCTAATAGTGAATTTCAATTTACTTTCCTATCTTATTATGCCATTCTTTGGCAAACCAAAAAAAAAAAGGAATTCATAATAATAAAACGTGAAACTTGCAGAGTATCAAAGTGGATACAAAGAGACACCAGAAAAAGTGAATTGGTGAGACTCTGAAAGTTTCAAGATGTGACAGAAAGGAGAATGTAAGTCAAATAAATCAGAATGATTTAGACAACTGATAATTTAGGAAATATCTGGGAAGGCAGGATACAAATATGCATTTTCCACAGTATTTTCAATCTACCTAGGAGGAACAATTGGGATGCTAATTACAACATTATACCTAGAACAGTCACATGTATCTAGTAAAGAGCTAGAGTCAAGTAGTACTTCAAATTCTAGAACAAACATCACCTAATAGCACAATTTAAACTGCTTCCAGCTTAATTTGTTAGACAATCTTACAGTAAAGAATATGGTATTATTCCATTTGTTAGCAAAAAATTTTGCTAAATCTTTTTTCCCTCCTCAGACATTTACACCTCCAAATTCAAATTGGGTCTTGCAACCAACTCAAACACTTACCTGCTGAAAATTTTATAACAGGCTTTGGAACTGTGATTACTTTGTGAGTTTGCTGAACTCCAGAATTTTTTCCTACCAAAGCCACAGTCCGCCCATGTCCACTACTGTTTACAATTGATACTGATGGGGATGTAGAAACTAAGGAAGTTGATTTTGAAACAGATCCCTGAACATTTCCTGACATCTGATGAACCTTCATTGGGTTGCTACCAGACATCATTCCTCCTGGAGCAAGTTGTATTCTAGGATGGCTAGTTAGAGAAATGGGTGCTCCCAATGGATTCTGCTTACTTAATTGCTGACATGAAAATAAGTAATAGAAAATGTGAAAGTTGATTAATTAAATTTAGTTTAAATAAAATAAATTTATTTAAATTATTTTGCCTTACCTTTTTATAATTCCTTAGTTTATAGTTACATGAATTAAGGCTGTAACGATCTGGAGGCAGTCTTATACCACAATGGGGCTTAATCATAGGCAATGGAACATTATTCTTGGTTCTTGCCACCTCCAGTAAGATCTATAAAAAATATAGCAAATGAATACACTTTCAAACGCAACACTAGCTGGTGGAAATTATTCTTTATGCAAAAAGAAAAATCCCACTCTCCAGAAATCTTCCCTATTTTCTATAGTTCACAATTCTCAAAAAAGATGAACCTTCACAACAGACCATTCACATTAATAGTAAACACAATAGATGGAGTGCCTTTAGCAAAAATATACCATTATAATTATTCAGGTAGACACATTGTAAGGATTCTGAGATAGTAAATGGGAAAGAGAGGATTACTAATTTGGATTTTCTTTGATGAAATTTATGATGCATTCACGACTGCTATGGTGGAAATGAAGAACATTTAAATATAGCACTGGACATCAGGTATGGTTATGTTAGGAGAGAGAAGTGAATTTATAGTTGTTCTGCTTGTGTCAATCCAAAACCTACCTTGAATGATAGACTACCAAATAATATTCTACTATGGTGAACTATTAACCACAGCTGAAGAAAAGACATTTTTTCTAGCATTAATACTGCATTGGTTGTTCGAAAAATTACGCCAATCTCGATTCAATAATAACTTATATTCAATAATTCAGCACATTTTGAGTGAAAATATGTATTGACAAGCACCATCTCACACTTGTGAATTTGTAAGAGAGGAGCATATTGCATATATGAGTGCCATCTAAACATTTACATTGGAGACAGTGATTACCTATGCAAAAAGTTGTATCTTGATTGATTATAACATTCAAATCGATAAGAATTGTTGTTTTTCGAATGTATGAAATAAAATTTGCATGTATGTGCCATTCTATGGATTGAGACTGAGAGCTTCACTGGAAAAACAATAAACATGGTGACTACCTATCTACTCGGTTCAATATCCTATAAAATGAACACTTGCAGACATACCTTACACGACAAATGTCTCACAAGTGTTCCCTCTAAAGCCTAATCTGTTTCTAATCATGTTAAAGTTACTTGGTAGGACTAACCACTTCCCAACTTAGATTTCATTGAGTCACCTATCAGCTACAACAATTTTCACGATTGCAGCGCCTTTTCCATGACATCCGGCATAGATATATTACAATAATGTCTGTTACCCAAATCCAATTGAAATTCTGCTTTAACGAAATTATATTCAGCAATATCTATTCAGAAAACATGTAGCCTCTGGTGGCGTGTAATAGTAATATTAAAATTCAGAGCACTGCTAATATGAATATTGATTGTTAGACTTTTTCATGATTATTAGTGAAACAATTTCCAAATAAAATAACATAAAAGAGGAAGTAACCTAAAAGGATTTGTGATCTGGAGCTGCTTCAGTTCACTGAAGGGACTTCACGTATTTGGCAGATAAGGAGATGAATTGAATTGCTTAGCTCTATTATAATACTTATATATAGGCAATCTGCAGTCCGCCTACCCCGTCCGCCCGTGCTACCCCTGCTGGAGATAAATGCGTGTCAATACAATGAGGAGAACTCTTCATGATATATTCATCGGCACACCTCGATAATTTTATAACACCAGTTTTGGCTTGAGAAAAACATTAATTTCAGGTCAGCGTTACCACAGAAAGAATTCACAATTATAATAATTTGGGATCAATTTAAGACGATATTTTTCAGCAATCCTAACCTTTAATTATACGAGATCAATATTGAGTCATGAATGGCAACGACAGAAAGCTATACGATCTAACGAAAGCACGCATGCTTCCATACATACGTCTCTTGAGGGTGGATTCGTGAACCGACGATCTAACTGCAACTGCACGGCCAATGTCACATCATCCAAGTCCAAAGATTTCTTTTTTGCGTGATTCGCAAAAACCCTTGCATCATCCAAAGTGCATGTGACATACCCTAAAATATTAAATTGCAAACGATTAGGGTATATCTTTATGATGTCAGAAATTAACATAAATGTTTGGAACACTAAACCTACTATACGTAAATTCCAGTAGTTGATTGACCACTCTTGGTTCGTACTCCGTTATACCCATATCTTTCAACATAGATATTATAACCTGGGCATCCTTTGGAACATGCTTAGTCTGAGATGTTATCTTGGACATGCTTTCGGATTTAAACAAAATGTAAAAGTATTAATATAAACTCCTCTACCACCACTCCGAAATATCAAAACAAACGCACTGCGACTGTTCATTTTTTTAATGCTTTTGTGTTTTGTTTACGATTATTGAAAAGTCCGTAACGGGTAGGCGCTGTAAACATTTTCTGCTGTTCTGGAGGTTAGTTTGTGTTTAAAAACTAGTGCTTGTAGTATTGGATATTATATTAGTTAAGTTGATGAGTAGTTGATATAGAATGAATTGCCTGCAGTGATATCCGAATCCATCAAATTCCCATTATGTAAGTTTATTCAGTTCTCATTTCGAAGAATTTGGTTGTCTTCGGTGTGCTAAAATAATAATAATAGATACGGTATACTTTAATCTGATTAATATGGCTTGTAGGGACTGTTATTAAAACGTTAGAAATTGATTGGTAAACATGTCATCCGAACTTTCGTCCAAAGGATAAATTACTCGCTTACTGAGTAAGTTTAATGATTGCATCCTGTATTCCATTTTGCAATTCCCTGTCTTCGCACTGAATAGATGATACGTGGACGTATTCTCGAATTAAAAGGGCATACAGTTTATTAAACAATTGTTTATGGAATAATCAATGCATAAAATAATAAAACTGCTCAAAATTTCTGGTCTTCTAGGATTGATATCAAACTTTTGATTTTCTATTATGATTTGTGCAAAGTTTGACATAATTTGTCACTTTACCTTTATAATGTGGACACGTATACAATAATTCACTAGTGTTATTGAAAATGCCATTTTCAAGCATGTTCAGGCATTTTAGCGTGTTAATATTGGTCAATCAGTTCATTTCGTGAAATGTTCTAGCCATGTATAATCCTCTTCCATCGGAAAAGTTTCTTCGACTTAGGGTGAATTGAGTCTCATTGCATTCGTAACCCTCCAGCGAAGTCACCCTGCGGATCTTGAGTGCTGACCATATATCATCATTTAACCACAATGGTTGATTCAACTTCTATCAGAGAGAATGTAGTGCTAACAGTTTAGTTAAGTTAAGCAAACTTGCAGTCGACAGTACCTTACTTATGCTTCTATTTAACATTTCTACCCACATCTAATTACGCTGTGGAAAAATGCTGATGGGATTGGATGGGATAAAGTGAATGCCTACCCTTCAATATTCCATCACATTGAGAGTCGTGACTCGTTCGTCGTAAAGCTTACACTGTTAAAGATGTTTGGACTACCAAAAAATTGCTTTTGAAGTATTATTTCTTTGATCTCAATTTGTTGTGTGCCACATTATTGTATGGCAAATATTACATGTCGCCACAATGTTGAAAAGTGCTTAAAACGTGATTTTTTAACAAATGAGCTGATGTGATATAATTTTAATGATTGCGTAATTTCTTTTGCAGTGCTAATTACATCATTTCCGGAAATGTACAGCCCAATTCGTCGTCTGCTGGCAATTTTGCCAGTTACAGGAAACGGCCACAACTGTATTTCCACCTCGGCTGCATGTCAACACATTATCAAATTAACCCGATTACGAGTGGTTGATAATAGTGAAATAGGAAAATTAGCGATGGCTGAAGGGAAACCGCCCAGATGTATCCATATTTACAACAAAAAGGGTGTTGGTACTATAGGTAAGGGAATAATTTACAAACGGCGAGTTTTCGTTGATCCTTTATTAAGCAATGAAATATATCACATGATCAGTTTTTGTCAGTCATCAGACACTTTGCCCTTCAAATTGCAGTCAATTCATTTAAATAAGTTTTCACCTTTTTAAACTCATGGTTTACCTTATGTATTTTTACCTTTACATAGGAGATAAGGTGCTCGTGGCTATTAGAGGACAGAAAAAGAAAGGAATTATAGTTGGAGTGAAGCAGAAACAGAAAGCACTAATTCCAAAGTTTGATAGCAATAATCTTGTGCTGATCGATGATAATGGAACTCCTTTAGGCACGAGAATACATGTTCCTATCCCAACTGTTTTGAGAACAATTTTGAAGCAAAAAACAATTGCAAAGGGTGCTGACTACACGAAATTATTAGCCCTAGCAACCCGCTTTGTATAATGTGAATTTTTTTGGGTGAAAACATTGTGTCGTGTCAGCAAAAGTAGATAGTGAAATAGCAATTGTTACTGATTTTTCTAATAAAAGTATGTATGAATTTTTTATATTTTATTATTATGAATTTTCCAGGAATGAATTATGTCATTGGTTTGATTTAAGTTAAAGCTTTAAAAAAAAAAATCATGCTGAAATGTGGCAGTAACAGGCTAAAATTGAGTGGCCCTCCTGCATTGAGTTAACTGAACTCGGCCCACGGAGAGCTAGCCCAAGACTATATACTGGTCAGTGAGATCTGAATTTCCAATGTATACGTATATTATACTCCATAATGCTCCCTGTAATCACTAGCAATTGTAAGAATGGGATTAATTACTTAGTATATCATATACGGCCCTATGAATTTAACTAAACTTAAATTAGCTCAAGCGGCAAGTCGTCTTTTATAACGAAAGAAAAACATTTTCAACAATATCTCCTAAAATAGAACATTTTTTTCTTTCAATTTGGCATGAACACTAAGGACAACTCATTCTACCTCCAGGCTTTCACTTACTCCATGCTCATTGCTTAGTTTAGGATCCAGGGCCCACTATCATCTCCAGAGTCCTCTTTTACACCAAAAATAAAAAAAAGTACTTAATCATATCTCCTAAACTGGAACATTTTTTTCTACAAATTTGCAAAAATGTTAAGTTCAACATACTCTACCTCCAGCCATTCGATTACCCCATGCTCATGTCCTAGTTTAGGATCCAGGGCCCACCAAATGCGACCAACTACGACACGACACTGAACTTGGCCCACGAAGACAGTCACTTTTCACTTGAGTTCTACTATGTACTTTATTTTATCTGTGATACCACCCCTTTTTTCTTTCGAAACGGCGCATAGTAGAAAATTGTTTTTATGAAATGTACCATCCTTCATCAATCTGTTTCAGCATTCATTACTTAAAGTTTGTTTTGTTATAATTTTTGCACCCCTTTCCTGCCCACGGTTTCCTCTTTTTCACAGTTGCTGCAGCTCCTTCACTGCTGTCTGTCCTCTTTTTCTGATGGCTTGCTGTGAAAATGGGATTTGAATTAAAGTTTTTAATGGTATGTATGTAAAACTTTACCTGTTTTTTAATCAGTACCCATTAAATATCACGGTTTTAGTATATCTGCAAGTTATTCCACATCACCCAAAGAGGTCACTTGCTAGATGCGTTTCTCTTTGTGCTTGGAGTAGGAGTGAGCAAAAAAGATATACCCTGGAGGAATATGAGAAACCACTCGCCCCTTTCCCTTCATTAGAAAAGGAGCACTTCCAGCTATAATTTAAGGGATTTATGTTCATACCAGTGTTGTTAAAATGTATATTATCCTTCCACCTACTCTTCGGGTGTCCTATCCACTTGAAGAAAAGATTTTAAGTGTTGAACTTCTTATTGAAATTTGATGGAATAATGTCAACTACTCGTTAAAACTCTGATATGGAGCGTAGCTATGTACGGCGCGGAAACGTGGTCACTGAAGCAGGAGGATAGACGTAGATTGGAGGCTTTTGAAATGTGGGTGTGGAGAAGAATGGAGAAGGTTAAATGGACCAAAAGGAAAACAAATGAGGAAGTACTGGAGATGGTGGGTGAGGAGAGGGGTTTGTTGAGAGAAATCCTATGGAGGCAGGAAAAATGGATGAAAGGCGTATTGAGCGGTAGTGGAATGTTGAAGAGGGTAATAGAGGGGAGAATGTTGGGCAAGCGAGGTAAGGGCAGGAACAGGATAGGGATGTTGGACGGGATGAAGGGAGGAAAGAAGTACAGAGAGGTGAAGAGGGACCTGATATAGATTAGTTTGCTAGGTGGGGAGTCACAAAATGTTTATTTGATAGTTGTGTCCATCCAAAAACCTACCTTAAACGGTAGATTACCTAATAATAATAATGTCAACTACAATGAAGATTACCTCTTGAAACAGTGGGATTTTAGCATTCCGTCGGCATTAACAAATAAACTTGCTCTGTCAATCACCCTTATCCCCCCTAATAATGAAAATAATACGAGATTTCGTATTATTTTCGAGAATAAGAATTTTCTCTGTATTAAAACGAAATATTCTATGATAATTGAGAAAATTACTTTTTTGCCAATTCAAAATTGCTCTGTTGAATGCCTTCAGTAGCATTGTATACTTTGCATCGTGCCAATATTTTGGTGTTTGTATCACGGTTGGCAATGTTATTTGGCATTCCCTGTTACACAAAGTTCTCCCTAAGGAGCAGTAGCCCTTAGTGAGTGATATTTTGTTCCCCGTAATGAAATCAGTCAGCAATTGTGGGCATATTAATTAATGTTATCATATTTCAAGTTTAAATGGCTGAACATTGTACCTTATTCAAGTCATGACAACCAATCAATACAATGACTTCTTTGCTTAGTGCCGTAACTATTTGTGTGCTCCTCTTCAACTCCTCCGTTGTCTGTCCTGAGACACACATTCTGATATAGGAAGAATTAACTGGATAACCATGAAGTAAATGGTATTAGAAATAAGCAAAACTACCGTATGGAAGAGTAATCCTCATAAAATCCAGTGCATCATCTTGCAGCCTGTACCCAATCTTTGTGGCGACCCTTACAAAGGAGGAGTCGCCCAACATCTCCACCCCAAACACTTTTGGTCTCTCATTCTGAAACGAAGGAAACAACATAGGAGGTATCTTCAATTTAGAGAGTTGAAATTTTAATTATTTATTATGGGGCAAGCGAAAGCTTGGAGATAGAGTAAGTTGTTCTTAGTGTTTTTGCCAAATTGTAGAAAAAAATGTTCTAGTTTAGGAGATATTTTAAAATTCTTGGATAATCCGTTGAGATACCCTTTCACCATGGGCCAAGTTCAGTGTCGTATCGTGGTCACATTTGGTGGGCCCTGGATCCTAAACTAGGGCATGAGCACGGAGTAAGTGAAAAGCTGGAGGAAGAGTGAGTTGTACTTCGTGTTTATGCCAAATTGTAGAAAAAAGAATGTTCTAGTTTAGGAGATATGGTTAAGTACTTACTGATTTTTGATGTGAAAGGTTGACTCTGGTAACGATAGTGGGGCCTGAATCCTAAACTAGGGCATGAGCATGGGGTAAGTGAATGTCTGGAGTAGAGTAAGTTGTAATTAATGTTTATGCCAAATTGTAGAAAAAAGAATGTTCTAGTTTAGGAGATATGGTTGAGTACTTTTTGATTTTTGGTGTGAAAGAAGGACTCTGGTGATGATAGTGGGCCCTGGATCCTAAACTAGGGCATGAGCATGGGGTAAGTGAATGTCTGGAGTAGAGTAAGTTGTAATTAATGTTTATGCCAAATTGTAGAAAAAAGAATGTTCTAGTTTAGGAGATATGGTTGAGTACTTTTTGATTTTTGGTGTGAAAGAAGGACTCTGGTGATGATAGTGGGCCCTGGATCCTAAACTAGGGCATGAGCATGGGGTAAGTGAATGTCTGGAGTAGAGTAAGTTGTAATTAATGTTTATGCCAAATTGTAGAAAAAAGAATGTTCTAGTTTAGGAGATATGGTTGAGTACTTTTTGATTTTTGGTGTGAAAGAAGGACTCCGGTGATGATAGTGGGCCCTGGATCCTAAACTAGGGCATGAGCATGAAGTAAGCAAATTACTGGAGATAGAATAAGTTGTACTTAGTGTTTATGCTAAATTGTAGGAAAAAAATGTTCTAGTTTAGGAGATATTGTTGAAAACGTTTTCCATATAAAAGTTTTCCTTTCGCTAAAAAAGACGACTTGCCACTTGGGCTAACTTAAGTTTAGTTAAGTTTATTGGGCCGTATATCATATACTACGTAATCAGTCCCATTCTTACAATTGCTAGTGATTACAGGGAGTATTACTGAGTATAATACGTCCAATGTAGTGAGATTAATGCAATGGATTAGGAGATTTACGTAGTTACTTCATCAAAAATATATGTGTTGGTGTGGCTGAAAAATCCAGATCCTCACGGCCAGTAGATAGTCGTGGGCAAGCTCTCTGTGGGCCAAGTTCAGTTACTCATGCATCGCTTGTTCTCAAATAAATCTTCCTAATTCAGTGAAATATCACTGGAACCTTACAAGGTTTTGCATGATTCTTGTTCAAATTTTGTCTGATATTTGCATCACATTAGAACTTGCATATTCATGTGTGCGTTGCCAACAGTGTTCAAGCAAGTCCTTTGTGAAGTATACTTGTCCACAGTGTAACTTAAAATCAATTGAAATATTGTACTCTGGCAGTTGTTTGAGATAGTCTGCTAGCAAATTTTACTAGCAATGCTTTTAGCTTAGGGGCTTGCCCATCCAGAGAATAAATTTCACCAAATTTCCCAAGATGAATAGCTATGACGGTCTAATATGAAGAGTTTGGTTAGAATCCCAGTTTCTCATGGAAGTCTTGTGTAGCTGGGTGACCCAGTGAGTACAAAGGCCATCAATTGTGTCATCTAAAGAAATCTAATAATTCAAATTATCTGCATCTCACATTTCAGAGAGGAGTCATCTCTATATTCTGGCAAGTATGATAATGAATAACTATGCTGTTGAAATAAGTTCTATTTAATGTTAAATCATGTTACAATAGCTAGTGCTGTGGAATTGGCCCGAGTGTGACAATGTAAATATGGGAAAGCTGAAATTAAAATAAACATGGATCTATGACACAAGGTCATCCAAGGGAAAAACTAGAGAAATTATAGTAATTTTCTTTGCCCAGCAGACAAAATGTACAGTATATATAATATATGTGACTGGTGTATAGGATATGTCAGTGGAAAAACAGTTACTTGACAAATAAAAAATAGCACTAAAGCATTAAGTTTTACATAGATATTCATTTACACCATAGTATTACTCATCTACCAGATATGCAAATAGTATCTTCTTGAACAAATTAATTCTTGTCTCATTTTTTAAACAGGCATTTTGTCAAACAATTTTGTGCTCATAGATTTTGATCCTTTAGCTACCATATATTGGTAAGATGATTTCACATGTGTACATTTACATCTTCTTTTATTGCCATAGTGATAACTATAATCATTGTAAAATCATTCATGTTTGTCATTACATAAGCTACTGTGTGACAGATGTATCCACAAGGTACAGTTGGTATATATTCCCAAATATTTGAAAAGAGTAAGGTTGATTACATGTGAGTCACTATATTTTTCCCCAGATTAAAATCTTAAGTTACTGTGTAAAATAAGCCATAATATAACATTTTTGGTATATCTTTAGTCACAGTGTATTTTAAAACTGATATCTGGTAGCAGACTAAATAAATTTTCTTACATACCTGGGAGATATGTTCATCCCACGTAAGATGAGGGTTGACATGTAATCCTATATATTTTAAACTGCTGGCATCAGTAATGAATTTTTTTGATAGATACCATCTTATGCTGATGTTCCTCAGCACCTTTCAGTAGTGGAGCTCATAGGAGGCAGAGTATGTGAAAACCGGTATTATGTCTTTAATAATTATATTATGTAATACACATAATAATTAATCTCCTCTTTTACTGATAAAATAATAGGTGTCATGAATTATCTAGTACAGCTCTAATTGATGTGCATAAGAAGTTGGATTTCTGTTTTCAATTTATATTTCCCCTAGAGCAGGCCTGTTCTAAAGAATATTCCTTGTCAATAACAATGTTATGTAGAGTAACCATATTCCAGCATATCATTCGTTCTAAACTAAATCAAATTAACAAACAATTGAGAAATTCAGAGTTGCTGTAAAATGCTTTATCTAGAAAGAAAATGTTCAGATATCTTTGAAGTTTCCCATGCCGCAGAAATATCTTTCAATTTTGAGGGTTGTAGATATGGGCAATGGTAAAATGATGACCATTTTTGGTGAGACTGGAATCAAGCCTTTTGAGATGTACTTCATTATTATCTTGAGTGTCATGGGAGTAAAAAGAGCTGTTAGGTGGGGAGATATCAGGATTTTCCTCAAGAAAAGAGAGACATTTCAGGTTGTGGATTGGAGGCTTTGGAAATGTGGGTGTGGAGAAGGTGAAATGGACCGAATGGAAAACAAATGAGGAAGTACTAGATATGGAGGGCGAGGAGAGGGGTTTTTTGGGAGATGTTCTAAGGAGCCTGGAAAAATGGATGAAGGGTGTATTGATCAGCAGTGGAATGTTGAAGAGTGTAATAGAGGGGAGAATGTTATAATATGAGGGGATCAGGATGATGAGGTGGCTAATGTACTTCCATCCTGAGGGCTTGGGTTCAAAACCTAGTGGTGGTGGAATTTTTCATTGCTATCCTATTCCCTTCTTGATGCACTCTGTGGAAAGAGTGGACATTAACCTATGAACTCCTTGGCATCTTCTCATCAAGACTAGTAGCCCTATGCTGATGCCAGGTTTCACTCCACCCATCCTCCATTCCCTGAATATCCTATCACTACCAAATGGCCCACCTATCCATAACACCACAAATTACTATAACTGTCAATTGACTACCCTAATAACTATCTACTTGCTGGAAAGGATAAATTGAGCTTCTTACGGTCTTTTCTAAGACTAATAATATTAAATAACATTTCCTTAATCAGTAAAGGATTATTTACCCTTTACAGCTCTAGGAAATATGATTTAATTTTGTCAGTCTTACCTACGAGCTAATTGAGCGAGTGTCATTTCAAAGCTTTTGAGTGGAATTTTCATTGATAATTTCTCCTAATACAAATACAATTTAAACTTGTCATTATGCAAAATAACAGATGATGATAGCCTGATCAATATTGAAGTTTGTCATATGTCCTCAACAAGTGTGGTACATATTTATTGTATTATCCATATATATATAAAATTCATGTACATTAGCACAGTAATGAAACAAAATAAACATAATGAGAAAATGTGCCAGAAGTCAATAGATGCTTTGGTTCTTGAAGAATAAATAGGCCATATGTTATGGATTCTCTTCTGCTATGACAGGTAAAGACTCTGAAAGAAGACAGGGAAAAGTATGCTATAGTAAACTTTAAAATGTTAACAATTTTGTTAAGATGATTAATAAGTGGTGATACATGTAGATATATGTGTGCAACTTATGTTCAATATTATAATCACTTCATGAGTAGAAATCCTAGAAAGAAAAGTTTTAAGATGGGATGACGCCGGAAATGTTTAAATTGAGAGTATATGTATTTGGGGATAAAACTCAGCTACTCTGCTCACCAAATATATTCTTCTCTGTAATTTAACTAATGTAAAATCAACATTGACTGTGGTTCAACAGTGACCTGGCTCAAGCTTAGATTGTATTAGATTGAAAAATAATGCTGGTAAAGAAAATAGTAATTCCAAGTTCAGGATACAATTATTTATTTTTGTCAACTTTTTATAATTCTTTAGTTTGAACACATGTCTGACACAAATATAATTTGAAGCATGACTTTGCATTACTGTTGTTGGACAACTTAATTAGTCCACAGTCATAATGATTCTGTTGGAGCTAAAGCATTTAGTGATTTGCAGAGGAGAATTTCCCTGACAGTATCAGGTTTTAACCCTAAAAGTCCTGGAATTTTTTGAAAAATATATAACCTTTTTCATAGAAATTCATGTAAAATCTAACATTGTGAAGCCATTTTTTATTTATGCTCCTTACAATTACAGGTTATGTAGAAACATAATAACATATTTTCTCTTCATTTAGATTAAGCAAAATAGATGAGAAGTTCAGAGAGTAAGTAGGTATGGCTGTATGATCAGTCCTGGCATTATAAGGGTTAATTTAAGACTACTTTGATGGTCATTTCTCCAAATTTGGGAATTTTTAAGCTTTTACAACTGACCTCTTTTCTTGGCATCTCTGTTTATATCGTACCAGTTGTTCCATTTTCTCTCTTTAGCAGATCCAAATACCAAGTAAAGCAAATAAACTACAGTTGATATGCCAGCTCCCAGATAGAAAACAATTCCCCATTGAGACATTGTTTGCTGAAAAAGATAAAATATATAAATCGGCTAAAATACCTACAGTATTAAGTTAATCCAATTATTTACAGCCTAGTGACTGATGACTACAGTCACCAGCAAACTAATTAAAGGTGTACTTTAAGTGATTAGTTTTGTTTCCAAATGCAGGTTGAAATATTCCCATATGTCAAAATTTTCTTTATTAAAAAACTTTCAACAGTTGGGGATGAATTGTGCTACCATTCATTTAGGTTCTCATTTAGTTGACAAAATACTTTCGATTTGGGAAAGCCAAATCAGAGAGATTTCCTAGAGGAATATTTTTTTTGCTGTGCCTACTGCATCTAGGTGGATTGTTCAAGGAATAAAAACTCCCTTATTCTTACATTTCCTTCAACTATTGCTGCAATCACCAGTGGTGTGATAATGCCAGCTGAGTTTACAACTGTGTGTAGTATCCCAGAAGTAATTCCGACATAGTTAACTGCTAGGTCAATGTGATTGACATATGACCCTCCAAAGAAAGCTCCTGTGAACAAGCCATTTAATGCCAGAAGAATAACTATGGTCTCAGGAGCATATCCAACTTGGATGACACCTATTAAACATGCAGTAGGCCCCAAAGCAGCTGCAATGAAATTTAAAATTGTATAATATATTTGAACTTTTATTTATTTTATTTATTATATTTGAACTGTTTTATTTAAACTGGTTAAAGTGTCCTTGGCTCTGAGTAAAAAATAATTCCTTAACTGTAACTGTTAACTAGAGTTGAGTATTTCTGAGAAACCTGCTGTCCCTCTGTCTTCGTCCATCTTCCCTCAATTATGTTAGAAGGATGTGCCCTCCTTATTTTATGACATTAAAGAAATACAAGCTTATAGAAGTAGAGAAAACATGTGTTGCAAAATATAAATATTTAGTGGATTTTTTAGTCCTTCCCCTAATAATATTAATTATTAATCTGATTTGACTCAAGCATGTTAACCATAGATCCATAATTAAGGGTTACGAAAACTCACCAATTCCATTAAAAATTTTGTAAGCTGCAATATGAGATAAGTAATTCTTCTTTCTCAGCCATTGAGAAAGAATGCCAGAAATAATGCTGGCAATCCATGAGAGCAGAGATGGAAGAGCTGAGAGAAATGCCAGCTGAAAAGAATCAGATACATGATTTTCATAAAAATTTGTACTTAGCCATAATTTAAAATATTATTGCTGCTGTAGACTCACCCAGGAGTGATTACTTATTAACGAGATAAAATTTAACTATAGAGATCCAAATTAAAAATAAAATCCTCAATAATCACCCCTAAGTTTGGATTGATTATTGAGAGTAGAGCTTGCCTTTTATTGACCTCTGTGTTGTGGGAAATTTACGCATGAGTTTGAGTAGAGCATATAGCCTACAGTTGCCCAGAATCAAGCATACAAAAACCATGTAGGTTGTATTTACCCTTGCGTGTCCAGAGACACCACGCAAATGTGAATCTGGTTATCGAATGAATTCTAAGCTACCATGGAAATGCATTCCATCATTAAGTGAACAGTACCTAAGCAGTAATTATTTCCATTTAAAGTGGTTGTTAGATGTATGATTTCCTCTTTGTTTGATAGATATCAAATCAAGCCTTGTTTTTCCTAGGTTCAAGGTTCCTAGGTTTCCCCCATATATAAGTTCTTTTTTCTTAGCGCATGTAGACCAGCAGCTCATAATAAAACTCACTCAGTCAAATAGGATGACTTTTTTTGCATTGATTTCTCCCATAAATAATTCTCTCTTGCAAGAACAAAATTTATATTTTGAAAGGATTCTTGAAGCTCATATTTCTTTTAGAAATTTTCTCTTCGTAATACGTAACTCTGCACACACTTTCCATTTTTGGAAACACTTGGGAGTAAAGTTTAATGCTCCTCTTTTATTCAAACCTATGTATTGCTATCAGTGCTGAAAACTCAGGATAATTGTCCCAATGAACTTAAGTAAATCAGTAGAAGTGAGAAGAGATGCCAAGTTAATGATATTATCATTGTAATGTATGTCATTTTCTTTTTAGATGCCCATGATAATGATCACATATATAAGGAATTATATTACAGACAGTATTTTAATGATTTTAGATAATTGTTTTAAAGACCTGTTTAATCTATGAAGTTTATGGGCATGATAAATATATTGACTTAATGAAGACATAAAGGGAAACTAAAGACTGTTTCATTTTAAGCACAAGAACCACATCAAAAGCACATACGTGACCCATAATTCTCTCTCTGTTGTATGCCTATGGTGCTTTCCATGAGTGGATACCATATGTCCTCTCTCCACTCCATTTGCTCTTCATCTCGATTGATTGAACAAAGAGATGAGTCAACTGTCATTTTCACTTCCGCCCTTCTAATCTCACCCTCCCAAAGATCACCAGTCCTTTACTCAATTTCTTACCCCCATTTGAGCCCTGTCAACTCATGTCAAACTTGTGTGGTAGTGCAACAATTTACCATCAGAATTCTAAAGCGAACCACCTTACCCGTATGGTAAGAATACGAATATCCACTTGTCACAGTCTTATGTCTCATTTCCTGCACTATTTTTTCTATTTTCACCTTGTTGATACAAGGCCATAGATTTTCTTTGTGGACCATAGGCTAACTAAAGCCTGATCTTTTGCCAACTTGATTTTTCATTACCTTCCTACTTTAACTCCTGCCTCCAGCCCTTCTACAGTCTCTCTTGCATTTTCCTCAAAAGAAATATAGAAAACAAGCAGTGATAATGGACATCTCTATCTTGCTCCCCTGCATAACACTGCCCATATTCTCCAGTTTCTATTCTGACGATTCCTTCACCTTTCTGTATAGAATACCCTCTTACCCTATCTTTGTGAAGTATCCAAATTCTCACACTGCTCTTTACACATTTATTTTGCCCTATTTGTTTCTCACCCTAGTTTATTGGGTTTGCTGTTATTGAGTACCAATTTCCATATTTTTCAAAAGTTAGTGAATGCCAATATTTTTTAGTCAAAATAAAAACTTTTGTATTTAATGTTTTATTTTCAAGTGCATGCCTAGATATGTGCAAAAAGGATTTAAGTGTTCCAAGTTGTCAGAAAAATTATGCTAGTGAATAAGTCAGAAACTAGTCATTTTATTTATTGCAGCATGTTTTTATCCTGGCTGGCTTGAGACATCAGTGGAATATGTCATAGTCTAATGGATTTCAGCTCCCTGGAGTAATACTTACTCAACTGGTATTTTTTAATCTACATTATGATTAATTTCCTGTTGTTTCATTAATGGATTGGTAGTCTACCTTTAGGGTAGGTTTTGAAAGGACTTAGGTTGAACATTGCAACATTTCTTAGCTTTTTCTAACTCTGTACCTGACAACCCAAAATGAATGAAATTAATTTTTGATAGTATGTAATCACCCCCTGCCACACACTGTAGCTTGCAGGGTACCATGTAGATAAATAGATACATTATACCTTCCTTTATTTCATGCAATATGTCTATCCTTTTCTTCCCCTTAACTCTCCCCCTATGATTCTCCTCTTTATTAATCTTCAGCATTCCGTCGTCAGTAAAAGCAAGGTACATTCACCTTGTCTGCTCCGTTGGATTTCTCCCAGCAATCTTCTCTCCTCCCTCACCACACCTAGCACCTTTTCATTGGTATTCCTTTCCACCCAATATATCTTTCCATCCTTTTTCAGCCCCACATCTCAAATGGATCCAATCTACTCCTGAAATCATGCTTCAACGACTATGTATCCATGCTATATGAAATCATGCTCCATATCAAAGCTTTAGTAAATCTTTTGTTAACATCGTTACTCAACATTCCTATCAACAATTCTGTTCCCCTTGTTAAAGCTTTTTTGCCTGGTGCAATTATTCCTTTTATATCCCCACTACTATGCATCATGGTAGTCCAGGGGTAGAGTGTTGGTCTAACACCAGGGGACCCAGGTTCTATTCCCAGGCATGCCTCTCTGGACACTCTCAACTCCATACAAGCTGACTTTTTGGACACCAGATCCTCCTAGGAAACAATGGCCCGCACAGGGAAAGGAAATGGCCCCCTACCCTGATGTGTGAATTTCACATGCCATCGGGCTTAGTACCAGGTGAACTACCATTGCCTACCAAACTGACCTTCCGGTTGATTACTGTGTTTAGGGTTTTTTTTATTTCTACCACTCTGGCCATTTTGGTCCAGAGCAAATGCTTATTCTGAAATAGGTAGATTGTTAGAGCAGGTAAACCACCTGCTCTAGTTTTTGGCCTTCTATTGTAATGTTGAACTTAACCTTCCTCTTTCTTGAAAAACCTTTGATCTTTGTTTTGTATATATTAGCTCACATCTCAGACTTATTGCTCTGATTTTTTTATGTGCTCAGTTAAAATGGCACTCTCATTGTTTGATTGATTAAATAAAATTTGATCATCCTCAAACCTAATTATATGAATTTCCTATTGGTTTTCATTCCTATTTACAGTTCTTCCCATGTCTCTTTTAATTTTCCTTCACATACACATTGAACAGCACAGGTTATAATGGGCACCCCTATATTCTTAACACTGCTCATCTGGACTCTCCATCCCACCCTTGCACCCCGGCTGTCCATGTCATGTACAAGTTATGGATGAGTCTCCCATCCCCCCTACCTTCTGTAGTAAAGTAATTAATTTTACCCAATTCACTTCATCAAAGTCTTTTTGGAAATCTACGAAACAGACAAATACATCTGGATTGTATTTTCTAAATTCATTAATTCTACCTAACTCACTATATCAAATGCCCTCCTGAAATCTCTGAAACATACACACATCATGATGGACTGTCTAATGAAAAAATTAAATTAAGGTTATATTTTTCCTTAAAAAACATCAGACACTAATGGGCCATTTCAGCCCATCAGTTAAATTAGAAGAATTGTACACACATTAAAAATCAATGCAATACATTCTGAAACAAAATTACTGTTGCCACCTTGAATAGTGTCACTCCTAAATCAATAGTTTTGAAATTAATGTTCAGGAAACAAGGGTATGAGTTGAGAACTAGTTTGATGCCAATATTGTGGAAATGAGGTCTATGCTTCATTTGGTAATTCTTCCTGATATGCACTTTTACAGCCTGAAATCTGCAAGTGTACCTTTTGTGTGTCAAAGTTGAGCACATTCCTCATGTATGTAGGAAGGTCGGACAGCATGGTGTAAACAAGCCAAGCAGTACCCCAGTGGAAAAGTATTCCGGTCCACAAATGAATATCTGTCAGAATGTACTTCCAGGGAACATCTTTCTAAATGGAACGGAAAGGTATTAATAATTAGTTTTAATTATTAAAGTAGAGCTTGTATGCAGGATGTCTGAATACATTCATCGCTTGAAATAAATAACTGGTACATCCCTCATAATAAAAATAACTGAAGAGTATTAATCCTTTTCCTTAATGTCATTTTAGTTATTTAGCATTAATCTGAAAACAGCACTTTTGGCCTACACATCAGACTTTTTAATAATGATATCTAACATTAGATAATGAAAAACACCAAAGCCCAAGGTGGAGGAATACCACCTAGGTAGGAATTGAACCTGTAACTTCTGGGTTGGCAGGTGAGGAAGTTACCCATCACTACCAGGGCTGGTGCATTTCATGCAGAAAACTTCATTTGAAGCATTGGTAATAATATTTTATAGCCTTCCATTCGAGGTGGTTTTGGATCAATGCAAACTTAACACCCCTAAATTTCTCAGGTTTATTTAACAACATACAACCTTAGGCCTCAATGAATCAATATGGCAATTGTGCACATTCTACCTCCCATCACTTTTTCCAGCATGCTTATCCCTCTTACTAACCCCTTCCTTACCTGATCAATGGTCCTCCATACTTTCACAGTCTTCTGCATTCCATTACCAATCAATGTATCAAAACATTTTGACCTGTTATATGAATTGGTGAAAATTAATTCAATTCTTGAAATTTTACTGTGAAAATACAGTTGGCATTTACTCTGATTCTAGATTCTATTGTGGGAGATTAATAACCTTTAATATGCCACCCTTGTAGGAGAAGATAAGGAAAGTGGGAATCGGAGCACACTATTATGAATGTTTCTTTGCATAATGTCAAAAGGCATTAAGTAGTTTCCTTTGGTCTTATGCAATTCAAAATAGTGGGTTCCTATCCCTGCATTCTAGGAAATATGTACAAAAGCTCTATTACGCAGCTCTTGTAGAACATTGCGCCAAGTGGAATATTATTAAAAATTTTAAAGTTTTAGGATTACATGGTGACCATTATCCAAGTGGGATGAACATATCTCCCCGGGTATGTAAGAAAATTAATTCTGTTTCCTTCCAGATATCAGTTCTAAAACACATTGCCAGTTTAGATGTCCTTAAAATGTTATATTATGGCTTGTTTTACTCAGTAACTCTCATGGAATGATAATCTGAGCAACATCATCCTCATTAAAACAAGCATTTTTAGTTCAGAAGAAATAGACTCATTAGTAATCAATCTTATCGTGTATATGCTGACCTCTTTTTAAATGTTTGGGGATATTTGTATCTTCTGTATGTAGCTATCATGCAGTGAGTTATGCTAAGAAAAACAAGAATGACTTTACAATGAATAATTATTGTCACTGACACAGCACCAGAATATGTAAAGATATAAAAGGGAAACATCAAACCAGTCTGTGGTAGCTAATGAACAAACATTAATGTGCACAAAATTGTTTTAACAATCTACCTAAACATTTAAAAAATGAGGCAAGAATTTGACTATTCAAGAAGAATCTATTTGCACATCTGGTTGATGAGTGTTATTATAGTGTAAATTAAAATCTATGTAAAACCTGAGTGTATATTAATTTCCTGTCATAACTGTATTTTGTATTTATATTAGGGATTAATATCCTCTATATCCCATTAATGTGTCCAATACACCTTTCATGTATTCTTAATACTGAAAAAAAATGTTTGCTGCACCAATAAATTTCATTAAATTATTATTACCAGTGCATGGAATGCCATAGTAATCAATCTGAAGTTTGGGATAGGTAGACCACAGTAGCAGGAAGCAGGTTGTTTCTCACTAATACGGACATTTGGTTTAGATAAGTGGGTTAGGTAGTATAGAATTGATCTTAATGTGAATAAATAAATTACCAGATGTGTAGTTTATTGCACGTTTAGTTTTGCCACCACCCTTGAAAAGCAACTTTAAGTGGATTGTTGTGAAGTAAAGTGGATTTTAAGTTTAGTTGATTTGGTTTTTTTAAGTGAATTGTGACCACCAGTTTTTGTGACCAGCCAGAATTTTTTTTCCACTAGTTGCTTTAGATTTTGAAGTGGGGTGATTGTTATTGTTTAAAGGCACAGGACTATATCTAGGATGTTGCAATGGCAGTAATTTCGCTCTAGGTACACATGCGTGCACAAAATAGCTTTTTTTTGCATGCCTGAAAAATGCTTTTATTTTGGTGTGTTCTGTGCCTGAGCACTGGATATCAGTAAATATACATAGTATCAAAGTTAAACATCACACTGGCTTACTCTGTATGATATCACTTTGGAATACTTTGGAAAACAGGTAGGTCCCATGGGCATTTGGAAAAGAAGGTGGGGAACATGGTCATTGTTTCCATATAATGAAGTGTACTGCTCGAAATCACAACAGTCGATAACTGATGGGCAACAATGCATCTTTATGCCATGGCAGATGATAGAAATATGTTGAAGTTAGAGTAAACTTAAGTTCTCGATCACTTTTAAATTCTTACCAATGCATTCCTTTTTTTCACTTCTTTTCTCAGTTCTTTAAGGATGTAGTTTTTCTCTGCTTTGGATATATGAGGATGGCATGATGGATGGTCATATATTAGGAGCCACCAAGGGAGGATGAGAACCATAGCCAACGTTCCAAAGAAGTAGAAAACCATAGGCCAGCCTCCTCCTTCCAGTGGCCATTTACTAAGAGGTCCAGAAGCAGCCATTCCAAGGACAGTTCCTAGGGAGAGTGCTACCTCCACCATCCATGTTCAAAGACATATTGTTGATGTATCCTTTGTTATCCATTGGTGACAATGGTGAGTTATACATATTTAACTTATTATAATGAATGCCTCTTCCAAACTGAGTGCTAATCTAATAAGTGATAGATAGATCAGATTATTTGAGATATATTAATCACATTTAATTGTTGAATAAAATACATAAATTGAACAAAGGATTTTAAAGTCCTATGTCATGTAAGGTATTGGCACTACTAGGTTCATAACTTTTGTAAAAATTACCAATTATTTTTTTAACTAGTCGTCAGATTTTTTATGGATCAATGGTCTAAGCAACCGCTACCCTTCTGCCAGTAAGTCCCCTCTCCCCCCAGCAGGACACCAAATACCCTTACACTCGGATTACAGTGAAAATTTTGGGAAGCCCTCATGTTTTTTATCACTCTTCAATCTGTCCGGCATGCCTATTTTTTCCTGCTTCTACTATTTTTCCAACATTTCCCCCTCTATCACAGTCTTCTATTATTCCAACGACTCTTAGAATCACTTAAATTTAGATTTCCTGCCTTTGTTTTTCTCCCACCTACTAAGTGCTGCTACTCTTATCTTTTTTTAACATTTGAGTTTTTCCATGAAGCATTTGCTAGTGCAGTTTACCCTATTGATTTAGGTTCCCATGCATTTTGTCATAATAACAGTCAATCATTTGAGTAAAAACAAATGGGGCCAAATTGAAAATTACATTTTGAAGGCCATGATTCATTAAAACAAATGAATTCATGGAAATATAATGAATAATTAACATGCTCATGTGCCATTATAGACCTCCCAGCAAATATATTTTTGATAGGTTATTAATAAGACTTACAAGAGAAAATGGCTCCAGAAAAATGAACTTCTCTCATGAGCTGGGAACCACACGGAGAACATTTGATGCATTCCAGGCAGGATAACTCCCTGAATTCAACAAAAGGAAGGATTTTTAGTCAATGGATGCCCACACAATCAAAATAACTTTCACTTCAATTTAAAAGTGCAATGTGGAATTTCTATATTACTAATTCACATGTTACCCACTGAAAAAATTCCCTCCAGCACACGAACCACAAATAAAGCCCATGGACCCCCTTTTCTAGCAGCCAGAGGGCTGAAGATGGTGAATAACCCTGTCAGTGCTATTCCAGGGCCAACTACAACCTTGCCCCCCCACCGATCTGCTGCATAACCTCCAAAAAATTGAGTTGCCACATAACCATAATAATAAGATGACAAAATATGCCCCTGAACCTCCATGCTCCATGTAAATTCGCCTTCCTGAAATAGAGTAAAAAGTTAAATGTACTCATTCAATCCATATACGCTTGCCCAAAATCTTGTCCACATTCATTTGAAAAAAATGCTCATATAGATAAAATATTTTCTATCTGCAGGGTATCTTGACATTTTTAATTAGAAGGCTTCATAATTTTTAGGAACTGTTCTATGGGGACTTTTAATAAAAAATACTAGCATTGTTACAATGTGCAGGCATTTTCATAAACCTTGTAGCTGTAGCTAAGTAATTCTTAGTGAAGGTTCCTCATGTGTGGAGAGAAAGGATGTAAACTTAGAAAGTGTATGATGAATCATAAAAAATACTCTAAATTCATCATATTCTTATTTAGCTAAGACCCAAGGTTCAGTGAAATTCATGGGCATCTCTTTTGTTAATATCCTACCAACTACCACTTTTGGCACCAGCATTTCAGCATTCAAATCTATCAGTATATTAGCTATCAATCAAGACTTATAACCCTCTCAATGAATTTCTTGAGACTGACATTAATGACTTGATATTCATGTAAAATGTCTAAAAGCATTTGTGCAGGTACTCTGTTTTGCACGTTTCATAATATTCATAATATCATTTTTGGTATGTATCCACTTAATTATGAATAAAGATTATGAAAATATCCCCATGTATTTACTAAAGAGTGTAGGAGAAAATGAAAGGAAGTGATATTTAGGGAAGAGGAAATAAGAGGAGGATTCTTGGTGATATTCAAAGACTGCAGAAAGATTGGTTGGAGAGGTTACAAAGGGGCTGTAGAATACTGGAAGTTGTGATAGAAGGGAATATGTTGGAGAAGTAAGGGAGAGTAAGGAAAGAGAACAGTCTTTTTGGATGGGTGGATGACTGTTAGAAATTATGAAGGGCTATAGAAGGGATTGATGTTGGGTAATTGAGAGGAAGTTTATTTTAAATTCAATGCGTAATTATTCTTAGGAACCATCCAAGCTAAATTTGATAGGCAGTTACCTGTGATGATGGTTACCACAGGAGATCATACAAATTTAAATAAAATGGTGGTAATAAATCTCCTTCATTCTCACTTATCAGCATTTCAGGTATGAGTCACTTTTTATTTGCTAAACCTTTGCCAATGTTGTTATTGATTAATGTATTATCCATGGCCTTTCTTATCCCCATATTCTCCATTGACCCTGGAGATGACCATGGAAATAATCAATTTGACTGCCCTAATTATTCCAACTTTTCTAGTCTGTCCCTTATGTCCCTGTCTGTCAGGGGTTAGTTGGTAGAAGAGACTCAATTTCAATCTTGTCCCAAAATAAAGACGACTATCTAATATCTATCCATCCTCCCCTCAAAACAATGGGATTCATGAATCCATAAGTGCAAAGCACACTCAATATGTCATCTCAACACAAAATGAGGTCTTTCCAGAAAGTATCCAGTTATGCAATATTGTGAAAAAAATATCCTGCTCAGAACAATGAGGCCTTAGTCTCCTTCGAAGTACTCCCCTTGGGACCTCACACCTCTTTGTGTCTTCCACTTTTCAAAACAATTGACAAAGTCATTTTTTGGAATGTTCATCAGCTGTCTTGTTGCACCCTCCTTCATCTTGTCAATATGAATAATTTTGTGTTGGAGTTGCAGAGGACTTTCTCCAAGCCTCAAACAATGACCCAGGTTTTCTAAAGGTGGTCATGAACTGGAGATCTGTCATGGGCCTACAGCTATGACCCTGAGAAAAAAACCCAGTCATCCCATCAGTCGGTTCATGAGAAAAAGGAGAATATGATGAGGCAGTTGATGACTATCCAAAAAATGACTTTGTCGGTTGCTTTGAAATAGCATGTAAGAAGAGTAGCATATCATGGAAGAAGTTCTCCCAATATGACTTTTTAAATTTGTATATCACTGTAAATGAATTTCATTTGTCCATTAATTAAGTTTTTAATGTGTTTGGCCAGACTTATTAAAATTCAACTTACTTATACACATTCTTTATCACTCCTTGTTTTTTGAGCTTACACATCATTGAGCACCACTCTAAGCTCTAACTTTTGCAGTTTGTATATAAGATTAGTCCAACAAATCCACCATGAAATTGAAAGTAACTGCACAAAGTAAATGCTTTACTACCTCTACCAAGTCAATGTATTGTGTGATAGAATGCTGAGTGTATTGGAATATGCAACCGTCTACATACCTCATTTTCTCTCAATTCTGGTATGCTTGAATTGGTCTTGTTTGGATAAGAAGGAACTGGGTGTTTTACCATAGCTACAATTGCCACGGAGAGATTCACTTTGAGAGCGTATTGCATCATAATACAGAGAGCTCCCATTATGGCCACAATATAGCGTTGCTGAATCCATTCTGTGATTGAATATAAAACTATATTATCAAGAGGCACCCTTGGTTTTGGGAATGAACTCATTTTGATACAATTGTTTTCCTTGGGAAATGCAAATTAGGAAGTTGTGCATGAAATTATGGATACCATATATTTGATTAACATATTATTATTATTTCATATTTATAGTTTCCCTTATATGCATTTTAATTTATTGGTTTTAAAGTCATGGTGAGTATATTTAGAGTTTATAGAATCCAAACTAGAAGAGGTCATAATGTGGAAAAATTATTTATTGTGGACACTATGATGACCAATGTAATAACAGTGTTGTACACTATTAAAAGTTTCCACTTAATAAAGTTTTATATCCAACTAGTTTCGATGCACTTCATTATTTTCAAGTCCTACACTTGAAAATGATGTAGTGCATCGAAACTATATGGAAATAGATCTTTATTAAGTGGAAAATTGTAATAGTCTTCATCTCTGTTATTATGGAACAGTTCCACCACATCACACCTGAATCTATAATATAATCAAAATGATGCAAAACATTTCAATGCATCTTCAAAATAATCTTAGACAGAGCTATTTTTGTTGCACACTGGAATGTCACTAGACTATTTTTCTTGAATATTCCAGGCAACTATATGAAGCACATTGAGTTCAACTGCCCAGTGAATCCTGAATGTGGGAATTTCAACGTAGATCACAGTACCAGGTTTGCCTCTCCTATTAATTTGGCATGCAGATTGGAGACTGGTTTTATGCTAGTGATATCCCTGTTTTAAAAATAATTCCAGTATAAGAGCTTTGAAAATTACCTATCTGCAAAACTTGGAAATTAAATTTCAAGAAACTGTGGGAGATGCCGCAGCAGTAGTTTTTAACGGAGTCATCCGCTAACATGCATTTCAGTGCAATAATTTCAGAGTGTCAAGGCAAATGATTTTTACACTCTGAAATTATTTCATTGGAAATTAATGGCCCTTATTATGGACTGCAACCTTGATGTAGTGGAAGGACTTTTGCATTATGTTGACCCTAAGAGCTGTTTTGGGGGAGCAATAGCATTTGCTCCTGTTAGAGTCACACCCATGTCATGGAGGTCAAAGGCTAAGAGCCAGGCAAAAAGTATTCTACACAGCATCCGTTCACATGCATGCAAAGGCGTGCATGTATTCAAAGGCATCTGACTCCACTGGGGTGGCCATTAAGTGGTGTTGGCACGTTAAAAACATTATTAGAAAGGCAACGGGAAACCACCTCAAATATTATTAAAAGAGCTTTAAATCTTTCATTTTCAACTTTAAATCTTTCATCTCGAGTTTACAGGAAATTGGCAATGAATTACGTTGTTGTCATATTCACTTTGAAACTATTTTAACTACATTTCTGAATGCTTTTAATTTCTTAATGATTATGAAATTGATTTAGGGATCGATTGATACTTAGTTTAATGACTAAGAAAGGAGTGTAACTCTTTGCACAATGAATGAAGTTCCTTTTCAAAACATATTCTGCCTCGAATCAATGAAATACCTTTGGGTCGTGGGTAGTCGGATATTTCTTGAGCAACTTCCTTTTCTGAAGCTGCCATTGTAGAGCTGGTGAAAGAACGGAGGAATGTGATTTAGAAATAAGACTCGCCGTAGGCATCACTAATAACACTTATTTTGATTTATAACGCGAGATATGTGGTGTGACGATTAAGAAATGCTATGAAAGACGTTGTCCACTTGGTTATGAATTCTTATCGCCAATTGTGTCGTTATTGCGAATTCATTCTTCAGGTTTAGATGTTTTCACTTCGTCATTTGTTGTCCATCCGTCGGATTACTTGACTTAATATTTCGTTAATCTCTCTCGAATTGTAAGCTCGAGAACCTTCGGAAACGGAAACCTCATTGATATTATACCGCAAGATAGAAGTACGAACGGCTCCTAATTTCCCCAGAATAATCTCCCGTCGATGGATATCTTTATAAGTATGCCTTGCATCTTAATCTGAAATCTATAGCTGTTACGCTATTAAGGAACTTATTTTGATGCATTTCATGGGGCGTTGTTTATAATGCTAACAAAACGTTGCGCCTTGCAATAGTTTAAGGGGATGTGAAGAAAGAAACTTCAAATTCAAACTTTGCTGATTATATTCAAGAATACATCTATGTTTAGGGAACACGCATTAAACTCGCAGTAATGTTCTTCTTATTTAAATTAGCCCGGATCTTCATTTCATTCCAGAATATTTTTTCACCAATCTTATTTGAGTCCTGCTTTAATATACATGTACCTACTGTTTATTCTTGTGATACCTCTGCAGAAGTTTCGTCCTTCTAGCGGTTCTATAACTGATTGATGTATTTCCAAAAAGGTGGTCAACATGTTAATCATTAAATAGTTTTCTTTGAAATGTCCTGGTGTCTTATCGTAACTGCATATCCCAAGTAAATTATTTGAAAAGATGTACGATTAAAAGGTAGCGTTTTTTTCGTGACAATTAAGCGATAATTTACAATGCATTTCAAAGGTTAATCCCAAGTAAAATCTCTCTTGAAACCATTCAAGGTTTGTATAAAAATTATCAGCAACAATTTTTTCTTGACGTTTATGTGAAGTGCCCAATTCAGACCTTCGATTAAGTTTGCGCATGATCGTAGATCGAATTGGCATTGATAAAATGACAGTACACACCATTATCGCCCAAAATTTGACGATGGGAAAGATATGGGCTGAACTCATCCCGGAGGTCTTGACGGTCGACCCAGGGCAGAGACAATTTGGTTGGATCAGCATTGATAGCTAGTCATATCTAAGGACTAGAAGTATGTTATTGCCAATTTTATATTTGTGATTATTAGGATTCATTTAGACTTGTTTTTGCACGTTTGTATTTGAAATGGGGATTATCAGAATAGTCCCATAAAGGTTCTATAAGAGGGTTACCAGTATTTCCTATTGCTTGCTGAAATGACAGGGCTAGGTCTCTTAGATAGGTTGGTAGGTTCGGTATTTCGAGGTCCTTGTGAATGTCTGAGTTTCAGACGAACCAAGAGGCGTTAGTAAGAGTTTGTAAAATTTTATTTTTAGTTTGTTCAGGTTTTTTGCAGCTACTGATCCCCAGGCTGGATAACCGTAGGTTAAGATAGGTCGTATCATGAATTTGAACAGAAGTACCTCAGTAAGAAGACGGAGGGGACTCGTGCGCTTTATGAGGGGATGGATTGAGAAAAAGGCCGCGTTGGCCTTGTTAAGTGCATATTGGGTCTGTGCTTGCCAAGTGAGTTTCTTGTCCAGTTGTACATCAAGAAATTTGGCCGATGATGCCTGAGGGATCTTTTCGTTGCCGTAGTTATGGGGGTGTTGTTAGGTTTCTTCCATTTTCTGGTGTAATTGACGTTGATGCATTTTGTTGGGTTTAAGGTAAGTTTCCAGTCGCTCATCCAGTCTTCTATGCTGTCTAAGTATTCTTGGATATTTTCTGCAGCATGATTTGGGTTGAGGGAAGTTGATGCTATAGCAGTGTCATCTGCATAGAGGTAGCTTTCAGTTTTTGGGTGTGAGGGGAGATCGTTAATGAAGAAGTTAAAAAGAACGGGTGATAGAATGGCTCCTTGAGGGACGCCTGCTGTGATGGATCGGGTAGTTGATCTGTCATTTTTAACGGCTACAAAGAATGTATGGTTAGAAAGAAAAGGATGATCTTAGTTAGATACGTTGATATATCAGTTTTGAGCGGTTTATGTATCAGGCCAGCGTGCCAGACCTTGTCAAAGGCTCTTTGGAGATCAAGGAAGGCTACTTGAGTGTGCTTGTGAATGTTGAGGCCAAAAGTGATCTGTTCAACCAATCTTGTAATTTGCTGGGTCGTGGAATGGTGATGACGGAAACCAGTTTGCTCAGGTCTGATCAGGTCTAAGGCCGAGATTTCTTCTTGCAGCCTGTTTAAAATACATTTTTCTAGGAGTTTGCCCAATCAGGGGAGCAGGCTAATGGGTCTGTAGTTAAGGATATCAGAAGGGTTTTTATCGGGTTTTGGAAAGAGGATAATTTTGGCCGTTTTCCACACCTTTGGGAAATATGATTGGGTAAGGCAGGCGTTAAGGATGGAAAGTAGGTGTTGGATGAAAGATTTAGGAAGGTTTTTGAGGTGATTGTAGGAGATTTGATCGGGGCTGGGTGATGACTTGGTTTTGGAGTGGGAGATTATGGAAAAAAGTTCTTGTGGTGTAATTTCCGGGAATGGGGGGAGGGGGCAAAGGGAAAGGTTAGAAACACTGTTCGAGGCTTCTGAGTCCAACAATAACGTTTTATCGTTTTTAAAAATGCATTCAAGGGAGTCGGCAAAGGCGTTTGCTTTGTCGCTGTCATTGTATAGTTCTCTCCCATGACGGGCGGGGTATTGGCGGGGTGGGTAGCTTTCTCCTGCGTAGGCTGCGGGCTAGGATCCATACTGAGTGGTCCTCATGTGAGAGTGAGCTTATTTTGTCATGCCAAGTTTTTTCTCTATGTGTTTTAATTTGGGATGTTACCAGGTTTCCAAGTGCACAGAAGCGGTTTTTATCTTGGCGGAGGTGAGTGCGTTGCCATAGGGTTCTGGCCTTGTTTCTGAGCGAAATTAGGTGCAGAATATTCGGAGGTAGCATGGGACCTGCATTGGAGACCGGAGAAGGAGGGTAGCAGGAACGATGGATGACATTAGTTAGGGTACTTGTGAAATCTTGAGATGCTTTTTCTATGTTGTCTGGAGTATTAGTGATAGGAGCAAGGAGATTGATGGCCAAGCAGTTTTCTTTAAAATGTTTCCAGTTAATTCTTCTTATGGGTTTTGGTTGTAGGTAGGAAAGGGTAGGAACACAGTAAAATATGGGGCAGTGGTCGGAGGCAGAGTTGTCAAGGTTAATGATTTGAAATGATATATTTGCGGATGAAAGAACTACATCCAGGATATGGGAGGAATGGGGGTGGTGATGAAAGTGGGTGGGGAAAGGTGGTGAGTGAATAGCAAGATTTTTGGTGAATAGAAGCTTACGAAGGGCACGCCCTCGTGTGGTGGTGGTTTTGCAACCCCAGGCAGCATGCTTGGCATTCAAGTCGCCACCTATTATGAGCTTTTGGTGCAGTAGGGATGAGAGTGCTGATAAGTCAAGAGAGTCTGACTTTGGGGTTGAAGGTGGGATGTAGGCTTACAAGATATATAGGGTCCCAGTAGCTCCTTTTATTGCTATTCCAGCAAGTTCCAGTTTTTGGGTGGATGGGGGTTGTAGTTCTATGGAGAGCAGGCTAGTTTTGGATAGGACCATAACCTCCCCTCCAGCACCATTTGCCCTATCTTTTCTGATTACACGGTAATTTGGACAGTTGAAAGTTCGGCTGTTCTTGAGTTTGGTTTCTTGAAGGAGGATGATGTCTGGATTATGATTGGTTATTAGGAGGTTTAGCTCTTGTTTTTTATTATTAATGCCGTTTATGTTCCATTGTAGAACTTTAAGTACATGGGTGGTTATTTGTGAATTAGGCGCCATTAACGAGCTGCAGAAGGGCTGGTATAAGGTCATTGGTGATGATGCTAAAAATGTTATGCTAATAATGCATGCTATTAATGTGCCTCTCAAAGTGTAGAAATTCGGGCGTCAAATCGCTGCTGTGGCCACAATCTCTCAAGTGCTTGGCGAAGAGTGACGCGGAGATGTTATTTTTAAAGCAAGCTCGTTGCTCCTTTATTCTTGTTTCAAATCTCCTCCCCGTCTGGCCTATGTATATCCGGTTGCAGTCTTTGCAGCGGAGTTTGTATACTCCTCTTTTGTGTAAAGGTTCAGCGTGGTGGTTTGATTTATAAAAACGTCAATATGAAGATTTTCCAACAAGTTATGCCAGAAACTGTTTTATTTATCTTCTTTAAATGTTCTGAAATATTTATCAAATGCACATAGTATGAACTTTCACAGCATGGGGCTATTATAGTGCCAGGGTGCTACATATGAGTAACTTGTATGGCTTATATAGCTCGTATGTGACAATGGCCATTACTAATACAGATGGACATTAGCATTTACTGCTAGATATACAAATAATTGTGTCCCAGAAACATATATTTGCACTACTCAATGGTTGAAAATAGCAGGAGAGAAGCAATGAGATGAATGATTGAGTGAAAACACTGCAGGGATGTTTTTTATCAATTTATGGTTTTGGGGCTTACAACCTAATCACACTAGATACTTCTGCATAAGATGTAAGTATTTTTTATAAAAATAGTAAAAGCATGATTTGTCTTAATGCATGTTACACTCAGTGTAGCTTTCACACCAATTTTGCTGAAAAGGAGAGAAACCAATTTTTCAATAGAATTGAGTTGCCTCTAAGTGAGTGACATCCAAGCTAACTGTGGGACCAGCATTATAATTTAAAACTGAATTCTTTAAATTCATGTGCTGTATTCCAGAGATGTTTTATTGTTATGGGGCATGCTTTTATTTTGCTTATTACATATTAGAATAGAGTACCCAATGTGAAATTTAATGTTTTGTTATCCTATGATATACCACCAACTCTGAAGGTGTGGATGGGTTAAAAGTTTGTACACTATTCAAAGAGTCTGGAATTCAAATTCAAGTGATACCTATAGATACTCCGTATTTAATATAAGCTTCTGAGTACCTCAACTTCCTTGTACACCCCAAGCTCTTGGAAAAGGACCAGCTACCTACAATGAATGTTTGCCTTCACCTATGAAAGCAGCCTTTGGGCTGATTACTGTACTGATATCATTCTCATGTGACATGTTTTAAAAATTAAAAAAAAGGATTCTTCCTTGGAGAAAACATGATTTTCCTTCACTTTATGAAATTTATTGCTAGTCCAGAGCACCATGGTGCATGGGGAGTTACATGAGTTTTAAAATAGCATCTTCATTGACTTCTATGACAGATGACTCATAGAAATTGTAAAAACCACCAGCTCTGCCCTAAGTACACAAAACATGGCAGATTCTCTAAGTGTCACTCCATTTTAATTGGAGAGGACTTCGGGATAGGGGTTATGACCTCCATGCCCTCCCTTGATTATTCTCCCTTACATGTATTTTGGCATGCCTTTCTCCTCTATTTTTTCATGAAGACCATTTTTGCACCGGAATAATACCACCAAATCTAAGTTTTTAATGTAGTGTCCATCATTACAGTGTTGGAATAAGTAACTGAGGTGGTTTCCCATTACCTCCCTCAATGGTGTATTTAATTTGATACCACCTCTCAAATGGCCACCCCACTGGCCTGAAATATGTTTGAAGCCACCACACTGAAGAACAAAGGATGGAAAAGGTGAAATGGACAGAAATGTGGAAATGGAGGAGGAAAGTGGATTGTTGGAAGAAATTGAAAGGAGGCAGGAAATGTGGATTCAGAGGACTTCGATTGGCAATGGGAAGTTTTAGACTGTGATGGAGGTGAGAGTATTTGGCAAGCAAGGATGGGGTAGGAATAGAATAGGCATGCTTGATGGAATAAAGGGAAGAAGGAAGTATTCAGAATTAAACAGGGGCCTATTGTAGTGTTAGATGTAGGTTGTGTTTTGTTAGGAAAGGCAAACCTATGTATTATGTAATGTTGTATAGGGTGGGTCCTTTAAAAACCTACCTTAACTGGTAGAATACCATTAATGAGCTAAGATTTTAATCTTTCTCCAGTTATCCATAAATGACAAGTACTTACTTGTTCATTTGAAATGGATAATGAAAAATTCATGGTAGTGAATAGATGAATGACATGACATTGTTTCTGGTGCAAGACAGCACAAGCCGATCACCTCTTTCATTCCTTTTTCCTAGTCCAAAAGGTCTGACTACTCCTTTTTCAGCTCCTTCTTCTACCATGGCATTCCAGTCTCCAAGCACACGGAAAATATTATCGCCTTTTATGCCCTTTATTGCCTCATTTAGTTTGTCATAACATTCCTCTATGAACTCATCCTCTTGCATTAATGTGGGCATGTAAGTTTGTATAATCACAGTCTCTTTAGGTTTGGTATCTGACTTGACTAGAATAGTTCTCCCACTGTATTGCACGTATCCTTTCACTCTCTTTCCCATTTCCTTGCTTAGCACCAATCCCACTCCTCCTCTTCCTGGCTGGTCCTCTATTGTCCCAGTGTGGATTACTCTGTAGTCCCCACTCCAGAAGTCTCCCTTTTCAGGCCATCTCATTTATGCCACTCCTAATACATCTAACTTCATTTTTTTCATTTCTGTTATCAGGTTTGTAGGTTTTCCAACTTGTAATAGTGTTCTGACATTCCATGTTCCAATTTGGTTGCGGGTTGTTTCCTCTTCAACAAAGCGATATCTCTAGCAGTCCCCACCCAGAGATCCGAATGGGGGACTATTACTCCAGAATACTCTACTTGGGATTGCCTTATGTCCGATTACACTGCTGATTCTTGGGATACCAATATTGGTCTTTAATGGAGTAGGTTCCTGTTACATTTTCCATCCTGATGCCGTTGATCATGAGAGATTCATCCACCTTTAGGGGTGATTTCTCACCACCAGGATAACAGAGTGCCCTGACATTTTATCCGCTCATCCACCCTACAAGGAAGCCGTTGGCACTTGATAAAGTGTTGACTCCATATTCCGGGAGATGCTCGGTCGCCAGAGCCTCATTAGTTGCTGCAGGGTATACTGAGGGCAGGTGAGGTTACTTTTGAGTAGGAGAGGCTATATTTTCACATCCTACCCCGTATACCCTATTACCTACCCTACCCTAACTATTATTATAAATATATATAATATGAGGGGATCAGGACGATGAGGGCTAATGTACTTCCATCCTGAGGGCTTGGGTTCAAAACCTAGTGGTGGTGGAATTTTTCATTGCTATCCTATTCCCTTCTTCATGCACTCTGTGGAAAGAGGACTAGTGGAGTAGACCATCTGTCAGATGAGACATTAACCTATTAACTCCTTGGCATCTTTTCATCAAGAGTAGTAGCCCTATGCTGATGCCAGGTTTCACTCCACCCATCCTCCATTCCCTGAATATCCTATCTCTACCAAATGGCCCACCTATCCATAATACCACAAATTACCATAACTGTCAATTGACTACCCTAATAACTATCTACTTGCTGGAAAGGATTAATTGAGCTTCTTACGGTCTTTTCTAAGACTGATAATATTAAGTAACATTTCCTTAATCAGTAAAGGATTCGTTACCCTTTACAGCTTAAGGAAATATGATTTAATTTTGTCAGTCTTATCTACGAGCTAATTGAGCGAGTGTCATTTCAAAGCTTTTGAGTGGAATTTTCATTGATAATTTCTCTTAATACAAATACAATTTAAACTTGTCATTATGCAAAATAACAGATGATGATAGCCTGATCAATATTGACGTTTGTCATATGTTCTCAACAAGTGTGGTACATATTTATTGTATTATCCATATATATATAAAATTCATGTACATTAGCACAGTAATGAAACAAAATAAACATAATGAGAAAATGTGCCAGATGTCAATAGAAGCATTGGTTCTTGAAGAATAAATAGGCCATATGTTATGGATTCTCTTCTGCTATGACAGGTAAAGACTCTGAAAGAAGACAGGGAAAAGTATGCAATAGTAAACTTTAAAATGTTAACAATTTTGTTAAGATGATTAATAAGTGGTGATACATGTAGATATATGTGTGCAACTTATGTTCAATATTATAATCACTTCATGAGTAGAAATCCTAGACAGAAAAGTTTTAAGATGGGATGACGCCGAAAATGTTTAAATTGAGAGTATATGTATTTGGGGATAAATCTCAGCTACTCTGCTCACCAAATATATACTTCTCTGTAATTTAACTAATGTAAAATCAACATTGACTGTGGTTCAGCAGTGACCTGGCTCAAGCTTAGATTGTATTAGATTGAAAAATAATGCTGGTAAAGAAAATAGAAATTCCAAGTTCAGGATAAAATTATTTAAAAAATAAAACAGTTTCTGGCGTAACTTGGTGGAAAATCTTCATACTGACTTTTAATAATCAAACCACTTTACTAATCAAACCACTTATGGGCTAGTAAGTTAAACGTCTTATTCAAACAATTTTCCACATTTTCCCCAAAATACAGAATAAAAAATTCACAAGAACTTGTGGAAGTGTTGTCTAAAGAAATAGTACCCCCCAGGTGTTTAATCCTATCATTTGATGTCACAAATTTATTCCCCAGTGTTCCAAGATCAGAAGCTCTGAATCTTGCAGAAGTTACCCTTGTTAAAGCAAGGGTTCCAACCCCAGTGATATTGGAATTGTGTTCCTCCTTAAAAGTGTGTATAGAACAAAACAGTTTCGTGTTTAATGGCAAAATATACCAACAAAAAGACGGCTTAGCAATAGGCTCTCCGCTTTCCCCGCTACTAGCAGACATTTTCTTGGACAATTTTGAGCAAATATTGTTTTCCTCAAATCATCCCCTCATCAAAAATATCCTCTGTTGGTATAGATATGTTGATGACGTTTTCTGAGTCTGGATGGGTTCTGAAAGACAGTTGGAAATTTTCTTCAATTTCCTCAATTCTAGAGACAAACATATAAATTTTATCAAGGAATTAGAAGTGGATGGATCCCTCAACTTTCTGGACTTGAATATTACCATTAAAAACAATAGTTTTAACTTTTCTATTTTCAGAAAACTGTGTTATACGGACCATGTCATACACTATAATTCTAGGCACTATTTCGCTCAAAAATTATCGGCCTTTCACGCCATGATACACAGAGTATGTTCTATCCCCTTGTCCAAAGAAAACACTCTTAAAGAACTAAAGATCATTAAACAAATTGCAGTGAACAATGGGTATAGGGAAGATTTAATTGATACCCTTTACCGTAAGAAACTATCCCATTTAGCAAAGTTATCCATATATAGTTCACCCACATATACAGAAAACCAGCCAAAGTGGCGGAGATTCCCTTTTCTTGGTCACTTATCATTAAAAGTACAAAGAATTCTTCCAAAGGAAAAAGTGAGACCGGCCTTTTACAATAGAACTAATTTAAGCAACATGTTATGCCACACGAAAGACCACATTGAACCACTACACAAAAGTGGAGTATACAAACTCCGCTGCAAAGACTGCAACCGGATATATAGTACATAGGCCAGACGGGGAGGAGATTTGAAACAAGAATAAAGGAACACCGAGCTTGTTTTAAAAATAACATCTCCGCATCACTATTCGCCAAGCACTTGAGAGATTTTGGCCACACCAGCAATTTTAATCCCTAATTTTTGCATTTTGAGAAGAAAGGGTACCGTCTTGATGCGCTGGAGCAGTTGGAAATCCTTCAAAACAAGAATTACGGGGAAGATGTTTTGACCAACGATTTTTTTTACCCTTCACATTCCCCGTTATTGTTTTTTCCCTCACCCCCTACCAGCTCACCTGAAACCAAGTGAGACTTTTTCAACAATGTAGCGACTCCTCCCAACCCGCTACTGAGTCACCTAACTAATTACTAAGTGCCATTCTCCGAGTTCATAATAATCATTTCCCTAATCCTCTGCCAACTAATCTGATGTCAGGTGGGCTTTTTGCAACATTGTATTGACCATATCCTTCCAGCTAATTATATAATATTATCCGCCTCAAACCATAGACTTTTAGCCCCCCTCTTCTTAGCTCAACCAATCCTTTCTTTCCTCCCTCCTCTTCCCCTCCGCCCAGAGATATGTATATATACGGTGTTGGACTTGTCAATTTTTACCTGATGATGTTATGTTATAACGAAACCTGGGTAGTAAAAATTAAAAAGTTTATTTGGAAAAGTAAAGTGGTTTGATTATTAAAAGTCAGTATAAAATTATTTATTTGTGTCAACTTTTTATAATTCTTTAGTTTGAACACATGTCTGACACAAATATAATTTGAAGCATGATTTTGCATTATTGTTGTTTGACAACTTAATTAGTCCACAGTCATAATGATTCTGTTAGTGCAAAAGCATTTATTGATTTGCAGAGGAGAATTTCCCTGACAGTATCAGGTTCTAACCCTAAAAGTCCTGGAATTTTTTGAAAAATATATAACCTTTTTCATAGAAATTCAAGTAAAATCTAACATTGTGAAGCCATTTTTTATTTATGCTCCTTACAATTACAGGTTATGTAGAAACATAATAACATATTTTCTCTTCATTTAGATTAAGCAAAACAGATGAGAAGTTCAGAGAGTAAGTAAGTATGGCTGTAAGATCAGTCCTGGCATTATAAGGGTCAATTTAAGAATACTTTGATGGTCATTTCTTCAAATTTGGGAATTTTTAAGATTATACAACTGACCTCTTTTCTTGGCCTCCCTTTTTATATCGTACCAGTTGTTCCATTTTCTCTCTTTAGTAGATCCAAATACCAAGTAAAGCAAATAAACTCCAGTTGATATGCCAGCTCCCAGATAGAAAACAATTCCCCATTGAGACATTGTTTGCTGAGAAAAGATAAAATATATAAATCGGCTAAAATACCTACATTATTAAGTTAATCCAATTATTTACAGCCTAGTGACTGATGACTAAAGTCACCAGCAAATTAATTAAAGGTGTACTTTAAGTGATTAGTTTTGGTTCCAAATGCAGGTTGAAATATTCCCATATGTCAAAATTTTTTTATTGAAAAACTTTCAACAGTTAGGGATGAATTGTGCTACCACTCATTTAGGTTCTCATTTAGTTGACAAAATACTTTCGATTTGGGAAAGCCAAATCAGAGAGACTTCCTAGAGGAATATTTTTTATGCTGTGCCTACTGCATCTAGGTGGATTGTTCAAGGTATAAAAACTCCCTTATTCTTACATTTCCTTCAACTATTGCTGCAATCACCAGTGGTGTGATAATGCCAGCTGAGTTTACAACTGTGTGTAGTATCCCAGAAGTAATTCCGACATAGTTAACTGCTAGGTCAATGTGATTGACATATGACCCTCCAAAGAAAGCTCCTGTGAACAAGCCATTTAATGCCAGAAGAATAACTATGGTCTCAGGAGCATATCCAACTTGGATGACACCTATTAAACATGCAGTAGGCCCCAAAGCAGCTGCAATGAAATTTAAAATTGTATAATATATTTGAACTTTTATTTATTTTATTTATTATATTTGAACTGTTTTATTTAAACTGGTTAAAGTGTCCTTGGCTCTGAGTAAAAAATAATTCCTTAACTGTAACTGTTAACTAGAGTTGAGTATTTCTGAGAAACCTGCTGTCCCTCTGTCTTCGTCCATCTTCCCTCAATTATGTTAGAAGGATGTGCCCTCCTTATTTTATGACATTAAAGAAATACAAGCTTATAGAAGTAGAGAAAACATGTGTTGCAAAATATAAATATTTAGTGGATTTTTTAGTCCTTCCCCTAATAATATTAATTATTAATCTGATTTGACTCAAGCATGTTAACCATAGATCCATAATTAAGGGTTACGAAAACTCACCAATTCCATTAAAAATTTTGTAAGCTGCAATATGAGATAAGTAATTCTTCTTTCTCAGCCATTGAGAAAGAATGCCAGAAATAATACTGGCAATCCATGAGAGCAGAGATGGAAGAGCTGAGAGAAATGCCAGCTGAAAAGAATCAGATACATGATTTTCATAAAGATTTGTACTTAGCCATAATTTAAAATATTATTGCTGCTGTAGACTCACCCAGGAGTGATTACTTATTAACGAGATAAAATTTAACTATAGAGATCCAAATTAAAAATAAAATCCTCAATAATCACCCCTAAGTTTGGATTGATTATTGAGAGTAGAGCTTGCCTTTTATTGACCTCTGTGTTGTGGGAAATTTACGCATGAGTTTGCGTAGAACAGATAGCCTGTAGTTGCCCAGAATCATGCATACAAAAACCATGTAGGTTGTATTTACCCTTGGGTGTCCAGAGACACCACCCAAATGTGAATCTGGTTATCGAATGAATTCTAAGCTACCATGGAAATGCATTCCATCATTAAGTGAACAATAACTAAGCAGTAATTATTTCCATTTAAAGTGGTTGTTAGATGTATGATTTCCTCTTTGTTTGATAGATATCAAATCAAGCCTTGATTTTCCTAGGTTCAAGGTTCCTAGGTTTCCTCCATATATAAGCTCTTTTTTTCTTAGCGCATGTAGACCAGCAGTTCATAATAAAACTCATTCAGTCATAATAGGATGACTTTTTTTGCATTGATTTCTCCCATAAATAATTCTCTCTTGCAAGAACAAAATTTATATTTTGAAAGGGTTCTTGAAGCTCATATTTCTTTTAGAAATTTTCTCTTCGTAATACGTAACTCTGCACACACTTTCCATTTTTGGAAACACTTGGGAGTAAAGTTTAATGCTCCTCTTTTATTCAAACCTATGTATTGCTATCAGTGCTGAAAACTCAGGATAATTGTCCCAATGAACTTAAGTAAATCAGTAGAAGTGAGAAGAGATGCCAAGTTAATGATATTATCATTGTAATGTATGTCATTTTCTTTTTAGATGCCCATGATAATGATCACATATATAAGGAATTATATTACAGACAGTATTTTAATGATTTTAGATAATTGTTTTAAAGACCTGTTTAATCTATGAAGTTTATGGGCATGATAAATATATTGACTTAATGAAGACATAAAGGGAAAATAAAGACTGTTTCATTTTAAGCACAAGAACCACATCAAAAGCACATACGTGACCCATAATTCTCTCTCTGTTGTATGCCTATGGTGCTTTCCATGAGTGGATACCATATGTCCTCTCTCCACTCCATTTGCTCTTCATCTCGATTGATTGAACAAAGAGATGAGTCAACTGTCATTTTCACTTCCGCCCTTCTAATCTCACCCTCCCAAAGATCACCAGTCCTTTACTCAATTTCTTACCCCCATTTGAGCCCTGTCAACTCATGTCAAACTTGTGTGGTAGTGCAACAATTTACCATCAGAATTCTAAAGCGAACCACCTTACCCGTATGGTAAGAATACGAATATCCACTTGTCACAGTCTTATGTCTCATTTCCTGCACTATTTTTTCTATTTTCACCTTGTTGATACAAGGCCATAGATTTTCTTTGTGGACCATAGGCTAACTAAAGCCTGATCTTTTGCCAACTTGATTTTTCATTACCTTCCTACTTTAACTCCTGCCTCCAGCCCTTCTACAGTCTCTCTTGCATTTTCCTCAAAAGAAATATAGAAAACAAGCAGTGATAATGGACATCTCTATCTTGCTCCCCTGCATAACACTGCCCATATTCTCCAGTCTCTATTCTGATGATTCCTTCACCTTTCTGTATAGCATACCGTCTTACCCTATCTTTGTGAAGTATCCAAATTCTCACACTGCTCTTTACACATTTATTTTGCCCTATTTGTTTCTCACCCTAGTTTATTGGGTTTGCTGTTATTGAGTACCAATTTCCATATTTTTCAAAAGTTAGTGAATGCCAATATTTTTTAGTCAAAATAAAAACTTTTGTATTTAGTGTTTTATTTTCAAGTGCATGAAGTTTATGGGCATGATAAATATATTGACTTAATGAAGACATAAAGGGAAAATAAAGACTGTTTCATTTTAAGCACAAGAACCACATCAAAAGCACATACGTGACCCATAATTCTCTCTCTGTTGTATGCCTATGGTGCTTTCCATGAGTGGATACCATATGTCCTCTCTCCACTCCATTTGCTCTTCATCTCGATTGATTGAACAAAGAGATGAGTCAACTGTCATTTTCACTTCCGCCCTTCTAATCTCACCCTCCCAAAGATCACCAGTCCTTTACTCAATTTCTTACCCCCATTTGAGCCCTGTCAACTCATGTCAAACTTGTGTGGTAGTGCAACAATTTACCATCAGAATTCTAAAGCGAACCACCTTACCCGTATGGTAAGAATACGAATATCCACTTGTCACAGTCTTATGTCTCATTTCCTGCACTATTTTTTCTATTTTCACCTTGTTGATACAAGGCCATAGATTTTCTTTGTGGACCATAGGCTAACTAAAGCCTGATCTTTTGCCAACTTGATTTTTCATTACCTTCCTACTTTAACTCCTGCCTCCAGCCCTTCTACAGTCTCTCTTGCATTTTCCTCAAAAGAAATATAGAAAACAAGCAGTGATAATGGACATCTCTATCTTGCTCCCCTGCATAACACTGCCCATATTCTCCAGTCTCTATTCTGATGATTCCTTCACCTTTCTGTATAGCATACCGTCTTACCCTATCTTTGTGAAGTATCCAAATTCTCACACTGCTCTTTACACATTTATTTTGCCCTATTTGTTTCTCACCCTAGTTTATTGGGTTTGCTGTTATTGAGTACCAATTTCCATATTTTTCAAAAGTTAGTGAATGCCAATATTTTTTAGTCAAAATAAAAACTTTTGTATTTAGTGTTTTATTTTCAAGTGCATGCCTAGATATGTGCAAAAAGGATTTAAGTGTTCCAAGTTGTCAGAAAAATTATGCTAGTGAATAAGTCAGAAACTAGTCATTTTATTTATTGCAGCATGTTTTTATCCTGGCTGGCTTGAGACATCAGTGGAATATGTCATAGTCTAATGGATTTCAGCTCCCTGGAGTAATGCTTACTTAACTGGTATTTTTTAAACTACATTATGATTAATTTCCTGTTGTTTCATTAATGGATTGGTAGTCTACCTTTAGGGTAGGTTTTGAAAGGACTTAGGTTGAACATTGCAACATTTCTTAGCTTTTTCTAACTCTGTACCTGAAAACCCAAAATGAATTAAATTAATTTTTGATAGTATGTAATCACCCCCTGCCACACACTGTAGCTTGCAGGGTACCATGTAGATAAATAGATACATTATACCTTCCTTTATTTCATGCAATATGTCTATCCTTTTCTTCCCCTTAACTCTCCCCCTATGATTCTCCTCTTTATTAATCTTCAGCATTCCATCGTCAGTAAAAGCAATGTGCATTCACCTTGTCTGCTCCATTGGATTTCTCCCAGCAATCTTCTCTCCTCCCTCACCACACCTAGCACTTATTCATTGGTATTCCTTTCCACCCAATATATCTTTCCATCCTTTTTCAGCCCCACATCTCAAATGGATCCAATCTACTCCTGAAATCATGCTTCAATGACTATGTATCCATGCTGTATGAAATCATGCTCCATATCAAAGCTTTAGTAAATCTTTTGTTAACATCATTACTCAACATTCCTATCAACAATTCTGTTCCCCTTGTTAAAACTTTTTTGCCTAGTGCAATTATTCGTCTTATATCACCACTACGATGCATCATGGTAGTCCAGGGGTAGGGTGTTGGTCTTACACCAGGGGACCCAGGTTCTATTCCCAGGCATGCCTCTCTGGACACTCTCAACTCCATCCAAGCTGACTTTTTGGACACCAGATCTTCCCAGGAAACAATGGCCCGCACAGGGAAAGGAAATGGCCCCCTACCCTGATGTGTGAATTTCACATGCCATCGGGCTTAGTACCAGGTGAACTACCATTGCCTACCAAACTGACCTTCCGGTTGATTACTGTGTTTAGAGTTTTTTTTATTTCTACCACTCTGGCCATTTTGGTCCAGAGCAAATGCTTATTCTGAAATAGGTAGATTGTTAGAGCAGGTAAACCACCTGCTCTAGTTTTTGGCCTTCTATTGTAATGTTGAACTTAACCTTCCTCTTTCTTGAAAAACCTTTGATCTTTGTTTTGTATATATTAGCTCACATCTCAGACTTATTGCTCTGATTTTTTTATGTGCTCAGTTAAAATGGCACTCTCATTGTTTGATTGATTAAATAAAATTTGATCATCCTCAAACCTAATTATATGAATTTCCTATTGGTTTTCATTCCTATTTACAGTTCTTCCCATGTCTCTTTTAATTTTCCTTCACATACACATTGAACAGCACAGGTTATAATGGGCACCCCTATATTCCTAACACTGCTCATCTGGACTCTCCATCCCACCCTTGCACCCCGGCTGTCCATGTCATGTACAAGTTATGGATGAGTCTCCCATCCCCCCTACCTTCTGTAGTAAATTAATTCATTTTACCCAATTCACTTCATCAAAGTCTTTCTGGAAATCTACGAAACAGACAAATGCATCTGGATTGTATTTTCTAAATTTATTAATTCTACCTAACTCACTATATCAAACGCCCTCCTGAAATCTCTGAAACAAACACACATCATGATGGATTGTCTAATGAAAAAATTAAATTAAGGTTATATTTTTCCTTAAAAAACATCAGACACTAATGGGCCATTTCAGCCCATCAGTTAAATTAGAAGAATTGTACACACATTAAAAATCAATGCAATGCACTCGGAAACAATATTACCGTTGCCACCTTGAATAGTATCACTCCTAAATCAATAGTTTTGAAATTAATGTTCAGGAAACAAGGGTATGAGTTGAGTACTAGTTTGATGCCAATATTGTGGAAATGAGATCTATGCTTCATTTGGTAATTCTTCCAGATAAACATATTCACAGCCTGAAATCTGCAAGTGTACCTTTTGTGTGTCAAAGTTGAGCACGTTCCTCATGTATGTAGGAAGGTCGGACAGCATGGTGTAAACAACCCAACCAGTACCCCAGTGGAAAAGTATTCCGGTCCACAAATGAATATCTGTCAGAATGTACTTCCAGGGAACATCTTTCTAAATGGAACGGAAAGGTATTAATAATTAGTTTTAATTATTAAAGTAGAGCTTGTATGCAGGATGTCTGAATACATTCATCGCTTGAAATAAATAACTGGTACATCCCTCATAATAAAAATAACTGAAGAGTCTATTAATCCTTTTCCTTAATGTCATTTAATTTACTTAGCATTAATCTGAAAACAGCACTTTTGGCCTTCACATCTGACTTTTTAATAATGGTATCTAACATTAGATAATGAAAAACACCAAAGCCCAAGGTGGAGGAATACCACCTAGGTAGGAATTGAACCTGTAACATCTGGGTTGGCAGGTGAGGAAGTTAACCCATCACAACCAGGGCTGGTGTTTTTCATGCAGAAAACTTCATTTGAAGCATTGGTAATAATATTTTATAGCCTTCCATTCGAGGTTGGTTTTGGATCAATGCAAACTTAACACCCCTAAATTTCTCAGGTTTATTTAACAACATACAAACTTAGGCCTCAATGAATCAATATGGCAATTGTGCACATTCTACCTCCCATCACTTTATTCAGCATGCTTATCCTTTTACTACCCCCTTCCTTACCTGCTCAATGTCCTCCATGCTTTCACAGCCTTCTGCATTCCATTACCAATCAATGTGTCTAAAAATTTTGACCTATTATATGAATTGGTGATAATTAATTCAATTCTTGAAATTTTACTGTGAAAATACAGTTGGCATTTACTCTGATTCTAGATTCTATTCTGGGAGATAATAACCTTTAATATGCCCACCATGTAGGAGAAGATAAGGAATGTGGGAATCGGAGCACACTATTATTAATGTTTCTTTGCATAATGTCAAAAGGCATTAAGTAGTTTCCTTTGGTCTTATGCAATTCAAAATAGTGGGTTCCTATCCCTGCATTCTAGGAAATATGTAAAAAAGCTCTATTACGCAGCTCTTGTAGAACATTGCGCCAAGTGGAATATTATTAAAAATTTTAAAGTTTTAGGATTACATGGTGACCATTATCCAAGTGGGATGAACATATCTCCCGGGTATGTAAGAAAATTAATTCTGTTTCCTTCCAGATATCAGTTCTAAAACACATTGCCAGTTTAGATGTCCTTAAAATGTTATATTATGGCTTGTTTTACTCAGTAACTTCTCATGGAATGATAATCTGAGCAACATCATCCTCATTAAAACAAGCATTTTTAGTTCAGAAGAAATAGACTCATTAGTAATCAATCTTATCGTGTATATTGCTGACCTCTTTTTAAATGTTTGGGGATATTTGTATCTTCTGTATGTAGCTATCATGCAGTGAGTTATGCTAAGAAAAACAAGAATGACTTTACAATGAATAATTATTGTCACTGACACAGCACCAGAATATGTAAAGATATACAAGGGAAACATCAAACCAGTCTGTGGTATCTAATGGACAAACATTAATGTGCACAAAATTGTTTAACAATCTACCTAAACATTTAAAAAATGAGGCAAGAATTTCACTATTCAAGAAGAATCTATTTGCACATCTGGTTGATGAGTGTTATTATAGTGTAAATTAAAATCTATGTAAAACCTGAGTGTATATTAATTTCCTGTCATAACTGCATTTTGTTATTATATTAGGGATTAATATCCTCTATATCCCATTAATGTGTCCAATACACCTTTCATGTATTCTTAATACTGTACAAAATTGTTTGCTGGACCAATAAATTTCATTAAATTATTATTACCAGTGTATGGAATGCCATAGTAATCAATCTGAAGTTTGGGATAGGTAGACCACAGTAGCAGGAAGCAGTTGTTCTCACTAATACGGACATTTGGTTTAGATAAGTGGGTTAGGTAGTATAGAATTGATCTTAATGTGAATAAATACATTACCAGATGTGTAGTTTATTGCACGTTTAGTTTTGCCACCACCCTTGAAAAGCAACTTTAAGTGGATTGTTGTTGAAGCGAAGTGGATTTTAAGTTCAGTTGATTTGGTTTTTTTAAGTGATTTGTGACCACCAGTTTGAATTTTTTTCCACTAGTTTCCTTAGATTTTGATGTGGGGCGATTGTTATTTTTTAAAAGGAACAGGACTATATCTAGGATGTTACAATGGCAGGAGTTTCGCTGTATGTTCGCTGTTCGCTTTCGATGTGTGCACAAAATAGCTTTTTTTTGCTTGCCTGAAAAATGCTTTTATTTTGGTGTGTTCTGTGCCTGAGCACTGGATATCAGTAAATATACATAGTAACATAGTTAAACATCACACTGGCTTTCCCTGTATGATATCACTTTGGAATACTATGGAGAACTGGTAAGTCTCATGGGCATTTGGAAAAGAAGGTGGGGAACATGGTCATTGTTTTCATATAATGAAGTGCCCTGCTTGAAATCACAACCGTGGATAACTGATGGGCAACAATGTAACTTTATTCCATGGCAGATGATAGAAATATGTTGAAGTTAGAGTAAACTTAAGTTCTCGATCACTTTTAAATTCTTACCAATGCATTCCGTTTCTTCACTTCTTTTCTCAGTTCTTTTAGGATGTAGTTTTTCTCTGCTTTGGATATACGAGGATGGCATGATGGATGGTCATATATTAGGAGCCACCAAGGGAGGATGAGAACCATAGCCAACGTTCCAAAGAAGTAGAAAACCATAGGCCAGCCTCCTCCTTCCAGTGGCCATTTACTAAGAGGTCCAGATGCAGCCATTCCGATGACAGTTCCAAGGAAGAGTGCTACCTCAACCATCCAAGTTCAAAGATATATTGTTGATATATCCTTTGTTATCCATTGGTGACAATGGTGAGTTATGCATATTTAACTCATTTGATTGAATGCCTTTCCAAACTTAGTGCTAATCTAATAAGTGCATGCAGTTCAGATATATTGATCACATTTAATTGTTGAATGAAATACATAAAATTTGAAATATTTGTTTGCTGAAAATAAAGGGAAAACTCTATGGCCTTGAATTATAAACTTAATGCAAATGATAGCACACATTTTAAGTGCAAGGTTGGTAACATTTTAATGAATAACTACAGTTTCATGTCTGGAGTTATGCCTTGAGAAATTGAAAAGAGGTTGAAGTACAAGATGATATTTATCTACTACCAAAAAAATGGCTGTTTGCAATGAGTCGGAGCAAATTGAACAAAGGATTTTAAAGTCCTATGTCATGTAAGGTATTGCACTACTAGGTTCATAACTTTTGTAAAAATTACCAATTATTTTTTTAACTAGTCGTCAGCTTTTTCATGGATCAATGGTCTAAGCACCGCTACCCTTCTGCCAGTAAGTCCCCTCTCCCCCAGTAGGACCCCAAATACCCTTACACTCGGATTACAGTGAAAATTTTGGGAAGCCCTCATGTTTTTTATCACTCTTCAATCTGTCCGGCATGCCTATTTTTTCCTGCTTCTACTATTTTTCCAACATTTCCCCCTCTATCACAGTCTTCTATTATTCCAACGACTCTTAGAATCACTTAAATTTAGATTTCCTGCCTTTGTTTTTCTCCCACCTACTAAGTGCTGCTACTCTTATCTTTTTTTAACATTTGAGTTTTTCCATGAAGCATTTGCTAGTGCAGTTTACCCTATTGATTTAGGTTCCCATGCATTTTGTCATAATAACAGTCAATCATTTGAGTAAAAACAAATGGGGCCAAATTGAAAATTACATTTTGAAGGCCATGATTCATTAAAACAAATGAATTCATGGAAATATAATGAATAATTAACATGCTCATGTGCCATTATAGACCTCCCAGCAAATATATTTTTGATAGGTATTAATAAGACTTACAAGAGAAAATGGCTCCAGAAAATGAACTTCTCTCATGAGCTGGGAACCACACGGAGAACATTTGATGCATTCCAGGCAGGATAACTCCCTGAATTCAACAAAAGGAAGGATTTTTAGTCAATGGATGCCCACACAATCAAAATAACTTTCACTTCAATTTAAAAGTGCAATGTGGAATTTCTATATTACTAATTCACATGTTACCCACTGAAAAAATTCCCTCCAGCACACGAACCACAAATAAAGCCCATGGACCCCCTTTTCTAGCAGCCAGAGGGCTGAAGATGGTGAATAACCCTGTCAGTGCTATTCCAGGGCCAACTACAACCTTGCCCCCCCACCGATCTGCTGCATAACCTCCAAAAAATTGAGTTGCCACATAACCATAATAATAAGATGACAAAATATGCCCCTGAACCTCCATGCTCCATGTAAATTCGCCTTCCTGAAATAGAGTAAAAAGTTAAATGTACTCATTCAATCCGTATACGCTTGCCCAAAATCTTGTCCACATTCATTTGAAAAAAATGCTCATATAGATAAAATATTTTCTATCTGCAGGGTATCTTGACATTTTTAATTAGAAGGCTTCATAATTTTTAGGAACTGTTCTATGGGGACTTTTAATAAAAAATACTAGCATTGTTACAATGTGCAGGCATTTTCATAAACCTTGTAGCTGTAGCTAAGTAATTCTTAGTGAAGGTTCCTCATGTGTGGAGAGAAAGGATGTAAACTTAGAAAGTGAGTCTACAAGGCATCTAACATCCAAAACTCTTCCTCTGTCTAAAATTGTGGCTGGGAATAAGAAGAAAAGAAATTGGCAAAGTAGGGAACTATTAGTGTATTATATTAGAACTAGAAGGGATTCTTGTATAAAAAACTGGTTGGACAAGAGATGTTTTACCTTAAGAATACCCAAAATCATGATAAATGTACAGAGAATATAGGGAATAAATGTTCTCTTTTCATTGCCAGTTCTTTGGGTACTCACAGAGTAATCAAATGGTAATTGCACACATGTAAAAGGTACATATGGGAAAAATTTACCATATATTACTCAAGGACAAGTAGGATGATTTCATTCAAATTATTAGGTAGACTGAGGAAATGAGAAAATGTTATGGTGGTTAACTAAAGTCAGAGGATATACTACCTTATTAAATCATTTCATGCCAGGTAATTTTTTAAAACATAAAAAGTGCAGACATACTATTACAAGGGGTTGTGTTTAACCCATACCATTAGCCAAGGAGTCTATAATTTCATGAATCTCTAGGAGTGTCTTACAATTCTCCTTCCTAAACTGGCCATCACTCATTGTTTGTGTTAAATTATCTGGAGTCATATGCCTCTTAAGGAAATCACAAACATTGCAACCAAGCACATTCCTTGTTAATTCATATAATGTATTTTTCTATTGTCATGTATTTCATAGTTTGAAAGTATGAGGAAATTCCCATGTCATATCAATACTATTGATACAAAAGAAAGGTGTCGGAATAATCTATAATTCAGATTTGAGAGGTCAGTGCAGACCACTGTACATTTCTAATCATGTCATGACAGTTTACTGCTGAAATAATTTTGCAATATCTTATGATGTATAAGAAAATGTTAATTACCTCTTGACAAGATCCAATGTACATAATTATGAAGCATAAAAAATACATTAAATTCATCATATTCTTATTTAGCTAAGACTCAAGGTTCAGTGAAATTCATGGGCATCACTTTTATTAATATCTTACCAACTACTGCTTTTGGCATCAGCATTTCAGCATTCAAATTTATCAGTATATTAGCTCTCAATCAAGACTTATAACGCTCTCAATGAATTTCTTGAGACTGACACGAATGACTTGATATTCATGTAAAATGTCAAAAGTATTTGTGCAGGTACTCTGTTTTGCACGTTTCATAATATTCATAATATCATTTTTGGTATGTATCCACTTAATTATGAATAAAGATTATGAAAATATCCCCATGTATTTACTAAAGAGTGTAGGAGAAAATGAAAGGAAGTGATATTTAGGGAAGAGGAAATAAGAGGAGGATTCTTGGTGATATTCAAAGACTGCAGAAAGATTGGTTGGAGAGGTTACAAAGGGGCTGTAGAATACTGGAAGTTGTGATAGAAGGGAATATGTTGGAGAAGTAAGGGAGAGTAAGGAAAGAGAACAGTCTTTTTGGATGGGTGGATGACTGTTAGAAATTATGAAGGGCTATAGAAGGGATTGATGTTGGGTAATTGAGAGGAAGTTTATTTTAAATTCAATGCGTAATTATTCTTAGGAACCATCCAAGCTAAATTTGATAGGCAGTTACCTGTGATGATGGTTACCACAGGAGATCATACAAATTTAAATAAAATGGTGGTAATAAATCTCCTTCATTCTCACTTATCAGCATTTCAGGCATCATGGGTCACTTTTACTTTGCTAAACATTTGCCAATGTTAACTGCACAAAGTAAATGCTTTACTGCCTCTACCAAATCAATGTATTGTGTGATAGAATACTGAGTGTATTGGAATATGCAACCGTCTACATACCTCATTTTCTCTCAATTCTGGTATGCTTGAATTGGTCTTGTTTGGATAAGAAGGAACTGGGTGTTTTACCATAGCTACAATTGCCACGGAGAGATTCACTTTGAGAGCGTATTGCATCATAATACAGAGAGCTCCCATTATGGCCACAATATAGCGTTGCTGAATCCATTCTGTGATTGAATATAAAACTATATTATCGAGAGGCACTTTTGGTTTTGGGAATGAACTCATTTTGATACCACTGTTTTCCTTGGGAAATGCAAATTAGGAAGTTGTGCATGAAATTATGGATACCATATATTTGATTAGCGTATCATTTATTATTTCATATTTATAGTTTCCCTTAAATGCATTTTAATTTATTGGTTTTAAAGTCATGGTGAGTATATATAGAGTTTATAGAATCCAAACTAGCAGAGGTCATAATGTGGAATGGTTTTTTATTGTGGACACTCTGATGATCAATGTAATAACAGTGTTGTACCCTATTAAAATTTTCCACTTAATAAAGATTTATATCCAACTAGTTTCGATGCACTTAATCATTTTCAAGTCCTACACTTGAAAATGATATAGTGCATCGAAAATATATGGAAATAGATCTTTATTAAGTGGAAAATTGCAATAGTCTTCATCTCTGTTATTATGGAACAGTTCCACCACGTCACACCTGAATCTATAATATATAATCAAAATGATTCAGAACATTTCAATGCATCTTCAAATAATCTTAGACCGAGCTATTTTTGTAGCACACTGGAATGTGTCACTAGAATATTTTTCTTGAATTTTCCAGGCAATCATATGAAGCACAGTGAGTACAACTACCCAGTGAATCCTGAATGTGTGAATTTCAACATAGATTACAGTACCAGGTTAGCTTCTCTTATCAAATTGGCATGCAGGTTGGAGACTGGTTTTATGCTAGTGATATCCCTGTTTTAAAAATAATTCCAGTATAAGAGCTTTGCAAATTACCTATCTGCAAAACTTGGAAATTAAATTTCAAGAAACTGTGGGAGATGCCGCAGCAGTAGTTTTTAACGGAGTCATCCGCTAACATGCATTTCAGTGCAATAATTTCAGAGTGTCAAGGCAAATGATTTTTACACTCTGAAATTATTTCATTGGAAATTAATGGCCCTTATTATGGACTGCAACCTTGATGTAGTGGAAGGACTTTTGCATTATGTTGACCCTAAGAGCTGTTTTGGGGGAGCAATAGCATTTGCTCCTGTTAGAATCACACCCATGTCATGGAGGTCAAAGGCTAAGAGCCAGGCAAAAAGTATTCTACACAGCATCCGTTCACATGCATGCAAAGGCGTGCATGTATGCAAAGGCATCTGACTCCACTGGGGTGGCCATTAAGTGGTGTTGGCACGTTAAAAACATTATTAGAAAGGCAACGGGAAACCACCTCAAATATTATTAAAAGAGCTTTAAATCTTTCATTTTCAACTTTAAATCTTTCATCTCGAGTTTACAGGAAATTGGCAATGAATTACGTTGTTGTCATATTCACTTTGAAACTATTTTAACTACATTTCTGAATGCTTTTAATTTCTTAATGATTATGAAATTGATTTAGGGATCGATTGATACTTAGTTTAATGACTAAGAAACGAGTATAACTCTTTGCACAATGAATGAAGTTCCTTTTCAAAACATATTCTGCCTCGAATCAATGAAATACCTTTGGGTCGTGGGTAGTCGGATATTTCTTGAGCAACTTCCTTTTCTGAAGCTGCCATTGTAGAGCTGGTGAAAGAACGGAGGAATGTGATTTAGAAATAAGATTCGCCGTAGGCATCACTAAAAACACTTATTTTGATTTATAACGCGAGATACTGTATGTGGTGTGACGATTAAGAGATGCCATGAAAGACGTCCACTTGGTTATGAATTCTTATCGTCAATTGTGTCGTTATTGCGAATTCATTCTTCAGGTTTAGATGTTTTCACTTCGTCATTTGTTGTCCATCCGTCGGATTGTTTGACTTAATATTTCGTTAATCTCTCGCGACTTGTGAGCTCGAGAACCTTCGGAAACAGAAACCTCATAGATATGATACCACATGATAGAAATATGAACGTCTCCAATTATCTCCAGCATAATCTCCCGTTGATGATATCGTTTAAAGTATGTCTTGCAACTTTATCTGAAATCTATAGCTGTTACGCTATTAAGGAACTTATTTTGATGCACTCCATGGGGCGTTGTTTATAATCCTAACAAAACGTCGCGCCTGGCAATAGTTTAAGGGGATGTGAAAAAAGAAACTTAAAATTCAAACTTTGCTGATTATATTCAAGAATACATCTATGTTTAGGGAACACTTATTAAACTCGCAATAATGTTCTTCTTATTTAAATAAGCCCGGATCTTTATTTCATTCCATAATATTTGTTTACCCCTCTTGTTTGAGTCCTGCTTTAATATACACGTACCTACTGATTATTCGTGTGATACATCTGCAGAAGTCTCGTCCTTCTAGCAGTTCTATAACTGATTGATATATTTCCAAAAAGGTAGTCAACATGTCAATCATTAAATAGTTTTCTTTGAAATGTTCTGGTGTCTTATCGTAACTGCATATCCCTAGGAAAATATTTAAAAACATGTCCGATTAAAAGGCATGCGTTTTTTCGTGACAATTAAGCGATAATTTGCAATGCAATGCAAAGGGAAATCCTAAGTAAAATCTCTCTTAAAACCGTGCAAAGTTTGTATAAAAATTCTCGGCAACAATATATTCTTGAGGTGTACGTGAAGTGCTGAATTCAGGCCTTCGGTTAAGTTTGCACAGGATCGTAGATCGAATTGGCATTGATAAAATGGTAGTGCACACCATTATCGCTAAAAATTTGGCGAAGGGAAAGATACGGGCTAAACTCTTCTCGAAGGTCTTGACGGTTGAGCAAGGGCAGAGACAATTTGGTTGGATCAGCATTGATAGCCAGTCATATCTAAGGAATAGAAGTATGTGATTGCCAATGCTGTATTGCCGATCGTAATAATGTCGGAAGACGGGTCAGAGGAATTCGCACCCGACTCAATGAGCAGACGCTGCGCGGATTACCTTTTGTCTGGCTCCTACCCTTCAACCTACATTGTAATTGCCATTATTGTTCCTACTACGAGGAGTTATCATTGCCCCCACCAGCGCAACTCTAGGGGTAAATGGTGCGCGAAAGCCCTTCCTTCACATCAAGGTCGAAGTATTTTTAAATATTTTTTAAAAAGTGTTGTTTTCGGTCAAATTATTGTCATACACAATACTCACATTTGTTCCAGCTTTCATTTCACCTAGAAATACGATTTAATTTAATTCGAACGGTAATTTTTTATTTATTACTCGCAGCACTTGTTTTTAGGATATACGACAACTAAAAATGTAAATTCAAAATATGTGCTACATTTGTCAATTCCACGATAGTTTGTACCTCACTTCGCAGAGATCTTGCATTTGATTTTATGATGTCTGCTAGGAAATAACACGGGCTCTTTCTGGCTGTGCTCCGTTGTCTACCTTGCTTTCTGTTCGCCTTAGTCGGAGACAGTGTGCCCCTACTGTACCCTCGAGCGAGCTCAGATATTTCTTTTTACTCTTTCCCAGTTGTCCCTCCCTATCTGGCACTCATTATAACCCAGCTCGTTCAGTCTCTCTCGTACTCATTGCGTGCGCCTGTCACCGATAACGCGCGCACGAATTAGATGTAAATCCTTTAATTTTAAGAAAAAATGCAGAATACAAACAAAGACGGGGGTATTTATGAGGAGCAGCCAAACGGAAACCGAACAACTGCTACAACAACCAGTCCGCGCACTAACAAGGGCATAACCCAGCAACTACGTGCGCCTGTGAGTTGTCACTATGCAGTTCTCCTATCACATCCATGGTGGTATCGTTGCGTATAAATATAGCTATTAGCGGGCTGTGTGTTATGGTGGGTGTTCGGTTTTCATTTGACTGCCCCTAGTAGATTAAAATAGAGTTACCTTCGCTGATTACTCGAATCTGCAGTGTAATACAAAAAATATTTTTTTGTTTCTTAAATGAAAAACATTTTCAAAATTTCATAATTCATTAGGCAAAAAATAAAAAAAAACGAAGTTAAAGCACTTTAAAAGTTTTAACAATAAAATTTTGAAACAATAATTTGTTTTCAAACTTTAGTCTCCATAATTAAATTTTGCATTTAGTTTGCCGGAATATGAGCCTCCAAACACCTTTTTATGTCGTGTCTGCTCTGAGAAATAGGGCCAATAAGAACCAGTGTTTTTGAAAACCACCGCATTGAAAAATGGAAAAATTACTCTTCTCACTGGTGTCCATGTATCGTATTTTATGGCTTAACCAATTATCAGAACCCACATCCGCAACCATCTGTAATGGATTTTCCTCTCATGAATTCATCGAATTCTCTCAAAAATTAGGCAACTCTTGGCCAGTCATAAGCTTAAACGGTAGTCTCGTGAAAGAACATTCTCAGAGGATGAAGGATTATAATACATATTATCTCTGGCTTCATTCTCAAGAAGTGCCCCACACTCATATTCTCTCTTGCTCCAAAAGAATTTAAGGATAATATTTTTGCAGATGGTTCAATTACAGGTAAGTCTTCAACATCTACAGATATCATTACTGGTTTGTAGCCACCTCTAAAGTTACAAATAGAGGATGTGGAGCTATTGGCTGTTGACAAGTTGTCACCAGGAAAGAAGAAAATCCTATAGCCAATAAAAAATGCAGAAGAACTCCGATACCGGTATTTCGGTCACCAGGTTCACTTTTTAATTTCGTTAGTCAATTCAAAAATAGGCAGCCCCCTCCTGTTAACCACCACTCTTCCCCCTCTCGGCCATCGCTTAACCCCTCCCCCCTTGCCCCTCCAGGTATATACACCTCACTCCCCAACCTGAACACCCACTTGACTTTGGACAGTGCCTGGTGCATGTCTTCTTTCAATTGTCAAGTTCCCTTTTGATTTCTCTCCCCGTAGATGGTCACCTGGTGACCGAAATACCGATATCAGAGTTCTTCTGCATTTTTTATTGGCTATAGGATTTTCTTCTTTCCTGGTGACAACCTCTAAAGTTATCCTATTCTTTGAGAAAATTATTCATTATAAAAACCTTTCGGCCAAAATGTACCTATTATGTACACTTTTGGTACCTCTGCATACAAAGTTTGAGTATTCCAGAGGTTTCTGGAGGAATCACAGATTAATGTCTCAGCTCTGTCCATTATTAGCATTGAAACATGGCTTGCAAATAAAGTTGAAATCATGAGTAGCAGTAGAATTCATCTCTCTAGCCCAAGGGCTTCTGGAAAATAATACACACAGCCTTACTGATTCCAATATAAACATGAGTCCAGCTTGGCTGGAAAATTTGACTCTATGATAGCTACCACCAACACTAATCACAATGGCTAGAGAATAAAGTTCATTTATCCAATGAAGCCCAGGAACCTCTCTTCAAGTACATGTAAAGTACATATTTGTACTGATTTGGGAAGGTGAAGGTTGAGTGATATTAGTAATACTATTAAGAATTACTCTGGTGCTACTTCTCACATCTTGATGCCTACCAAATGCAATTATTAACTAGAATTTGAAGGGAAATTAAAAAAGTAACAATCCTAATCACTGGTTGCTTCACAGTTACCCCATGCTCTGAATCATTTTCCTCTCTACCTATTCCTCCTCTGATGGGAGGAAAATACATTTTGAGATACTGCTGTGCTTTGTGGCCTTTCAACCGAAAATCCTGAATGCTGTTACCAAAATGTCCTGCAAAATGAAATGTGATTGCATTATTAAATATCATGGCTCTAGGTTATTCCATATTAAGGATTATAATGGAAAAGCAGGTTAAGTACATTTGCCCTGAGAAATCAGGGATTGCTTGGATGTTGGGTGTACTGCAAAGTATTTATGGCTATTATAACTATCATCTTCATTTTCTTTTGATGGCTCCCTTTAACAAAAACTCTCATTGCTCTCATAATTATCACTTCGGTTGAAAAGTCAAAATACTTCAAATTAACAGTTTTATTTAATTTTCTAATGAGTACATGACAGATATATACAGGGTGTCTGCAATTGATATCCTTGATTTTAATGTTTGATTGTTCAGTGCTGCTTTAAATAACACTGATAAAACATCTATGCATGGAATGATCAATTTGGGTGAAAATCAATCAAGCGTGGTGAAAAAAGTCATTCATAAAGTTCAGTGTTAGCTCCAAATGTAAATTGAACAGTATCATAGTGATACCAAAGCTCCTTCCAGTCACGGTACTACATTTTGCGATCAATTTTACCAGTCCTCTCTGATCCATGCTTTCAACTTCTGCAATGTGATTGGTATTGGAGAAATGTGAGTACACATTGTCCTTCACATAATCCCTCAAAAACAAAAATCCATTGGAATCAGATTAGCGGATGGCATCAGATGTTCACCAAACTCAACACTATTGATTCCAAGAATATGAGCCTGTGCAACTTTTCTCGAGGCTTCTGCAAAAACATCTTGTTGTTCTGGCACATGTAGGGCAGCATAGTGGGCAGAATGTGAAGTTGGCATTTGAACACTAGATGGATTGTTGGTGTAAAGAAGGGCCTTTGACTTAGACAGAGTTTTTGGCCTATTGTGCCAACCTTTACGTGACCTCTCTGTGTCATACGAACAGGAGAAGAGGCATCAAAGTAGAGTTATGGAATCACTCATCCAACCTCCATCCAGGTCCTGCAATGAGTAACTTTGATGGACTAACAGGTCAAACAGTCATTGAGTATGTAACTTGATATGAGTTTATGTTTTCCTGGCAAATTACTGTGGAAAAGGCTACTCAGGTCTTCCACCAGGTCAGTTCCTTAATCGTTGATGCCAACATTTTGGAAAATGATTCATTTTCCAAAACATTGGTGTCATCAATGGAGAAAATGACCTGTGGAAGACCCGAGTAGCCTTTTCTATGTCACCCATGTTTCAACATGGCTAGGCCCTTGCCCTCAGCTAAAAAATAATAAAACTTATTCAGTCAAATATTTCAGATGGTTAGTGTTTTGTGTGTGTAATGTAAACTTGTGCTGAACTATTATGGTGAAATATATAACTCCAAAATTGGAAACATCATTAGTGATAAAATCCTGCTATTTTGCTTGATAAGTTAATTAAACCTGAATTTTCAGTAATGTGGGCTCTATTCATCAAAGAGACACATTATTCATCGCATACATAACATGTAAATGAAAATAATGCAATTTAAGTCTTCTTTTAATGTAGTGATGTTCTGAAATATTTATCAAATGCACAGAGTATAAACTTTCACTGCATGGGGCTATTATAGTGCAAGAGTGCTACATACAAGTAGCTTGTATGGCTTATATAGCTCGTATGTGACAATGGCCATTACTAATACAGATGGACATTAGCATTTACTGCTACATATGCAAATGATTGTGTCCCAGAAACATATATTTGCACTACTCAATAGTTGAAAATAGCAGGAGAGAAGCAATGAGATGAATGATTGAGTGCAAACACGGCAGTGATGTTTTTTATCAATTTATGATTTTGGGGCTTACAACCTAATCACACTAGATACTTCTGCATAAGATGTAAGTATTTTTTACAAAAAAAAGTAAAAGCATGATTTGTCTTAATGCATGTTACACTCAGTGTAGCTTTCACACCAATTTTGCTGAAAAGGAGAGAAACCAATTTTTCAATAGAATTGAGTTGCCTCTAAGTGAGTGACATCCAAGCTAACTCAAAGGGTCTGGCATTCAAATTCAAGTGATGCCTATAGATACTCCGTATTTAATATAAGCTTCTGAGTACCTCAACTTCCTTGTGCACCCCAAACTCAGGGAAAAGGACCAGCTACCTACGATGAATGTTTGCCTTCACCTATGAAAGCAGCCTTTGGGCTGATTACTGTACTGATATCATTCTCATGTGACATGTTTTAAAAATTAAAAAAAAGGATTCTTCCTTGGAGAAAACATGATTTTCCTTCACTTTATGAAATTTATTGCTGATCCAGAGCACCATGGTGCATGGGGAGTTACATGAGTTTTAAAATAGCATCTTCATTGACTTCTATGACAGATGACTCATAGAAATTGTAAAAACCACCAGCTCTGCCCTAAGTACACAAAACATGGCAGATTCTCTAAGTGTCACTCCATTTTAATTGGAGAGGACTTCGGGATAGGGGTTATGACCTCCATGCCCTCCCTTGATTATTCTCCCTTACATGTATTTTGGCATGCCTTCCTCCTCTATTTTTTCATGAAGACCATTTTTGCACCGGAATAATACCACCAAATCTAAGTTTTTAATGTAGTGTCCATCATTACAGTGTTGGAATAAGTAACTGAGGTGGTTTCCCATTACCTCCCTCAATGGTGTATTTAATTTGATACCACCTCTCAAATGGCCACCCCACTGGCCTGAAATATGTTTGAAGCCACCACACTGAAGAACAAAGGATGGAAAAGGTGAAATGGACAGAAATGTGGAAATGGAGGAGGAAAGTGGATTGTTGGAAGAAATTGAAAGGAGGCAGGAAATGTGGATTCAGAGGACTTCGATTGGCAATGGGAAGTTTTAGACTGTGATGGAGGTGAGAGTATTTGGCAAGCAAGGATGGGGTAGGAATAGAATAGGCATGCTTGATGGAATAAAGGGAAGAAGGAAGTATTCAGAATTAAACAGGGGCCTATTGTAGTGTTAGATGTAGGTTGTGTTTTGTTAGGAAAGGCAAACCTATGTATTATGTAATGTTGTATAGGGTGGGTCCTTTAAAAACCTACCTTAACTGGTAGAATACCATTAATGAGCTAAGATTTTAATCTTTCTCCAGTTATCCATAAATGACAAGTACTTACTTGTTCATTTGAAATGGATGATGAAAAATTCATGGTAGTGAATAAATGAATGACATGACATTTAGTTTTCAGATAAATAATATGTAAACCATACTTACTTTCATAGTTACGTTTCTTTGTTCTGTTTCTTCATGTTGTTCCATGGGCGTTCCTCAACAGATCCAAAGAAAAAATAAAGCACATATGATGCAGCTGATATGAATGCTCCGGAATAGAATACAATGGACCACTTCTGAGTTGTTTGCTGTTGAGAACATATTAGAAATTTAGTGTAAGTAATGCATTGGCAAGGCTTCATTAGGGAATCACAATAAATCATTCCATTTTCCATTCACAAAAAGATTGCGAGCGAAATGATTAAAAAACCTCATCCACATGAAATCAATGATAGTTATATAATGAACCAAAAAATTCTGCCACCAAAATTTTATTAGCAAATATACTTTAAAAAGTGGAGGATTTATAAAAACATTAAATGCATTGTAATTTTATAAGCTTGCATTAATACTGCATGATATTGTTGATACCTTAATCAGAGTATATAACATATTTCATGTGTGTAAATCATGTACGTAATAATGCATATGTTTCGACACATATTTAATATGTACCTCATTCTGCACTATTGCAGCTACTACTATTGGCACCAAAATTCCAGATGAGTTGCTCACTGTATGCAGAATTCCTGATATAGCTCCGGCATAGTTTACAGCTAAATCCAAGTGGTTGAGGTAGGAACCACCAAAAAAGGCCCCAGAAATGAAGCCATTTAGCGATAGGAAGAAAACTATGATGTTTGGATGATATCCCACTTGTGTTATGGCAAGTAAAGAAGCTGCTATTCCCAGGGCAGCTACCAGTAAATAAATAAAATGAAAATTGGGTATGAATTAAATTTATAAATTAGAACATTAAAATTATAAAATTGGATACTCAAAACCTTTATCTGCTTTGGGATGAAGAGACTTGGACTTTGCTGATACATCTGACTTCATGACATTAACAAAAATTAGTTTGAATTTTAAAGACCTTTGATTCATTGATATATCATGAAATAATAGTTGTATGGTTATGAAACAAAATATCTCCACAGAAAAAATAAAGCAAAATCTCCAATAGAAGTTTTTGCAGGGCCCAGTGTAAAAACATGGTTTGTACAATATCAAAGGTTTGGGAAGAATATTTAATACAATACAATACAATACAATTTATTTGTCCAGCGATCAAGTTGTTACAACTGTATACTTGATATAAGACACGTCAGAGTAAGTAACAGAATACATGCATGGATACATGATACACATCAGTCTGTCTATTTGTTTTATAAATCTAGTATTTGAGTTTTAAAGTAAGTAATATTAAAAAATAATAATTTATTCAGTTAAATCAAATAGAAAAAGGCATGCCAGTGAAAAATGTTCACAGCTTCTTTCATAAGGAGGCTTCCTGTATTCATATACAATTCTTTTAGAATTTCCATATTCGGCTTGATTTTTTATGTGGAAAAATTTAAAGGAAGCAATCACGTTGGATCATTAGCACTAAAGAAAAGGGTATGATATTACTCGAGTATGAACTAATAGTTTCACAGTTTCTTTCTGGTACAGTTTCCTAGTTAATAAATATTTTTTTTATTTCCTGCAGAGTCACATATGATTGAGGTGAAGGGCTTTCATCTATGCCCTCTTGGTTGATATTAATGATTGTTTCATTCATTGTCAGCTGAGACTCTTATGTAAAATCAATCATACTAGCAGACAATGACATTGAGTGACTTCTAGCATTTACAGCTTCTTCTAAACTCACTCCTATTGGACAAGCAATAATTATTTCAAAATCTAGCATGCCCCAGATGCTGTGGAGATCCCAAAGATGGAAGATAACCACAGTAATACCTTTCTCCTATTTTCTTCTTGTGACCCATCCTTCCCATTCTCCACATCAACAAACTTGACTGTTCATTTGCACTTGAATCACTGTTAGCAATCAAAAAGTTATAAATTCCTAGCTGTGATAGTTTATATTTGAAACCCATTTCTAAGGCAAATTTATTTGCCGAGTAAATGTTCCCTGCCTATGATGTTTTAGATAGAGACAATTTTGTGGCTTGTTGATGACTGTGAAAATCACCCCAAAATTCACAACTTGTATGGAAAACATATCATTAAGTATCGTAGTACTTCATTATCATCTCCAGGGGCATGAGGAAGGAACAAGCTTCTCTGCTTATTTTCTTCCTCTCTGTCAGCTAACTTAAGTTCACATTCTCTAGCTTGTTTATCTTTGGAGTGAAATAAGTTTCAGATAGCTGTAAATTTTTAAGATGAGTTCCTGTGACTCAACCATATCACTTACCCAGATGCAGAATGAGGATGATCATCATTAATGGCGATAAAACATAGTGGAGCCCAGTGGTTAGATTTTAGTATGTATAACAGTAGACATAAACGTGCATGAGGCACTTTTGCATTCCTTCATGGTGGAAAATGGCTAAACTTAAAAAAAAAACATTTGCAGTAATGTTTTTTTTAGCAGTTTCTCAAAATGGTCATATTTATGACCTCCTCTTCCCCTCTATCCACCTTAATCCCTTCACATAAGGGACCCTTAACTGTGCTCCTGTTACTCAATATGAAGGTTTAGTGTTGCACATATTAGGGGGAAATTGCATGTATTGCATTCATTGAGATAAGTATTTAAGCATCATTTTGTTGGATTATGGTACTCTAATCACAAAATCATTATGCCATCTTTTGGAAGCATATTAGGGGGAAATTGCAGCGTTTAAAGAAGACTTTCCTTCACGTGGTCACTGCAAGAATTTCTTTCAAACCACTTTTCATCAAAGTAAAGACTAGCAAAAAAACAGCCTTCCAGAAAATCATCAACCCTCGTTATGGATGATTGTGTGCTTACTTCAACTTAAATATTTGTGAAGATGCCATGCTATGGATTACAAAAACATTAGAGCATATACAACACTGCCAAAAATCCCATCATAATTTCTGAGCTCCAGTCTTGAGTCTCCTTCTTCCACTGTTACCTCGTTCAATCTAGTGACACTTCAACATAAGTATTGTAATGCAATGAATACAAATTACCCAAAGCCGTACTCTTGGGGGCACTAGTTAGGGGACACGGGGGAGGGTACAAAGAATAAGGATAACAAAACTGCACACACTCTCTCACTCCGGTATTTGCAGTGCAAATTGACCGTTGCAAGTCACAAACACACACGCACTCAGGGTTTACGGGGGAAAAAACCCCTCGCCAGGGACCACAAACTCAGACAAGGCAAACAAAACCACACGCACTCCTTCACTCCGGTATATGCAGTACAAATTGACCGTCGCAAGTTGCAAACACACACGCACTCAGGGTTTACGGGGAATTTAACCCAACGGCAGGGACCCTTCACTCAGGCAGACGTAAAAATAGAAATAGTAAAGGAACGGCACGCACTCCCTCACTTCGGTATTTGCAGTGCAAATTGACCGTTGCAAGTCACAAACACACACGCACTCAGGGTTTACGGGGAATTTAACCCAACGGTAACCCAATAATCATTATTCTTCTCTGAAGAGGCCTGCTTGGCAGGCGAAACACCTGGTGTCAGGTTTTTCGGCACTATTTTTTTCCCCACGTACACTGCATCACAGTGTACTTCCCTTTCCGTATTCCTAGTCTGTGTGAAGGGTCCCTGACGCTGGGTTAAAGCCCCGTAAACCCTGAGTGCGTGTGTGTTTGTGACTTGCAACGGTCAATTTGCACTGCAAATACCGAAGTGAGGGAGTGCGTGCCGTTCCTTTACTATTTCTATTTTTACGTCTGTCTGAGTGAAGGGTCCCTGCCGTTGGGTTAAATTCCCCGTAAACCCTGAGTGCGTGTGTGTTTGCAACTTGCGACGGTCAATTTGTACTGCATATACCGGAGTGAAGGAGTGCGTGTGGTTTTGTTTGCCTTGTCTGAGTGTGTGGTCCCTGGCGAGGGGTTTTTTCCCCCGTAAACCCTGAGTGCGTGTGTGTTTGTGACTTGCAACGGTCAATTTGCACTGCAAATACCGGAGTGAGAGAGTGTGTGCAGTTTTGTTATCCTTATTCTTTGCACCCTCCCCCGTGTCCCCTAACTAGTGCCCCCAAGAGTACGGCTTTGGGTAATTTGTATTCATTGCATTCATTCGGCCGTAGTACGTTCCCTTTTGCTTTATTAAGTATTGTAATGCTTAATCTTGTTGAACGATTGAAACTACTCAATGAAAAATTGGACATGATTGTCCAGAGGAAAAAGATTCATAAACCGTATTCCAAGTTTTCCTTTTTTGATTAAATACATTTCACCTCTCACCAAATCCAACTATTGGTCTCTGAGAAACTACCAAAGGCAGTCACTATTTACATTTTCATTGCATAATGAGTATTTCATCTCATTATCATGATTAAAGGACCTAATAAATTTTTATTTTTTATTTATTAATTATTCAGTTTCAACTAATTGTATGTAACTTACATATCCCATTGAAGACCATATATGTTGTCCAGTGAGATAAGTAATGTTTCTCTCTTATCCACTGTGATATAATTCCAGAGAAAATGCTACTTATCCAAGTGAGTAATGAAGGAAGGGCTGAGAGGAATGCCAGCTGTAAGACAATGAACATTCAGTTATTGTAGGAATCTTGCCCTTAGGTGGTCTGAAACAAGTTTTTATTGGTCAGCACACTTAATCATAGGAAATCCACTACATGTATAATAGTGTAGCATCCAAATCTAGTGAGATTTGAACTTGTGACCCATATTTTTGGATACAGAGTGCGTTTTTCATCAGAGTAAATAGCTCAAGAAAATTTGTTAGAAGATACCAAGTTATCTGTATTTAATTCATACCAAAGTAGAGATTAGGTAAAAGGAAACTTCAACAAACAAGTGAGAATTTTAAAGGTTAACATAGTGATGCACATCACTAAAGTTTGATGGAAATGATTGGATAGATATCAGTGCTATAATTAATATGAAAAAGACCACATTTTTGAAATTTCCACCAGATAAATATCAACAAGAATCAATAAGTTTAAGTTTATATTAATTGAACCCATGTATTTCATTCACCCATTTATCATATATTTTGTTTTGAAAAATTTCAAAATAAAAAACACTATGCTCATAATTTACTTATCATTCCATGGTTTAGTCATTGAGATTGGTATTTAAGCATCATTTTGTTGGATTATGGTACTCTAATCACAAAATCATTATACCATCTTTTTGACAATAACTATTTGGTAGGTTTTTAGTACCTTTTCAAAATCAAAGTGAAGCACGTTCTTCATGTATGTTGGTATATCAGTGAGCATCATGTAAACAACCCAACCAGCAGCCCATTGATAGATAATTGCAGCCCATACAGGGATATCAGTCAATATGCTCATCCATGGAAGTGGAGCATTCAGCTAAAAAATAAATATGTGTTAATTAGTTTGGTGTATGCATATAGCTATATTATTAATATATTAAAATATTAATTTTAATTATTAATTTATAATATATTAAAATTATTAGACTTAAAACATATAACTATTTATTCTAATAACTAATGCATCCATATACTAATTGCTCTTCTGATGTTACCGTCATGTAAGTTTTAACTACATCTGAATTTGTAACTGATATCGATTAGAATAACTTAAGGAGGTATACTTGATTGCAAGATAGAAATGGCATTAAAGGAAATGAAAACAAACAATGCTGTAGAGATGGATAGCATACCCAAAGAACAACCTAAGAGTTTAAGAAAATGTGGAAAGAAGAATTTTATGGTATCATTCATAGCCTTTGTGAGAAAAACACCTGAGTGCAAAAGAACACCTTCTTACAAAATCAGCATGAGAAATCTAATTTTCCAAAGAATTAATTTGACCATGGACATTGGAGTTACTTCACACCCATTCACCTTAAGTTGAAGAAATAAGGCTTATATCTCAATAACCTAGAGCATCATAGATTAGGAAAAGAATGAGCATTTTGTCAAATGGAGTCCTCTTCCCTCATCACTCTTCTTCTTAATATCCCACTCTGGGGATATTAAGGGTCCTTGGGGGTCCTATGGGTCCTGATTTCAATGCCTTAGTTCTTATGTTCCCATAATGGATGTTGTGCCTTCCTCTGGTTTAATGATGATGATGATAAGCAAAGCTAAGAGAATAATGGCCAATGTTATTTTTTATGTACAGAATCAAAAACATAATGTAAATGTACAGGAGTGGTAGCAAATTTAATTAACAGAAAATAGGCCTTGATGAAGCATTGTGAGGTTTCCCATTATTATTCTAATAGCTTTCTTTTGCATTTTAAAGACTGTTAGAGAAATAGCAACTGATCCCCATAATATTATACTATAGGTTATATTTGAATACATTTCCCCATAGAATGAATTAAGTAGTACAGTTTTGCTTGTAGTCTCATACAGATGTCTTAATAAATAACTAGTTGAACTAAGCTTATGTTGAAGGGCTTTTACATACGTACCCCAAGAAATATTTGCAGACAGAGAAATGCCTAGAAATTTACATTCTGTCACATGCGCAATTGATTGGCCATTAATTTTTACCAACAGATTATATGTCACATCCTTATTGCATGTGAAGTATACTATTTTACTTTTATTTACATTAAAGTCTTGAAGGTTATCTATCCACCACTTGTTTATTGCAAGTGTGACAGACTTGGATTTTTCCTTGTTTTGTATTCAACAAAGCTGGGATATGTTTGTATTGATATTACTACATTAGTGTCATGGGCATACAACAGTGGTATTATTCCTTCATAATTCTTTAAACAGTTAGATAGGTCATTGACATATATCAGAAAAAGGAGTGGCCCAAGGGTTGAGCCTTGTGGAATGCCTTTGTAAACTTGGTATACTTTGGATGAATATTTTAACCCATCTACTGACGACACTGCTTTCTAAGTGCGATTGAGAATATAGGACTTCATCAAATATGGAGGAATTCTTTCAATTCCTATTCAATTGAGTTTAATTATTGTGGCTTACATTATCAAAAGCCTTTGACAAGTCAGAAAACATTCCAAGAGTTTTGCGTTTAGCATCTAATGGATTAAGTATGCTGTTGATTGCCTGGTATACGGCAATCATGCCGAGTGCATTAGAAAATCAGTGTGATAAGTATGGGATGTGACTCAATGTAAACAAAAGAAGATAATATGGTTTTTGAGAAAGGGGAAGGCTAAGATAAACATTAAATAGGAAGGCAAAAACTAGAGCTTAATGAAAGTGTTGTGGATGAAGATGGTCTTAAGTACCACGGGCATAGGGAAAAAAATGCATAAGAAGCAAAGAAGCTTTGACAAGTAGGAGAGAGTTGATGACATTAGTATTGAGTAAGGATGTAAAGAAAATATAAGTGAAACTTTGATGTGGAGAGTAATGTTTTCAGCAGGGAAACTTAGTCATTGAAGCAAGATTACAAGTGCAGATTAGAATCTTTTCAAATGTAGGAGTAGAGAAGGATGGAAAAGGTAAAATAGATAAATAAGTATAGACTGATTAGAGGAGAGATCATTATTGGAAAAAATCCAACGGAGGCAAGGCAAGTGGATGAAGAGATTTCAATTGGTTATGGAATGTTGGAGACTGTGACAGCATGTAGAAGGTTAGGCAAGTGAGGTAAGAGGTGGGAGAGAATAGTTATGAAAGGAGGCAGAAAGTATGCAGAATTGAAGAAGGGTTTTTGTAGTGTTGGATATCACATCGTGTCCTGTTAGGTGAGGCTTAGAATTGTAGTGATGACCAGTCTGTGTTTATCATCAAGTCTTGGCCAAATCCATGTTTTCTCTGGAAAAAGAGAAAACATGGATATGGAAAATACCATAAAAAACTAATGGAAATTTTTTCTTGTATAAAAGGGTGCCATGGATACAGGCATTACCAGATTTGAGATCACTAAACTTAGGTTTTGGATTTTTAAAATTTATCATAAAAATCAGTGAAAAAACTTGGCATTTTGCAAGTTGCAATTTTGTTTAAACTGAGTGATTATACTTTGCCACTTTTGAGGGATAAGGAAGTGTTTTTATGAAATCTAACAGTTGGGATCATTGAGGCTATAGCTTGCTTATTTTAATACACAATGTAAAATTCCAGACAGAATATTCAATTGATATTTTCAAGATATAAGGTCCATACTTGTTGTTCCATAGCATTCTTTTCTACTCCTTGCCCAGATAGGATATAGTTTTTCTCTTCTTCAGAAATCCAAGGATGACACTCAGGGCTGTCATACACCAAGAACCACCATGGGATGATCAGGGCAAAACCAATAGTACCAAAAAAGTAGAACACCATTGGCCAGCCTCCTCCTTCCAGGGGCCACTTGGACAGTGGGCCTGATGCAGCCATCCCGATGACAGTCCCACTGTGTATTCCTATTAACACCACACAGAGTAAGAGAAATATTATTTTGAGTGGTTTCTTGAAAAATTTTCAGTAAAATTTGTAGTTTTCTGTTTACTTTTAAACATAGATTGGTTCTCACCATTAATTTTGGCTTCAATTGCTTCAACTTGAAGCTATTTTCAGGACAGTAGCTCAAACTGTTAGGTCAGTGGTATTTGATGCAAGATATAATAATGTAGAATTAATGAGAAACACAGCCACAGGAAGTCCTTATTTATTTATCTAAAAATCCACATATGATGATGTTACACAAGAATTAAAATTAAATGTTTTGTAGCAATATATAAATGAGCAGTGTAATTTGTTTGTAATTTACTTCATACCAAACCATTGCCTGTGACCCCAACTTAATTGACAATTATCTTCAAGGAAGAAAAAACATATAGAAATATGGGATAATTATCATTAATAACATCATTATCAATAAAATCTATCAATAGTGGATGTTGTAGGCACCTGTTTACAATATCTTGATTTCCTAAAAATGTTTGACCATGTTCAAAAGTCTTGGGAGTTATTCACTTACTTCCTTTCATTTATTTTATAATATTTCCTCTGAAGTCTTCCTCCAATATTTTTACTTTTATGCTAACTTATAAGATATTTTCAATGTTAAACTTTTTCAATAGGTGTGCTTAATTATCACTCATGTACCCACAATAAGAATCTAATCAGTTGAAAGCCAAATGAATAAATTTTAAGGTATACATAGTTACACATTGTTGAACCAATAACATGCTTAGGTAGGTGATGCAGATAACATTAAATAAATAATGTCTTAATCTTAATTATTATATTGTTGTTTTTCACATTAAATGAATGAATGAATGTTATTATCTTAAATAATGATTAAATATCATAATTTTGTACCCATATGTTCTCCTTTATCATTTACTCTTTGCACAGACTTCTGATCAGGCTAACCTTGCTAGTCATATGATCTTCTTGTAATTTATTGAGAGATTGGTTTTAATACAAGCCGTCAAATGGAAACCAACACCCACCATTATACACAAGCTAGAAGCTTCTCTTTTACGCATTGTTACTGCCATCGCTATGATAGGGTAACTAACTGCATAGTGACAACTCACAGGTGCATACAGGTGTTGAGTTACGCTCTTGTTGCTGCGCTGACTGGTTGTTGTAGTGGGTGTTTGGTTTTCATTTGACAGTCTCTCATATTATTAAACCAATAATGGCAATGTATTTTAACCTAAATTTTTAGTGATCTGCAATGTAACACATAACACTTTTTGTTTTACTGTTTAGTGTGTGAGATGCATCGGTTTTTTGATTCAAAACAATATTAATTCATTTGCACATACCAGAGAAAATTAGTCCCGAGAAAGTTGCATGCTCTTGTGGAGGAAACCACTGAGAGAACATGTATTGCACTCCAGGCATTATGACCCCCTGTAGATGAAACAAGATATAGAATTGAATGCTAAAATATGAAGTAACTGCTAAATTTCAAAGGGAAAATTGGACTATGTAAAAGCAAAATTAAAACTTTTGATATGGTTTGGGTTTGTTATATTCATTGCATGTAGTTAGATTTGAATTTGAGGGGCCTAACAGCACATGAGGATCATTTCAAAAGTTTCACCACTCCAGTAGAGGGCATCCCAAGTGCTCAGAGAGGATGTAATACTTACTTTTAAAAGAGGTTCTAATTTTAAAACTAATGCAATACTTGGATTTATTTCAATTCCTTCATTCCGTTGCAGATTTTTATGGTGTTCCAATGTAAGGAGCATGATCTATCTCTTCCCATTCATTAACCAAGGAATACTATCTTACAAATAAATATGTGATCCTACCCCATGGTCAACGATGGTTGTCAGTTTTTTGCAGCATACATGTCCAAAGTTCACTCACATTTAAATTTGTCAAACTATCTCGAAATATCTCTTGGTCCAATTTTTTTCAACAGCTAATATCATTCAGTCTCACTTAGTGCTACAAATAGCCAGACTTGGATCTTACAAAGTTGAGCTCACTGTGGGTTATTACCATGGAGGAACTGCTGAATTACCCTGTTTCAGTTTTTTCAAACTCATTCTGCTAAGTTTGCATTTGTTTTCTTGTGTGGAAATATATTCCCAAGGAAATGATAACTAATTTCTTTGGAAAATAAAATTAACTATTTGGATATTGTTCATTATAATAAGTCATAAAATATCTTCTCTTATGGCTTGAGTAAAAATGTTGCTATTGCAATTACTTAATGATAAAAGCCCAACTAAGCATTGGTGTATGAATTGGTAAAATTAATGTATTACCCACAGAAGAAAGACCTTCCATCACCCGCACTGTAAACAGAATCCATGGGCCTCCTTGTCTTGCAGCAACAGCTGTGAAGAGTGTGAAGAAGCCAGTCAGCGCTATGCCCGGTCCAACCACTACCTTGCCACCCCAGCGACTAGATGCATATCCACCCAAGATCTGGGTGGCTACATAACCATAAAAGTATGCAGCCAGGATGTGACCTTGAGTTTCAATGTCCCATGAAAATTCACCATCTTCATTCTATTATTGCATAGGCAAGCAAGCATTCCTTTATATTATAATACTCGAAGTTAATAATAATAATGCATTTTATTTGTGCAGCAATCAAGTTGATATAGGTAGCACTTTATATAGGATACATCAGGGTAACAAAGCAACAAAATACATACAATGGATGCAAGACACATATCAGGCATTATTAAGAAATTCAGCAATTGAATAAAACATTTTTAATTTTAAGAACCTAAGCAGATTGGGTTTCAATGCAGCCACACTTTTTTGGGTCTCAGCTGGGAGTTTATGATAAAGTTGAAGGCCCATAAAATTTGGACCAGCACCTGCATTTTTTGTGTGTACATATAAAACGTGCAGCTGCTCATTTTGCCTTGTATAATATTTATGGATTAATAAAACAAAGGTTATGCGATTTTCCAGAAAGAAAAAGGCTAAGCTAAATATTAAAATAGGCGGGGAAAAAATAGAGCAGGTAGAGCAGTTTACATATCTCGGAAGTGTTTTGGACCAATACCGTCAAAGTGGTAGGGACGTAAGGAGAAGAATTGCTCTAGGCAAGGAGGCTTTCTCAAGGGGGAGGGAGTTGATGACGGGGACATTGAGTAGGGATGTTAAGACAAGACTCGTAAAAACTCTGATATGGAGCATAGCTATGTACGGCGCGGAAACGTGGTCACTGAAGCAGGAGGATAGACGTAGATTGGAGGCTTTTGAAATGTGGGTGTGGAGAAGAATGGAGAAGGTGAAATGGACCGAAAGGAAAACAAATGAGGAAGTACTAGAGATGGTGGGTGAGGAGAGGGGTTTGTTGAGAGAAATCCTATGGAGGCAGGAAAAATGGATGAAAGGCGTATTGAGCGGTAGTGGAATGTTGAAGAAGGTAATAGAGGGGAGAATGTTGGGCAAATGAGGTAAGGGCAGGAACAGGATGGGGATGTTGGACGGGATGAAGGGAGGAAAGAAGTACACCGAGATGAAGAGGGACCTGATATAGATTAGTTTGCTAGGTGGGGAGTCACAAAATGTTTATTTGATAGTTGTGTCCATCCAAAAACCTACCTTAAACGGTAGATTACCATATAATAATAATAATTATGGATATCACAGTTTGTCCCATACTCAGCTAGATTTTTTTTGTATGTACTACTACATGAAAAATATAAATAAATGGCACTGGCAATGCATTCAGTTTTTAAACAGGGGATGCCAAGGGGCATTGTATTTAGCAGAATTCATGAGCCAAATGACTCTTTTTTGGACCCTGAAAATGGCCAAGGCCTTAGATGATGAACCACAGTAAAGAATATTATAGGCTATGTGAGAATAAAATTCTCCATAGTATAGTGCACAGAGAGCATCTACTGAAACAGTGGATCTAATGGACCTTATTAAGAAGCAGGCTGAGATTAGCTTACTAGTTGAAGTGTTTACATGTTCATCCCTAGAGATTTGAAAATTGATTTGGAAACCCAAAACTTTGGTATTTTTTTCCCGTGGAATCAACTTCAATAGAAGGTACTTAGCTTGCTTTATTCTTATTTGCAAATTATATTAGGTGAGACCCTTTTATAATCAAATCTAGGAAACTATTATGACACCAAGCAAGTAAGGTGTGACTAACCTGCTTACACTTTGCTGTCAATTCATCAAAAGTAGGTGATGTAAGGATAATGTTGCTGTCATCAGCATATAACAAGGAGGTAGCACCATGTATGTGTTGAAAACTATCTACAAGGTCAATAATATAAGAAAGAAACAAGACAGGCCTGAGAACATAGCCTTGAGGAACACCCCGATTAAGGACCTTACTTAAGGGGGGACAAAAGATGCACCATTTTTATAAATAACTACGTATTGTATTCTATCAAATTGGTAGAATTTAACCCAAGCATTAGATGTGCCACATTATCTTAGATAACAGTGGCAAAATCAGCAATGGACTTCTGAGTTAAGAAATTTTGTTAAAATTATTTAGAAATTGCCTAGAATCATCGTTTGGAATAAACTGGACTGGACATGGTGCTCTTGGTATTTCAGCCAAACTGCACTATTCTGAAAATATTTTATGTAGGTTTTGGCCAATCCAGACAGCTTTTCTAAAAGGTTGAGCAAATGTATAGTATGTACTCTCAGAAGATTACTTTTTGTCTAGAACCTATCATTGTCATTCTATGTACTAAATTTAGCTCATATTATTACAAGATCAAATATGTGCTAAATGAGCCTAGGCTACTTAATACTCTTTTGCATGTTTGTGGCATGTTCTTGGTTTTGTGATTGGACTACTGACAGGAGGGCTTAGGTCCATTTCATGGACATGCCTTTGAGCTCTCTCAGCTTCACCCAAGCTGCATGATAGTCAGATCTTCCAGGGAAATCATAGGTAGCACAGGGAAAGGGATTGGTCGCCCTATCAAGATATGTGAATTATACGCTATTGAGCTTAGTACTCAGTGAGCTCTACTCTCACCTATCAAACCAACCTTTGCATTGAAAACTGTGGTTTTGTCTGTTCATACAGATTTTATGAAAGCAGTAAATATTATCTGGCTTGTTAACGTTTTTGGTGACAAATATAGCAGTTCATTCAAAATAATTTGGGAGGATTCTGCTTTAGCTCCATGCAAAAAGCTGCATCTTTCCTAGGTCTATGAAAGACTAATAACAACTGTGTTCATCTTCAAGCCATTACCTCCCAGCCAGAACTGTATAAGGGGTCTAACTTAGAAATATTGGCATTCATAGAAACCTAAAGTTATGCATTGTACTTCCAAAGTTTGCTTTCTTTCTGGATAAAACTCAATCAGATAGTATGTTTAATTAAAATGGGCAATTTTCCACAAAATAAAATTTTAATATGACCGGTTTCCATGTAATTACATCATTTTAATTAATCATGATATTCCACCATATCAAGCCTGAAACATCTCTTTTTAACAGATAGGATGTATCATTAATGTAAAGGATATGGAAACAAAGTCACTCATGGTCCAGTGTGAACTCTTCCACTATTATGCATATACTTTGTTTCAAAACAACTCTTTCATACTAGAGCAATTATTCTATTCACTATGTTTGACAATTATGACACAAGCAAGATATTATAAAAACATTGACGTTTAGATATGTGCATAATAAATAAAACAGTTTCTGGTGCAACTTGGTGAAAAATCTTCATATTGACGTTTTTATAAATCAAACCAGTTTGCTTTTCCATATAAACTTTTTACTATCACGACCCAGGTTTTGTTATAGTATAACATCATCACCTGATGATGTTATACTATAATGAAACCTGGGTTGTGATAGTAAAAAGTTTATGTGGAAAAGCAAAGTGGTTTGATTTATAAAAACGTCAATGTGCATAATAGGTAGAAATAATAGAAGGTGATTGAGAGAATAATTCAGTATAATTGAAATCACCTGCTTCCTCTTCCATTCCAGCATTAAAGAAATGTAAAGAATAGCCATCACATATTTGTGATGCACATTATTTGCTTGTGCTGACACCATATCATATGCAGTGAACGTGTCAAGGTGAATCCGAGGACCCAACCTTCTGATCAACTTTTATCACATCATAATTTAAAGCTAAATTTTGAATTATATTTTTAATTTCTTCACATAATACTCATAGTTAACTTGCAATACTTTATGGCCTCTATGAGTATGTATCCATCATGATTTTTGAGGCATAATTAGTCTAAATTTAATAATTTAATCAAACTCATATTAGCAGCACATGGAATCCATCTAGTGGCTGTCTTATAGTCATCAAAGTGGCTCACCTTTGAGGTATCACTTTCTCACTATATTATTTCATTGTTACAAGCTGTAATATAAGCTTATTTCAAGCATACCTCCAGTACTTCCTTTCCATCCATAAACAAGCTGGTATTTTTTGGTTTAGAATTGGAAACTGGCTTCACCATGGCCACAATCCCTACAGAAAAGTTTACTTTCAGAATGAACATCATCATGATGCAGAGAGATCCCATCACTGCTATGATATAACGTTGTTGTACCCATCCTGAAAGTTAATAAAATAAGTTCCATGTAATTTGAATGCAAAACACAAACTTCATAGATGCTCCTTCTTCCATTATGTTCTTAAAGCTCATGATTTATCTACCTTATGAGTATGCTTAGGCTGCAAATTTTTCTTCAAATTAAATAGGGGTTTAAAATATTTCATATTTTACACCCCCTATATATTTTAGATTGAATTTCTATTCATTTTATATTTTAAGAATCGGTTCTTTTTGAAGTCCATTCATTTTTCTTTGCCATTTCAAGAATAGCTTTATATAATTGAGACTTGAATGAAATTACACATAGATCCTCTTGTAATAGAAATCAATATATTTTTGGGATATCTGTGTAAATACTCTTCAGGTTTGCTATAATTATGGAAATAAATTAAATATTTATGAAATATACCTGATTTTGAATTTTGTTAAAAGTTAATAACTGGCCCAGCATCTGACCTAATTTCAAAAAGTAAATTTTGAATAATTTTTAGTGGTACATACTGTTTATTGGGGCAGATAATTAAAATGTAGGAGATATCATTTGTGAGGTATAATGAAATTTAATCAAGTTAGTATTTTTAGGACTTGAGGAAGCTGAGCTGATCATCGATGTTAGCCTTTTTTCAATTTAATGGTAGTAAAACATTTAAGGGTGGTTTTGGGTGGACACAGATTTAACTACCACTACATCTGAGACTTGCCACTCAAGTCATGTCATGACAACCTTTACTATGTTAACCCTTCTTCAGTGCCACATGCTTCCTTCTTTATCCCTTCATTACATCCAACATGTCTTTCCTTTTCCTCCCTCTTGCTTGCCTTATATTCTCCCACAGTCTTCAACATTCAACTGCCAATCAAAATGCTATGCATCCACTTTTATGGCCTTCTTTGGATCTCTCCTAGCCAAACATCTCTCCTTCCCTACCATGCATTACACTTTGTTGTGTGTGTCCTTTTCTGTCCATTCCACCATTTTTCCATCATTCTTCACACCCAAATCAATTCCTCTAATTTAAACTTATGATATTTCCTCAATGATTAAAATCCCATGAGTACAAAACTACACTCAGTACCAATTTTATGAATCTTTTCTCAAACATTCTTACTCAGTTTTCATGTTGTCCCTCTCTATTTTCCACTTATATTTTCGTATTTCCCAGTTTACAAAATCATCCTAATATTCCTAATAAAAAAAGTCCATAATTTAAATAGTTCACCGTTTTTCTGTATCTTCTCTGCTACTGCAGTCAATTTCACTTTACAAGGATTTTGTGAGATGACAACAATGGAATCCTTCCCTCACCTGCTGCTGAGCTCCCATAGTTGCCAGAACTCATTCTCATAATTATGCCCATCCTTATAGTCTTGGGATAAATAAAAGAGGTTGTTTCCTGTTGCCTTCCTCAACAGTACTTTAAATGTGACACCATCAGAAAAATTGCCACTCTGCTGGGGTCAGGGGCTATGCACCCACCACACTGAGGAACAGATACTGCATGGACTACCCCTCTTCTTAGTAGCAGTTGTAGATTTAGGGTAGGTGACTGACATCAAAGATCATTTGCACCATTAGGGATAGATGGGAAGTGTGGAGAGAAACCTGAAATCAGCATTAGCCTGCTCTTATCGAAAGACACCAAAGGGTCTGAAATTTAACCTCCTATCTGATGAACAGTGTACTCACTCAAAGTGGTATCCACAAAGCACCACAAGTAGGTGGGTACCACTAAAAAGTTTCTGATTACTTCAGGATTCAAATCTGGGCCCTTCTGCATGGGAAGCCAGAATGCTAGTCTCCGCACCATCTCGATCCCCCCCTCTTCTTTCTCTGACCTTTCCAACTATCTGGCATGGGTGGCTTTCCCAGGAGCAATTTCATTGCCATCACCAGCACAGCTATAGGGCTTATCAGAATGCACAAGGTTTTTCACCATTAGAATTAGTCCAGCTATCTCCACTTGATCAATTTTGATCCCATCCCAAAAAAGTATTAAGCAACAGTAATTAAGGGTTGTGACAAAATAAGTTTCATTTAACATGCAGTAAAGATGTGTTATTATCATTAATAGAATGCTATATGATAGTGCAAAAACTACCTCTGAAAAGGAGTTGAAAAGAAGAGAAAGTATGATGTCATTTCAGTAATGAGCAAATTAGTAGATATGAGTAGTCAGAATGTCTTTATGTGCATGGTGGATTTCCTGAAAGCATTCAGCCAAGCAGAGTTGCCAAAGTTGATAGAAATATTCCAGAATATAGAAGTAAATTGAGGGATAGATGGCTTATACAAAGTGTGTATAAGAATCAATCAGATGGCACAGGTAAGGGTACAAGCTGAGGAAGAATGTGGATGGGCAATGGTAGACATGTTATACTAAAGAAATAGCATGGCAGGGGTTAATCATGGAATGAAAGAGGGCAGCGAGGTGATTACATTAGGAGAATAGAAGGCAAAGAAGTAGTTAGTCAGATAGCAAAGGAGCTGTTATTTCAGAGTGCAGGGCCAATGCAATAAGAATAAAATGAAGATTAACCAAAAGAAAGCACAAAGTATTGAAATTCTTGTTATACAGGAAAACTAAGTTGAAAATTAAGGAGAATTGAAAAGCTTGGTTGAAATAACTGGAGCATATGGAACGATTCCTGTACATGGGTGGTCTTTTAGAGTAAAATGGATGTGATGGTGGAGAAATTATGGGAAAAATAGTGTTGACAAAAGAAACATTTGCAAGAAGAAGGGAACTGATGATGGGTCCACTAGGTAAAGAAGCAAAGGAAAGATTTAATATACGTTAACATGGAGTGGAGGGCTGTACAGATCCTGGTCCAAGGAGCAAGAGGATGAGGGTAGATTAGAGGTTTTTGAGATGTGGTTGGGGAGAACAGTTAAAGAAAGTAAATATGACGAGGAAATACAACAATTGTATAACACAGAGGGAAGCTAACGACAAAAGTAGTGAGCAGAGGAAACATTCAGAGATATCCAGATGTTAGGGACCATGAAAGAGGAGCAAATTTCGTGTATGCTGAGAAGAGGGAGGCAGAGCAGAGGATTTTTAGACACCATAAAAACCTTTTCAGTGCCCCGAGATCTGAAGAAGGAAGTTATTTAGGGTAAATGAGAGCAATTTATGCGATATGTAGTACATAATACTCGTGAGGGTTGCTCCAAAACCTTCCTTTAATTAGTAGATTGCCTTGATTAAATTATTTCTTCTGACCTTATCTTTTCTTGTTCATGATTGGGACGCATTTTGCAATTAAATACAAACGTTCTTCTGATCGTTTAATTTGGATTAATTTTTCATTCTTACCGGTTAAGAACCCCGACCGATACGCAGTTAGAATTCAGTATGCTGTTAAATGAAATTATTGGACCCGTTTGTTTGTGGGACTCGCTTAGTGCGTTGTCTCTGTCTGATTTATAACAGATATTTTGGGCTTGCATCCTGGATGTATTGCCTCTTTTACTCTAGGTGCGATACTCCGTACGTTAAATTTGAGATAATTTGTGGACAATTTTCCTTCTTGAATTTCGCCGTAGCACAAATCTCTTAAACTCTAACACCATTAACTACCCCATCTCCAGAGTGACTTCGTGGTCGATCTTCCATAAAAATACCACAGCCTTTTTCGGGGATCCCACGCTACTATGGTACGGCGTTCGCTGACGGTGATCCGCTGTGACTTTTTACAAATGATACTCTTTGGTATTCATGAGTGAACAACGTCCATTGGCCTCTTTTTGCGAATCGTTCTCTTAAACTGAGTTCTTCACCAGAGCGATTTTGCTCGATGATCAGCCCTCCTATCATCCCTTTCAACCTTAAAACGATATCGCGTCAAATCGATCTTTGAAATCAGGCCTGAAAATCATATGAATTGTCAATTCATCGCAGTCACCATCAGATCATTAAACCCACTGGATATCCGTATAGTTTAATGGAATATGTTACTAAATCTTCATCTATCGAGCATCCATTATTTTTGCCATCAATCTATGAAGGGTTTTGGGCTCGAGAGGAGGATTCACCGGGAGAAGAAAGACATATTCAAATTCGAAGAACTCTTCAGGCCTTTCAGTCTTACACCAAGTAGTGAGCTCCACCTCTTTCAGCTATACCTGAATGTTGTGACACCACAGTGAAGTTACCATCCGCAGCACCTTCCATGAATACTGTGAAAAATATAACAATACAGTCGCGCCGAGCTGCAACGATATTGACTTGTAGAGTCTTATCTTCTCGAAACCACAAGTGGATTTTTAAGTCCCATAAAAAACATTCGTAAACATAATTTAAAACACTATCCATCACTTGCACCTTTAAAAGCAGCCGTGAAAAGAGCCGGGGCTTATTTTTTGCCTTGGGGAGGTTCTCTAAGCATAAACTCCAGGGGCGCTCACTGTTAGTCTCTTCTGTAAGTCGACTTGTACCCTTGAGTAACCAGCACCAGGAAGTCTGCTACTGAACTTCTATATCGATAGGATTCGTAGGAAAGTCCCCAACGTCACACATGCAGACATACTTGTATCTCCGCAAGTCCGATTTTTCATCAAGCCAAGAGTCAGTAGGTGTGAAATTAGGTATTTTTGGCCGCTTTCGTGTCTTCCTCTTTGCATCTCAACGCGTCGGATTATACGAAACTCACCCCACTTTCCATCGGTCAAAATTATTCGCCTCGTTATTATCATAATTCGACTAGGACGCTGATGATTCATTCTAAGGTACAGCTTATTCGGAGCAATGTGCTATTTTCATTATTCTGATTTATTCACCAATATTTTCCGCCGAGATGTTAAGTTCAAAGATTGTTCCATTCCTCCGCCTATGGTACCTCATGAAAATGTTTATATTTTGCGTATATTCTGGTGAGAATAATTATAACTAAAGCTCCTTGGGAAAATAAGAAATTGAGTGTCAGATAAAATGAGCAGAACAGAAAACTCGTTGGCTCTCCTTCTATGAAAAGTTAAAATGCGTTCTCCCTCGGCATATTTTAAGTGCTTGAAATGGGGTGTTGTTATTTAGGGACCCCTCGTTGATGAATTATTGTGTGATAATCCGGACGGCCTGCCCCTCAGTCATATCATTTCATATGTGCAAAACTGTTTCCTGGAAATTCGATTTAATAGTTTCAAGCAAATATTGAAACTCTTTCGACCTCCTGACCTGAGACGTATTTAAGATATAGCCTAGGTATTATTGACATTTATGTCACTCGTCATTTCACTTTGAATACGTGTGATGATAATCATCAAACGTAATTAAATGTTCAATCCAGTAAGTACCTTTTGGCCGTGGAACCTGAGACCTCCTCCTGGTCGCGTCTTTCACAGCCATGACAGAATCTTAAGGAGATGATTAATCAATCATCTGCCACAATCTCGCACAGAAGGCGAATGATTTGTCAACGAACGCGGCTCCTTAATGGGTGGCAGATACACCGAAGGAACGTTTTATCGGACGCTAAACCGGCATTACATCTATTCAAGATACCTTATCGAGATCAATATTTCACCACGATTTGGGTCTCACGTTATCTGAAACTGACGAAATTGTCCGTTAACTAAGTTCCGGTATTTCAAATTAGCCCGGAGAGACGTCCTGTTTTCCCAGTAGTCCAGCAGCAAGTTTACCTTTCCAAGAGATTCCCAGAAATCAATTTTCATAAGGTTCAAAAGTTCTTAAATATGGTTCAAATGAACATTATTAAGAATGAGACAGTATATAACTCGTTTGTATTTTATCACAAACGATATAGACAAAGAACTTCGTCGATGCAACGTCTGATCTCGACCTCAATCTTGGACTTTAATTAACAGCATGATCGTTAATTTTTTTAAATGTTTTTCAACTAATTACATTATAAGATGCGACAGAAGTTAGCAATACAAAATTCTTTGCCCACTCCATTCTCTTATCAGCCAGCCTTTCCGTTTGTTTTTACAAGCCCCTGTCTCCAGATCCCTAATTATTTGCTTGATTATTGGGCTACTTCGGTTGTCCTTAGCATGCACTTCGTTTTCCAATACCATTTTCAGGAGACTATTTATCTACATGGTACCCTGGTTGCTATCACTAGGGTGTGTGGCTGGGGGTGATTGCACACCAGGCACTCAACATCACTCTGAATTAAGAGAGTTAAAACCCATGTACGAGCATACTCTTAGAGTGCTTACAGTTTTCTTCGAATAAAATTTGTAGAAAATCTCTATTGATGATTTTTCTGTTCATTCAAGCATATTTCTCGTTACTGAATGACCAATTGCTAGGTATCGACATATTCCAATCACTTATAATGTGGACGCAGAGTTTAGCTTTGCAAGGTGCGGGAAGAACTCAGTTCTAAATATCCCTAAACGATTGAGAAATTGACTTGATTAAAATGGGATGATGATCTTTCTTTCCCTTCGGTAGCTTCCCATTTAGTTCTGTCGCGATACCATAACAAAAGTACCGCTAGAAATGTGAAAGTGTACGAGGGATGGCTGAAAAGTTTCCGACCGCAACATGAAGATGAAAGAACTCTTCAATAAAAGTTGAGGAATGTTCTTGCGCAAGCGTTGAAGGGTACTCATGGTACTCATTAAGCCATTTTGGACATTCAGTTATTTTTTGACGATTATTTGTGTATGTCGTTGTGAAGGTTTTTATGAAAATGGAAAAAATGGATACAGTGGGCTTGAAAGAGTGAACCTGCTCCGAAAAAGGCAAGGTCCCATCGACCGCGAAGGTGATTGCGATTGTTTTTTGGGATAGTCAAGGAATTGTGTTCCTCGAATATCTTCAAAAATTAAAAAAAATTATTGCGCATAATACTTGACAAGTTGAAGGAAGTAATTGCAAAAAACGACCACATTTGAAGAAGAAGAAAGTGCTTTTCCATCAGGGCAACGCACCTACTCACACTTAGGTGGTCACCATGGCCAATATTCTCTGCTCTTCAGCTCCGCTTAATTCCCTCCTTCATTCCGTCCAACATCCCATCCTTTTCTTCCCATTCCTCTCCTGCCTAAGGTTTTCCACCCTTTGGATCAACCTCTCATTCCCCACCGAGCCTAGAACTTCCTAGTTTGTTCCTCTATCCATCAATTTCACCTTTCCCATCCTACTACAGACCCATAACTCATAAGACTCCAATCTACCCCGATATACTTGCTTAAACGATCACGTTTCCATGCCGTTCTAAACCAGGCTCCGCAGCCGTTTTCTATCGGTCATTAGTGCATATGATTCTAGGAGTTCTTGCGAACCATACGTTAAGTTTTATATTGATACCTTGCCCTTTCTTCATCTCCTCAATTCCATTTGGACCAGTTGTACAGTATAACCCTTAATATGGCTCGTCTGCATAAGTAATTTATATCTCTATCCTCGTGTACTGGTATATTCCAAGAGAATTTTGAATCATAGCCTCCTAGAAAATCGGAAGTTCTACAAGTACATTCATTTTGCTAAATCAGGGCATTAAAACAGTGGATTAATAGCGCACACGCGACAAAACATAACCATCCCAGAAAAAACTGAGCTGCCAACACGATTAAAAGTTCTGAGAAAAAATGAACACATATCATTTACTTGCACACAAAATGTATTATTGAATGCAATGAAACATGAGAATTATTTCTATAAAGTTCTCTCAAAGTATTTTATATATTTAATAGAAGCTTTGGAATGATTATATCCTTTTTCAATTTGTTGGGACTATTTTTATTGCATTATTTCTTTGTAGTCATCCATATTATCATATGAGATGTTGCGTTGTTATTGGTGTAATTCCCATCATGAGTTGCGTACCTGGTTTTTAAGAACGAGTTCTATATCAACCAGGAGTTCTCGATTTTGAATGTTATAATTCTCCTGTAGGAACTTATTGACGAGAACCGCAATGCTTCTACCATAGCCAATTTTCTAATGTAATTTCCGTATTTCACTGGCATCATAGCTGGGGGTTAATGTTCAATGCCATCGTTTGAGATTCTGCTCTTACCAATACCATCGTTTTGGAATGAAATGAAATTATTGACTTTGTAATTCCACACACTATTTAATTAACCCGGGTCGTGTTTTTTAAATGAAGTGTGTGGAATTACAAAGTAAATTATTTCATTTCAATATGTTATGCAAATTCCATAAAGTTACGCCTGAGACAACAAACCATCGTTTTGGCTTGACATGCTATTTACGAGATGCTTATGTGATGGTGAAAGTCCATATGGATGTCAAAATGGAAGTTCCTATATTCCTGTGCTGTGCATACATCATGCATATTGTTCTTATGATAATTCCATTTTCAGGGGAAGGTGTGCTTACAAAGTGGAGACCGGAAAATAACCCGAAATCTTTGCAGATAAAGCGAGACCAAAGGAGGAGGCAAATTATTGGGTTAAGAAGGGTGGCTTTGAGCCATCAGCCTCTTAGCTTTTCATGTTAATGGCACGTAAATGTTAACCGGAACTTATTCCGGTAATAGTTGCATTGATTACTGGTCAGATTTAGTAAGATTATATGTATGTAATCCAAGAATCCTACAGAACAAAAGTAAGACGCGGCGCATTCACTGAATAATTAGAGTAGATTAGTGCAGAAGAAAAACAACCTACTGAAAAGAATACCAAGATAAACTATGGGTGGCAGATTTCGGAATAATAAAAAAGGAAAAAAAATAAGCAGAAAAACGCTCATGTAATAAATGATGTGTCGAAAGGCAAGACTATTTTGCGTGAAAGAAATTGTTAAACGAGGAGAAGTTTATGCTATTTTGGGACCATGGAAACAATGTAATGTGCAATCTAGTCCGCGATCAGAAATTAAGTAATTTTCCCACTGAATAAGAAATTGTCCACTGAACAGCTTGACTAGAAACTTAAACGACAATTGTTTCAATACATTTAGAGAAAGATATCTACAAGATCTCGATTTTACAACTTTTCTCATGTTCCGGGAGGCAGTACACTGCCTATATTACAACATACCACTGTCTAACGAAGAACTCACTAAAGAAATATCCCTCATCAAACAAATAGCTATCAATAACGGCTACACTGAGACATTAATTGACACATTATTAAACAAAAAACGAAAAAAGTTAGCCATAAAACAGTTTTACACTCCCCCTCCACCCACCGAAAAAGAAAAATGGCGACGGATTAGATATTTAGGTCCTACCTCCGGAAAAATAGGCAAACTCCTTAAGGACCTTAACATAAGACCGGCATATTACAGTGAAAACAATATGAAGAACCTGCTCCCCAAAGTGAAGGACTCCACTAACAAGTTGGACCAAAGTGGAGTCTACAGCTTGGAGTGCGCGGACTGCGCGGCATCCTACATAGGACAAACGGGAAGGAGCCTCCGCGTCCGGGCAGCGGAACATCAGCGGGACTTCAGTACCAAAAAAGGGAATTCCCAATTTGCAGCTCACCTCATCAGCGCAGGCCACAACGCAGACTTCATACCAAAACTACTACACAAAGAGGAGAAAGGAAAGAGGTTGGACATCAAGGAACAATTGGAGATCTTAACCGCCTTAAGGGAGAAGAAAACATTAACAAACGACCACCTCTTTCCCTTCCATTCCCCTCTCCTGGACATTCCACAACTCATCCCTAATGACGCCTACGGCCATCTACCCCCCCCCCTGCGAATAACATCCCTCCATAATCCTTCCCTAGCCCCCGCTACTCACAGTCAACCACTCTCACCCACTCTGACCGCCCCCACCCAGGCAGCGCGTCCCGCAGTTTCCCCCCCCCCCCACCCACCCAACCCACACCAACTTGGACTAGTATATATATGTGTGAAAAAAGAATATTTTCTTTGTACGTTCCTGAAGATGCTACAGTGTAGCGAAACTAGTAGAAAATAAATAAGTTATTTTATGTGGAAGCTGCAAAGTTATTTCCAAACTCCTGTTTGCCTATATTTAGTCCAAATCGTCATGTTGACATGACATTTCGGACTAAAATATTCGGTACACCACAGGATGACTCGCGTGGAGGAGTAAATCCTATCAACGATACGGGGAGTGGCCTGTGGTAGAAGCGGCGACAACAATATTTAAAGAAATTTAAACAATTTTTAAATGGTGTGATGTCAAATTGAGAACTCCATATAAACGCGAAGTCTTAATAAATATACAAAATTCAAGAGCTTGCCAAGACGTTCAATCCGGTTAATGAATTCGTTCTGGATGCTTCGCTCATGAATGACTTCACTTCCATCTCTATTTTATGCACTTCGGGAGAAATTTGAAAATCATGACACATTGAACCCTAAATAAACCGCAGTAATCAACCAGAAGGCCGATAACATAGGGAGGCTAGATTTCACCTAAGTACAAGGTGCGACAACATAACTTCCTTTTTTAAAGGAGTTTTGCTTCATAAAAAAGGAAGTTATGTAGCCGCACCCTGTACTGAGCCCATTGGCGAGTGAAATCCAAAACTCGGGGTCGGGGGGCCAGTGGCGTGCCCGGGAATCGAATACCGGAGGGTCAGTAGTCCAACGCTCTACCCTTTTGCATGCGTAAGAGGATATTTTTAAGAGTATTATGGATTTTATTATTAGGTAATCTACCGGTTAAGGTAGGTTTTTGGATGCACACAACTATCAAATAAACATTTTGTGACTCCGAGCAAAACCCAATCTATCAACCTAATCTACATCAGGTCCCTCTTTATCTCTGTGTACTTCTTTCCTCCTTTCATCCCGTCCAATATCCCTATCCTGTTCTTGCCTTTTCCTCGCTTGCCCAACATTCTCCCCTCTATTACCTTCTTCAACATTCCACTACCGCTCAATACGCCTTTCATCCATTTTTCCTGCCTCCATAGGATTTCTCTCAACAAACCCCTCTCCTCACCCACCATCTCCAGTACTTCTTCATTTGTTTTCCTTTCGGTCCATTTCACCTTCTCCACACCCACATTTCAAAAGTCTCCAATCTACGTCTATCCTGCTTCAGCGACCACGTTTCCGCGCCGTACATAGCTACGCTCCATATCAGAGTTTTTACGAGTCTTGTCTTAACATTCCTACTCAACGTCCCCGTCATCAACTCCCTCCTCCTTGAGAAAGCCTCCTTGCCTAGCGCAATTCTTCTCTTTACGTCCCTACTACTTTGACCGTATTGGTCCAAAACACTTCCGAGATATGTAAACTGTTCTACCTGCTCTATTTTCCCCCCCCTCCTATTTTAATGTTTAGCGTAGCCTTTTCCTTTCTGTAGCACAAATATTTTTTATTTTAATGTTAGGAATTGATTCATTTTCATCATTTGATTTTTTTTCAACATTACACATGGAGACGTAAGAAAAAAGCTTGAAAAAACTACCCACAATTACAAACGCCACCGATGGCCCAAGAATATAAAGCCTCGAACTTTAACAGCACGAAGTCTACTGATTTGAGTACGAATTCCAATCTTGTCCGCTTGCTTGCACTACAGTGAGATACTTTCATGATATTTTTCTACTCGAGTAAGAAAAAAAGGCATTACAAAGGTTTCTAAGAGTTCAAAGCTCCGATGGTGGGGTTTGAATGAGCGAAAATCGTTCATTCGAACTGATAACTGAAAAATATCTAGTGTGAATTCAATCATCTTAGGGCAAATAGTGAATAAGACGAAGTAGAGAAAATACTGTAATGGAAACTACCTTTACGAAGAGGAGCCTGCAATGTATCGGGGGCTTTGGAAGACTATCACGGCATCAGTTGTTGACCAGAGCATGGCAGCTTACGCGCCTCGATGCTTCGAAGAGACCCTCTCCCGATCTGAAGAATTCGGTGTTCTCAGGTTTCTCGGTGGTGAAAATATTCGAAGAATCCTTAAAGTTCCAAATGCGAGAAATCCACGAGATGTAGTTCGAGGATGTAGAGGATTCCCACGATTAACGATGTTCTCAACAAACCGTTGTCGAAACAATTTCGTTGCTCCATTTGAGATTTAGCTCCGCTTCAATTGGAGTGGAGTTCACTGCAAGAAAGCAATTCTGATATGTGAAGCAATTTGAATCTAAACTAAATAATGTAATTCCATTCTAAAATACAAAGCCTAAAAATTAGTTGCAGTAAGACATTCTTAAACGAATCAATGAAACAAAATTATGAAAGTTACTCGCGACCAATTTATTCACCTATCACCGTTCGGGCGATAATGCGTGTAGTATAGAATGAAGGGCCCAAGTAACAACTTTCTAAAAATTACGACGCCGAAACAAATAATTAACGCGTTATTTACTTTCATTTGAATAATTTAACATCAGTGATTAATTTAGTCATCCTAATCTACGCTGGTGAGGAAAATTACTTGCAAGAAGCACGGCAATGCGTAATAGGGCTTGGAAATATTCATGATGCGAATTAAAAATCAAAAGCGATATTTTAATATTACTAGAGATGCATCAGGTAGATAAGAGGAAATATAAAATGGCCAATCGACGCAATAAATAATTCGTCTACATGTAAGAAGTCAAATCGTTATATTAATTCCTTATTAATTATGTTAATATCCCGCAAATTGCCGCAAGCGCACGATTAGCGAACAAAACTCTATTTATTTTGTTCTACTTAAGTACTGCCGGAAGTTTTTTTTAGTTGCATTCTGATCACAATAATGGATTTCCAAGAACTATCTCCTAAGAAATAATCCGATCTAAAGTCTTCTGATCACAAAAATGGATTTCCATGAAGTATACTTTAACTATCTCCCAAGAAATAATCCGATCTTAAGTTTTCTTAATAATCGGACGAAGTAATCAAGAATAACTTAAGGAAGTCATTGATTTGCGGTATCTTAAGCCGACCGAGGGTTCTTTCCATGTGTTCTTGCACCGAGGAACCCGCACTTGAATCTTCTTGCCGTAGTCGCTGATCCCTGCTTTAGGTCGGAGATGAGGGCTTTTGAGGAGGAAAGCTAGAAGATTTTGGGTCGGTTCATTGTATTAAACTCCTTCGAGTCAAAATTTAAGGGATATGTTTGGCTCCTCCCGTTTCGCTCTCGTCCGTGCCTCCCTCTCTACCCTTCCAAACTCTCCTCCCTCCCTAAATATTCCTCCTTCCCTTCCTCCAAATCCCCCTTCCGCCTCCTACTCATCTCATTATTCTCTCGATCCATATTTCCTCGGGTGCCATAGCCCCTCACTCCTATCCCTCCGATAGTTAACTGCTGGGCTTTGACAACCCTATATTTCTCATTTTTACAATTCCGGCATTTATTTGATGAATCACAACCGAGTCCTTATTCTCCCACTCTCACCATTCCTTCTACTCTTATATTCATGTCTTAAATTGGCCGTACTCATATTATGCTAGGCCATTGTCGGCATTTTTTTACTCTCCCAACCCACCTTGTAAATAATACTTAAGATATGAACTCCCCCTCCTCCATCTTACGTTATAATCGGCGCTATCGTATCAAAGAAATGGATCTTTTTCTAAAAGAAAAGCGATCCGGGTTTGACGAATGAGTTTTCCCCTACGATTATTTACCGATCACTTCAATACAATGTGCATTATTTTAGACGTAAAAGAAATCAACATTTGGAAACTCTTTTTACAGATTTATGTTTAAGAAAACAGTGGCGAGAGATTCATTAGCGAACATTTTAACAATATGTCATTTGGTTACAATGTAACAACTTCAGAGTGTAAAAAATCATTCGCCTGGACCGGGATTCGAACCCGGATCCCTTTATGTTCGGCCGAATGCCTAAGTAAGTTTAGCTGTCGAAGTAAATATAGAATGAACGTAGCTCCGGTCGTGAATCAATGAAAACGAGATAGCCAAGACCGTAAACTTGATTGGAACTATGTGGTACGGAGGGGGGGAAATAAAACAAGGTTACAAGTAAGGGGAGAAATAGGGAACACACACTAGGTCACTTGGGTGTGTTTGAGAAACAGTGACCCACGTCTACCTCAATCACACACAAAAGGCAAAATTAATAATGCATAATAAAACAAACTTACAACCACTTGGTAACTAGAGTGTGTTAAGGAATAACAGTCACCTCCATGAATCACATTCACACCCACACTCAGGGTTTACAAGGATCCCTTCTATGTCAGTGACTCGCCAATCACAAAAATAAATGAAAATTATAAAATGGATGTAGCGCAACAGAAACGACTTATGTAAACACACAGCCACTCAATCACTCGGGTGTGTGATTCACAAAGGTCTAACACACCCGAGTGAATGAGTGACTGTGTGTTTACATAAGTCGTTTCTGTTTTGCTGTATCCATTTTACATTTGGATTTGAATACAGTACAAGATGACTGGGCGCATGCTGGAAGCAGCTAATTTTTCTCTTACACTGAGCAAGTAGTTTTAATTTAAGTCATCCCTAGGTATTTACAGTGAAAAACTTCTCTGCCCCAACTGAAAGGGATCCTTTTGAGATAAATATGAACATATGATGATAGTGCAGATAATCACAATAGAAGGATTTGTACCTGGCATAGCCATATCGAGGGGGAGGTGTAAAAAATCAAAGAAATACTCTTACACAAGTCAATGACGAAAGCGAGATGCTAGATGGAGACACAACAAACGCATGCCTTGAAGTTTCATGGTTTGCTCTATTTTGACAAAAGGAAAGGATATTGCTCTCTCTAGTATGTGTTAGAAGAATGGCGATTGTGGTTATGTTCGGTGACATTAAATGCCATCTTGATTTTTAATCTAACCCAAATAAAAAATATCATTCATCCGACTCCCTTTTTTCCTTGCCCTTACACACCCTCTACGTTCCCTTCCTCCCTGTTGTTGCCAACTGCAACATTACTTTTGGAACGCACCCTGTACTATGGCTTTATTTACTGTACGTTAAAATATGACGTGACAAGGAGAAATCACTAAAAACTGAATGTCTTTTTAAATTGCAAAAATGGGTAATACAGATCATCTGCAATGCAAAGAGATGAGGCAGTTGCAAGACCTATTTAAACAGTTGGAAATTCTTTCAATATCGTGTATTTTTACATGTATCATGTACTTCAATCAAATTCCAAAAAACCTGCACAAGATGCCATGACAGCAGCTTTTAACAGGGCCATCTGCTGTATGTGAATTACAATGCAACAATTTCAGAGTGTAAAAATCATTTACTTTGACCAGGATGCTGATCAAGGGGAATAATTTTTACACTCTGCAAGTGTTGCATTGTACTTCAATCAATATAACCTTAAATTAAATTGGATCAGTAAACAAGATGCTATAATTATCATACCAGACAGGTTTTCATTGTAACACCCAATAATCTCATGTTATATAGTGATGGGCCATTGTATAAGAGTTGTAAATTATGCAACAGTTTACCTTTGTAGTCAGGGTTTCTCAGAAAGCCACACTAATGATCATCTCTCCCAAGGAGGAGTACCCCCAGCAAACAAGACAATGTCCGCTACCGAATTGCCCCACTTCTTTGCTACCATGAAGCCATCCACCCTCCCCAGAAGGAGCAATGGCCGTGCTATCTCAATGTCTTATAAAGCGGGACGATCCTGGAGCAGGGACCATTTCTTTCCTCGTTCCTTCCTCATTACCCTTCTTCTGAGCCTGTTGGTCAAGCCTACGACCATACCACAGATTCCCAGGCTTGCCCTGCACCTCTCCCGACATTCCTTGCCACTTCTGAGACTGTCAGCCGAGCCTTACGACCACACCAGAAACAGTCAGCCTTGCCCTCATCCCCACTCCCCGAACCCCATTGTTAGAAAAGGATTAAATAAAAACTCGTAAACCAAATACTACTCTCTCATTTTGTGCTATGCTCCCACCAATGATGTCATGGCCGCCAACCACGCAACACCTTCTGCCATTAAAAATGTTAACAGGCTTTCTAATTTTCAATCAAAATTAAAGAAGTATTTCCAAGATTATTGCTTTCATACAATTGATGAATTTCTGTACCCATAATTTGTTGCTAACTCTGGTAAACTGATATTGTATCTGCTGTCCTCTTTTCATTGGATGGGCAGTTTTTAGGGCAGGCAACCGACAGCTGAGGTCATTTGCACCGTTAGGGATGGATGGGAAAGGAGGAAGGGTCAGAAACCCGGAACCGGCATTAACCTACTCTTAATGAAAGGCACCAAGGGGTCTGCAGTTTGACATTCCATCCGACAGATGGTGTACTCACTCAAAGTGCCTTCCACAAAGCGGTTAGGGATGCCACTGAAAAGTATTGTCTCCAGGATTTGTACCCGGGCTTTCTCAGTAAGAAGCCAGTATGTTAGCTACCGCATAATCCTGATCCCCTATTTTGATAGGTCTTATGTATCTATGTATTTTCATATCTTCGGAAATAATGAAGCTATTATTATTATATTATGCTACTTACCTATTTCAGACATTTCATTAACTTTATACACAACTTGTCTGTGATATTGCATGCCTGTGTTGGCTTAACAGGGGTACACATCAATATAATTTTTGGCCAGACAGATAATTAATTATAACATAGGAGAGCTCACCATTTTCATGAATGGTGTCCCATCTCACAGCTCAATGGATGACACTATATGCAGGCTGAACTTCAACATTATGCTTTGGTGACCAATTTATGGAGGTTAATGACTCTGCACATCTGCCACTAATAAGCATAAGTGACTGCTGTAACAGCAATAACATACAATTCATTAAGTGAAAAGAAAACCTGTTTTCTGAATTTCCATAGAAAAATCTGTCCTCAAATTTCAATCCCTCTTCCCAGAACTGGTTAATCAATCAATACAATGACCTAGTTCCACAAAATTTTTGGGACTTAACACTAAATGATACTCTTACCTGGCAATTTCACATATTGATATAAACAGTTAAATGGCAATAGCAACCCTTATGATCCATAATCTTGTCCCAGACACCTCTGCAGATGCCCTAACACTAGCTTATTATGCCAACAACCATTCTCATGTCTTGTGGCATAACCTTTTTGGGAAAACACTAGTGGTGCAGCCAAGGCATTTTCCATGCAAAAAGGTTTTTAATGGTCATGGCTAATATATCCATCATAACTCCTGGTAGGACACTGTTTTTTGAATAAAAACTAAGGACACTACTATGCATATACTCGTATTTCTTAAACTGTGCCTTGATTGTAAAAGAAGTCTAGATTTATTTTTGCCTAACTTGTTCATACATTGTCACTTCACTCATAAGAGAGACAATACACATTAACTTCATTAGTCTTATGTTGTATCTAAAAAAAGTCCCCATTGCCCATCTTCACTTATTTTTAACAAATCGCCAATGAATATATAATAAACCTACTGTACATGCATTTAAAAGTCAACTTCAGATGCTGTTTCTACAGCTTGGATGAATTAATGAGTGATAATTTGAGATGGCCAGCTATTTTACATGCGAGGGTGTGCACTTAATGCTTCAGTGTATTTTTCTAATATTTATTTGGGTTTGACGGCTATATTTCATTTAAGTGTAAGGTTCATGCATTGTTTGAATTCTACTTCCCGTATATCTAAATGAATATGTTCAATATCACATGTCTGACTGCTGGAACAATAAAAATTAAGTAAATAAATTGCCTACATTTCAGCTTAGTCAAATGGTGTGTTAATGATCTAGCCTTAGGTCAGTATATCACCGCTTCCATGGGTAATCATTACTGAATTCTTCAGTAAAGAAAAGAATTTCTAGTTTGACAAGCACATAGGGTTAATGGTTGGATTCATTAAAGCAAACACAATTGCTTAAAAATAAGCTATTTTTTTCCTTCCACCATAATAATATGATATCCAAACTTCGTCTTTACAGGAGGATCTGTATACACTGGATTAGCAACAGTGGAAATTGGCAGTGCAAATGCTGCATCTTGAAATGGGCCGACCATTGAGCCTCGAATCATCCAACCTAAATCACCCTAGAAAAAGGAAATGACATTTTATTATTTGAAACATTTTTTTGAAGTATGATTTAGGAAGGATTAAAATCAATAGAAACTTCACAAATCACAATGCTTACACCCTGTCTGGCTTTATCTTCACTGTATTGTGCAGCGACATCAGGAAATTTCATTCCATTTTTTAATTTTTCCATAGCCTCCAGAGATTTCGACTGTTTTTCACAAAGAATATGCCTCACCTGAAAATTAATTGAACAGCAATTTTTTATCAATGCTAGGAATATCTATTTTTGAAACAAGGTGGGGATTTATCTAAAAGACCTATCATTAAAACGTCGAAGAATTACCAACAATTCAGTTCACATACCCAAGCAACATTAAATCACACACGATTATAACAGTACACTGGGAAAAACTCACTTTAACAGAGTTTCCTCCCTTCTTTTCCTTAGTTCCACTCTCGTCTTTATCAGCTTTTCCCTTTGCAGCTGGTTTAGAACCACCACCCTTTTTTGGCGGCATGTTCAGATTGTACAATTTCTGGCAAGAAATCCAAGTATTACTGGTTGTAATGAACAACGAAACTAGTAACAACACACATACAGAAAATTCTTAAATGACTTCAAACAGCGACCATGCTGATCGCTCATTACGAATAACCCTATTGTTTTGTTCGGCTATTTACGCGCGTGTTCTTTTTTACAAGACCACGTGACTATGTTGAATTTCAATTGGCTATTTTTTTCACCAAAATTGCATTCATTTATGGTTAGAAATGGTAATTGTAAATCATGCAAAAGTTTTATTTCAGTTAAGTGAATAGAAAAGAATGAAAGTGTTGAACAATTAATTATGTTAGAATTTTATCATCCTGAGCGATAAGTTCGCTTGCGATATCTGTATTTTTTGGTTCAGTATTATTATGGCGATGACATAATCTAGATAGTTTCTCAAGAGTTGCGAAGTTGGTGTGGAACATGACTGCCTGTGTTGCAAAATTTTCCCTTTGTCCAGGTAGACAAAGTGAGCAGTTACTGAGGTACGCTATTTTACTGCCATGTTTTTCTTTAAATCGGTGTCCTCCAAAGAAGCTTCCCGGCAAAAAAAGCACAAATAAAATTGCAAATACTGGAGGAATTCTTTTGATACTCATGGAACTACTCCTTGGCAAAATAAATCACAGTGCGGTCAATGGTTATTTTTTCTGCCGAGATATTTTTGGTTATTTTTTCTTCTTCAGTATATTTACAGTGGACTAATGCCTGTTATAATAGGGTACGAATTATGGGTCAATTTTAACATGTGGGACTGGGGAGTTAATGATTTAAATAATAATTCCCGGCACTCCTAATAATGTGCAATATCGTATAAATTACGTACTTAAGCTTGGGAAGCCTAGGCAACAATAGTCAACACAGTCAACCGTTCCGAGTTTGTTTATAAATGCACCCAACAATGGTAAGATGTAACGCAATTCGCCTGTGAGGTGCCCTTTTACTTCGTTTGTTACATTATGAATTGTAAGTTTTGCCGTTATGAATAGATTCAGCTGCATTGAAAGTACATTATCGGTTACTGTCGGTTCTGTAATGCTTTGGTGAAAAATTCTTCTATAGTTTCCTTTCTTTGGGTTAGACGGTAACTTCACGTGCAGAATGTTTCATGTGTAAGTATTTGCCCGAAGGAATGCGGACAGTAATTAACTCTTCTTTTTACAATTTAGAAAAGTGTGTGGAGTACAATGGAATCCAAGAATAGTACAATCGAGAAATTTGGTGGTCCAACACCCAGAGAAGGTCTGCACTGTCCAAGAAGGTTAGCTTTGTACATTTGGTGTGTTTGCCCTATTATTATAAATATTTAATGTTTAATTCTGTTAGTTTCATTAAAGTTTTCTCCTCTTACGGTACTTTTTTACTTAGTGGTTAATCCCCTTGTTAATCACGTCTTAAATTACTCCTGGAATACTGTAAGCTGGAACGTATTTCATTTTCAGTGCGTTTAAAGCTTTTGAAGCACATGGGTATAGAGCATCAAGGCTATCAGCGATTCAAATATTCACGGGATCATCTTTTAGAACTTTTACCGAAGTCCAAGAAAGATTTGCCTGTGAGGAAGATGCAAGTGAGTATCTAGTAGTGAAGGTCACATATTTCCCTCCCCACAGGAACTATAAGGAAGTTTATGTATTTATTCTATTGTCCTCACTTTCCATGTATTTACTACATGGTATTTACATTTACACATATTACAACTACATTTAAACAAATTTAATGTTGGTTTCTTTTATATTATTTGGCAATTTGTCAAAGAGAAATAAAGGAAAATGATGAGGACCTTTCTTAGATTCAGTACAAGACCGCAGAATAAAATTGTATTTTATCTGTCACAAGTGAAGTGACGGGTTTCAATCCTATAGCCAATATTGATGTGACAATGTACGGATGAGTTATGTAAAAATAAACCTGGATTATTTTTTACTAACAATGCACAGTAAAAAATATATATTTATGCATGGTAGTGTCATTATTTTGAATTCAATAACAGTTGCCTACCAGGAGTTATGAGGAGTACATTAGCCATAGCCTTCAAAAACCTTGATTGCATGGAAAATGCCTTAGCTGCAGCATTAGTGCTTCCCAAAAAGAATATGTATTGTTATGTTTGATTGAGTGTAGTTTTGAAATGATAAAGGAAGTTGCAATACTTTTTAGTATTCAGGGCCCATCATTGTTACATTTATTTGCGTCAAGGGAGTGCAAATGATCCCAGTTGGCAGTCACCTCTTTCTTTTTATAGTGTGTGTTAGTTTTATTGTTATGGGTACACATCAGTCTTGTATATGTTTCTCTGCTATTTGTTTTTTAAACACTATTGAATTATATGTATTTAATTCTTTTCAGGATAGTTTTGACTCAGCTATAATTCCTTTGGGTAAAGATGTGGCTCTTCAAGAGCGGTACATATCTTTCCTTGGTCATGTGCGAACTGGTAGGCTGATGGAGGATCTTGACATTTTTGCTGTCTGGCTGACACACAAACACTTGAAGCTTCCACAGGAACCAGCCAAAGACCAGCCAACTCCCTATGTAATTGTTACGGTTCTGGTTGACCAGATTGACTTCACCGATCTGACTCCTACTGTAAGTTTAATGAATGGTACTACTCTTTTCATTAATAAAAAGTGTCCCAATAATTCCAAGAACTATGAGAGATGCCGCACTAATTTCTTGAACAGAGTAATCTGCTTATAAGCATTAAATTACAGAAATTTCAGTGTAAATATCACTTGATTTGCTGGGAAATGGAGATAATCCTGGTTCAAGTCCCAGTCAAGTCAATTAATTCTAACATGGTGAAATTTCTGCATTTTGTAGTTCAAATCATGTTTTCATAAAGATTAACATTCAGGAAGGTACATTTGATTTGTGTTGTAACATTTGGTTTTGTTTACCTCATGGGATTTATTTATATCTTGGGTGCCATTTGATGGAAATGTATTAGTGTAAAAGTAATTGATTAAAAAATCCATGAAAGAGTAAATGAAGCTTTTTACTAGGCACCTAAACATTGACTGTTTGCTGCATAAATTTAATATTTGCATAGGAAATATTCAGTTATGACCTTTTTCTGTTTTAAATCAGACAATGACCAGCATTATGTTTAGGATGACCATATCCAATAAAAAAAAATATGAATAGGATACTTTTACCCAAGAGCATTATCATCCCAAATGGATTTTTGAGAAACTTTTGATTGTTTTATGCCATTTTGAAATTTGTAAAAAGATCTGACTATTTATGAAAGCTGTGCGGAAAGTGAAATTTCCAATTTAAAGTTCTCTGAAACTATTAAATTTAGAGCATTCAGTCATTTTCTTTGGACTGATGAAATTTCTTGTTTTGGAAAACAATGTCAGTACATCTCAAAGGATGAATGATTGTCACTGGTATTCTAGGCCATGTAGGATTGTCTTACATTATTGTTTTTCAAATGTAAAAGGTGACATTAAAGGTAAACCACTGCTAGGTTATCATGCTGAACACCCCATGTGCTTTGTGCCTTGAATCAGAGATTAGGAATTTTAAAATTCAGACAATGTCTTTTAAGGTTCTGCTGTTACGTGACAATGCCCCAGGAAAAGGAACTGTGCTGAAAAATACTGAGTTATTCTAATAACATTATTTTATGATTATACAAAGAAATATAATTTCATAAATATGCATATGAAATTATTGTCAATAATATGTGTGTTATCAAATGTTCAGAAAGTATACTCCTGAATTTAATCAGAGTTTGCAATTCAAGAACAGTACTCTTATGTTGTCCATTTAATTTGCTTCCCAAATTGCATAATTCCACAAGATCTGGCAGTTTCTAAGAACATAACATTGTGCTTTGTGAGGGTTGACTGTTTCCTATGTTTAAAGTGTTTGCTGAGTTAAGTGTTAGTCAGTGTAAATTTGAAATATGTTATTTAGCTAGAGCATGAAAGCATAGATTTCTGCAATGAATATGTATTTATAGCGAAAGAAAGTAATACTCAACAAAAAATTATCTTACTCCACTTGGTGGTCTCTGGTAAACTGAACCCTGTGCCCCTCATTCGTAAGTTTCTTCTCTATACATTGAAACTAATGACATGTTGTAATATTTTTGTCCTTTTCATTTCAGGCGGACCAGGATATAAGATTGACTGGCCACGTTTCGTGGGTGGGATCCTCTTCCCTGGAGACGACTGTGTGGATGGAGCAACATTCTCAAGTGACCGACACTTGGAATCGCATGACCACCGCTACATTCCTCATGGCTGCTAGGGACTCAAACAATGAGGGACCAGCATTGGTGAACCCCCTAGAGGCAGAAACAGAGGAGGAGAAGACTATTTTGGAGCAGGGAGAAAGTGAGTGTGAATTGTATCGAACTTAGAATTACTGGAAAGAGGTCCTGGAAGCATAAATGTTATTCAGTTGTACTTGTAAGTAAACTGACTATTTATTCTCCTGTCTGGTTAGTGGTATTTTTGTTAGGCTTTTTCGATACCCCCTCCCCATGGACTACAAACTTGAAGTGCTGAAAGAACTTGTTTGTTCTAGAGACCCCTTGTGCTGTGCTGGTGGGAGAAATGATACTTGTTTGAAATGATACCCGAGTCTGCTGACAAGATATTTCACCTCCTTGGAATGGCAATTTGAATAATGGCCCAAAAGGATCATAACTGGTGATAAATCATGGGTTATGACGTTGAAACCAAAGCCCAGTTGTCCCAGTGGAAGAACCCAGGAGAGAATCGAGACTGAAAAAAGCACTCCAAGTTCGATCAAATGTCGAGGTTTTGCTCACTGTTTTCTTTGATTACTGGCGTAGTGCATCAGGTGTTCTTACCACAAGGTTGTGCCGCCAATAAGGAGTATTACCCTGAAGTTATGCACCGTTTGCGAGGAGCATTATGGAAAACACTTCTGGAATTGTGGGAGAACAATTCATGGCTTTTGCAACACAATAATGCACCTGCTCGTTCATTGTTGCTTGTGAGAGATTTTTTGGCCAAAAGCAACACCACAATCATGCCTCAGCCACCATATTCACCGGATATGGCCCCCTGCAATTTTTTCCTGTTCCTGAAACTGAAGATACCTATAAAAGGATGGAGATTTGCAACATTTGAGGAGATAAAGCATCGCTGGAAGAGTCCAAGGCAAAACCAAAAAGTGCTTATCAGCATTGCTTCGAGGATTGGAAATAGTATTGGCACAAGTGTGTAAAACCGGGGGGGGGATTACTTTGAAGGGGCAACTTGAATATTGAAGAATAAACATATATTTTTTCATAAAAATATTAAGTCCCCATATTTTTTTAACACATCTCATACATAATGAATATGCATGTATTGTGTTGGTCATTATGTTATTGATTGATTTATTGATACAACTACAATAGTATAATTCTATTAGGTACCACGTGAACTTGAAATGGTGATATTCATGCTTCAGAGGAGCATTGTATTTACTATATGCAGCTATAGTGAGGTTTGGAATTTTTTTTGTCAATTATGTATTTATTTGTGCTTTCAAGTAGTTTTTTAGTGAATCAGTAAATTTTTTGAGACTTGTCCCCCCTTTTAATTTTTTGAATAAGTGGATGACTCAATAATAGCAACCCAAGTTGCAGCCACTATGTCCGACTTTAATGAGTATTATTAATTTTGGCCTCACTTCATATAATCAGGTATTATTTAATTTTCACAGGGTCATTAATTTCTTTTAAACAGAGAAAAAGCAGCGTCGGCTGAAACTTCAGAGTACTTCCTTGTACCGCACCTTGCCCAGTGTCTCAGAGCAGAGGACAATTCATGATATATTCCTGAAAACTCTTGATATCCCTGGAGGAGGTCGATCAGGCATACCAACATTCAGAAGCACTAGTGATATCCCTAATTCTGTCACAATGAACAGTGCCTCATTGTCCAGTATTGTGTTTTGCCATCCAGAGGTAAATATACGATTCATCCCATGATATGCAAAGTTCTTAGTCTGCCAATTGACCTAACTATATCCTTAATTGGATGAATACGTAATTCATGTCAAGGTAGAATGATGCAAAATTTAACATAGAGAATAAAAAGAGACATACATTTCCTTTTTTGTGACAGTTCACATCATGCCATCGTGAGGTCCCTCCAGTCAAGGTGATTGACATAATGAATCTGGCATTTACTTGAGTGTTTGTAATGGACTTATCTGAGACAGATGAAGTGACAAACAGTTTGATATCTTATTTGACCCTTGTCAGTAGAAGACCTTGGCTGGGATATGTCTTTTGTTGAGCTTGTCTGTTGCATGTCTCAAGTAATGGGTATAATATTTAGCACTTACGTTCTTGTTCCAAACATTCTCAACTTACTCCAAATTCATACTATAAGGAATTCATTTTAATGACTGCTACTTGAGAATTGAATTTGACTCTTATCTTAAATGAAAAGATTAAGTATAATTCTGAATGCATTTTTATATTTCTTACTATTCTTAATATACATGTAAGTTAAACACAAGTGGAGAGAGGAGAGTGTAGTGTCTTCTATTTCGTGTAACGGCAATTTCTGTAGTTATATCATTACATGTGACTGCTGTTTTATTGTACTATATTTATTTGTACCTTTTTGTTTTTTTCCAGGATCGTAACATGCACAACAAAGTTTTTGGTGGTTTTCTCATGAGGCAAGCTCTTGAGCTGGCTTGGACTGCAGGTTATTTGTTCAGGTAAGTGCTAACATTTTCAATGTGTTAACTATAGACTTTGACAGCATTGTTGGAATATAGTTCTGCATTGCAAACTAGGGTAAAAAATGGTAGATATTTACACAAAAGGTGACGTGTGTGCAAAGTATTAATAGTGTTTCAATATTGATAAATTTACTCCTTATGGTTGATATATGATCATCTTCAATGCAATTTAACATTTTTAAATCAGTTATCATAGTTCCCTTTCCTTCTCTGATTTCTGTTATTTCGTTAGATTGCTGTGCATGGGTAATTTAGTATTCTTACAGTAAAATTCATTATGACGAGCTCATTTAATTTTGAAAACTTACAGGTAGAAGTCAAGCACAGCAGCGCCTAGCCAAAAGCATTAGACTTTGTGCAATGCCAGCATGGATATTCAATTGTGTGCAATTTAATTTGGTGTAATGATTTAGTCATGTTTCTGAAAAAATCTCATATATTAAAAAAATCCCAAAGATACTGCCCACCTTTAAGTTTAAATTTACATGATAAATTATCTATGCTTCAAATGTACATTTGTTTCTATACTAAAAAGAAATACTTTTCCACAGATTTTATTAAATGGTACAATGCATTTCACTGACTTGCGGCATCATCAGGTACTCATCATCATGTACCTGATGATGCCGCAAGTCTGTGAAACGTGTTGTACCATTTAATAAAATCTGTGGAAAACTACAAGTATTTCTTTTTAGTATGGATATTAAATACCTCCACGAAGTGAAGCCTGAAACAATAGAATAGAAACATTTGTTTCCTACAAAAACATTCCACTGTCCCTGAAATACAATAACTGCTTTATGCCAGGTCAATTTATATTTATTTTATTTAGTAAATGTGGCATAATATCACATAAACAATAAATAGAGACAGCAACTTAACCATAAACCACTAGAATAGGTAGGTCTAGTGATTCAAGATTCAGTAATTTTGTATTTTCTGTGCAGTTAAATTTATGGAGAGATACTCCCTGAAGAAGAAGTGAAGAAAGCTCATACCTGAACCTAGTTTGATAGTTGACCATTTATGTGCCAGCATTTCGTTCTCCCAGTAAATTTTCCAATTGTTGAAGGATTAGATACATCTACATCTTCACAATACAATGCAAGTCAGAAAAATCTACACAATACAAGCCGCCACGAGGGCATGCTAGAGCACCAGCCATACATGCAGAAATATTAGTTCATGCATATGCTTCAGTATATGCTAGCTCATATACTTCTCTCATGAGCATAAATGCTTTTATATAACCTACAATAATTATTGCAGTTCACCAATTCATCAAATTATAATATTCACGTCAATTTAATTTAATTTTTTTAGGCTCTTTGGTTTGATTTTGTCATGTCTACCTATTGTGTAATGGAAGAATGAGTACTTCAATCTGCCTGTAAAATTGTTTGCATCTCTGATTTTATTTTGATGGTTGAATCTGTCAACATAATGGTGCCATAAGAATTGCCTTTGTTTCACCAGAAAAATCAGGTTTCCTACACCTTTCTACATATAAGTCATAAAAGTTTTGCCTACTCTCTTCGAGAATCAGGAGACTTCCAACCTTTATGTCCCCTGGCACCCAATATTTGATCTCTTCTGCAATGCTTATCTGGTTTCCATTTATTTTATAATTTACATCCTGTTCATCTTTTTTTTATGCCAATACTTTGATGATTTTTTTACCTTTTCTGATGCTTAATTCTGACCCCCATTCTTTGCACCACTCTTATATCTGGTCTAAATTGTTAGGAGTGCCTCTCCAACTTCACCCACTTTACTCTTTAAGGATACACTAAACAAATTCTTTCAAGTGTATTCAAGGATACTTTAAGAATCATATTTCACCTATCCCTCTCTTCTCAAGGAATGGAGTGACTTTTGTTTTTTGTCTTACGGCCTTCCATTTTGTGCTACAGTGCATGACTAATTCTCTCTTCCATTCACTAGAGGAACTTGTCCTCATTCCACGCCTCAAAATAAATACTTTGAACATCCACATAATTTGAACATTCCATGCTCACAGTTGTTTTGGTTGTTTAGATCCTCCAAATATATACCAAGTATAAACTCATTATACAAAAAATCATTGTGTTTTATCAAAATTATGGGGGTAGTATCAACTCTTCAAAGAAAATAAACATAAATTTACATCTACAAATAGATTCAATAAATTTAATTTTTTTTAAACCCTTGCACTAAAATACTTAGGTTAAAATTTTTTGAAAGTAGAGAGATAATTAATTCAAATGAAAAAGCAATATCATTGGTTCTTCATTTTGTTGGGTAATTAATGATTTTCACAGCAATATCAGTTTATATGCTTTTTCCCCTAAGGGACCCAGGGAAGGGACAAAGATTGTTTTAGTTTTTCATTGTAATCATGTGTTACATATATCAGAAATTAAGAGATCATTCACTAATGTTTTTATTGCCTAACTAAAATCATGTAATATGAATTTCAGTGTTCACAATAATTGTTTAAGGCTTATTCTCAGTTCAAAAATATATAAAGTCCATTTTATACATAACTATAAAATTATTAAACTAATGTAAAAAATATTGTAATTCTAATTTCCCCCTCCATTGTGTGATGTTGATTTTGTTTATTGATATTCATTTGTGATCAGTTTCTCATTTTCAATCAAGTTTTTCTTAAACTATTCTCTACCTTTTCCATTGCAGCAAATACCGGCCTAAACTTTGCCACATTAGCAATATTGGATTCCATGCTCCAGTAGATGTTGGCTCCCTTCTTGGACTCACTGCTTATGTATGCTATACTGAGCAAAATTTCATGCAGATATCAGTTTATGCTGAAGTTTACGATCCTCGGTCAGGAAGGAATGTTACTACCAATGATTTCCACTACACCTTCTCCATTACTGAGGAATTGCCTTTGATTCTTCCGAAAACATATCAAGGTAGGTATTACTTCCATGGCTGATGAAAACTCCTTGCTTTTGGCTTTATTATAGTTTAATATATATTTTTATGGGTGACTTTATAGAGTACACAACCAGGAAGTAGGGATTCTCTGCTGGAAGCACAAATTAGCTGAAATTTTAATTTGAAGCATCAACCACCATAGATCTTTGTAAATATTATTTGCCAGTTCATTCAGAGAACCTTTTGATTGAAGTTATTCACTTAATTTTCTTTCAGTGCATTTCCACTCTATTAAGTGTGGAAACTATTGTGTTAATTTATTCTCTCAATTAATAGTGGGGATTGAAAGACCTAACTGGCGTATTGAACATAACTAACATAATATTGATTGCATTGCTATCATTGAAGTTGTATTTTATAAATGGCTCTCTGCCCTTCTTTGTCATGAAAACAAAATAATTGAAGGAAAATTTAGGCAAATATGTAAATAAGGGCAAAACATGTCCCTTATTCAGTGTTATTTGTAATAGGAGGATTGTTATATTCACTTTAAGACACAATGTGGAATACCTGGTGAGTAGTAGTCTCTCAGTATTTAGGTAACTGGGTACAAAAGTTAAGCAGGCATTAAATTAGTGAAGATACCTAACTGGATGAGTTCCATTTCTAGTACAAATAACCATCCACTAATTGCCAATGTATGGTGAAAGATAAGGAGAATGGACACTGCCATCCCCTTTTGCTTGGGACATGGCTGGAACATTAGAAACATCTCCTATCACCTCATGTGGAAAATTTGGATTACTTTATCAAAAAAATAGCAACACTCATTGCCAACTACCATATTGCACCACTGTAATACATACTAAGGAGTGGAATGCACCCAACTTTAAACCTCTCGGTAGTGGTTCTCCATCTAGTGAGGAACTTTCTACATGGGAACTCTTTAGCATAAAATTGATGAACTGAAAAACACCTCACCGGAAGAGGATGAAATACACGATTCTTTTCTTTGTAATATTCAAACAAAACGCATGAGAGTTCAAGATCTACTTATTCTTGTGTGGAATAAAAGTGTGCTTGGGAAACATAGTAGAAAGCTGTGGTGATTTCTATACCCAAACATGGAAAGTAGAAGGCAAAGCATCCATTAAATTACTCTATTTTCATGAAATATAATCTTTATCATATTATAAACTACATTAAAAAATACCCCTGCATGTAGGGGGATGGAGGATACTCCCACGTACCCCTGCTTGTCGTAAGAAGTGACTAAAAGGGTGGGGATAAAACCTTGAAAGCAAGCTCCCAGCCAGCAAGGGATGCATCCGGGCAGTGCTGTGGATCAGCTGTCTGTGTGTGGTCATACCATCTGGCCTGCGATCTACCCAGGTGTTTGCCATGCCTGGAGACTCGTAAGGGAGAGAAGGGTATCCTGGAGGGTGAGCTTTCTGGTTCGCACCACCCAGGAATCTCATTTGCTGAGTCTGCCATTTCCTGGTTATGATTTTTGCCCAAAACCTAAACTGGTGGGAGTATGTCCGTGTTTAGGCAATTGTTGTCATCAAACCCTTAATTTTTTAAGGTTTTTAAGTCACTGTACATGGGGAGCAGATCATACTACCATGCTTTTATTGTTTTGAGCTTGATCGGTTCAAAACTATCCTATGGTTCAATACTATCTCGTCAGTACAAGAGTCGTATTTGAGACCCTTTACAGATGTTCACAATGCCAGGATTTGGTTGGACACTGGGGTATTTAGAACCAGCCCAATCCCAAGCATACTTGCTGACACAGGTGAACCTCTGTTTGCAACCTGCAGGAGCTTTATGATGGGCAATTATGCCTGTAAAGTTTTATGCATGACAAACCACCCATATTTTAACATCCTTTTTAATCTATGGTTTTTAGGCATATTTAATAGGCTGGTAAGGCAAATGATTACTTAGGGGATGATCAGTTTGAGTTTAGGAAAGGAAGAGGTACGCGTGATGCCAATGCAGTAATGAGATCACTAATTGAGAGGAATATAGAATACAATCAGGACGTTTTTGCCTGTTTTGTAGATTTCAAAAAAGCGTTTGATAGAGTGAATTGGGAAAAATTAATGCATGTATAGCAGAAAATAGGAATGGATTGGAGGGACAGGAGACTGATCCGCAACCTGTACATGTCTCAGACTGCTCAGGTGCGAGTGGGGAACGGAGAGTCCGGATGGGCAGTGTTTGGAAGAGGTGTAAGGCAGGGTTGCCCATTGCCACCAGTGCTGTTCAACGTATATGTGGAGGAAATGATTAAAGAGGCATGGGATGAACTGGAGGTAGGAATGAAAGTCGGAGGGGAATTGGTAAAATCGGTTAGGTTTGCTGATGACCAAGTCAGCCAAGGGGTTGCAAGCATTGCTGAGTGAATTGGAGGTTCAGTGCGATAAATATGGGATGAGAATCAATATTAATAAAACAAAGGTTATGTGATTTTCCAGAAAGAAAAAGGCTAAGCTAAATATTAAAATAGGCGGGGAAAAAATAGAGCAGGTAGAACAGTTTACATATCTCGGAAGTGTTTTGGACCAATATGGGCAAAGTGGTAGGGATGTAAGGAGAAGAATTGCACTAGGCAAGGAGGCTTTCTCAAGGAGGAGGGAGTTGATGACGGGGACGTTGAGTAGGGATATTAAGACAAGACTCGTAAAAACTCCGATATGGAGCGTAGCTATCTATGTACGACACAGAAACGTGGTCACTGAAGCAGGAGGATAGACGTAGATTGGAGGCTTTTGAATTGTGGAGAAAAATGGAGAAGGTGAAATGGACCGAAAGGAAAACAAACGAGGAAGTACTAGGTATGGTGGGAGTGGAGAGGGGTTTGTTGAGAGAAATCCTATGGAGGCAGGAAAAATGGATGAAAGGCATATTGAGCAGTAGTGGAATGTTGAAGAAGGTAATAGAGGGGAGAATGTTGGGCAAGCGAGGAAAGGGCAAGAACAGGATAGGGATATTGGACGGGATGAAGGGAGGAAAGAAGTACACAGAGATGAAGAGAGACCTGATGTAGAGTAGGTTGCTGGATTGGGTTTTGTTTGGAGTTACAAAATGTTTATTTTGATAGTTGTGTCCATCCAAAAACCTCCCTTAACCGGTAGATTACCTAATAATAATTAACAGGCTGAAAAGGGCCACTAGCCCCCTTGCTATTCTTTCAATGATTTCAGCGATGAGTTTAATTTTACCTTTATTGAAGTATACCCAGTTTTTTATGCTAAATATCTGCCTTGCTTCACACCAAACCTGATATTAAGACTATGTCACATGTGTACCCTAAAGCAATCATGATCGAATCAGAATGCCAGAGACTCTTTAGTGCCTTCCTCTGATCTCACTCCAACTTTGTCCCTGTCTACACCGATGGGTCAAAGTCTTCATCTGCATGTGCCTGTGCAGGCGTCTCATGCTACAATGGAGTCTTGATGGAAAAACTGTATACCTCTTGCAGTATTTTCACAGCCGAACTGTCAGGAATCAGGATAGTCTTAAATTAAATGAGGGGAAATAATGGCTCTTTCCTCATCTGTTTGAACTCATTGTGTGCCTTAAAATCCATGTTGGTCTTCTCATTAATACATCTTTAGTTCAGGAATTCCATTATACACTCTTATCCATTCAGAGATAGGGGAAAGGGGTACCCTTCATATGGATCTGGCCATGTAGGAATACCATTGAGAAAGCCGACAATGCAGCCCTAGGTAATCTCGAGACTGATTCCACTGTGGGACCTGTGGATGACCTTACGGCTGCCTTGCAGCACCTGGTTTTGAACCAGTGGAAGGAAGCTTGGCAGTCCGAGGATAGCAATAAACTGAGCAGTAAAGTCGGTTGTTTCAGCATGGCCCTCTTCCATCCAAAAAAAATCTGAGGGAAGAGGTTGCCATCATGGGCTTGAGAAAAGGGCACTGTGCCCTCACCCACTCATGCCTCTCCACGGAGGAAAAAGCACAACCTTGCTGTGATGTTTATGACGTACCTCTGATAGTGAACCATATTTTAACACAGTGCAACAAATTTCCAAGGACGAGAGACACTTAGTATGGGTTTAAGTTATATTTTAGGGCATGATCCCAACTCTGTAAACAGAGTTTTAATATTTTTAAGGGAAACTGGCATAATTGGACAACTTTCGTCGAGGCGTCCTTTTTTTAGGGCATTTGTTTTGAAATAATTATGTATTTATTGATATATTTATTAAACAGGTATTGAGATTTTTAAACTTTTTGAGTGGTGCAAAATGACCATAGCAGTTGGCACCCTAAAACCCCAACTCTTGCTTTAAGCTCCAGCAATAAATACTATATGTAAATAAATCAATGTCATCCATAATAATTTGCAAAAGGAATAGTACAACATATCAAGCTTTAAAAAATACACTTTTTGCTTCAGTGTCCAATTGCTTGAACTATTAGTTTTTTTTACACATTCTACCGTTGTTGGGGTCAATTTAGCACTAAATTGAGACCAACAGACAGTATGCAAAAATGATTCCTGAGCCCTTTGGTTTACTTATCAAAGAGACCTTACTATTTGTTGCTTGAATTACAGTAAAATCACTTATTTGCACTTGTCTAGGGACTCCAGAAAAAGATGTGAATTGCAGGAAAATACAAATAGTGTGATAAGGAGAATTTCCATGTTGACATACTCGATTACTGAAGTTATTGGCTATAGTATTATCATCATCATCACAAGTAACTTCAACTGTAATTTCTTTATCGTAATCAACATAAAATCCTGCTTTCCTGAAGTAGTTATATATTTTAGCATCGTTAACTTGATTCCAAGCCCATGATATGTAATGTAAAGCATCCAATACATTAAATGTGATTTCTTTTATATTCCTACTGCATTCATACAGAGATATTAATTTCTGTGCAATAGTTCTTCGATTATACGAGGTGTGTTAAAAAAATAATGAAAATTTTAATTTTTCAGACAATAATATTTATTTATTCTTATACATTGATGTTGTCACCTTCAAAATAGTTCCCATTTGGAGATTATGCACTTGTGCCAGTGCTTCTTCCAATCCCTGAAACACTTCTCAAACTTGTTCTTTGAGACAGCCTTTAGTTCTTTCAGCAATGCGCTTTTAATGCCATCTACAGCTGTAAAACAACGGCCCTTCAAGGTTCTCTTAATTTTTGGAAATAGGAAAAAGTCACGCGGAGCCATATCTGGCGAATATGGAGGCTTGGGCATCGTTACAGTATTATTTTTGGCCACAAATTCACGAAGAGGCAATGAAGTGTGAGCTGGTGCATTATCGAGGTGCAAAAGCCATAAATTGTTTTTCCACAGATCCGTGCATTTTTTTCAGATTGCTTCACGCAAACAGCATTGAACTTGTAGGTTGTACAGTCATACAGAGATATTAATTTCTGTACAATAGTTCTTCAGTTATATGAGGTGTGTTAAAAAAATAATGAGAATTTTAAATTTTCAGGCAATAATATTTATTTATTCTTATACATTGATGTTGTCACCTTCAAAATAGTCCCCATTTGGAGATTATACACTTATTGACCGTTTAACCTGGGGGCAAGAATTCATGATGCACTATGCCATTAAAATCGAAGAACACAGTGAGCATAACCTTCACGTTCGACCGCACTTGGTGAGCCTTTTTCGGGCTTGGCGAGCCAGAATGCCTCCACTGGGATGATTTAGCCTTAGTTTCAACGTCATATGCATAAACCCATGTTGCGTCGCCTGTTATCATACAATTCAGTAATTCTGCATCTTCATTTAGTGACTCCTGAGCAACTTCCTTTCGCCGCTGTTTTTGTTCAAAATTCAACGAATTTTGCTGCCAAGCGTTTCATACCCAAAAAAATTGGAAAAAATGTCATGACATGATCCAATTGATATGCCAGCATCATCAGCGACCTCTCTAATTGTGATTCGGCAATTGTTCATAACCATTTCTTTCACTTTTTCCACGTTTTCATCGATTGTTGATGTGCTGGGGCATCCAGGGCATTCGTCATCTTCAAGGTCTTCACGGCTTTCTTGGAAACGCTTATACCACGCGTAAACTCTTGATTTAATCATAGCAGACTCACCATAGGCCTTTGTTAACATTTCACACACTTTGTTACACTTTATTTCATTTTTTACGCAAAATTCGATACTAATTCTTTGATCCATTCCTTTTAACAAACGAAAATTGCCGAGCTCATGAAACAAGTCTAACCTTAGTGGCTGTCACAGACAAAGTCCACAATGAAAAAAGCTGAAAGTTTTATCATACTTCAGGGGCATGTATATCAACATAATAAAAAATAGTTTGACAATTGGACTCTCCAAGCTTGCGAAATGAAAAAATTCTTGTTATGTTTTGAACACACCTCGTACACCTTAAATGAGCGAATTATATCGAGGCAGGGAGATTGAGAATACTCGCGCAGCGTGGTTGTTGTAAGAGGTGACTACAAGGGCAGGGGTGCATCCAGACAGTCCAGTGGATCTGCAGTCCTTACCTGGTCAATTGGCTTCCATTCCGGTGACGAGTGCCAAGGCAGTAGGGTTCGACACCTGGAGAAGTGAAGTCAGTCAAAAAGCTGCATGATGGGACACTCCTAATTGAAATAGCGAATAGGAAACAAAGTAATAAATGAAAGTAGAAAAACTTTGTTACAATCCACCACTTTATTTTCGATACTACTAGTTTCGACGCTACGGCGTCATCCTCAGGTACAAAATTAAAAGTCACAAACATGCATATATATACCCTCTTCAAGAAAGGATGGGGGGGTTATGGGAAGAGGGGGGGGGGCGGGGAGGGGAGTGCGGGAGTAGGTATGAAGGAATGTGGGAGAGGGTAGGAAAAACCAGGAAAGGCGTCCGTGAGCGGGGGGGAAAGTATAGGAAGCTGGGTTAAGCCAGGGGACATTTCGTTGTTCGATTTGGGTTGAGTTAAAGGCTAATGGGGGTAAAAGGTCCGGGTTGGGCGTTAATGTGAGTTGGGGGGGAGGGGATTAGAGGTTCTGTTTTTTCCGTTAATGTTAGGGAGGCTTCCAGGAGAGGTGATAGGTTCTCAAACAAAATGTCGTTGAGTAAGGGATATTTCTTCATCGTTCTCCGGATCTCCAACTCTTCCTTCTTGTCCATCCTCCTTCCTTTTTCTTCCCGATGTAAAATTTTTAGGATGAAATCACTGGTGTGATTTTCCTCCCACAGATGTTTGGCAAAGTGAGATTGGGCGAGGTTACACTTCCTGTAGCACCTTTTGTGTTCCTCCGCTCTTATCCTCACAGCTCGACCACTCTGCCCGATGTACCTCGCACTACAATCCCCGCAAACCATTTCATAAATCCCACTTTTTCCAGTGGTTCAACTTTATCCTTAGTTTTATTAAAGAACATTTTTAAGTTTCGTTTGTTGTAGAAAGCAATTTTGAATTTGTCTTTTGGGAACAATTTGCTGATCTTAACGGACGGGACCCCATGGGTAAGATTACCTTATTATGGGGTCCCGTCCGTTAAGATCAGCAAATTGTTCCCGAAAGACAAATTCAAAATTGCTTTCTACAACAAACGAAACTTAAAAATGTTCTTTAATAAAACTAAGGATAAAGTTGAACCACTGGAAAATAGTGGGATTTATGAAATGGTTTGCGGGGATTGTAGTGCGAGGCACATCGGGCAGAGTGGTCGAGCTGTGAGGATAAGAGCGGAGGAACACAAAAGGTGCTACAGGAAGTGTAACCTCGCCCAATCCCACTTTGCCAAACATCTGTGGGAGGAAAATCACACCAGTGATTTCATCCCAAAAATTTTACATCGGGAAGAAAAAGGAAGGAGGATGGACAAGAAGGAAGAGTTGGAGATCCGGAGAACGATGAAGAAATATCCCTTACTCAACGACATTTTGTTTGAGAACCTATCACCTCTCCTGGAAGCCTCCCTAACATTAACGGAAAAAACAGAACCTCTAATCCCCTCCCCCCCAACTCACATTAACGCCCAACCTGGACCTTTTACCCCCATTAGCCTTTAACTCAACCCAAATCGAACAACGAAATGTCCCCTGGCTTAACCCAGCTTCCTATACTTTCCCCCCCGCTCACGGACGCCTTTCCTGGTTTTTCCTACCCTCTCCCACATTCCTTCATACCTACTCCCGCACTCCCCTCCCCCCCCCCCCCCCTCTTCCCATAACCCCCCCATCCTTTCTTGAAGAGGGTATATATATGCATGTTTGTGACTTTTAATTTTGTACCTGAGGATGACGCCGTAGCGTCGAAACTAGTAGTATCGAAAATAAAGTGGTGGATTGTAACAAAGTTTTTCTACTTTCATTTATTAAAATGAACTTCCACAAAGTTGAGGCTGAAACTATTGAGATGAGGAAACAAAGTGACTGTCTATTGTCAACTAGCATGCTCCACACTATTCCCGTGCATTTCAAAGTTCATATGACCCTTGACACAAGTTTGAGGTGTCATATCGCACTATGACATGTAGACATCGAAGAGATTAAGAAAGAAAGGGATGGCCCCTCAAGGGGGCATTGATGCATGTCAATTGACAACAAAGAGGAACGGCAAGACAATTAACATCACCTCAACTGTACTTACATTCTCTTTAGACCATCTGCGTGAAAAGGTTTTTATAGTTACCAATATGCCCCAGTGCAACTGTTTATCCTGAACCCTATGTCCTGCTTCACCAATCAATGCTTGGTTCATGTATCTTTTTGATGTGAGGGAAAGAGAAAGTGCCGACCTGTCCATGTTGTAGCAATGATAGACATGATGGAATGATTTTTGATGCCAAGAGGTTCTGTGTCAATTGCAAGGGAACACATCCTGTATATTCCAGTGAATGCCCCAAAATGCATGAGAAAAAAGATAATGGATATCAAAACTCAAGACAAACTTCCACACCTTGAAGTGCAGAAGAAGTTCAGGGAAATGAATGGCCCTGTTTTCTCTCGCTCATTTGCTGAAGTCATATCCAAGCCAATAAAGAAAGCTACAGTGTCCACTCAAACCGAAAATAAACTCCAGGTACCAAATAACCAAATGAGAAAGTTAAAAAAGACAATTTAAATATACAAGGAACGTAGCTACGGTTGTGAATCAATGTAAACAAAAAATACCGGGACCGTGAACTTGTTTACGGTCCCGGTATTATTTTAAAAAAGACAACATTTACCAAAGACAATAAAGGATATACCAATACTGATAAAAATCGGAACCCATCAATGTTATGTCTGTTTGAGTTGAAGCAATGCAAATGATCCCAGTTGATAGTCACCAGTTCTTGTGTTTTTCACTGAGGTCAAAGTCATTTTCATTCCTCATTATTTCAACTTATGTGAAATGAGTAGTCCGCTTTGGGTATTCTTTCAAGGCATACATTCTGTAGCCAACTTCTAGTTGTACAATGTATTCATTTCATAGCACGGATCTTTCTTGACAGACTGTGATTACGAGTTTAGGATGTTCAAATTTTCATCACTAGTGGCAATCGCATTGCCCTGCTATGTTCAAATTCTTCTTCCGTAAAACTTTTCATATTACTTATCTCATTTGTCCCTTTAAGTGTATATATCAGAAACAAAGTCAAAAGAGTTTTGTTTATAAAGGCATGACATACATGAAGTTACATGAGTTACTGTTTTAAAATGTGAATTTTGTTTATTCGAGTGCATAGTGATGTGAATAGTTAGAACACTGGGATTGAAATCCCGTAAGTATGGGGTTCCACATTCCTTTTAAAAATAGGAAATCGTATGGGATGTGATAAACGTGTTGTAAATTTTAAGAAAATTTGAATTCTTATAATCCAAATATGGGATTTGACTGTACTTACCCTTGTCAATGATGCAGATACATGTAAATGGTTGTGTACACTGAAATTAATCAGTGAAATGCTACAAAGTTTGTGTGTATTTGATTATTGGATGTTATTTAATCTAGGTGTCCAATGCATCACACCTTGGGAGGCAATAGAAAGAGAAATATTCATATTACTTGAACTCACTGATTTCCCACTAGACCTAACATTTGTTTTCCCCCCACTAATTATTAGTATTGAGAATGTTGATTGTCTCCATATTGATGTTTCTTCTCTCTTTTGTTTCAGAGTGCATGATGTACTTGGATGGCCGGCGGCGATTTCAGCATGTCATGGGGCTAAAGGAGTGAGCAGATGGTCGTCATGTCCTCTGGTTTAGTTTGAGTTTCCATCCCATTGAACATCCAACACCCATCCCCTCTCTTCTCTCATGTATTCACTTGCTACTTCACACCCTTCCCCAGAGTCTGTGGTGTGTTTCTCATTCTATTTCTTCCATCTTTTCATCTTCTATTCCATTTAACTCTTTCAGATAAGTTTACTGTTGTGTAGTTTTAAAGTATGCCCTGCCTGTGATTAATCCCCCTGAATCCATATGTATTGTGTAATGAAGGGAAGCCATGCCACTTTGGCTATGTACTTAACAAAAAGTTATGCTTTAATGCAAATACTTAATCAAGTGCCTTCTAATTTATTTGCCTGTTAACAGAGTTATTTCTTAAGGATGGCTTTTAAAGCATATATTGTAAAACATTTGAGTTATGAACTCAAAATTTTATGGTGCTATGTTATACTTCCCTCGATCATTCAAAAAATGATGTATGATATTTTTCACCTTCTTCTTAAAGTGCTTCAAGCATCTTTACTCTTGTTTTCTTTCTTTTATGTTCAAGTTGAATTTTAACTTATTAATATCTCACATTAACTATTTACACATTTGTTAGAGAAATTCCCAATGATATTTATTTTCCCAAGCCAAGCTAATTCTATACTGAAAAAATAATGGTAACATGTATTATTGTGTTACATCATTCCTTACTGTCATTTCATACAGGTAATATTTGACAGTTTATGATGCATGGACATTGGATTTGCATGCTTTCGAGTAATTTTTTCATTGGCATCACTCTTTGAAATTATGATTATGTGAGTCTGGGTTTTATACTGGTAACCCAACAAATGTAACAAACACAATGCAGGCTAACATTAAAGTTCCTCCTAAGGGTAAAGTGCACAAGTTATCAAAAACTTTGCTTACGTTGTAATGGTACTTGGAGAGGTTGTCAGAAATCTGTGGTAGATTGACTAGCAGTATTGGTCTTAACACAGTGAGAGTATTTTTATCTTTGAAGGAATAAATAAATGGGTGTGCTTCTTTTCAAGTGTTAAAAAAAATCCAGTTCCCATTCACACTTCATATTTCTGCGTAGTGTAAGTGTTTGCTGCTGTAGCGCATGTTGATTGCTGATCTCCTGCTTGTAATTCATAGAATCTATTGCCATTCATTCAAACTAAAGAATGCCAAGAGAATAACAGTGGATGGAATAGTTGTGCATTCCCAGTACAGGAAGAAAGATTTATGTAGGCCATACCTCCACATTTTTCAAGTGAGTGCATACTTTTAAAAATTGGGGCTCACCAATTTAATATAAACTGGTTACTTTGGAAAACCAGGAATTGTCTTTATTTATTAAGCCATTATCAATTTTTTATCTTGTATTCAGTAAATCGTTAATTTTACTGAATGGGAATTAACATTATTGGACAGCAGTATTTACATTGAAGTCAGAATGCTTCAAGTCAAAATTGGTGCATGTTCTTATTATCAAAATGTAGTTATTCCATGTAGCCACTATATATTAGGTGATACCTTAGGTCAATACAGTCCATTCCGCCAGCAAAATCCCATGACGCCTAGTGTTTTCTAGCAATGTTTGTGATATATTTTATCGGTGAGTTTTGATTCAGTTTTGTGCATTGGGCTTTGATAGTTTAAAGAAAACAGCTGAAGAATAAAGTCACCACTTATTAACTTATCTTAATAATGATCCACTTTACTTGTCCAGCTGATGTCAAGGGGTTGGTGCATAGTTACAGCTTTGCATGCTTGAAAGTTTTGGGTTGATTTTATATTGATCCTATTTAGACTTGTCTTCCAATACCTATTATTTCTGTTTCATACTTGGCCCTTATGTATAATTATTCTCCTCTATCTTTCTTTCTGTGGTGTCTCAAAAAAATTTATTTTGGCATTTAGTTTTTAAACTTGAATATTTCTCTTCATTTCTCTCAATTTTGTTTCACAGTGTTTCTATCATTGTTGTAATTTTTCCTATGTGTATCATGTTTTCCAGTGAATTTAAATTAACTGAAATTCATAGTTCATGCAACTAGTGTATTTCTATTTTTTGCAGAAATTAGTAAATGGGATCATTGCTATAAATGAGCAAGGAAATTTTTTATAAAATATGTAAGGAACATTAGATAACAGGTTGTAGTTGTTATAATGGACTGACATTTTCTTTCTGAAATAAAAGAATGTATTGCACCTATTATCACTTAACATGTCTACTTCTGACATGCTTTGAACATTGCTGAAAATTATCTCAGCAACTTGTCGGTGTTGCTAATGGTGAGATCATTAAGTTTAATACCATAACCACCTCATTTTATAGTTATTGTGTGGCATCATCTGCCATTTCACATAATACTAACATTGTAAAATGAGTTTTCTCATAACATATATTCCCCAAGATGTATCATTCTTGTAGTAGAAAGTTAGAACCTTTATTAAGTCAAACCAAAGACTTCATTTGGGTTGAAATTGGTAAAAGCTTTATGAGAAATCCTTCCTAGGCATGGTAACCAATTAGGTTGGTAATTCAGAATCCAGGTAATGTCTTTGAAGTCACATATCTGGATGCCAAATTTGTGATTTTAAGTGAAAGCCTTTTTGAAAATATTGTTTGTGATTATGATCAAGGCATCGGTGCCACAACTTGATTGGTTACTTTTCTATGCCGTGATAAGTAAATTAGCAGTTAGCTCTAGTCTAACCTATCAAACAATGTTGGTTATTGATTTTTTCATGGTTAAATGGAAGCTCAAATCATTGTCCTCTGAAAGTGGATGTTACAGTTCAGTTGTTTTATTATTTTTATTTTTTGTGCAACTAGCAATAATATTTTTGTAGTTTTTAACAGAATCACAACTTTTTTTATATTGTATATTAATAAAATATAATAATTTAAGAGTGTATTCCTTGTGGCAAGTGGGAGACTTTTGTTGGAAAAAGGAAAAATTTATCAGTGTGTTATCTGTGTTAGGTTTTTCGTTTTAATTTTGTAGTTCTTGAAAAATTATTTATTTATCATTTAAATTTTTCAATCCTTAGAAGATTCTTTTTAATAAATAATCATGACCAAGACTCAAATTAGGTAATTTATTGCACATAATTGCTTTACACAAAATATTTAGGGAAGGAAACTTATAAATTCTTTTGGTGAAATGATTGTTATTGTTAATAACATAGAATCATGGTGGTCAATTTTGATAAATGTCACATTCATGTGTAAAATGTGTGCTGCTCTGCTTTTTATGGCAAAAACACCTAAGATTTTACTTTTTATATGGTACTCATTTTACTTGCAGTGGATTCTTGCCATTGTTGTGGATTTTCCATGTATATTAAATATTTTTGATTTTTTTTCCAAAAAGTAATGTTGCCATTTAATTCATATATTCCTGTCTGTCTTACCCAAAACCATTTTCTTTTTCATTACTCCTGCAAATGGATATAAGCTAATGCCTTCACCTCACCATTACTGTCTTATGGTGTGAAAGTATAATTTGTTAACCAACTAAAGAAATCCCTGTAGGCATGTGTAAGGTTAACGTGCCCTAGCTATCATCACCATCAATGTAATTTTGCCCTTAGGGGCCAGTGAAAGAATTCTCTGATTCTTTTCAGGTTATAAAAATTCCATAAGATTTCTGTGTGCTAGTATTCTAAAAGCTGCTCATCTTAAAGTCTGGGAATGCTTATTTAAAATAATTTATATATTGTATAAAAGATATGCATTGGTGTTGTTATTTTTAGATTTGTTTGACAGGACTTAACAGATATCCATAAGGCAAGTAAATCATGATATGTAAATGTGTGCGAGTACAGGTATATCACTACTGAAGAGCCTGTTTAAGTGATTTTGAAACTTATGTATTCATTCATCTTTGTTCTAATGCCTCATTCTTTTTAATTGGCACATTTTCCTTTGTTTAAATCTTAAGTTCCTGTTATTGACTTTCTCTCAAAGATGCCATTTGAGAGTGAAGATAGCTTTGGGTAATCAAGAGGAGATAAGTTCCTCTGTGAATATTTAACTGTTTTCATTAGAAATGGAACAAAGAAATTCATATACTTTCTCTTCGTAGGGTATTGAGTTTCATATTAAAATTATATCGCCATGCTGTGGGTAAGGGAAATTTAGATTATGCCTGTAGCATCCCTTGTAAATGGCAATTAAATCAGTGGGCAGACCCCAAAACAAACCCATTAGGTGGCTTGAGTTCATATGTACCACATCATCACTTTCTCTTAGGTTATGCATTCTGTGCAATGTCTAAGAAACAGCTGCCATGAACCGGCACGAATAAAGTGTGATGTGAGCTACTCCTTTAAAAATCCATCTCTTTTAAACAGCTGGACAGGTTTTAAAATACTGAGTTGCCTTTTAACCAGTTCTCTAATTAAATCTCTCATTTGGTGCCCATAACCTCTACTTCGACATTTCTCTCTGCCCCATGGGTACCCAAATGTGGACACCGAAGTAATTAAGAGTGATTTTAATTCCATGGTTGTCAAACCAGTCTTTGTGGACTTATGTGTTCTCTACCAATACCTTAATATGACACATAAATGCACCTCCCCCTTATGATCCTGTCCAGTCTTAGATGTATACTGGACCAGTATAATGCACTCCAAACGTTAGCCACTGTTGATGAGGTTGCAGTATTTGTTGATGTAAATGCAGTTTATATGATTGCAATTTATGGTGTTGTGCATTGATGTAAAATCTTCGTGGCAATCATGTGCAGCTTCATAGCATATCCTGCTGGTCAGTTTTGTTGAGATACTCCATTTGATTGTGTTAGGGTGTTGCGTTTATGGCAGTGGTGGGCAACTGAGGAGAGAAGTAAAAATTGAAGTAACAAAATTTTAATTTTTGTATCAGGCAAGGATCACAGTAACCCCTACGGGTAGGGGGATGGAGAATACTCCCGCAGTATCCCTGCTTGTCGTAAGAGGCGGCTAAAAGGGTAGGTAGATAACCTGGAACAAGCTGTCATTATAGCTATGGTAGCATCTCGAGTAGTCTGTGCCCTATATTTTGAGTGACCATACCATTGGCTCATGGTCCACCCAGGTATTTGCCATGCCTAGAACCCCATAAGGAAGAGGGGATCCTGTTGGGTGAGTTCTCTTGCACTCAGCCAGTCGTTGGATGTTTGACATGGAAAAAAACACTTGGGCACTGGGTTCTGCAGGTTACCGAGGGGTAGTCACTCCTATCAATCGACTTGTCTTTGTATTTTGGGGACTTTTGGGGGACTAAAGTTTTCATATTGGTACAAAATATGGGTCGAAAGCGGAGTCCGACGGTGGCTATGCGGTCGTGTCCCGCTATCATGGAGTCGTGTGGGGAAAACGGAACACGCTCCGCAGTATATTCACAGCCGAACTGTCAGCCATAAGAACCGCCCTAAAACAAATTAAAGAAATTAACGGCTCCTTCCTC